>OY039078.1:4850621-5473121 GCA_955850985.1 Elophila nymphaeata
GATGCTTGTTCACTCTAGCCAGATTATACTGGTTCGGGAAAATAGACCTCGGCAGAGTCCCTTAGCTGTTCGCATAATGAAAGCCGAAGCAAATCGGGCTAGAGCGAATGGCCGACAAAAATTAGCCTCGACTGACTTGCTAGAGACTAGAAGGCTTTCCTCCCAGACGGAAGCGAGGCTAATCTGGCTCCAACACGGCAATGTGGTAGAAGCGGGTCTTGCGGAGAATACAATTGCAGGACTTGGCGGCACTGTTATAGGCCCTCAGTCTCCAAAAATTCTGCGACTTGCAGGTTCCTGATAAATTAAAGAAACACATAAACTTAAAAGGTATTTCTTTCGCTTACGTGAACTGGAAAGTCAGTGAGATTTGCCTAATTATTTCAATAAACAAAACAATAACATCTCAAACATTTTGTAAACTCCCATTCCCGTATTCAAAAGAGAGATTCCAATCTTATTTGCTCGCTTGAAAACCTGTCGCAATTTGAATTCCATGCGAGATTGGAACTGGAATGAAAATTATATAATTTTTTTTATTTGAGGTATTTTCTCCGAGAAATGTGTTCTCGTTTTTAATTACAAAATGACTCCTCAAAAAATTGGCCTGTCATGCTCCTATTTATTTTGTTACAAAACATATTAGTTTTATAAACGGTGAATTTTTAGTGGCTGAAATCGTGAAGACAATCAGCTGTTGAATACAAAAGTGCATCACCTACGCAACCAAAATGTCCAGAATTTTGGAGTGATCTTTGCCTTTGTGAAAAGGTTTTGCCAAAGTAGCCCGAATTCTTTTCCAATAGTACAAACATCTGATCCGATTATAAATGCTGATGCACTCAAGCCTTAGGCTTCACCAACACGTAAAACGAGCGATTAAAAATCGTCAGATTTTGACATTTCTTCCATATAATGAAAGGTCAAAAACCGACGGCTAAATAACAATTACCTGGAAGTTTCTCCCGAGTTCTTGTTGCAAAACACGTGTTGAGAGACTCCATTTTAACTCAATCTACCGTACAATTGTTGGTTACTGAAGTACATTTTCCCATTAATTGGCACAATGCGTAATCTTTATGTGTCGATTAAGAAGAATAATTACCTGTTTGGTGAACTCTACTTGAATTCAAAAAATCTTAAAATCAGATTACTTGTTTCTCATATTAAGAAAGAATTTGGGATACTTTTGCAAAACATTTTCACACGCGCAAAGAGCACTCCAAGACTCTTTTACCTTTTTTCTTTTGTAGGCATTCTACTATTATAGGTAGAATTCAAGAAGACCCTGTCACCCATTAATGTGACTACTCAAATGCCTCCCTAATGCGGCTTTTAGATGTTGATCAACGAGTAAACAGCGGATTACTTAAGCTCACAAATGGCACAGACAAATGAACAATAGCTACCTCTATTGGTTCGATTGAGAATCCATTGGTTTGCGTCAAGTACACATTTATTTATTGCGTATCTATATAAAATATTATCTTATTTCAAAAAGATGTGAAATAAAATATTAAACTTTTACTCTATTTTTAAACCCCGACGCAAAAGGAGGAGTGTTATCTACTCGTATTAGATTGAAGTTTGTATCTATGTTACTGTCTGTGGCATTGTAATTAAGTCCCAAGGGACAAACTAATTTTGATTTAGTTTTATATTTTAATTTAATTAATTGAGCATGAGGACAGGTATTGGGGCGAAATTTCTGACAAATTCCAACTAAATTCCAAGAAGTTTTTTTTATATAAAGAAAACACTTCTTAACAATTTAATTACGGGTATATTTACACATTTATCTATAGATAGCAGCCTTAAAACAGAAAATTACAATTGATAGTTCGAACATATATCTATGTTACTGTCTGTGGCATTGTAATTAAGTCCCAAGGGACAAACTAATTTTGATTTAGTTTTATATTTTAATTTAATTAATTGAGCATGAGGACAGGTATTGGGGCGAAATTTCTGACAAATTCCAACTAAATTCCAAGAAGTTTTTTTTATATAAAGAAAACACTTCTTAACAATTTAACTACGGGTATATTTACACATTTACCTATAGATAGCAGCCTTAAAACAGAAAATTACAATTGATAGTTCGAACATATATAAATTTCCTTTTATTTATATCTACTTTCATGTATTATGATATAGAAACTTTCATAACTGCCGATTACATTCAAATAACTTTAGTACTTATCACAACTGTTAAGAGATTGGATTCGCAGAAGCTTTGTAATCCTATCCTCATTTAAGATGTCGTTTGAATTTAAAATGCAAAAACCATTCTTATTATTAACCAGCCGTTAATATAAGGTCTAACATGTTGTATTTTAATACAAATACGAGCATCTTCCCAAAGTAAACATAAATCTCGCATATCCATGAGCACCACTTCACACGAAAGCGCAATTTGTCGGATTTATCAAATGATCGTTTTATTACTACGTACTTACAATTTAGCACGTTATGAAGAAGGTATGGTACTATAGAGATCGATTCCAACTAATTTATATGTAGCAAGTGGATATTATTAACATTATTTTGATAATATTTAAATAATATGTTGAAAAAACCATAATGCGTTGTGATCACTGTCAACGACGCGTTGGCCAATCACGAAAGCCTACATAACGAAATTTGTGTCGTGGCTATCAGGTTTGACGATCACAATGCGTGTGGTGAAGATAGTCATGCCGTATATAAAACTCATATACCTGCATACACTATTAATATGCAGCCCAACTGTAGGCGACGGACTGCGGTGCAGTGGGATAACCACATCATATATGATATGTATGGCTAGGCTAGTTATACGTCCCACACTAATAATCTGCTCGATACTTTCAGTGCATTAGAAGAAATATGAGTTCATTGTCCTCATCGTGTTCTCATTTCGGTGATAAGCCAAGTATGTCGAGGAGATTTGAATCGTTGATTGCTACCATTTCAGCTAAACTGCGGCGTAAGAATTAACATAAACGATATTTTCAGCAAACTGTATAAAAAAGACGCAGCCGTGATTTATTTAAATAACATTAATGGAACGAGTGTTGGTTCAGCTACAAAAACGTTTTTCTGAATGACAAATCAATCTGAATGTAAAAATAATCATTTCCGTTTTCTTTAGCGAGCCTACTTTGAGAATTCCTGTAATCTAACTGCTAAACGTTGTGTAAAGTTAATGTAATGCCATTTGTAACGCTGTAGACTTTGTTTCAGCTTTATTTGCTTGAGATAGGGGTTATTTTTGCATTGCAACATTGTTTGCAGCTCATTCTTTGGACGTGGTACCAATGTAGCTTTCCAATTTTTTCGCAAATCACATCTAGTTATCTCACGAAGAAACTGCTAGAGTCTTTCAATTTAGTTTTATTACATTTAGTTTAAATTTAATTAGATTTTATTTACTTCGCTGATTGGTTTTCTATATTTTCCATTATACATAATTTATTTCGAACTAACCCTTACCTCTCAAAGGATTAAGGTGTAATATTAATAGCAATAAATATTTAAAATCTTATTTATTTTACATTTTTAAGCATTCTGAAATAGAATCCCTGTCCCGCATATCCACTCCCTTTCGGATCATTGCCATCTGAGCTTTGTCTTCACAATTACCTATTATCACTCTAAGCTCTTTCAAAAAACAAAGAACAAATAAAATTACAACTAATAACATTAGCGGTAACATTAATAACATTTAAGATGGCACAAGTCCACCCAAATAACATTGGAACATTTATACCGCATCGTAAAACAGACATTCCCATGCTCCAGTTCGGAATCGTTGGCACGCTTCGTAAATCGTTCGGTTTACATCGTGTTAGGAATCAGTGGAAGCATTATCCAGGATCAATTATTATTGACAAAAACAATAGGAAACTTAGAGCAGTCAAAACGAACAATGCAAGGGATCATGTAGATACGATAATAGGCAACGAAACTGTACAATTATGGCGTACTATATATATAGGCATTTCTTGTATTTTAGTTGTGTCTCTTCAGACAATCGACAGTCAAGCTGTAGGTAAATTGTTGCAGTTTTCTTTCAAATAACATTGCTAAATCAGCTTTAGGATTTGGAAAATGTCTGGTTATGATGAACATCTGATTCCTCCTCCTTGCGTCGTTTATCCTCAATGCTGAGGGTCGTGGCCTCTTTGAACAACGTCCTGGTCCAACGAACATCTGATTATAGACTTGTTTTTGTGCAACTACAATCCAAGCCCTTCCGTAAATATCTTTCCTTGAGTATATTGACGGCAGATAGAAGCGATTCAGAAGGGACATAACACGCTGTCACAGATATTTACTCAGATTTTGTACGTGACTTGATAGTAGTAGAAGCAGATTTGTGTAGCTAATTGTAACCAAAATCATCCATTGAAACTATAATGGAGCTGAATTTTTGCTACACCCTTAATATTTTCTTTTAATTTCACCAAAGATCTGCATGCGAAGTTGTAGGTATCTCTAAATACCAAGCATTGAAACGCCATTGACAAATCCCGCTCAGTGAAATTCGTAAAGCATTTGTATGAAATTAATTCACCTAATTTCAGAATCGGCTATAGGGGAAAACAATGACATTGTTATGCTTAATGGAATTCCGATATCGGATTAGCTAAGCCGTCGATGTGTTACAATCGAATTCAGACAATGCATAGAATGATTGGTTCTTCACGGGATGTGGTAAGAATAATAAAACTTTGAAATTGATTGCACTGATTTCAGCATTTGCATTGGAAAGTGATTTAAAAAGATTGGCAAACCATTATAGACATTCCATTTTTAAATGCGGTTTATAAACGAGTTGCCTTTCTACGTGATTTTGGCTTTGCAATATGCCCTTTTCGTAGTGAGCTAGTAAAAAGCGACAATGTGAAGTTACGAGACACTAAGTCTGTAACGTTCGTATTTTCGGGTCTATCCGTCTCTTTCAGTCATATCTTATTAATTTCAGAGTGAATGAAAGGGATACGTATAGGAACATACGGGAAACGATTAATAGAGAGGTCCCCTTAACCCTGTGTATATCATCGCTAGGTGTCACTCGCGGATTATCGATTAAACCATCTACAATAGCATCATACCCAAGAAGGATTGGTGACAGGCAGGCGGCCGTCCAAGAATCCAAAGCCAAAGCCTAAAACAAAAAGCAGTGACATACTGCTTTTTGTAATAAGACATTCTGCACCGAGATTTGATAAAAAAGAATTTTGAAAATATTGACGTTCAATTATGGACAGAGATTCACGGATGCGAACAAACATAAAAAAATACATATAGTTGAACATATAACCTCCTGCTTGAAATCGGTAGATTAGAGATTACAGCGGTTCATTCCCAATATAATTCTTGTCATCCCCTGAGTTTGCTTAAATTTAACAAAATGTAATTACACCAGTTCCACATAGTAATCCGCTGAGGCTGAGACTTTACACATAACATTAAAACAAACACAAAATATAGACAAACACATAACTCCAATGAACAAAGTTGATATTTGCAAAAAGGGATAGCGGTACTCGGTGGGAAGACGGAAGTAACTTCTGCTTGATTTTGTGAATTAGATCAGTGGTCGGCAAACTTATTAGCCAAAGAGCCAAATATGAACATTACAACAATTTAAAAAAAAATGGGAGCCAAATTTGCTTGTTTAGTACACTTTATTACACTAAATTAAACTAAATGTCATACTTAATAAATGTTGGTTAATGCGAACAATGTGCTTTGCAACAGTTTTTTTAAATGAAAATATTATTGCGCCTTCCGTGGATATTTGTGCCAGAGCCGCACTGCATGAGCCAAAAAGCCACATGCGGCTCCGGAGCCGCATGAATTAGATCATCGATCAGCGACTCTGCTACGGTGAGGTGAATGAGCCACGACATTTACGTTGCCGATGATACTCGCTTCTCCGTCGTTGCAAAATTTGTCCAGGACGTCTGTAATCAGCTATTGTATCATCTACCTTAAATTTGACCCTGAACCATACGACGCACCTCTTATACTTTCTCGTATACGTACGTAGTATAGAGGGACCTCCCTGAGTCCAAAAATATTCATTTTTGGAATTATGTCTGAGTGTGTGTGCGTTAGCACGATAACTCGAGTATGCTTTAACTTATTGCAACCAAATTTAACATGCATGTATAACATCAAAATATAAGGTTTTTGTCAACTTTTCAGCGATCACGAAAGTTAAGCAACCAAGTGCGCGGTCGGTACTCGGATGGATGACTAAAATTAAGCATGTATGACATCAAAATATAAAGTTTCTATCAACGTTTGTGTCGTTTCCGGTATACGAGAAAGTCAAGGGGAGACCACTCCCGATTTTTTATGTCAAGTGATTGGCAGAGAACCATACGGCCTGCCTTGTGGTAAGCAGTCACCCGTAGCCTATAGACGCTCCTGTCGACCTCCCTCACCAACAAAAAGACAATACCATAAAATGTAGTGTTATTTGACTGTGGTCTTCTGTAAGGTGGAGGTACTACGCCAGTTCGGACTGCTCTAGATTCGAGCGGCTAGTCCACTTTACCTCGACTATTTTTGTTTATTTTGACGCGTGACAAATAACGCGTATTTGAGCTGCATCTCTCATCTCATCTCAATGTGTCGTTATGCTGAAGTAGTGACTACGAAAAATGTAAGTCAGAAAAAATTATATGTTGACAAATTTAATTTTTTACGCAGCCCAGTGCGTTGGTCTGACCAGATCCGCACCGCTCTTTATCCCACTCACAAAGCCCTCTACACCGCCTGAAGAAAGACCATACGTGAGAAAGTAATGCAGTAGGGAGGCTACTACCCTCAGCACTGAGGAATATGACGCAAGGAAGAGTAGTCATTCCGAGGATATTAGGTCAAAATGTACATGAACAGTCTGTGTAGTTTACTCTTTGAATTTACCGAAATAATGCCCACTGACATCAATGAAAAATTTAGTGTTGTTTTTTTATATTGAAAATGATTCCACTTAGGGGTCTTTTTGTACCACCTTAGATAAGATGATAGGGATGCAGCACAAATGTTTGACAAATACAGCCAAGTGAAGTGCTGTCATGTGTAGGCTAGTGAGGCCGTTTACCTTCAAGTGGCTCGTGGTCGTGCACATTGAAGACTGGGTGAAGTGCGCTTCATCTTCGGCCTTTTTTTTTTACGGGAAGGTCAAATGCACTTACGCATCGTCCCTACGGGGTGGTGCCAACCGCAGGGGATATGTGGGACTCGAGGTAAAGGCGTTCCCTCCATACCCACTAAACATCCTCCCCGGCCTGACCTCCAGTGCGCTATTGCGGGACGGCTCGGGATCTGCGCACGTGAGCGCAACTACACCGAGACCGTCCCAACGCTGCCCGTCTAGGCACTCCTTGTGCACCAATTGGTGGCCAGCAGCCCACACCTACCGACTAACGCCAGCCCCTGTGGGCCGCTGGCCGACGCCGGCCTTATAGGCCGCCTCCACACCGACGGTTGCTCGGTCCTCCTGACGAGGACACCGGGAGCAGCCATCGGACAGCACCCGGTCACTTCGGGCGCGGTCGTGGCCCTGAAAAGGGCCGTCCAGAACTAGCCGTGGTGGGAAAACAAAAACAACTCGACGATGGTATGTGACTACGAATGCCAAGCGGACACACTTGACATCAAAAGCCACACACCCGCCGAGAAAGTTTCTCCACCACGTTACTAGGGTCCGCCACGAGGAGGCTTCTGGATGTGGACCCCGCGCTTCATCTTCGGCCTGACCTGAACTACACCGATAACATGAAGGCCATTATTCTTGAAGGATTTTTCTTGTATAAAACCTTAGTGGGAAAATTCTATAGAGCCTCAACGCGTGTTGGAAACGAGCCCGTCTTGTTTGTTTACGACTACACTACTATGTAAAGAAAATAAGGCTTTGTTCTGAGCATTGTTTGATCGTAGACTTTAGCGGTTTGTTTATTGTTTGTCGTAGAAACCTTTTGTTATACAATTACATCTTCGGTGTTATTTTAGGTCCTGTTGAAAATTTAACAAACTTTGTTGGCCGTGTCACAGAACAAAGATATCAGAAGGTACACACGTTGCCGAATTGTTATAAAGAAAAATGTTAAGGGAGAAACAGTCTTGCCAAGTTTCGCGTTTGTTTTTCTGAGAACAAAGCCTCTTGAACTTACGGGTTGGCTTAGAATTTAGCTTTTATAAGCGATCGAATTGTACCTTTTTGGAATAACAACGTGTGAGTGAAGTCCTTATCATCATCATCATCAACAGCTCATATAATATCCCCACCGAGGGACTTGAGCCTACCCCACATTAGGGGCGATTAGGCCTTAGTCAACCACGCTGGCCAAGTGCGGGTTGGTCGCTTCACACACAACCTAAGAATTTCTTCATAGGTGTGTGCAGGTTTCCTCACGATGTTTTCCTTCACCGTAAAAGTGTCGAATAAACTTACATACGAATTCAAAATTTGAAAACACATTGGTACGTGGCGGGGTTCGAACCGGTGCCCTGGTGGGAGACAACGCCCTTACGCACTACGCCACCGACGCTTCCACAAATTAATCAATGTCAGTCATTTTTATTTTTAAATCGGTCATTGTGTGATATCTATGTAAATTTTTATTTGTTACCCTTTTTGGAAATAAGAAGAAAGGAGGTAATGACAAAGATGTATGGATGGGAAAAACATGTTACGCCGACCCTAAATAAATTTGGGAGCAGGGTAGGCAAATGATGACAACCGTTTTTGAAAAGTAAACTTTATGAAATTTACCTATGTGACTCAATTTTAGTTGTATAATTATATTTAAGGTAGGGATAGTTAAATATTTTTGGGATTTTTTTTTCAGTGTAACGATTCAGAAGCCTTGGGTGTGCGTTATTTTCATTACTCGTTGTATACATAATAAAAAATAATAAAAAAATACTCAAAGTAAAACTTCTCTTTACCACCGAAGCTGTGGCAGTCGTTATAATTTTGACAACCTTAATATGACCGACGAAAATGTCTATTAAAGTCATAGATACAGGAAACTGTAAATCGGCAATGTAAAAGAGCAATAGCATACTAAAGCGTAGAGAGATAGATGAGACCATTTCACGTACGTACATACACGCAGAGGGCCTAAGGAGGCCTGTCAATCACGTAGAAAAGACAGCAACTGTCAGACTGCAGTACTATTTTTCATGCACACATGCGCATTACGCACACATCGGTGTTTTTTTTGGTCTCACCCTAGTCGATTAATTGCCAATCTATAAACGTCTGTAATAATAAATCTATGATTAAAGTATACTAAACAACTTGACTTCTGTACAACATTTATCTTGTGACTTTGTTGTGTTAGCACTTGTGTAGTTAAAGCAGTTGGTTTTTGAGGTAAACAATATAATTTAACGGTCGAGTGGTCACTAATAACGACTTATTTGTAATATTGCTGGTTATTCACTACCGTGCGTTTTTCGCGCAATTTTCTGAAAACTACAAGACTGTGGAACCAACTGTTGCTGATTCCAGATGATGCTGCAGCATCAGGTATATCATTAAATTTACAGCATACCATATTTTAAATCGACCACACCTGTGTTATTGAGATCCCTTTTTAAACTTTAAAAGGGCATGTGATCTTCAATCTGCTGAACAGTCAGTTATTCTTGAATCATAGCTAAGAACACTCCAATCAAAATACCTTTGAACCAAAAAAGTAAATCAAAATAGGACCATTCGTTATGTAGCTATGATGCCACAAACATATATTTACACAGACACACGTATAACTTATAACAACCGTCTTTTTGTCGGGAGTTAATAAAAAGGAAATAACGTGATAAGCCGTCTATGAAGGTTTTCATATTGTATTCAAGTGTAGTGGTCATATCTACTCCATAAAGCCCGCAAATGGCTACCAGACTTCTCATCAAGAATTCTTTTTACGCGCTCTCAAAATGTGAAACGTTTCAAACGTTCATTACATTCTCTGGTTCAAAAAATGTTGACTAACTTAGTTCGTGCGTACATTTTATTTTGAGTTATTCTGCCTAATAGGCGATTCTTAGTGTCGATAAGCGGGAGAATTGATAGTAAACTTTTATTCAGAGGTACTTACTAATGTAAAATAAAGTAAATTATAGACAATGGTACCTATTGGTCACACACACATATAGTGTTAATATTACTGACGTTTATAGATTGGCAACTCAGATTGGCAATGAATCGACTAGGGTGAGATCAAAAAAATACACCGATGTGTGCGTAATGCGCATGTGTGCATGGAAAATTGTACTGCAATCTGACAGTTGCTGTCTTTTCTACGTGACTGACAGGCCTCCTTAGGCCCCATGCGTGTACTTGAAATGGTCTCGTCTATCTATCTCGCTCTAATATACATGTTAGTTAGTAGCTCTTTCTCTTCTACATTGCCGATCTACAGATTCCTATATCTATGATCACACATTTAAAAAAAATGGGAGAATGATAGTAAACTTTTATTCAGACGTACTAACGTGAAGTAAAGTAAATTGTGGATAATGGTATTATAGTCACACATTTAAAAAATCCTATAAGTATTCTCATAAGAGCATATAGCAGTTAGTAACATTTAATATGTAACTGTTTATTATCTCGAATAAATGAAAAGAGGGCGCGTTAAGCTCAAGTACTCTCTTTTAAGTTTTTTATTCACTAGGCGAATTGAATAAAATATAACGATAAAGGTAAGCGTCCACATGTCCGCATCGCATCAAACGGATTAGTTTTTCACAATGCCTCCACGCAGATTCTTGCGATCCGTACGGTGCGTATCAGCGACGCACTTGTGTCACTTTCTAATACAAAGAATGCTACGATCGGTTTGTGCTCTGTATTATGCAGTTTTATCACCTCCGTGATATTTATATAACGGCGCGTGGTATTATCTATCATAAATGTTTTATTAGAGCGGGTATCCCCGAATGGAGTTGTGACTGTCATGATAGTTGGACATTATGTATATGTCAACGGTGAGCAGACACAAAACCATTAGCTCTAATCCAATATTATTTAAGTAGCATCCAGGTATTTTGCATTAGAGAGGAACTTCAGCATCACACTGGCGTGTACCCAATACGCCGGAACTATTATTTTACTCCTTAGAGCATTCAGTTTTACTCCTATATGTGGTTTGGCACAACGTAAACGCAGCGCAAGCAAGACGCCCCTTCCTCGGCGATCCGACATATATAAATAATGGTCTGGTATTTTATCCTTTGATCATTATCATTATTTTATTCCTAATGGACTGTAAGTATTTAATAACCGACATTTTATTGGGATAGAATTTATTTGACGAATCGAAATATTATTAAGAGACATAAAACGATAGAGCTTGTATAATGTTACCAATTTAATGTGCAGGTAAACCAGCAAGTAAATTAAACGACTCAGGAATAAATAAAGAATACTGGACCAATTAGGCTCCTAATTTACATCATGCGAAAGGGAATCATTTGCTATTTGCACATTTGGTAAAAAAAAATGAAACTTATCTTTACCAGAATTTGAACCCTGACTGTCGCTTTGTGTAATGAGGTTTACTGACTACTCCATAGATGATCTACAATTTTAAAAAAATATAAGACGAATTATAAAATTGCCACCTTATTTTAAACTTTGGTACATTGAGATAAGTTCTGAATTAAAAATTATATTTCTCCTTTGCCTGCCTAAAAAGGATAATACGTAAATGAAAAATCTTGGCGTCTATTAAATTTTTCTTTTTTTATTTAAAGAAAAACCCACATGACAGTTCCAGGTAACCATTACACCACATAATATTCCTAAAATCCTGACTGACATCGCTAATCTTCTTTGAAATCCAATATTGTGAACACACATTTTCTTGTGTTTATACACTGTCAAGGGAATGTATGCCTAGTTTTACCAAACGTTTCTATTGAAAACACACGATACTAGAATAACAGAGGACAATTTATTAATAAGAAAATAACATGAAATAAGATTATTACATGTGGTATGTTCTGTATGTTCATATATGTCACTACAAAATAAAAAAGGTTAGGTATAATTTTTGCGTTTACAAACGCGTGAATATTTTAAATATTAGAAAAAATGCACTGGAAAAGTCGACCTGCCTCAGGCGGGAATCGAACCCAAACTAGTTAACTTCCGCTGCTTTCTTGTATTACCTGGTTTAGTACTCCGTGTGACCATAATGTAATTGATTTCTTGTCATGATGTCCACCAGTTTGAAAGAAAACAAAAATTACATTGTAAAGTATTATATGACATTTAACTGTATTTTTTCTATAAGTATACCTAAACAAAACATTACATCAAAGTGAAAAAGAAGCGTGCTCGCGTGAGAAGCCCCAAAAGGTGCTAAGATTTTCGTCGATCAGCTGTTTAGAGTCGGCCATTGGTATTTTAGTGGTTGCGCAAATTTTATTCTATATCTATCTAAGTCTATACCTAACTTCGTGAATGCACGAATAGTATTCTGATTGGCTGTGATCCAGTTTATACTTTTTAATGTTTTTTTTTTTTCATTCTTTAAGACACCTGTCCCATGTTCCACCGAAATGGTGACATTTTGAGAAACGAGTAAATTATCTACTGAAATAACCGATGATTGATTGACTTAATAGCTTCTACACTACTCGGTGTTCAAAAATAAAATATGGAATGTGGAATGCAGAACATTAACAAAGGGCACAGGGGATTAGTGTGAAGAATTCGGAGCGCGTCCTTGGAAAGCTGCACTTTAGTTTATAAACATATTATATTTTTTGGGATAATATTGGTATTGTGTTTCTATCGAAAAGGAGAATTTATAAGCTCGCAGGGTATAGGACGGCAACACGGCAATAATAATTTATTATTATTTCTGTGGACGGCAAGGAGCGCATCAGGAAGGAAACTATTGCGTCAAAAAGCTTTCTGAATTAGTAAGGGAGGTTTTATGCAGTTTTCCATTTGCTATACTTACCTAATATAAAAAAAAATAATAACTTATTGATACCGCTAGCTTAGAAAAGGAAAAGTAATAGTTGCATAATTTATTTCAAAATACCCACAATGTAGGTAACCAGCACGATATCAATCTGGTAAACCAAACATTGGCTTCGGGGTAATCCTCATTCAAAGTAAACATCTATATATTGTTTGGCAAATATGTCAACAGCACAATTGGCATGTTCTAGTTCAAAGAGCGACAGGGTTTTGTATAATAAACATCTTGCGTGGAGTTGGAACTTCATCAGAATAATAGATGTGTGGTATAATAAATAATGTCATTGTACTCAAATCTTCATAATTATATTGGATACAAACAAGATACCTACCTACTGCGAAAAATTTAATTGCGAACCTTAAGTGGCAGTAGCAAAAACGTATTTATGGTTGTGCACTTGTAGTTTATGTAAAATGTTCCTGTCAGGTACCTTTCACTTACAAAGGGATGCACGCAAAATTCTTTTTGTCTTCTACGTCTAGAGTAATAATGGAAGCAACTGCCGACGTTCCAAGATACTCATCGTGCCTAGCGTAATACGCGTACAGTCACGAGCAATATTTATATCCACTTTTGCCATTTCAGCACCTTTATTTCCTACGCAATAAGAGTCTAATGTGGATACTTGTTAGTGCTCGTGACTGTACGTGGCGTGTAGTTTCAAAGAGAGCTACCCTAAACTGCGCCGCACCGATCCGAATAAAGAGGGACAAGTGCGCAAGCCAACCAGGAGGGTTGGCACTACCATTAATTCTCCTGCCGGACAGGAGAATTAATGGTAGTGCACAAACGCCCTAACGGCCGCTAGGGCGGATAAGTCCTCAAGTAGCGACCGCATACAAGACGCAGTGTTGGTAGGCTCCCACAAGGTGGTATGACAATTTGGTAAAGGCGAGAAAACGCTTGATGCGTGCAGCGTATTACCAATCGGCTTGGAGATCCTTGCGGGAGGCCTACGTTTAACAAGCCTCCAATTTAGCCATTGGTCATTTTGGCTTTGGATTATGTATATCGAAAAGTTTCGTCCTGTCGCAAATGTGCTTGAATGAATCGGAATTTTTATCGATCAAATCGAAGACGTCTCGAAAAGTACTCGAAACCTTCGCACATATAATGAGGACAATGATAAAAGTAGATTTAATAGTAGACATGAAGTGAAAGAAATATGTAAGGAAGCAAGTGGAAACAAGTAATCTCTGCCTAACGCTATGAGAAAAAGGCGTGACTTTATGTATGTATGTATGATGTTGATACTGGCAGATGTAGATTTATGTGTAACCAAATATTACCTACCTGGAACTCAATTTTGTTTGTCAGGCCTTAGAGGTAAGATGCAGTGCTTTTTGTATGTATAGTTTGCACAACAGTGTTGCCACCAAACCGTGCAACGATTCCCAAGGAAAGATTAATAAAATAAATCCTTTTCTTACTTTCCTTCGTAGATTTTAGAAGTTGATCGAAAAATATGTAATTCTTTTCTCACTCGCCGCCGCCTGGTGCAGACGTTTCCGACACCGACACCCTTGACGCTCAAACAATATTATTAGCGTAATATATTACGAAACTCCTAAAGCATTTCTCTAAGAATGTCTACTATCAAATATTACGAAAGGCGTGTAGTAAAATAACCGAAACTGGCAAATCGGATTTTATTTTGATTTACAGACGTTTCTAATTTCGATGTAGAATATTTAGAGTATCAAAACATGACGACAGCTGTCGCTATTAGTTTCAAGAGTATTAGCAAGATATTAGCAGTTAATCATAACAAAGCTTAAGATAAATATGTAATAAATCTTAATAAATTCAGTAGGAAAAAGATATATGTTTTTATCTTGTAGGATGGTATCTGCCTAACAAATAAAAGAATAAATTCTTTGTTTCGTCAAAAAAATCTAGGAAGTGGTAATCGTCAACAATAAAGTGCTTGATAATTAGGCAGAAGGAAGAAAAAGAAGAACTAGTAACGTATGTAGGGCCGGAACGATACTCGGAAAAACATTTACCTATAAAAGGCAAATAAGTTGAGTATGTTAGAAAATAAGAAATGAAGGATAAGAGTGACCTATCAACCTAGAGCCATGCTGCGCTGTGCTGTGCTCTGTGCTATGCTTTATTCTCTCTTTCGAGATTATGAAGAAGAAATAAACATCTCTCCCCTTAGATTATAAAGAAGAAACAAACATCTCTTAGATTTTATAGAAGATACAAACAAATCTTGAACGCTGTGCTTTGTGCGACTGCGCACAGCACAGCGCAGCATAGCTCAATGTTAACTGTTCACCCTAATAGTTTATATGACAATATCTTATTAAAAAGTTGAGAGTTGAGATTTGGCTGAGGAAATTGTTGTGGTGTGCCGGGTTTTATATTGCTCAATCCGTATATTTAAATTTCCTACTAAATGAAAAGGTTTTATAACGGACCTCAAGAAAAATCTAAATTTCCACACAGCAGCCATGGCAGGTGATATGAATCATTAACATCTCAGCCCAGAACACGTTCTTAAATCCGCCGAGAATATCTTTGCCAATAATGTTTATCTTACAATGTTTATAACAAATCGCGACATTAAATTACCGCGGAGGGCTTTGTGTAATTCAATTTACGTCACCTTAAATTTCGTTTAAAATTGGCGCGAAAATTGTGGAAGAAATATTGGCTGCGCGCCACCACCTCTAAATTATACTCTGCGAATAAATACTGTCTTTCATTCAGTGTTGCCATTTGTCATCTTGTCCAGATTTTACAATAGAATTCTGAAGTGTTTTTATGGTTTCATTGTCCCACTTTTACGTTTGTAATGACAATAAATAATCGTGTAGCTATTTTGAAATAAGAGGAACAATTTAAAAACGTGCTGTTTTTTCGTTGCAGGTAATTTTACGTGCTGTTGAGTTTGGCGGATTCGTGTTTGATTTGAAGGTATTTTGGGTAATATTTTTAGTCAAGCTGCTTAAAGGTTTCATTACCTATTGATTTGTAATATATTTTTTTTTTATAAATTACCTACTTTTAAGATTTTTTAAGTTTTTTTCTTTAATTGTTTATTCCTAATATTTATTTATAATATATATTTAGGAACAAACAGTTACATAATAAACACATTTCATAAAAGTATGTAGTACCTACATATAAACCTATAATTCCATAGAATTATTTATTTATACCATAAGATCCTTATAGTTTATTTTCTTTTCTTTTAAATATATAATTAAGATACAGTTGCAACAATTGTGAAAGAGATGATCAGATTGGTTTGATTATGTAGAAAATTAGTGATAGGAAATTGATGAGAAGAATATACTTAGTAAATAAATAAAAAATACGTTTTCCCGTGACCACGTTTTACGGATTTAACTCGCGTGATTTTGATCGCGCAAATCTAAGAGAAGAATATGTGAATCGGAAGTAAGTGGAGATGGACGACGGGGAAGACCTATATGAACGAATTAAGAACATCTTAAAGAAATCGACGAGCATTTATGAACACTGTAATGAAGCGAAGGAAATATCTAAGAATAGTATATCATTTTTATTACTTTCTCGTATACGAAGTATAGAGGAAGTCTTGTAATCGTCAAAAAATTCGACCTCGAGATTTTGACGGATTTACACGTTTTGGATCTCCCTGAGTCCAAAAATACCGTATTTGGAATTAAGTCTGTGTGTGTGTGTGTCTGCGTGTGTCTGTATGTCTGTGTCTGTGCGTTAGCACGATAACTGGAGTAGGCTTTAACTTATTGCCACCAAAATTTAACATACGTGTATGACATATAAAATAAAAGGTTTCTATCTACCTTTGAGTCGTCGATCACAAAAGTTAAGCAACCAAGGGTTCGGTCGGTACTCGGATGGGTGACCAAAATTTATGCCTTGAGCATGAGCATGACTGTTTATGTAAATATCGCAGCCGTATTACAAGACGTGTGATGCCGGTAGAGTAGAATAGCATCACCCCATATCCTCCAATGGGTGTCGTAGAAGGCGGCTAATGGATCACCAAAGGGGTATGATCACCTTATACACCGTCCGTCAATCCGCATTGGGCAAGCGTGGTGGACAACTGCCTAAACCCCCTTCAATGACACTTTCCTTGTCATTGAAGGTGCTTTCGTGTCGAATTATAAAGGCTGTTATGATGATTACAAGAAGGCGCGGCGGGTTGTAGTGAGTGAGAAGTGGAGATTTGACAATCAAATGGTCTCTGAGTGTCAAGGCCAGCACTAAGCGTACTCTGACGCACACAGTACACTGTGCATGTATAGGTAATCTATGCGGATATATGCAAGAGAAAACCGTATTACGCCGACCCCAAATAAAACTGGGAGCAGGGCAGGCAAAGGATGATTAAATTTATGAGTCATCATCGCCATTACCTATTTAAATTTACTTTGCGTTAGCTTTCGTGCATTGCGACAAATAGTTTGCAAGGCCGCCTAAATTTAAAACGAAATGATGCGTTCTAAATAATAGCCGCGAATCGAGCCGTTGACGTAAATCTAATTAATTTAACCTACCTTTGGTACATATTTATTATATTAATTGATGTCTGTGCTGTAACATTTAATAGCAAGTAACACCAAATTAAATAGTACCTAAATGAAAAACATAAAGAAATCCTGTGATAAGTGCTAACAGCCCCCCATCCACTTGCGTTCATTCCGTGTGGGTTCTCTATTGTGTTACCTAACTTTTTTTTCCATAATCTAAAGTGCCATAATTTTTTTTGTTCTAATCATCATTTATCGGAATGATAACTTGCCCGAAATTCATGTCACATAATATCACTTTCCATATAATAAAAATCCCTAAATACCATATACCCTAAATTTGTTTGTCATAAATATTACAATCAATAATATACAAAAGACTTAACCCTTAACACCACTCGTGGGGGACCTAGCTCCCCCACCGCCTACTTTTTGCAAATAACATAATTATTTAAAATGCGCTGCGGTTGCGGTCCGATGTATTCCCAGTGACGCCCGAGAGCTAGCAGGGGACGAACGTGTGCGCTGTTCACGTTTGTGGTTTGTGAGGTACATGCCGTTACGGGACCTAAGTCCCCCACGAGTCCTATTATGATTTTTAATGTTCTTAAACTTATTGAAGAGTTTATGTTTGTTTTTGTTTAAAGGTATATTGGTTTATTAGAAAACAGTTTTTTTTTTGTTTTGATATTCTAATTTTCAATATTATTTGGGGTTGTGAAGAAAACACATCGTCGGTCTAATTATCAGAGTTCGTAACTCCAAAAATATCGAAATTAGACTTTTAATGCCATCTGGTGTAGATTTTTGTAACCTATCCGTTATAAAAATGCGTAATTCATACGAATTAAATACAACTCGCTAAGATCAAAAAATAAAGACGCGTATCTCCTCGCTGCCATTTTGTAATAAGCAACATGCGTATCTCCCGAGCTCAGTACCGCTTGGACACTCCGCGTAAGAGGACGTGTTGAAGTTTTCAAAAAACACGGTATGTAGGTAATGGTTATAGTTGCTATTATTATTTTAATGTTAGTGTTTAAAATAATCAAACTTGTAATTTACACGTAAATAACCTAACATTATTGAATGTAATGTTTTATTAACCACAAAAATATCATAGTGGAGTTACGAAGTTTTATGTTTCATATTAACGGATTTTATTTAAATTTCATATACAAATCAAAATGAATAAAAACCCTAGAATATTAAAAATATTACGAAATGTCAAATTTTCTGGTGCCGAAAATCTTCTAGGACCTTCACAGGACAGTTTGATATCGTAAGAATTCGATATGCCTGATCTCTCAATAACAACGGGAACTTATGTTGTACAAGACAATAGTTCTCTAGTATTGAAAAAAGACTTCAGTGATAAAAAATATATTAGCGGTACTCCTACTAATATTATTTTGTGCAATAATGGATCTCTTCGAAAAATGTCAACAAGCTCATCGGGAAGGGTTTCTTTATAAGTAGCCACAGGTGATCACACTCACACATCTAGGAACGAGGTTGCAGAGGCTACCACTTCATCAGCATTAGGCTTGGCCAGTGATCATAACACTTCTTCTTCTTCGGGTAACGTTTCTATATTAGTAGACACAGATGATCACACTCACACATCTAAGAACGAGGTTGCAGAAGCTACCACATCATCGGCATCAGGCTTGGCCAGTCATCGTAACATTTCTATTGACCAAGATATAACTACATTGCAGAAAAAGATAACAAAAAAAGAGTAATTCACAAGATTGGATCGTTAATAAAAACAAAGAGGGAGGGCAAACCATATTTTGGAAAAAAGAAAATAATAATAAATGGAGTTTTATTGAACCTAAGAGTGAAAGCAAGATAAAAGATAGGTGCTACGGCAAACAAAGCTTGAAGGGTGATACAAAGTTACAATGTAATAAAATTTTAGAAAAATAACGAAGATATGCTAAAATTTTGGAATATGACGTGGCAAGAAAAAAAAGTCTTCTATCTGTAAACCAAAACAAAAGAGAAGATGTGCTGGTACTTCACCTAGACGAGAAAATTCAGTAGAATTGTACCTTACCGACAGCAATAGGTGTGGATGTCGAGTATGCAAAAAAAAATTAAACAGTTTGTTGGTGAATTCGCCAAAGAGAATAATGCCAAAAATGAACCTCAAAAGGAATTACGTAGGTTCCTAGATTCTTTGCCAAAGTTTTTCATTACAGTCGGAAGGACACTACCAAATTGTATTTGGAACCATTTTGAACATCAAAATCGCAGTTATATAAAGTATACAAAAACGAATTCTGTCCTAGAGACAAAACGCATAACGGTTCAGTTATGCGTCGCAAGTTTCTCAAGCCTATTTGAAGAGTTGAATTTGTCACTGTTTAGACCTAAATGATTTATGCGATACTTGCGAGTCGTTTATAACAGGTAATACGACAGAATCTGACTACAAGATTCACCGAGATATGAAAGAGGAAGCACGAAGAGAACTCGCAAAAGATTCTGCCTCAAATGATGAGGTTCGTACCATGGACTTACAATCTGTACTTTTGAGCCCTCGGTCAAATGTGTCTTCTCTTTATTATAAAACGAAACTTATCACTGATAATTTTACCCTTTATGATGTGAAAAGAAACAAAGGCTACTGTTACATCTGGAATGAAAGCGAAGAAAAACTTACTATAGTAACGAATTTTCCACAATAATCGTCACTGCCCTGGGAAACATTCACTCCATCATGATCAAGAATTGATTATTTGCAGCGACGATTGTACTTACCAGAACCGAAATGTAGTCTTATCCAATGCATTACTTAACTTTAGCATGCAAAATAATATTAGAGTCACTAAGTAATTCCGTTCTTACTTCGTAACTCCACAAAGGCTTAGTGAAAATAGTTCTTATCTCCATTTTTTATTAATATAATTAAAATATTATCCAAAACGCTTTAAAATTTAATTCTGAGTAGTGCATTAGTTTTAAATTCATCATTATTTAACAAATATTACTCTAAATGATAAAAATTATTGGTTTTTACTGGCTCCTGTAAAACTCACCCAAAAGGAGTTTCGAACTCTGATAATTAGACCGACGACATATATTTTTGTTGTTTATTTTATGAAAATTTATTCTAAGATATTTCATGCTAAATTACTTTAATATCGAATACAAATAGTGGTGACCTAGGTCCCCCACGAGTGTAGATGTGTAAGCTGAAAATACCGAGTGGTGTTAAGGGTTAAAACCATTTTCAATAAAAGTTATAAGTCCTAAATTCAAATTAAATGTACAAAAATTACGAGCACAGATAACTAATGTATCTACTTTGAAATAACATTTTTTTGTCATTAAATATTATTCGATTTTTTACTACAATTTTTTTTTTATTATCACTCCATAAAACAGTTGATTGTGTACATGTGGTTTTTATTTCCCTTTAAGAAGCATGCAAGCAAGCATACATCATGCATGCAGCTAGCATGCAGCAAGCATGCAGCAAGCATGCAGCGAGCATGCAGCAAGCATGCAGCTAGAATGCAACCAGCATGCAGCAAGCATGTACAATGCAAGCAGGCCATATGCAAACAAGCGAGCATGCAACATGCAGCAGGCATGGTTTCTGTCACGGCTCCGGCGCTACGGGTCTCCGGCGGTCCCACGCGAGCTTATCGTCACCGCAGCTTCCACCGCCTCGCCCCTCCGCGCCCACGCGATTCTGAATTACTCTCAAGGGGTAGGGCAGACAAGACTGCGTGGAGTCGGATTTACAGCGATTTGTTTATGTCGCTAAAACCTATTTCATAGATTACAAACCAGGCTAAAGAAAATTAAAAACATATTCGTTGTTATTTTCCTCCGTGCTTCAGAAGGCACGTTAAGGTGGTGGTCCCGGGTGCTGTGGAAAGATAGCAGTCGTCCCCAAGGAGGGTTGGTGTCAAGCACACGGCCGTAAAAATGCCAAACAATCACAATCCAAATTTGTTAGATTGTGGCTGTGATATCGCGTGATTGACATATAAACATCCAAACAACTAAACTTTCACATTCATATATTTTTTTTAGTGCCTTATTATTATATTATTTACTCTAAAGTTCCAATGTAAACGGAAAATGCATTTTGAAGGAATAAAGGATCTAACACAAACTAGCAGCTTGCTAAGCCGGAATAATTCATTGATAAATTTTGCTATCTGCATTTACCACTACGAACCTTGCCATCACTGTCATAATAGCCGCAAATTCGTGTAGGTACAAGCCTAAATACCTGCTTGCTAAACATGACACGCAGTGAGAGAGGTACCTATACTTACTTGTGTATAGATGTTTGAGTTAATGTCGGGTAGTAGCGACATTCAATAAGGAATATGCATATTTTTTTTTAAGGTTAGAAAATTAATTGTAGACAGTGTAAATAAAACAACTATTACGGATTTAACTCGCGTGTAATTAGATTTTACATGTTGTTATTATTGCCCGACGTTTCGTAACACTTAGCAGCGTTACGAACGCTGCAAAGTGTTACTAATTTTTAGCTAAAATCCATTCTGTTATCACTATTAGAAGTAAAAATTATCTTATTTTTTTTATAAATGTATTAAACTAGTTTTTTTCATGCATTGCCTAGAATATGTTAATCTCTTGGCACACAACAAAGGCATAGGCAACCGTTACTAATTGATCTATTAACACAGCTCAAACCACTGAACGGATTGCGCTCTATGTCATGCAGATAGTGATTGTGACCTAGGCATCCGCTAAGAAACGATTTTCCAAAATTCACCCCCTAAGAGAATGAAAGGGGGTCCAAAGCTAACCGAGCGAAGCCGCGGGCAAAAGCTGGTCGCTAATAAATTAAACCCCTCTGCTTTTTAACCTCTATTGATGATATTCTACTCTGCCGGTATCACATCGCATTGCCAGGACAGATTTTACACTCAATCTAATGAATTCAGCAGTCCAGCAACATGGCATTGTAAGAAGTTTGTAAGTTTATCATACCTACCTGGTACTTGGTGTGGAAGGCGTGTCAAAATCTCAACCAAATTATTATCTAAGTTCGAAATTTTTACTCGTCCTCCATACCGTCGGCAATCAACTCATAACCAACAGTTAATAATTTATGTCCAGCGTATCTAAAACAAGACTGAATGCATAAATCTATAGCGGCACGCACAAGGATAGTTGGCTGGTGGCTGTGAAGCTGTGATATATCGTTGTTAGTTGTCACGATCGAGCAACACCCATTGTCCGCTTTTCATTACTCGCATAACATCCCGGCTGAGCTCCATGATATTCGCTAATAGACTATACGAGGATATTACGGGAACTCTACGTAGCGTTTTATAAACGCTTAGATCCAATTAAATTGTCAACTAGATTATTTGTTGATGTTATCGGGTGTGAAATATGCTACCAGCTTTGGAAAATTTTCATGGTATCTTTAATATTATGGCGGTATTAATTTGTCTATTGGGTATTAATCCATCGACGATTATTAATATCCAGACACAATTGATTTTAATTGTGTTCTCGCGCTCCTGAGCGCGAACGGGGCTTAACGAGTTAAAGCGTCGGTGGCGTAGTACGTAAGAGCGTCGTCTCCCACCCAGGAGGCACTGGTTCGATCCCCGCCACGTACCAATGTGTTTTCAAATTTTGAATTCAGTACGTTTAATCAACGCTTTTACGGTGAAGGAAAACATCGTTAGGAAACCTACATACACCTATGAAGAAATTCTTAGGTTGTGTGTGAAGTCGACCAACCCGCACTTGGCCAGCGTGGTTGACTAAGGCCTAATCGCCCCTAATGTGGTAGGCTCGAGCCCTTCGGTGGGGACATTATTTGAGCTGTTGTTGATGATGATGATGAATTTGACTATTTGTATATGAGTATTTATGTATTATTTGTCGAAACACGCCAATGAATAGACTGTTCACAATGTCCAGATACGCCTACATTTGATTATAAATGCTAGATTTTCACAAGTACGACATACAAGGCAAATAGCAAACACGGGTTTCCGTCTACTCGTAGGTTTTTGATTGCATATCAAAGGCGCGTTATTTGGACACACTCCATGTGTGGATGACATATTGGTCGTATTTGCCAATACATAAAATATTTGAACGGATATCGCATCGTAAACATTAATAGCAAAGTGAAGTGCCGTTCATAGGCCAAATTGAAAACATTTTAAAGAAGGGCCTGGTTGAAAGTACTCGTAATCGCCGAGCACGCGATAAAGGTAGAAGAAGCAAAAGAAATATGTAAAGATAGTAGTGGAAAATATTATCTCTGTAATTTGTTTAATATCATAGATACATCTAGTCTCGTAGAAACATATTGGTAGCGTGTCTTCGGAAGCACGAGGTTTTCGAGATTATTAATTTTAACCCATCCTGGCGCAATCGATAACAAAGTTGCTTAGTTAATTTCACACGCAATTTGACCCCTAAAAAGCCGTTGTCTTCCCAATATCTGATTCGTTTTGACTTCTATATTTGACCAAGTGAAATAACATAACGCTACCAAGTTCATGTATGATTTACATCTCTTTATTCTATTCTGTTATAAAAACATACTTAGTACATTTTTACATTGGCTATGCTGAAATGAAACACTACCTTGTAAAAATATCACAAAATTATAATTACTTTTACAAAGCAAGTAGCAGAATGGAAGTGAAATTGGGTTAATTATTTTTTATCCTTTGATGACCGAATTACCTTTTTGCGGGTTGAAGCCCTGAGGCAAAATGAAATGTAATCATAAAAAAATAACTGTTATAAAGAAACGTTACCTCAGTATAGCATAGCATAGCCGCCATTTCACGTAATGATCGCAACTTTACATCGACCATATGGAATTGTAATAAGTTCCATTTTTCCAATAATACGTTAGTATTGATGTGAACAAAATGGCGGATTCTCCCGCGCGTTATCCATTTTGCCGCGCACAATGTTGCGATCATAAAACGTGGTTCAATGAGGTACGACAATTTTACGAGCCGCTGATCCGGTAATCTGATTGGATGCATTGATGGAGGTGTGATAAAGGAACCAATTTAATAGAAATTTTAATTTGAAAATTGTTGTTTGAAATCGGAAATATTAGTCTTTGTTAACAAAATTGCAGTTTTTAAAAGCTTTCATAAGGCAGAAAGACCAATCAGAGACGATGTTTCGAAACCTGCATTGGTTAAAAATTCAATGAAGCTTTATTTAATTCACATTCAGTTAGACAAAGTTCTGGCGGTCTCTCTCATAACACATTCACCACATGCCCGTCTACTATTCCATAACCCCGTTCAAACTTTCATAATCTAGAATATGAAGTCAAACAACTTGAAGCAAACAAACTACATGTAACTCTCGAAATTGAGCACAAATTTCGGTTGGATGTTAACATGGCCTACCGAAACCTAAGGAATTGAGAAACAAGCTTCTGGCTCAAATGTCGGGTAGCTGTCTCGGAAAGTTTTCGAAGATGAGATAGGTGGGTATTAGGAAAATTAAATTGTTTGACTCGATTTTTGCGAATGAGGGGAGGCTTTGGAGTGTTTCAGTTACAGATAAATTTGCTTTTTCATCGTGTAATGAGTCTTTCGATTTGATTTCGACTGGTTTAAAAATAAGAGTGAATTACTAGAAAAATGCACTGAAAAAAATCGACTTGCCTCAGGCGGGACTCGAACCCGCACCTTCCACAATCCGGGTGGACGCGTTAACCAATTTCGCCACCGAGGCACTGCTTTTCGCTGTCGAAATTTGTCAGTGCTTGGTGCTTATGTTTTTATGGTAAACATCGTTTCATCAAATCTTTGAAATTTGCATTTCCAAGACCCGAACGAAATATTTTTGCAAATATTTGACGCCCAGCTAAGATGAAACTACCTTACATTATGGAATAATTTTATTTTTGCGTTTACAAACGCGTAAATATAATACTAGTATTATATTTACGCGTTTGTAAACGCAAAAATAAAATTATTCCATAAGAGTGAATTAATTTAAATTTGCCTTCTATACACTTTACATACATACATATAATCACGCTCATAGTCCCAAAAGAGATTAAGCAAAGCTTTAGGTAATATTTGGTTACACATAAAGCCACATCTGCCAGCATATTTTATGGGCATATTAATAAAAGAATATTATCTGTTTTCCTAATTCACTTTTGTACCACTTACTTACTTTCTCGTATACGTAGTATAAGTATACAGGAAGTCTTGTAATCGCCAAAAAATTCGACCTCGAGATTTTGACGAATTTACACGTTTTGAACCTCTCTGAGTCCAAAAATACACATTTTGGAATTATATAATTCCAAAATCGTGTGTGTGTCTGTGCGTTAGCACGATAACTCGAGTATGCTTTAATTAACTTATTGCAACCAAATTTAACAGGCATGTATGCCATCAAAATATAAGGTTTCTATCAACTTTTGAATCGTCGATCACGAAAGTTAAGCAACCAAGTGCGCTCTTTACTTGGATGGGTGACCAAAATTTAACATGCATGTATGACATCAAAATATAAGGTTTCTATCAACTTTTGAGTCGTTTCCGGTATACGAGAAAGTCAAGGGGAGACCATTTCCGATTTTTTCTTACTATAACCACAATCTATGTATAACAAATTATTTTTAAAATAGGCTTGTTTCTGGTCCATTCTGAAGATGGTAATCTTGTATTTTCTGTTTATTGCTATGTAACGTTAGCTTTTTTGGCAGTGAAAGGAAAACTGCACTATCTTAATAACAGAATATTAATTATCCTTAATTTGTAAATTACTTTTGACGATATTACTACCGTTATAAACGTTAATAATTTCCGCCTAATTGCAATCACAAAGCCAGTGGCGATACAAACAAAAAGTACAATAATGTTTTATATTCCTACAAAAATATTCATTCACCCTAAAAACTCTATCGCTGCATGCACCGAACAAAACAAATACAACGTAAAGGTATGATGCATCCACGGAAGCCTTTGTTTGCGGGAGACGGCCGGACGCGACTCGCGACGTCGACGCGTCGCGCGACAAGCGATTGTATCGCGTCCGCGACAACACAGATAGTTTTGTATGTTGTTTCCTTAAATTGTGATTAAGACAGCCGTTATTTTCCTTGCGAGGTGAAAGAGAAAATAAGTGTTCATTAAATTGCCAATTCTTTCTTTCTACCATGTCGGTAGGACAGTAGTGGTGCAAAGTTCGTCCTAGAAAGTATTTTATTTTACAAATGAAATGCGCTTAGATTTTATCCCACTTGATGTCAAGTTAAGATACAGCCAAAGGTGGAAACGCATTTCATCTTCAACTGACTAATCAGACTGTGGAACTGACTATCGTACTAAATGCTGGAAAGAAAAACAATATTAAGAATAGACCTGTAATGGCGATAGACTTTCGCAGGTTAACGGCATAGCTAACCCGGCAGACTTAAAACAAACATATACCACCAACTAAAAACTGATCATTTTGTACCGCTTTGGGACTACCCCTTTGGAACGTTTACCGGTATCAGTGCATTCGGGGTTTCACCCCGAATGTACTGATACCGGTAAACGTTCTACTAAATCACAGAGGGAGCCAGTTCCTCAATCTGTAGAGAATTACTTTTGAATTTGTAAAAGAAAGGAAAAAGAGAAAGAAGAAAAAGATAAAGATAAAAATAAGAAGGAAAAGACAAAAATGGGTCGTAGCCCATTAACACCGTACCGCTTGATAAAAAATAGCATTCAAATATGAGCTTAAACATATTTGAATGCTATTTTTTATCGTAAATTGTAGATATATAGATAGATACCCTTTACATTGACAGCATAAGTACTTACTTGCTGCGGTAAGCGAGCTTGGCGCAATCTAGCCACTCTAGAATATATCTACCTCATCATTCTCATCTTTCTGTTGTTCGGGAGTAGTGTGTTGTCAATTGGTTACATACAATCATTATCTAACACCATTTTTGATACCAAGCGCTTTACCGTGGTTATGTGTAAAAAAATATTAAATAAATAATCTTTGGTCAGTCAATTTCAATTGACTGTTTTTCCTATGAAATTCTGTACGAAAAACAAAAGTTCTTTCACAGGCGTACTCCTGACACGTATGATAATCTTATTTATTACATACATATAAATTACCCCGTACCTTTTTATTTTTTCCCGCAGATCTCCGCAGAAATCTCATCTTTCCCTCGTGGGAGCGCGTTATAAATCTATTTTCTGACATCAAAACAGTAATAAATATCCGTAGGGCGTAACCTGATCGAATTGCGCAAATCGTAGAAACTTTAACTTTTTTGAGAGTTTGCGATCAATCCAATGTAAACTGTAAAACCTAGTAACTATGGTAGGTATGTGGAAGAACTACATCACAGAGATATTTAAAATAGTAGCCGTATAATTGATTGATTAATACCGTCGCTCCTAGACCTAGAGCGTCCGACACTACGTTTTCCAAGACGCTCTAAAACTCTTCTTCACTGTAAAATACGTCCAATCCAATGTGTAGCGTACCATGTTTTATATATCGATATAAATGTATACTTTGTTTTTGTACTTGTTTTTCCATACATACCCTCGTCGAACGTCGCTGAATATCAGAGCAAATTTTCAATTGGGCTTCGATTGCAGCACGCTTAGCATCAAGCTCCTTTTCTCGTCGTCGTTCATCCAATTTGCTATCGAGCTGCGCGATCTTCTCCTCTAACTCTAGCCGGCGACGTAAATACCGCTCGTACACGGCGGCTTTGCGTGCCTCAAGCGTGGCAGAAGAGCGGGAGGATGTTGCACCGACTCGAGAGGCCGGTCCCGCGGAAGTCACTGGCAATTTTGTGTCAGTTCGTGCCTCCGCATTTGTGGGATGACCGTGTTTGGATGACGATAAGGTAGACGTGAGCTTGAACGACATGACTAGAAAAGGTATCTATGAAAGCGGAAATGAAACTAATAATGAAAAATGGAAAAAATGTTAAACAAATGTTTTTAGTGAAAAAACTACAGAAAATAAAATGTCACTAAAACCGAAAAAGTAAAAATAATAGGTAACTGGTAATAATGGGAGAAGGACCAAAATGAAACGTACGTGTGTGATGTGGAGAGCAGTGGTGAGTTTCCTAATTAATGAAAGGCGCGTGAACAGGTGAAATCAAAATAATATATTAGAAAAGTAAAATAACAACGTTTCGTAGCAAAGCAATGAGTGACAAGAAGAGTGAAGTAAATAGACAATATAGAAAACTATCAAATACATCTCTATATAAAAAGAGGCCAGCAAAGCGTCCGCAACACAATGGTTGTCGATTCTGCGGTATACCTTATCAGACCATGGCCAATTCAGTTGACTAATCTTCTGGGCTATGTCGGTTATTCTAGATCTGCCGGATCATCTCATTTCCTATCCGATCCTTTAGAGAAACTCCGAGCATACCCCCGCTCCATAGCTCGCTCTATAGCTCGGCGTAACCTGATCGAATTGAGCAAAACGCAACAACTCAACGCAACGTTTTCCAAGACGCTCTAAAACTCTTCTCTGCTGTAAAACACGTCCAATCCAACGGTACACTTACTCGAGCTATGGAGCGGGGTATGCTCGGAGTCTCTCTAAAGGATCGTATCGGAAATGAGAAGACCCTGAATAACTAGAATAACCGACATAGCCCAGAAGATTAGTCAACTGAATTGCCGTTGTGTTCTTTTTCGCGATTTCGATATTGGCTCCATAGCAAGAGTTGTTTGATGTAATGTAGGAAGCGTTTATCCGGGGTAATAAAAAAGTAACGGTGTATATATTAGACATTTTTGAGTAGCCTGAGCTACTGTTGTCTGACCTAATAGGTGACGAATAGATCAGACGAAGCTTTCTATATTGAAATATCAATCGCTAAAAGCATCAAATATCTACTCATACTAAAAAATATAACCGTAAAATATAATACTGTCAGTTGACCCACCTGAAATTGCCCTGGGATTGCTGCCCTTAGTTTATTTTCCGCAAAAATTGCAAATAATTTTATGCCATACCTGACCAGAAAGTGACATTTTCTCCTGGTGGTAACATACAATTTTGCACTTACCTCGGGCGGTAAAAGCTTCAGATCGCATATTAATCAAATATTAGTCAAATACCTGCGATCTGAGACATCCTTTGTTTTACCGCCCTAGTTAATAAATGTACCTACTATTACGTATTCCGTGCCTACTGGCAATGCATGCCAAGTAATCTCCTTATATTGCATCATACAGTATTCCTTTAGTTTTGAGAAGACTGAGGTAGCCGAAACAAACCCGACCACTAAACAACCGAGCCTAATTTTGCACTGCCCATAAATGAGACTTCAACAGAAACTACAAACGACGCCGACAAAAAGGCCTTAGCTATTCTTCTTTGCAGAGATCTCGATATTCAAGTTGGTGAATGAAATTACTTTTAAATCATGCTGTGTTTTTGGATGTAGGACGTATGACGTCCAAGTCATTTGATCCTAATGGCTATTGCGAGTGTAATATCAGACGCCGGAACTCGATGATCTCGGCTTAATCTTGCATGCAGGAATCTAGATGTTTCTGTAATGCTTTGTCTTACTGTCCACACAGGTAATATGAAGATTAGTTCAGAATCTCAACCATTTTGTAATGAAGATGAAGCTTATTTAATTTATAGTGAGGGGGATACTGCATAGTGCTAACTGCCAGATGTGGCTTTATGTGTAACTGAATGTTACCTAAAGCTCTGCTCAATCCCTTATGGGATTATGAGCATGATTATATTATGTATGTAGAAAGTTTTAAAGTTTCTCTTTTCGTTAGAATTGCCAATAACATACACACTTTTACCCGACTACGGCGACGCCAAAAGGAAGGGTTATGGTTTTAGCCGTCTGTAAATTAAAGCCGTTAACCAACACTCTGAATACAGGTGGTTAGGGATCAGCTTCTGAGTTGATTTCAAAAATTTTTTTTTCTCAAAAAAAAAACAAAAGTACCCAGAAAATATTGTACAATAATTTCTGGGTACTTTTTGTTATTTTTTATTGTTATTTTTTTTTTTTTTAAAAAATCGTATTTTTTCATTTTTTTTTAAATCAACTCGGAAGCCGATTCCAAACCACCTGTATTCAGGGTGTTGGTTATTTAATTTTCATGTTGTATATGTATATAAGTTTGTATTTACGTGATGTAGTGTTTGTGTATAGAACATCCCTTCACAATCTCGTGCACACCACAGTGTGTAAAGCGCGCGTGGGCAGTGCCGTGTGAGCCACGGGTTTCAACTGTTGCGCATAAACAGTGTGTAGGCGAGCCTGTGGTAACCAGTGTATTGAGCTCGTGAGTACGAGCACATAACTACACGTATATTCCTCCATAGTGCCCAAACTATTTATCCAATTTTGATGAAATGTGTCAATCAGTCCGGGCTACAGTTTAACTGATTTTAACAATAGTAGGTAGATTTTACCCCCTAAACCTCGATTTTAACCGATTTCATTCCTTTCTTTTTTTCCGTAATCGGGTTAGTTTTTTAAACTTTTTACTTCCCTATCTTTGGTAATGGGTTTGCCGAAATGTTCTAAAGCAGGGTTTCCCAAACTGTGCGTTGCGACGCCCTGGGGAGGCCGCAAGAAAATGCCAAATTCCCAAGGGCGTCACAGTATAAATAAGTTTGGGAACCCCTGTTCTAGAGTGTATCAGCTGTCCTGGTTGGTGACTTTTGGTTGTTGGTGCACTGAGGGGTAGGCGGGCAACTTGTCACTATTTTGAGGCACTGCATTACCCATACTGCCTTTAGATAATATTTGGTTACACATATATATGTGTAACCAAATATTATCTAAAGCTCTGTTTAACCCCTTTTGGGGCTATGACCGTGATCGTATAAATGTATGTTTGGCTTTATCCCAGAAATAATTTGCACAAAAAAATGTGCATATCCAATGCGCCTGGTGGGGTTATCTATACGCAGGAGTATAACACGTAATGCCCGCTCAGGTGGGGCTGTAGCACTAATTGAAGTAATAGCATTCGAGCGGACGACGATCCAATTCCGTAGCTTCCGATTTGGTTTGATTCTCATCGGAATTGCTTTGCCTAGATGTGGCTCAGAAAGAACAATCCTATTTTGTCATATCTTCTCATTTAGTATTTGCTAATGTTATTATTTTTTGGAAATTAAGTGAAATAAGTGATATATAAATAAACTTAGAGAGAAAGATAAAATGTGTGTATGCAATTCACATAGCAAAAGTGATCTCAGAAGCAACAGATGTTTGTATTGGTTGTAAAAATGTTGAAAAACAAACTTTAAGCGTCAAAAACGTTTTAGCTTTTTCGTTTCATTTCATTTTAAAATCACAACGATTTGCCCATATTGATATAATATTAAAAAGTCGCGTCCGCCATCTTGGATCTCGAAATAGATTTTGTGTTCGGAATTGCGACCCCCGGAATCCGCGAAATTTTTTGATGTTTCTTTTTCGTTTCATCGTCAAAAACTTTTAGTCGCTTTTCTGCTTCATCGAATTTTCGAATCACAACGATTCTAAAGAAGATTCACTTCAAAAATGCAACAAAGCTTCTATTTGACAGATATGGAATCAAATCGAAAACATCATAAAAAAGGCCATCAATACCTAAAATCGCCGAGTATGAAATCAAATCAAATCAAATTCATTATATTGATCTAAGTGTATTACAATAGATCTTATAAAATACATTGTGCTGAGAACTTAGTTGCCCTTTTCAGGCACTGCAACATTATTTAAGTTGAGAAAATAATAATTTAAAAAATACTTTGTAATTGAACATACATTAACAATTACATATACTAATAATTATTAGATTAACATATTTCAAAATTATTAGTAGTATAAACTAATAATTTTTAAATAAGTTAATTGAGTTGCCTGAGAGTGAATGAAGTGAAAATATTGTCCTGGTAAACCTGGTAAACTTTGTGTCTCCTACAATTTATCTTTCTACAAAAATGCATAGATTAAATGTTGATATATTTACAAAAAATAAGTTCAACATCGTTTGCAAGTGCATGCCGACTAATAGGATTCCCCTGCAAACTACGAATTAAAAAGCACAATAAAACCTTTCACCGTTATTAAAATGTAAATAAGCCATATCTAGAATCAAACATCTACCTATGCTGGCGGAACACTAGAGTTCGTTACTGTAACGAGAATAACCCTTTATCCGTTTTTACGGGAACGAGTCACCAATTGAATTGTTGCGTGTAATCTGCCGCGTGGAATCCTATTGGTCGAGATATCTGAATTGATATTTAATTGGGTGATTCTTCGTATGGACGTTCTGAAAGATGTGAGAGTTATCTATTACTAATGGCCAGTTTCAATATTATATTCACAGTTAAAGTTCGCCCCTTTTTTCTGTTATTTGGTTGCCAGACAAGCATACAACCTGCCTGTGGTGAACACTATAATCTATAGACGCTTGCTGCGCTGACGCGACACTCGCGCGGTGAAAATCCTAGACCCCTTGACTATTTTTTTAACCTATGGAAATGTTCATAGCACTCTCGTATTGTCGGGGACGAGCAGACCCAGTAGTGTGGGACTGTCCCTGAAGCGGACCCTATCCACTAGGATGACGCCGTAGCGCTATTTATTTATTTATTGCAACACAATAACACAGATAGCTACCACAACTACATTAAATGGAGAGTTACAAGTTTTGATCTAGGTACTACCCTTAAATAGTGTTGAGAGCATGACAAATCATGAAGACTATAAAAATTCTATCACCATTAATGATATACAGTATTCCTAAGTGACATAGGTTAAAATTGATTTAAAAAATTTCTACGGGGACGAAGTCGGTGGAGCGCTAGTAGCTCATATATCAGATTAGAATAACATAAAGGCTATAATTTGTATTAATCCTGCGCAGACGAAGTCGCCGGCAGAAGCTAGTAAATAAATAAAACCTGCGGAAGGCAGTGTTGTAGTAAAAGTGATATTCACTATACTGTTGACTATGTCCATTTTTGGAGTACACATTTTCTATTTATAGAATTTTTTTCGCCAATCAACGGTTTGACAGTGCTACTTTTAAACTTGATGTTTTAAGTGCTTTACGTTGTACGGACAGAAAAAAGAATATTTTCAACGTCCTCTTTTTAAAAGGAAAATCTTTTTCTATTTCTGTGTCCCGTTTATAATTTGGAAGATCCTTTAATTTTTCGGGGTGAAAATACATCTTCACCCGACTACGGCAAAACCAAAAGAAATGGTTATGATTTTAACAATCTATCTATGTATGTATGTTTGTATTTAAGTATGTTCCTCCGTAGCGCCTAAACCAATCATCCGATTTGGATGAATAAGGTGTCAATCTATTCGTTATTATGATCTGGTTAACAAAGGTTACATTTTAACCGCCTTTAGCCTTAGAAAGAGTCGATTTTGCCTTGTCATCCCCGATTTTAACCGATTTCATTCCTTTTTTCACAGTTTTTTTTTATATATCTATATTCATATATCTAAAAAATATCTATTTATAAACATCAATATTCATATATTAGAGTATGTATATTTTAAGCAATTCTTTGACCCTAGCTCACTAACCATTTCGAGTAACGTAGACCCTAGTAGTATTTTTTACGAAAAATGAATAAAGTTCAATAGAACTTTATTTTCGACACAAAACTACCTCATTTAACAGTCTTAGTTTACTCTTCATGAAATTATATAAGTAAATGGTTTTAGAAATAACCTACATAGAACAATTGTACATCGAATCAACATGCTCCATGCAAATTGCCTTTATGCATCCTTTGCAGAGCTCGTGGTCAACTTTTGAGTCGTTTTCGGTATACTTTCTCGTATACCGAAAAGACTCAAAAGTTGATAGAAACCTTTTATTTTGATGTCATACATGCATGTTAAATTTTGGTCACCCATCCTAGCACCGACCGTGCACTTGGTTGCTTAACTTTCGTGATCGACGACTCAAAAGTTGATAGAAACCTTATATTTTGATGTCATAAATGCATGTTAAGGTTGCAATAAAAACTTATTGCAATAAAAGCATACTCGAGTTATCGTGCTAACGCATAGACACACACACACGCACAGACATAAAACCAAAACTGGTATTTTTGGACTCAGGTCCAAAACGTGTAAATCCGTCAAAATCTCGAGGTCGAGTTTTTTGACGATCACAAGACTATAGGTACTACGTAGGTACGACTATAATACGAGAAAGTAAAAAAAATAAAATAATTTGTATGTAACTTGGTAGCGACAAGCTGTGAGCCCTAACTTATCAAAGAAGTCATTTATGAACATTTTATCATTGCTATTATAAACACCATTTATCAAAGCAAAGCCTTATTAAGTTTCGTACATAATTCCCATTAATTAAGTGTCATTCGTTTATTGGAGTGACATATTTGATTGAAGAGAATCGAGAAAATCAATTATTTAATGAAATTTTCTAATTATGCTTCTTGGAGCTGTCAGATGTTTAACCATTGGTCTGTTTGTTACAGGGGCTTCGGAAAACAGGGATTCCAATGTCAAGGTAAGTTCCAGAATTTATTTGCCTAGTTAAGTTTAGAACTATGTAATTTAGTACCGTAGCTTTTAAGGCAACCGAGACAGTAATTAAAAATAATACTAAAGTGAACTTAACGTAAAATGATACTCGATACTGGCGGAATCCATTAGGACAGCGCCAATAAACTAAGAAGACGAACTTAAAATGACCGTAGTGACTAGTGACTGTCTGTAACTTCATGTAATGTTGAGACCAAACATAACGTTGACCAATCAACATTGAGTAGAATCGCTCTTCTTACATTATTATCTTATATATAAAATTCTCGTGTCACAATGTTCGTTCCCGTACTCCTCCGAAACGGCTTGACCGATTCTCATGAAATTTTGTGAGCATATTGAGTAGGTCTGAGAATCGGCTAACATCTATTTTTCATACCCCTTAGTGATAAGGGTTGTCCACCCTCAATTTTTTTTTAATTTTTAAGGTAAATCAACGTTTGCGGGGTCAGCTAGTCTTATATATAAAATTTTCGTGTCACAATGTTCGTTCCCGTACTCCTCCGAAACGGCTTGACCGATTTTCATGAAATTTTGTGAGCATATTGAGTAGGTCTGAGAATCGGCTAACATCTATTTTTTATACCCCTTAGTGATAAGGGTTGTCCACCCTTATTTTTTTTTTAATTTATAAGGCAAAACAACGTTTGCGGGGTCAGCTAGTAAATTATAAAATTAAGAAACGGACAAACCTTCCTGTGCTCTGTTTGTAACATAAATCTTAGATAGACCATCACAGCGCAAAGTATTAGGAATCCGTTCGAAAGTAGGAATAATAGTTATTTATTATACAAGAGTGGAAAGTTCCTTTTTAACCGCGTGCTCGATTTGGATGACCGAGCAAGCGAAGGATTCTAAAGTTGAATCACGAGCGCAGCGAGTGATTCTAAATTAGAATCCTGAGCGTCAGCGAGGGAAACAAACGAGCACAAGGTGAAAAATCTTTCCACTCGAGTGCAATACGTAACTTTTCATCCCACCTCAGCGAGGAAATGACAAAATGAAAAAGAATTTTTTCACAATTTAAAAAGTTCTAATCATAAATTTGGCACCACAGAGGTTACATTAAATAGGTTTAATGACGTTTTGAATTTACAATTATATTGAGTACTCATTATATGTGATGTTCTAAATTCAAATCTACTTTGCCACTCAAGCGAATAAAATAGAATTTTCCAGCCAGATTTCGAAGCGCAAAATTACACTTTCCGAGGTGGTGGGATGAAAATATTTATTATTTTATGGACTCAATTTATTATGTTGTTTAATATTTTTTTTTGTAATGCTATTATTGTAGTGCCGTACAGGGTTCATGTGTTGTAAAACTTTAATGTGACACCTTTGTGAATCCTCATGAAACAATAAATTAATGGTAATGATAGTAATAATATCTCAACAAAAAGAGATTTTTTTAAGAAACTTATGCCAAGGTCAGTAATCTAACATGTTAATTAACCCAGTTGATCTCGCCTGCTACACGCTGTGCTGCAAGACGTTATTCGCTATAATATATGATTAAATCCTTTCGTGGTTTATAAATTCGTGATGGCGTTATTCCCTACAATATTTTCTTGTTTGCGTGAATTTGTGATCGAAGTTTCGTGTTGGAGTGATACACTCCATTTCTCGTTTAGCCTAAAGTTTTTAAAACAAAACGTTTTTATTTTCAGTGTGCAGTTTCGTGGTGCACAAGAGATGTCACGAATACGTCACATTCACGTGCCCTGGCGCAGACAAAGGTGCCGATTCCGACGTAAGTGTCAAAATAAAAATCTATACCAACTTAATTTAGAAGAAAAATATTAATTTAAATAACAGCTGTCTGAAGGACATTTTAGTCCCTTTCAGACCCTAATTCGCCTTAAAGAGAACATTTTAGCCCAAATTCTGTCTAGAGAATATTTCATAATTTAATTCATATCCATTTAGGTATTGCAAAAGTTTTCCGTCGGAGTCATAAAAGATTTGTAACTCCAGTGGGCTATAAATATTTAATATCTGCCAATCAGATAAATTCATTGCAATCTGAGTGATTTCTGTTATAAGTGGCTTTAAGTAATAATCTCTAGGTAGCCATATAAGTGATAAAAAAGTACTATTTCGTGTTATTATGTACTTATGTGATGAATTATTTATAGAATGATATACCTAACAAAACAAAAGAAATACAATACCTATATTTTCAAACAAGTGTGATAATCATCTCTCAATCAATCTGTCATCAAAATGTGATTCTAAAATTGGCTTATGCTTAAGTAGTAGTTAACTATTGTTCTTTTGTGTGTTATTGCTGTTGAAACATTGTTTATCATATAAATAAATAAAAAATCAAGGTTAAATACCGAATTAATGAAGATGGCATTTTCACAATGAAAACATGACTCAGAATATATAATAGACAAGTTGATGTCAAGAATCCAATGACTATTAGAAAAGTCGAATTCAGAAATGCAATTGAATGCATCCACGAAGCAACACCAGACCATGTTGGCATAAAATTAAATTAGAAGTACCTACCTACATCAATGGCCCACGAAGTAATTGCCTGACAAGTGGCCACATCGCGTGCTGCAGTGACACGAGTCCTGGATGCATAGGGGTGTCACACGAGTGGAACAGAGATCTGCAAATTTAATGATGATAAACTCGAACACACGAGGAAGCAAATAGCCAAGAAAAGGGAAGAATATATATCTCGAAAAGGTGAAAACCAGATTCTTTTGTATCCGTGGGCCGAGGCCTCCTTTCCAAAAATAATGTCTGCATTCATGATTGAACCATTGATTTTCTTTGTCGATTTCTTTTATATTCCATTTTCATTTATATGGTTAGTTTGTTTTAAAATATACGTTTAAACGCGACCGGAAATTTTCTTTAATACAGTTTGTTGGCCAGAAATGTTCCAAAGTATACTAGTGGAAATTTCTATATTACAGTACATTTAAGAAATATTTACAATGACTATTGACTTGTATGCATAATACCTATAATGTTGTAGCTATTAATACATGGCTCCAGATTGCTGTTTTTTAATTATCTGTGATGTCTTTTCTTTCTCAAATGAGATTAACAATAATTATAAATATGTATACTGATTTGAGAGTCTACCTCGATCTGACCGAACACGTAATATTTCTGGTGAACCCTCAAATATTTTTTGGCTCATTATATCTTGTTTATTATTTTGCAAATTCATATGTGGCAAAAGTGGCAACCCTGACGATTCCACTCCAATGTAATTAGTGTATGTATTTTCCAGTATATTTATTATGCACTTTGGATAATTTAAGCACTGAGTCATGTCAATATCACAAAAATTCTCTTTCATTCTCAGGGGAAAAGTTTTCTTCAGTCAGTTATTAACTATTGTTTCAAATCATTATCAGTAGATTAAGTAAAGTCATTTCGGTTATTTGTATAGACAACACAATCAACACCAGACAAGTTTATTCCCATTTTTATGATGTAAAATTAAGATCAGCGCAAGGAAGTTGGCTACAGCTTTTCTTCCTCAGAACACAAACAGACTTGAATGTGTTGTCAAATTAACTGTTGTGATTTACATCCTAATGCACCTCAGATGCAATTTAAGCCACATTCAAGTAATTTGATCATTTAATTGGCCATAAAAATACCTAGCATAGGTACTGAACTGATTAATATCAATGTTGGAGATTTTGAAGTCTTTATTCTAGAACCTTAACTCGAAACGCTATTATAATAAGGTAACACATGAAGACACATCAGATTTCAAATATTTATGAGTAAGGATAACATCTCCAGATCAATCTACACTCACGAAAAAGGTCATAATAACGTTTCAATCATGAATGTGACTTGCTTTAAGTAACTGATATTGGATATTAATAATCATGGGAGGGTTGATATTAATTACTAAAGAGATTACTAGCCCTTAATGCTAGAATGTTCTAAAATATCTTTATAATCTCCATAATTTCAGTACTATCTCGCAGGAGAACTTAACAGAAACTGGTAAATAAATTATTCATAAAGGATTATAGTGAGTGCCTCTATTTTACACCTGGTGTATTCCAATATTGTAATTTATACATTATTCAATATCGTCGAATTTACTCAAGTAATTTAAAAAGACTTTGATCTTGGCCCTTAGTGAATATTGGATTAGTTTTGAAGGTAATGTATATTTTAAATAGGTATTTACTTCACGAAAGTTATTCGCCCACGGATGTTTCCACGAAAGGTCAAGAAGTATATAATGATAATGCAACCCACCCTATACACTTTCATTCATCAAAGTATTAACATGTTAGAATATTAAACATGATACAAGCAAACTTCTCTTAAATTGTTGTTCGTCAGTTGAATATTCAATAATTTTATTACTGTATTATATCACCCACGTTGAATTCGCCCCTTACAATATTTATCTACAATCCTAATTACCTGGACGAAATATCGGGAAAATTCGGAAAATGCGTGGGACTGAAGATATAGCACAAAGGGTGACCTTTCGACGCTCCCAATGGCACATGATGCCGCAATATTGGAGTCCGTATAAAATGCCTCCTGTGACCAGACGAGACATGATGTTCAGGTAAAATTTATTGGATCCAATAAAACCTTCTTCAGAATAAACATTTGTGACAAACAAAACTTTAATTTGATCCCTCGTCGCGTCGGATTTGTGGGCTTAAGTGTTTTCCCGTGTACAAATATTTGCAGAGATACCCCAAATTACAATTGTTAATTTAGTTATTAGACATGGAGTTTCATCAATCATCATTGTATGGATTACCAACAGGACACACGAACTCGGCACAACTTCCGCAATCACACATACTCGTCCCCAGCATTCTGCGACCACTGCGGCTCGCTGCTGTACGGCCTCATCCATCAGGGCCTCAAATGTCAAGGTACAACAAGGATCGCCGGACGACGTTTCACTGAAAATTTTAACGCTTTCTATTAAGCTTGGGTTTCTAACGTGCTTTTTGTGTGCTCTTTTTTAGCTCTCCTCTTTTCAGATCTTTTGGTGGTGGTTTTTGCTAATGCTTTTAACTGTTCTGTATCTTGTAGATTTAATGGCACCTTCCGTTCATTAGGAAATGGTATTGGAATTTCTTTCCTTCTTCGGAAGTTTAGCATTGTTACCCGTTCTAAATCAACGAAGCCTTCTTGGCATACACCATTTATTGCTATTAACTGTGATTTATTGTTGATAAGGCCGCCTACGCCCCCCACAAATGGAACACGTGGACGTTCCTAGCTCCAACGTTTTGCGACCATTGTGGCACCTTGCTACACGGTCTCGCCCACCAGGGATTCAAATGCGGAGGTATTGATAGAAACTACAATTAGAATGACTGTGAAATTCCGAGGAAAGTAGTTCCCGGGACAACCCTTTAGAATGATGGATTGAACGTGCCTGAATTACACTGATTGTGTTTATATCACACGTGGTAAAGGTAGTACAAACGAGTATGGTGTATGTCTATGCAATTCGAGAAATAGAAAAGCAGATAAATATCGTTGCACTTATCTACATATGTATCTATGTTTTGTCTCCCCAATGCATCCCAAAGATTGGCCATTCACTGAACATTGAGTTCATTAAAATGAAGAAGCAATTCCCGAGTGTCTTCAAAGTCGACAAATACAATTATCTTTTGTTTATGCTCTTAGCCTATTTAAGTCCTGATTCAGTTTGCATTATTCCAAGCTGTTCTAACTTGTTTGGAGTAACTTAAGTCTTACTCGTTGCTTTGCATGAAAGTTGTGATGTTCACTTGCACGTGTTGTAGTTTGTAGTGAGTTTCTGTCAGCATGCTTTTGTTTCCAACTAGGAACGTAAATGAGCTGGTACCGCGATAGAGGATCTCATTAAATGTTTCATCGACATATACGAGGCGAGGACTGGAGGCTTTCAGTTAATACAATGGATATTGATGAAATGCACTCGTTCGCTGCTATTCAAGTTACCTAATTAGTACTAAACTTTATTCTTTACTTGTAGTGAGTTAACCTCTCGTACGGAAAGAAGATATCGCAAAGGTTGAAATGATTAATTAAAGGGTCTACCTTGCAAAATTTTGCAGACGCTTTCGGCGTCAGCCTCTGATGCATTATTTAATCATCATTTCTCATTTCAATCCACTCAAATATCTTGTATACATTAGCAACAAATCCAATAATCTCCATTCCACCTGAATGAACAATCGAGCTGTGAGATCAAACGATTTAATTACGTAGATGAATTTATCACCGTCCACTAAAACTGGGCGTTTAAATTATCGGCTCCGAATAATGAGAATAAACGATGCCCATTAAAGATAATCTGTCGCTTGCTATAAATTCGATAACGCCGGCCAGGACAGAATTGGTTTCACCGCAGTTGCAATATGTATATGAAAACAGCCTGCTTAGATCAATACAGCGTGGTATGTGAAACATTGAATTATATGCAGATGTGTGCCTTATTGAGTTAGAGTTGAAATGTTGGTATTGTTGCAAATAAGTGTACAAAGTATTATGTCTTATAACTATAACACTTAATGGCAAAATATGTTTTTTTTTATCATAATAGGATATAACAATGATTTCATGAATAATAAAAATGTATTAGGTTACTAAAAATAAAGATAATATTTTCTTAACTTCAGTATAAACATCAATGTAATATTTCTTATTTACCTGTGACTTTGAAAAACCATGTTGAAATAGTGTCCATTTTTATCAGACCTATGAAATGAATGAAAAAAAAATGAAAAATATTTATTCTTTAACAATTACATCAACTTTATAAGTTATTGAAGCACTCTTTTAGGTAAACATATACCTGTGCCAGAGTACTCCGCTCCTCCGTATCTTACGTTACAATTTGTGTACAGAACAAATATCTTACTTTTTAAACATGATAGAAACCAAAGATAGTGTACTAAACTATATTGACAAAAAAGGACAATTGAATTTTTTTTAATTGACAAAGCATGTCTACTATTCGATGAATTGTTTTTAAATGATGTGAATATTTAGATTAGAATTGATACTTAATTTTCACGTCACAGAGGAAAATATTGAGAAGCTTGAATCCTAAATATTACACTGCATCCATTTTTAATAACCCATATTTATTTAAGTAAAGAGATTTGATTTATCTTCAAAATCTTACACACAAGAAGGCCATTTCATAGGTAAAGAAAGACTTATTATTATGAGCCACAGGAAAATCCTCACGAAAAAACGCTTCAATGCAACCGGCCAACTATTTTTTTTTTTCAATTGAGCTTGGAGATTATTGAATTAAGCGCTGATTACTAAAGATTTACTACGTGCTAATCTCATCTCATTTATATCATGACTATCCTAATACACACTTTCATTAAAAAACTTTAGTGCTAAATGTAATTTTCAAAAATTTCATTAGACGAAATCTATTTTAGGAACGTTTAAATGTTTCTGAGCATATTCATTAACTTTGCAAAATGCTTTTTAATCTTTTACTCAACAAAATTGTTAAGTAGCATAAGTTATTTCTAATTTTATTTTATTCAATTTAATTTGCTTGTAGTCGGTGTCTTTACCAGTGCTTTATTGTTGTTGAGTGCTATCAAATTATGCAAAGTTACATGTTATGATTTATTTGCACGTCTATTTTTAATTAACAGCCTTGCGAAGTCGCGACACATAAAGATTACGCATTTTGCCAATGTCAAGTGAAAATGTATCTAAAGTAACATAATAAATAAATTGTAAGGTAGATTGAGTTAAAAATTGAGTCTCTCAACACGTGTTCTTACAACAAGAACTCGGGAGAAACACTTAACATTAATTATTGCTTCGCATTAAGAATTTAGCTAATGTCGAGTGAAAGTATTTTATTCTAACAAAAATTGTAGGGTAGATTTAATTAACAATGGAGTCTCTCAATATATGTTTTTACTCGCGAGAAACTCCCACTTACTGTTTACCCTGGAAGTGTTTACCGGAATTTTCATAATTGAAATGTCATGAAATTCAACTGACTTAACATACATTCATTAAGATTTTCTAATCGTGGCTATTGCCTACGTCTGAAAGGATGACACTGAATGGACCGTGGAAACGTTGCTAGCTTTGGTAAAGACACACATTAGGTAATTTACGCAGTTACAAACAAAACAAAAACAAAATTTCATAAATTAGGTAGGTACCAATTTCATTCTTAGAATAACAGGCCAAAGTTAACGATATCCTCTGGAACGCTGTGTGTACTTAACATATGTCTATTGTCTATCTTACCAAATGTATTTTTTGTATGATACTACCCAATAGGTTATAGTTTTCAAACTTCGAAAACATCAACCTTCACAACAGCTCAATAAAATCTGTAGAGTTTGCCGCTTCACTCTTTACGATACAATTCAGTCTGCACAATAATACGTTGCCATTTACCTTGTAACTTGAAGTTCAATGTAACGGTGTAAATAAGGTTCAAACATTACCGTGGAACGGAGTGGAAGGAAACGGAATTTACATAGCATAATGTACTTTGTATCAACTATGTAACGTGCAATCCAAATATAGTAACAAATAGCTTACGACTGGACCCTGTATAAGTTAGAGGACAGTGAAAGTAGTGAAACTCCATTGCGAGAGATGCATAAGTAGAAGACATAGTAGGTATGTCTTCTACAGTGGCGGATTTACCAGTAGGCTGAGTAGGCTGGTGCCTAGGGCGGCAGATTTTGCCCAAAGTTTTTTTTACACAGAGAAAACGAACCCCGACACGCCAATTACATTTTTTTAATAAAGGGAAAAAGTTGATGTAATGAGGAAGATAAAGCACAATAAAGTTACAAATGTATTCATATGGTTGTGAACTAGGCATATGCTCGTTGGAACTAGGGTATGGAAAATTAGTAGTAAAGTAGGGGCGGGAAAATTTTATTAGCCTACTGGCGGCAAAGTTGTAAATACGCCACTGGTCTTCTACGAACCACAATTCCTCCTTGTGAAAATCGCCGTACAGACTAAGACTAGTATTATAGAATGAGTCTCAAGAATCAACGCCGTACAGTAGGCCTATTCGCTAACTTTTTTTGACAGATGAAAGTGATGATCACTGAGTGATTTACATATCCATTGCCGTTTTACACCACACGCTATTATGACACTTGTCATGTGAAAAAAGCAAATATATAATTCACTCAGTGATCATCACTTTCAACTGTCAAAAAATGTTGGCGAATAGCGTCGTACGTCTCTATCACGTTTTGTTTTACAGAAAGTGACAAACGATTCTCAAGACATGATTGATTTCTAAATGTCATTCTGTAATACGGGCCTAAGCTAAGACCCCTAGGTTAGCTTACCTTCTTCAAGCAAAGTCAATTAAAAATAAAACAAAAATATCATGCTGCATACTTTCCATTTATTGTTTATTATAAGGAGGAAATATTTGTATTTTTAAAAAATCCAAAAACTACTTAACGGATTTTGGATTTATTTTTCGACAATATTTTGAATGGACTTTCAGAGTGGACATAGAATACTTTTTATCCTGGTAGGTATATCTACTTAAGGAAACGGATTATAATGGTACTATTGTTTTATTGCTATTTATTTGCTAAGGTGTACGTACGTACAATAAAGATATTCTCTTATATTCCGTTTCGTGGTAATGTGAATAAGTACAACCTGAATAAAATGTTTTGCTCTTCGCCAAGTACGATGTAACTTTTCGAAATCACTTAAGCGTGAGCCATACCATCCAGTTTATGGCAAATAAAAAAAGTTTTTGCTCCCCCAATGTTACATTGAAAATCAAAGTTATCAAAACTCTCGTAGACTGCATGTTGTGGAATGCTTTTTCTCTTTAACAGCTTTTGGTGCTAATTTTTCTGTTATACAACGCTTTTTCTAAGGTAAGTAAGATTATATTTTCCACTAACAAGTTTTTCTTCCGTACCCTCAAATTTTATATCAACAAAGCTTAAATAGAGTTTTATCTTATGGTTAGTCTACATCACACAATGATCTGTTTTTAAATAAAAATGACTGAATTTTATTCATTTGCATATTAGTAACCGACTACTTTCAGGGTTATTTCGGTTCCATGTTGTACCTATATGCGGCTGCGATACATAGGCACGGTAATGTTAATAGATAACATTACCGTGACATAGGTACACAATTTTAATAATTGACTTACCTATGACCTGCGAGGGTATATGTGTTCGCAGCCTACGTTATTCACTAACCTTTAAGACAATTGAAAAGTTATTATAATAATATAGTATGGCTAATTATAATCAATAAATTTAAAAACAAAACATAGCTGCAATTTGTAAAAATGTTAGTCATGATGAAAATTCCTCAGTACTCGTTTCTTTTCAAACTTCGAGTTGCAAGCTATAAGTAAGTTTTACAGACTGAATTAAACTTACTCCTTACACATGTGCTTCTGCCGCGAGCATTAATAATGAAATAGTGTAAATTAATATTAAATTGTGGCGCAGCATGCGACATGAACGTCCACAAGCGCTGCGAGGAGTCGGTGCCCAATCTCTGCGGCTGCGATCACACCGAAAGGCGCGGTCGCATTCAGCTCGTCGTCTCCTGCCATGGCAACAAGCTCACCGTCGAAGGTAAACCCAAAATCTTTAGACAATATTAGAGAACAAGCTTTTCCTTCCGCGACTTCTTCCTGTGTCGTTATCCCATAAGTAGGTACTTACCCCGCAGGAACATTTTGTTTCAAACATTTGTGGCTACACTTTCACAGCGTTTGATGGAAGATTTTAAGCCACCATCATATCAAGGTCTGTCACCATAACAATAATGTTAACAGTATTAGCATTATTATGGTCCTTCCGAAATTTGTGCGCTATCCTCATTAGAACACCATAGTGACGCAACCAATCGCTGGCCACCAACAAAAAGTATACAGATAGGATATGGAGGATACTTCACCTGGTGTGTCTTAAGTCGCCATGGAGTCCTAATGAGCTATGCCCCATGGGGATAAAATAGTCAGTCCCTCATGGATGAGGGTTCCAGAGAAAGCTCGTAGCCCGCTTTCAATTGAGATCACTGACAACAGCTTTGTCACAGATATATAAACAAAGAAAAACTTCTATCAGAAGTGCATCCAATCTTTATCTTTCAATGAAGACTTAGAATGAAGACTATACCGTCTGTGAAAAATATATTTGAATCCACACCATCAGCCTTATCTTTACCACAGATAATTATTTTTGTTTCCATAACGACCGCGGCATCACTAAACTTCAAACGAACAACTGTTCATATATGGTGTGTCTTCCACACGATTAGTTCATGGCAAGATCTTTGCAAACATATTTATAATGATTCTGGGATTTATCCTCCGAGGATAGAAGTCCCTCGTCTGCACACTTGGCCTATATAGTAGGTATCCTTAGAATAAAAAAAGTAGAAGTGTTTTGTAGAATCTACAAGACGTTAATGAGAAAAGCACTAAGTTTGCTCCAACTTATCATTACAAAATTCATAATAGAAATTGGAAATTTCAGAATTTTACATCAACTTACAAACTAAACAAACCGAGATTAATTTAATTGCTACATAAACCTCTTTTACTACGCTCCTTCATCAAAGTTTACCAGTTCAATCTCCGTTTTACGATGAACTGAATTGTTAGTTGCATTATGTGAAAAGCACTGAAGCGGTGCTTTCATGAAACTACATGAACGTTCAATTCTAACGCTAATAGTTTGTAGTTTAATGTATTGTATTAACGAGATTTAAACGAACAAACTTGGCTACAATTTTTTTACGATCTAAAACTTTTATTATGTACTATATCTACTCATGTGCGATGGGGAAAATGTTTGGAGTCCTACATCAGAGTTGTGGGACTCCAAACAAATTTTCCGGTAGTAATAATTTTAATTTCAAAACCGGTAGAAATTTTATTAAAAAACGTTTCTGTAATTGTAATACGATTCTTTTGATGGCAAATAATAAGTACACCTTTCTTAGCAATAAATATAAATTTGATTACCGTTCAGAAAAAACAGGCAGCGAAACTTTAGCAAAGATAAATATTTCGGCAAACTCTCGAAATCGCTTGAGGGCGATTGTTGAATGAATCATGGAATAAAGTTTGACCTTTGCTATTTTCCAGTGAAACAAGGCCGCAACCTAATCCCTATGGACCCGAACGGACTCTCCGACCCGTACGTGAAGATGAAGCTCATTCCTGACGCTGACAACGTCAAGAAAAAAACCAAGACCATTCGCAGCACCCTCAACCCTGTGTGGAATGAGACGCTCTCCTTCGATCTGAAAGCGGAGGATAAAGATCGCAGGCTGCTCATTGAGGTATGTTTCTATTGAGGTTTGCGGTATTATGTGTCGTTATAGAGTATCTATCTAGCCGTGTGATGCCGGTAGAGTAGAATAGCATCACCCCATTTCCTCCAATGGGTGTCGTAGAAGGCGACTAATGGACTAGCAAATCACCTTATACTCCGACCACCAATCCGAATTATGCAAGCGTGGTGGACTACTGCCTAAACCTCCTTCGAGTGGCCTTGTGTCCCAGCAATGCGTCGAATTATAAAGGCTGTTATGATGCAGTATTATCTGTCTTGAGCACTTTCAACAGTGAGGTAAAGTTCACGAACTTACGACGATGGCATCTCTGAACTATAAATTTTAAGCGAGCAAGTAATTTGTCTCGTGGAGAATAATCTGGTTTGGTCCTACGGTCAGTGGCCTCGTAGAGAAATTCTAATAATAATTATTTCACTTTTCTTTAAAACTAAAAACAGTGGGCATAAAAATGCCTGCGACCTTTTTTTAGCAAATGCACATTAAATAACATATCGATCGACTTTCGTCTAGTAGATAACACAACGGATTTCCCACAAAAATAAACAATTCCAAGTTGGCACACTTGGAATTGTCGAAAATCGGTAAAAAATAGTTTCATTTCGGTAGGAGAGGAGAACTTAATTAGTCAAATTTGTGAAATATTGTGTCATCATAACATTAGAAGTTTTGTAGAGTTTTAGAATGATATCGCGATTTCTTAATTAGACCTTTGGATGTAAAGCTTGCGAAAACTTGATAAAGCAATTTATTAAATGGTCCACAAACCTTCTAAATAAACAAATTTACGTATTCAAAATGGAGTACAGATACAAATGAGCCCGTATCTTCAACCTCAAACCAGAAGGGCGCCGCCACAAACTCCTCGTAGGTTTCATTACAACCCCCTTCAAGGATTTATCTACGCTCCAAATTCGACCTAATGTGTCTGGACACATGGAACAAAAACTTGTTGCAGCAAAGTTGACCCTTGCTTTCGACATTAAAATATTCGGTTTGATCTTTTTGTTGTGAGTGCGGCGGATACCGCAGGCCAAAGGTCCATATCCACACTTTGGAACTGAGCAGCTTTTTTGTTGTTTTAATCTCCTCGCTTTGGGTTTTGCATAATTAAATACTAACTATACACGTGCCTAATTTAAATTTGCATGTAAGGAAGCTTCGTTTAAGCTAATTTTTAATATGTTTGAGGGCTTTTGCGCACGAGAGCCCCACTGTATAATGAGATTAGAAATTGCGTTGCGAGATTTCACAGAACGTCGGTAAAGGTATTCGGGGGCCTTGTTGCGCTATTTATTGCGTATCAACCAAATCCAAAACGTTTCCGTTTTCATTCCTTTTGAGACCAATCCAGAATTACCAATAATCTTTGAGAATAACATTTCTCTGTTGAGCGTATAGTATATGACAATATTCGTAGTAGGTACACACCTCAAACGGTTTGCTGAAAAGTTCATAGTCGGTTTTACAAATAGGTACCTATCCGTTACAAAAATTCCCTTCCGCTTGGTCATAAAAATCAACTTTAACGTACCAATAATTAGTTATCACCATTTGCTCATTCACACTAATATTTATAGAGCGCGACTATGGCCCGTAACGGCGCTTTTTCACGTCAGACCTTGTAGGACCGATAATCGCTCCGATTTTTTCATTACTTGAAATTTAATAAAATTTTCTGACCGATTTTTTGTAGTACGAGTGAGTTTCAATATGTGCAATCAATACGTTCCATTTACCCCCTACAAAAAATCGGTCACCGATTATCGGACGTGGGCGGGCACCGTATATTTCTGAATGGACATTTTGACAACATCTTAACAGCTGTGATGAATATTATGAGAACGTTAACGATTTGATTATGGATGCTATGATCGTAAATCATTCGATAGGTTCAGCTAAAACGATTTGATTCGTGCTTCGGAAATTCAGCAGATACGTCAAACTGTAAGGATCTCCTTACTGCTTTATAAGATCATCATCATAACAGCCTTTATAATTCGCCCCACTGCTGGGACACGAGGCCTCTCATTAATTGTCATCGAAGGAGGTTTAGGCAGTAGTCCACCACGCTTGCCCAATGCGGATTGGTGGACGGAGAATAAGGTGATCAATACCCCTTTGCTAGATACTTTAGTCGCCTTCTACGACACCCATTGGAGGATATGGGGTGATGCTTCTGGCAGTGCTGCCGGCAGAGCCGGCATCACATTGCTTTAAAAGATAGGAGTTGTAAAAAAGAAGCCAAGTGAAGGAAATAGCCAAGTCTTCATTATTGCTAGCATCAAGCTTTCACAGCACAAATCACTAAATACACTCTACTAAAAGACTAGGAATTGTGAATAGCTCTATAATAATTATTTATCCGTAGGTGCGACACCAAATAAATATTATCAATTTCGTATAGGTACAGTCAACAGCACGTCGGGCTATACAAAACTGTCAAATTTCTCTAAACGATTTTCAGCCTAAGGCTATTCAATATAAAGTGCATAATCGATTGGGATAATTTGACAGTTTGTGGTAATCCAACGTGATGTTGTCTGTACATATTCCTAACCATTATGAAAACATCACACACTTTTTCTGTATCTTTAACACCATGGCTAAATTTTATAAATTTTAAACAGCTTCAGTGCGTTCTGCGCAGCGCTCTGTCTTCACTTTTATATTTGGTCTGAGGTGCATGTTTCTACACAAATCTTGCTCACCTTCTTTCGTGAGATTAAAATACTACAATAGTACCTACTAATATAATAAAAACTTCTCCTTTTCAGATCTGGGACTGGGATCGCACCTCCCGTAATGATTTCATGGGTTCCCTGTCGTTTGGAATCTCGGAGCTGATGAAGGCGCCTGCCGATGGCTGGTTCAAGCTCCTGACCCAAGAAGAAGGGGAGTTCTACAACGTGCCTGTGCCAGAAGAAGGCGCTGACTTAGCCCAGCTCAAGAACCAGATGAGAGCGACCAGCGTGGGCGCGAGGCGAGCCCCGCCGCCGCCCGACAGAGAGGTGCCTCATAACATGGCCGCTGCTGACGTCATCCGGGCGTCCGACTTCAACTTCATTATGGTGCTGGGAAAGGGATCCTTTGGCAAGGTTTGGGTGTTATTCTGTTCGATGTGTTTTACTTCCATCTCTTTTTCCTTATTTTAATATTTGTGAAGCCATTTTCTTCAAAATATTCTCTACCGTCTAGTCATCGTTTATCCGCTATCTTCATCCTATCTGAAAAATCACTATTATATGCTTAGACTAAAGCAAAAAGGGAGGATACGGCAGCCTTTATAATTCGACCCACTGCTGGGACACAAGGCCTCTCCTTGTCACCGAAGGAAACCCTAAAATCTTGAAAACGCCGTTCACCATATTGGAATGCGACGTGACGTCACTCCGTTAGTAAACAAAGTAGATTTGTGTCGTGCTTTGTGTTGATTTTGAAATCACAGTTGTCTTGTTTACTATCGGAGTGACGTCACGGGCCGAAAAAGCATGGCGGCTAGCGTTTCCGCGCGAAAATTCAAAATCGAAAATAAAACTAAGTTTTTACGGTATTATTGGTTTTTTAAAATTGAAATAAAAATTCTGCTGGTTAATTACGACCTCAGGATTGACTTAAAACAGTTTTCAAAAAATGGTGGAATACCCTTATGACAGTGTAGTGTGGTCTACAGTATACAATGTTAAAAATTTCAGGTGATGTTAGCGGAGCGGCGTGGCACAGACGAACTGTACGCCATCAAGATTCTGAAGAAAGACATCATTATTCAAGACGACGACGTGGAATGCACTATGGTGGAGAAACGAGTCCTGGCGCTCAGCAGCAAGCCGCCCTTCCTGGTGCAACTACACTCCTGCTTCCAGACTATGGTACGTAGATGTTACTAGAATTATGGTACACCTCGGCCGATTTCGGGTCGGAAATGTTCGGACAACTGCCTCGTACCTACCATCGCCTGTATACATACACTATTCAATACCTACTAAAAATTTATTTCTTAGTATTATGGTTAACTTAAATAAGCAATTTAGAAAAAATCGGGAGTGGTCTCCCCTTGACTTTCTCGTATACCGGAAACGACTCAAAAGTTTTTTTTTATATTTAATGGCGTCGCGTCGCATTAAGCGCATTATTTTGCCAATGTCAAGTGAAAATGTAACTATAAAGTAACAGAAATTGAAAAATTACGGTTGATCGAGGTTAAAAATCGAGTCTCTCAACACGTGTTTTTAGAACAAGAACTCGGGAGAAACTCCGACTCAAAAGTTGATAGAAACCTTATATTTTGATGTCATACATGCATATTAAATTTTGGTCACCCATCCGAGTACCGACCGCGCACTTGGTTGCTTAATTTTCGCGATCGACGACTCAAAAGTTGATAGACACCTTATATTTTGATGTCATACATGCATGTTAAATTTGGTTGCAATTAGTTAAAGCATACTCGAGTTATCGTGCTGACGCACCGACACACACACACAGACATAATTCCAAAAACTGTATTTTTGGACTCACGGAGGTTCAAAACGTGTGAATCCGTCAAAATCTCGAGGTCGAATTTTTTGACGATTACAAGATCCTCTATACGAGAAAGTAAAAATAAAAAATGTTACAACCGAACACATCCCGGGGGCGGTGGTGACAGTTCTTGGGGTCGGTAGTGACAGGTAGGCTTGAGGCATAAATATTGGATTAGGTACGTGGATTAGGTATTTTTCGATACCAGTACGTACCTAATCCACGTAACCGAGGATTAGGTATTTTAGTATTCTAAGAATATTCATAAAATATTTATCGATTGTAAACGAAACTACACTCTATACGTCTATATTTAAGATTCAAATGCATATGGGAACATTCACACCCCATCTAGGATTAAATATCTTAACTATTATCTAATGTAACGTTATGAGAACTTTTTTTGTGATGACAATTCAACCTTAAGTCAATAGATGGCGCTGAACTACATTTTATTTTCTTTTGGTAAATTTTAATTAATTCCTAAAATAAGAGATATTTTAGGAATTGATAAAAATAAGAACAAAATTAAAATAAATCACAATGATTATTATGTATGTATTTCTATTTTTTATAATAATAAAATCAATTTAAAATAAAACCTATACCGAATTTTTAATTCTGTAATTTATTTAATTTATTACTCTACCTTACCTCGGTACTTTACTTATTTTTATTAATAAACAATTCCTAAAATATGTGATAATTTTTTACTTATAGAAAATACTTTTTGCAGTTCAGTGCCATCTAAAGTCACATAAAAGAAAAGTTTCAATAACGTTATTTCGTAAAAAGGTTCGATGAAAAATACTCGATCCTAGATGGCGTTTGAATGCTCTCTAATGAATTTGAATCTTATGCATCAGACATAGCGTTTAGTTTCGTTAACATTTAAAAATACCTAATCCAAGGAACAGGTGCCTAATATTTATTTAACGTATTCAGTAAATATTAGGAACGGGTGGATTAGGTATACCTAATCCAAACACCTGTTCCTAATATTGAACGTATTGAATAAATATTAGGAACAGGTGGATTAGGTATTTTTCGTAATAAATATTCAGAATAAGGAATGTGTTAGATTACGTACGATATTAGGTACTGGGTATTTAGATGGATTGATCGTACCGAATATTTTACTTGAATGATTAATATTATTGTTAGGTGTTAATATTAGACTTTATTACGAATGTAAAACTATTTGTTTGTCTGTACCCTTAGTATGAGTTTTGATAGTTTTCGAGCTCGATCAAACGTATCGTCTCTTTTCATACATTGCCCACTAGCGCCTCTAGCGTAAACTATCAAAAACAAAAATCGGCAGTATAAGTTGTATCGAGTTGACGTAACACGAAAACTTTGATAGTTTTCGCCTCAAGAATACATTTTGGCAGTACGAGTCGTTACTTTGACAAGTCGTCGTAAGTATACTATTACGTATGATCGTGTCGTCACTCGATGAAAGAAATTCCGTGAGTAGGTAAACGAATGAATTTTTTAACAATTATTACAATGTTATCGCCATAATTTTCATTTATTATGGTCGCTGATGAGGTTAATGAAGCCCACCAACGTACACAGGAACGTCGGGAGGTTATGCAGCAGTGGCGCCTTGATAAATTAGAAGCATATAGCTTCTACTTTATAAGTCTCAAGCAATAAAATAATGTCTGTGTTTATTTACCTACCTATATGCGAATTATGTGAGTGTCTCCACACGGCGTAGGTATTGTCGTGACGGGCGATAACATTACCGTGTGGATATTCACTAGTCACAGAGACGACCGACGCTTTAATAATTATCTACGCTTTAGTCGTCTTGGCTAGATTTTAAACAATAGGACACTATCACAGTGTAGTATAATAAGGAAATAAAACACATTGTTTAATTAATACATAACATTATTTTATTTTATTTTCTAAATAAATATGGCGAATAGAGTTTGTCACTAGGCAAGCTCGCTTGAGTTCAATTTCCCTTTGTTGCAGCTCTAAATCTCGTTTGCCGTCAGACACGAGATTATTATTTTTCCCAAAAGCATTGCACATTAGTATTTTTCTGTATAATATCCTTTTAAACACACCAATCAATGAAATTCACTATTTGTTCAAACTGCGACGCACTTGTTTTGCACATTTTCATTTTATTTTTCCGTTAAAACACCTTAGTACATTTGGGTATAGATCAAATCAAATTTTATGTATCAAAACCTATTACTTATTGTCTATTTTAGTAATAATTTATAAATAATATCAATACGACTCTCACTGTGACGCAGACATTTTGTTTGTTTTCATCGAGCACAGACTAGTTAGAGATACTATGAATGGGAGTGAATGGAACGAATGAACATGTTGTCTCTTTCTTGTTAATAAGAAATGAAAGAGACAAAACTAAACAGTGTGAAGTTCGTATAATCGAGTGATCGAGTAGGCGATATCGTGAAGACTATGTGCCAAATTTAAATCTTATACTACGATGTATTAAGTAAACCTATAGTTTCATAGTATTGACGAAGACGATCACTCGTTTGGTGTTGCAAAAACTCATACTAAGGGTACTGTTACCGTTTCACGCCTAAATAATTGAAAGGGTTTTGATAAAATTTGGTGTGGTGAATTTTGATATCATGCGAAAGGACAATTATGGTACTTTTTGGCACAATAACTGATATACCTACACGCGAGCATAGCCGCGGGCGAACATTAGTATTGAATAAAGAAGTATTCCCAGTAGCATTTTTTTACGATTTACGTTCATACCTAATTAACACACTTATGAGTAGCATATCTATACATATAAAAAAAATTGGAGTGTCTGTTTGTAATATTGAAATAACCGTTTTTTACTACATGCATATGAATATAAATAAGGTATATATACCAAAATAACATTTTTTAACATTTTTGTCTGTCTGTTTGTTCCGGCTAATCTCTGAAATGGCTGGACCGATTTTGGCGGGACTTTTTTTGGCAGGTAGCTGGTGTAATAAGGAGCAACTTAGGCTACTTTTTTTTTCTTTTGGTAAATTCTACGCGGACGAAGTCGCGGGCACAGCTAGTTTATTATATTTTTCATTAACGTAATATTCGCGAGCAATCATTCTGAATATGCAGTAGGACCCTATTACCTAATATTGATACTTACTAATGAAAATACCTTCCACATTTCGAATATTAAATACTTATGTGGTTAGATAAGTATTCAATAAATATTAGGAACAGGTATTTGGATTAGGTATTTTTAAATATTAGGAACAGGTGGATTAGGTACGGAATTTACCTAATCCAGCCCATGTCTAGTGACAGGTACAAAAAATACATCAAATTGGTCATCAATCCACTTTATAGCACGTAATATCATATAGTAATATAACAAAAGAATTGAGTTTTTGGAGAAAATTCAGGTCTTTTGGGACTAGCCGAGCGGCAACATGTTTCATATCCAAGTGATTATTTAAAATGCAGCTATCTCTCTCAAAGTTGAATGAGCATTTTCAGTCACTATTTCCTTCACTATTCACCGTCTGTAACATTTTCAGTGACTCCAAACACGAAATTCCATTGGCGATGTAAAATTTAAGACTAACTCTTTGTCTATGATCGATGTTTTTGTCCATCCATAATGAAATTCGCATTACACTACACACTAGCTGTAGCTAGATATGATATACTTAATTAAAAACAGCACTGTATTTAATATAAATAACAGATGCATGTAACTCAAACTCCGCCCCAAAAAACCAGTTGTGCCAGCCAAGCCAATCTAACAAAAAAAAAATTTTGGAATGAATAAATAGTAGAAGATCCGAACCTACATCGACCTTCACCGAGCTGATAATAGCATGAAACATATTTTATTATTAATTTAGTATATTAGAAAATATATTAAAAATGGGTTGTCTAAAAAAATCCTGGACAGACTATTTTTGATTATTTTTTGAAAAATGATTTTTAATATAATTGCAATAAAATATTGCAACATCAAGATAATAAGAAAATTTTGTCCTGACTGATAGTAGAAACCGTATAGAATGTGCAGCCATTGGGTTGTCTATTATTTACCTGCGCGAACTACTGGGTTGTCAGGTATGAACAGGTATGTGATATCAGTTACTTTCACTCGATTGGATAATAGAAAAAAATTTATATCATCATAAGCGCGCGACAAAATTTTCTTATTATCTTGATGTTGCAATATTTTATTAAAAATAATTTTTCAAAAAATAATTAAAAATAGTCTGTCCAGGATTTTTTTAGACAACCCATTTTTAATATATTTTCTAATATACTAAATTAATAATAAAATATGTTTCATTCTATTATCAGCTTGGTGAAGGTCGATGTAGGTTCGGATCTTAGACTAAAACTAATCATCCATTTTTAAGTAGTCTTATGACTAGAGATGGGTTTATGCCTTGGCATATTGGGCGCATTGAATAAACGCCGGATAGATGCCTGTAAATGCCGAGTAAATGCCTTTTGCCTGGGCAAAAACTTTAACAGAACTTTATTTAAATTTTTCATTCAAATAGCTATATTTGAGTGTGCTGAAAAGGTTATTTCACAAAAACATATTGGACTACAGGGTTTAAGCCCGATGTTTTGGTAAAAAAACTAATAAACAGGCGTAAACACCCATATATTTACTTAATCTCGCTGTCCATGAACTAGTTATGTTCATGGGCAGCGAGATTTTGAAATGCAACATTTCCTTTTTGATCATTTGCATTAATAAAAATAAATTTAAACCTTCTTTTTAATATTAATTTACCTACACCAGACGTTAATAGTACGATCCTTGACGATAGTTTTTTTGATTATGGTTCAAAAATTTGTTAGTATAATGTAATAATCTAATCTAAATCATACAAGCTATCTCTGAACTCGAAGGTGATGAGTATAACATCAGTAAAGTTTATATTTTACGCCAGAGGCATGGCATCGCGGCGTGGTGAGACTCTTCTTCAAAAAGGGCGACAGGGCCCAATTGAAGAACTATAGACCCATCACGCTGCTGAGTCATGTTTACATGCTGTTTTCGAGGGTTATATCGAATCGTCTCGTTTTGACGACTTCTCTCGGAGGCTGGAAGTCGTCAAACCTGCGGAGGTTTGACGACTTCCAGCCTCCCAAACAAGCCGGATTCCGAAAAGGCTTCAGTACCATAGAATACATACATACACTGCGGCAGGTTATACAGAAGACCGAAGAGTATAATCTGCCATTATGCTTAGCGTTTGTGGACTATGAGAAAGCCTTCGATTCTGTCGAGACCTGGGGCCGTGCTCCAGTCACTCCAGAGGTGCCACTTAGACTATCGATACATCCAAGTGTTGCGGTCACTGTACGAAAACGCCACTATGTCAGTCCGTCTTCAGGACCAGAATTCAAAACCCATACAGCTCCAGCGAGGCGTGAGACAGGGTGATGTTATGTTGCCGAAACTGTTCACAGCTGCGTTGGAGGACGCGTTTAAGCTTCTGGACTGGAGAGGACTTGGCATCAACATAAATGGCTAGTACATGACTCACCTTCGATGATATCGTAGTTATGGCTGAGACCATGGAAGACCTGGGCACATGACTCGATGATCTCTGTAGAGTCTCCCAACAAGTGGATCTTAAAATTAACATGGATTAGACGAAAATCATGTCGAATTTCCATGTCACACCCACTCCTGTAAAGGTTGGAAGCTCTACACTGGAAGTTGTCGACCATTCAAAGGACTTAGTCAGTTGGACAAACAGTCCAACTGGGTAAGTCCTTACTTATAGAAAGAGGTCAATCGACGAATCCAACTCGGCTTTGGCAGCGTTCGGGAAGCTACACTGCATATTTTCGGCCCATCTACGTTTTTAATTCGTGTGTGTTGCCAGTGATGACCTATGGAACCGAAACGTGGCCACTTACAATAGGCCTGATAAGAAGGCTCAAGTTCACCCAAAGGGCAATAGAGAGGGCTATGCTCGGAGTTTCTCTGCGTGATCATATCAGAAATGATGAGATCCGAGAACAAAGGTCACCGACATAGCCCAAAGAATTGCGAACCTTAAGTGGTGGGCAGGGCACATTGCGAGGAAGACTGACGGCCGCCATTGGGGCGGCAAGGTCGATCTACGGACTGACGATCTGGTAAAGGCCCGGGAAGCCGCTGGATGCGGGCAGCGCAGGACCGAACGGTTTGGAGATCCTTGGCCTATGTCCAACAGAGGGCGTCTCTCGACTGAAATGATTATGTTGAAAGTTTATACAACCTTCAAAAATATATAATTTAAATTACTATTCACTTCGACAATTATTCTGGAAAATTTTAATGAAGAATGTGTGAAGATTGCAGTAGAACATAGAACTAAAAATTTCTCATACCAATATACTACGCTGCACATATGGTAAACCCTAGTGCTGAAGGACATCAACTCAATCAGGATCAAGAGATGGAAGCGATGGAGTTTAATCAAACCCTGGCGTTTTTTTTAGAATTTAGATTGTATGGTTGATCTTGCTCAATACATAGCGAGAGATGGTACCTATATTGGAGAAAAAAATCACATGGAAAGCTGCAGAGAAGGTAGATGTTGTATCGTGGTGAAAAGGAATTTGTGTTTCCTCGTCGCTAAGTAAAGTAGCAAGTGTGCAAGTTGCTGTCAGGATACGAAATGTCGTTTCCTGACAGCACTTTGCACATCTGCAGCTACTGAAAGGTTGTTTAGAATGCATGGTTTCACACACAGTGCAAAGCGAAATCGCCTTACTACAGAAAGAGCAGCTCAAATCACATATTTGGCATAGAATTAGAATATCCTAAATGGAAAATAATGAATGATCCATCTAAAAACATTCAAATCGATACGGAAATCGACTACTTTTTAAGCGATCATTATGATATTCAAGTTGAATCTAACCCGATTGCAATTCAATACGCCTGGTCATGAATCAACACCGAGAACTAGAATTTGTTGATGTTGCATCTAATGTCTGTTGCCTTAGTGATGACGATGATGATGTGAAGATGTGAAGTGAAACCTAATGTTTGCGTGGGTACCTAAGAGATCAAAATGAAACCAAAATAATCATTAAGACCACGATGATTATAAAAATTTATAAGTATATATTTACGAGAGTTAAAATTATATTTTCTATAACTACCTATTGAAATAATTCTGATTTAACTGCGATTTTTTAATATTACTTTGATAATTATGGCTGATTATTTGATTAAAATTTTAAGTTATTAAATACTGACATTTAAATCAGTTTAATTTTAAATTAAATTCCGGCTTATTTTTTTTACAAAATAAAGTTATTAGTTTTTGTGCCCAGTGATCGGGCATTTATTTGGGCGTAAACTCATTTATGCCCAATATGCCAAGTTTATGCCCATTTTGTCCATATTTGTTTTTGCCCTCGACCCATCTCTACTTATGACCAAACATATGGGTTTACGTGGGCCGATCCCGGCGGCACTGCAATGCCGGGCCGACCCGTGACGGGAGTGGAGCGAGCCCCGAACATCCCGTCGAATTTCAAAAATCAGTTTAATATACTGGTCCCTCAGTGAGGGAACTTTCAGATATTAAGCTGAAAAGAACAGATACTACACTTTGATCTTAGCCAAAAGGCCGAGAAGCGATGTCGAAACAAGGCTAGGCGAGGGTTGTGATCGTTACGATAAAAATCTGAACACCGCCATTTAGGGATTGTACTAAATTGTACAGCGCCATCTAGGAACTAATGAAGGAAATTGCCGTGCCGTCTATGACCTTTTGTTGCTCAACCTTTGCAAATTGCATGATGCAATAGCGATACGCAAATATTAAAATTTTTCATATTATTCAACATCCCCTATAACTAACAATTAAAAACTAAGTTTTTTTGTTGCAGGACCGTCTTTACTTCGTAATGGAGTACGTTAACGGAGGTGACCTCATGTTCCAAATTCAACAGTGTGGCAAATTCAAGGAGCCAGTCGCTGTGTGAGTAATTTTAAAATTAAGAAAACTTTATATACAAAATTAGAAATCTTTATATACAAAACTAGCTTTTGCCCGCGACTTCGTCCGCGATTTCTAACTGAAAGGCCATGGTACCAATTGTTATGGATTTTACTTTAAAAATGACGGATTTGCATACAAACTTTGCACCCCCTTTTCACTACCTTAGAGGGTGAATTTTGGAAAATCCTTATTGCACCCCTAGACTTTATAAGGAACCTACGTGCCAAATTTGGAATCTCTAGACCCAGCGGTTTGGGCTGTGCGTTGATATGTCAGTCAGTCAATCAGTCATTCAGTCAGTATTCATTTTTATATATAAGATATAAAGCTTATATAGATTATTCTGAATTAAAGAATGAGAGGGTTCTCATATTATCGTCGTCATCAGTTCATGAACACTCGACTACTGGTTACAGAACTGATGACCAGGCCGAAATTGGGCGCCACAAGTGTTATTAATGTCTGTTGCCTTATTGTTGTTATGGAGAAGTCAGAAGTAGATTTCCACCTTAGTACCATGTCATAGCAAGCAACGTTTTTTTGCAAGTCTGTGTATTATGCACTCAAGCACTAGTGGTGCATAATAGACAGACTTGCAAAAAAACGGGCACCTCTAATAGTTTCATACAAAGTACCTACGTCACGGCTAGGTCCCAGTTTAAGAAGGAAGTGTAGTTTTGAATGGATGATTGTGTCAATGTACGGGAAAATGAACATGTTTTTAATGAGTCACCCGGATGAATCAAACTGCACTTCCTTCTTAATCTGGGAACTCATCACCATCATCAACAGCTCATATAATGTACCCACCGAGGGGCTCGAGCCTACCCCACATTAGGGGCGATCAGGCCTTAATCTACCACCCTGGCCAAGTGCGGGGTGGTTACACACACACAACAACACACACACACCTAAGAATTTATTCATAGCAGGTGTGTGCTGGTTTCCCCACGATGTTTTCTTTCACCATAAAAGCGTCGATAAAACGTGCATACGGATTCAAAATTTAAAAACACATTGGTACTTGGCGGGGTTCGAACCGGTGCCTCCCGGGTGGCAGGGCCCGATCTAGGGGGGACAAGCCGGCGAAATGACTAAATCGGACCCTGCCGGGTAGAAGACAATCGCTCTTACGCACTACGCCACCGACGCTTATCTGGGAACTGGGACCTAGTAAAAGTGAAATACTTTGTATGAAATAAGTAGGGTTGCCCCGCTTTCTTTGCAAGTCAAGTAGTTGCCACCATTTTGTATGAATGATTATCATGATGGTGACTAGAGTTGAAACGGATAGTTGTTTGTCCGGATACCGGATATCCGGCGAGCTGGAGGCCGGATATTCGGCCCATTGTCTCGTTGCATGTCGTGACGAGTTTAGCGCCGCACAGGTGCAGCGAACGCGTACAGAGCAATAGTTCGGATACCAGATATCCGTTTTGTCATAATAATCATTCATACAAAATAGTGTGTACTTCTAATGCTGTCCATGCACCCCTAAGGATTTTGGGGAACTAGGGAATTTATGCTCGCACATATATTTACACACACATATAAATATCATACAAAAAGTAGTTGATAACTTTGCTAAGAAAATTGAGAGAACATATCGATTTGATTACATGGTTATCAGAGTAGATTTTTTTACAAAACCATTCTAGATGTCTATCTGCTTAACACATACTAATAGTTTTTTTTAATTATACTAATTTATATATCTAAACATTTCATAACATTTTAAGAAAAATATCCTGCCTTCTACACTTTCTCTCACACACGCACCTTAGGTACTGGTTGACTGGTAAAGAATGCTGTTTAGCATTAAGTCCGCCTTCTGTACAATAAATAATAGTATATTTTCGTATTCCAGGTTTTACGCAGCAGAAATAGCAATTGGCCTATTCTTCCTGCACTCCCGAGGCATCGTGTACCGAGACCTCAAGTTAGACAACGTTCTGCTAGACCAGGATGGACATATTAAAATAGCTGACTTCGGCATGTGCAAGGAAGGCATTAATGGCGACAAAACTACTAAGACCTTCTGCGGTACACCCGACTATATAGCGCCGGAGATCATTTTATACCAGCCTTATGGGAAGTCTGTTGATTGGTGGGCGTACGGCGTTCTGTTGTATGAGATGCTGGTGGGTCAGCCGCCGTTTGATGGAGAAGATGAGGAAGAACTGTTTGCTGCTATCACGGATAACAGCGTGTCTTATCCCAAAACTCTTAGTAAGGTTAGTTTTATAATATAATTTTTCATTTCTCAAACTCATAAAGTGAGTTCCATTTTTACCGTACAATTCAATTTTATTGTTACTATATCGGTACTTATACCTACATTCACTTAGCATAATTTAATTATCACTGAACCATTAATTAAGAAGAACTCTACCTTAGACTGGACTTTCTCGACCTCGAGAAAAGAAAATTATTTTCTTGAGCTCAGCTCAAAGAGTAGTAGAGAAGAATTATGTCGGTCTCAACTTTCAAGTCGTCTGTCAAACGTAAAGAAAATTAGCCCTCGTGCACGGGAATTGAAAGTTCTTTTTATGTTGTATAGGCTGGGCGTTTGACTACAATCACGCGTGATGGAAAGCGATGATGAGGCCTTAGGTGGTACACGCTCACGCTCGCTTGTTCACTCTGGCCTTGTAGATGTCAGATTATACTCATCTGTGAAATCAGACCTCGACAAGGAGTTCCACTCCTTACCTATTCGCATAATGAAAGCGGAAGCAAATTGCTTCTTGCGAATTGGAGGAATGTCAACAACATAAGGGTGAAAGCCCTCGCCGCGCCTGGTCTTCCGGGGTTGGAAAGGGGCAGGGGGATCAAATTATGTAAATCTTACGCACACTCTTCGAAATGTAACCGATAAAAGACCAAGAGGCTAGCCACACGAGTGCGTCATTACTGATGAGTCTCTTCGCACGGTGCTCCACCGAGTCCAATGCTTACCTATCTGATATCGATCTATATATCCCAAAGGTGACAACAGTACTCTAAACAGGAGCGAACTTGCGCTCGATATAGGCTTAGGAGCTGCTCAGATGTGAAATATCGTCTGACCTTAAAAAGTATGCCAAGTTTTTTGGCAGCAGTTTAGCAATCTCCGAAATATTAGTCCGAACTACGGGCTCACGACCGTAAAGTAACCGTAACCATGACGAAGCTGTGACGTATATATTTTTGATATTTGCAGGAAGCTAAAGACGCGTGCAAGACGTTCCTAACGAAGAACCCTCAGAAACGGCTCGGGTGCGGCGCGCGCGGCGAGGAAGACGTCCGCACGCACCCCTTCTTTAGACGCATCGACTGGGCCCGCGTTGAGGCGCGCGACGTACAACCGCCCTTCAAGCCTAAGATTGTAAGTGCGATATTAGCTTGCACGGCAGAGATTTCAACGCAAATTACTGTTAACGTAACATATCTAATTTATTTTAAATTATTTTATATCGACGCTGGCGTAGTGCGTAAGAGCGTCGTTTCCCACCCGGGGGCACTGGTTCGATCCCCGCCACGTACCAATGTGTTTTCAAGTTTGAATTCATATGTCCGTTTAATCGACGCTTTTACGGTGAAGGAAAACATCGTTAGGAAACCTGCACACACCTATGAAGAAATTCTTAGGTTGTGTGTGAAGTCGACCAACCCGCACTTGGCCAGCGTGGTTGACTAAGGCCTAATCGCCCCTAATGTGGGGTAGGCTCGAGCCCCTCGGTGGGGAGATTATATGAGCTGTTGATGTGATCTAATTTATAATATCATTCATCAGCACTTATACTAAGATTTATAAAGCAGACGTCGATAGTTTCATTGACTGACTAGCCATCACAATAACCTCCCATCCACTAGCGTTCATTCCGTATGACTTGTCCTCATGGGTAAACTGTAGAGAATTATCATAGGGATAAATAAAACCGTCGAGCCCACTAAACTAATGTCATCTCTAAATGCTTTCCTGCGTTTTTCTTTGTAACTAAGTCAAGGTTGTCGCGTCGTGCAGGCTTGACGGAAGGGACAATAATATGTTGACACCGTCGTTCGCGCTTTGCCCATCCTTAATTCCTTATAGATTGGGCATTCCGGCAGGAATAAACACTCGTCGATGGGGGGCTATTGTGATGGCTAGTCATGAAAAAATGCAAAAAATTTCCTTGAGGCAAACTTAAACTTTTAAAGCTCAAAATTGAATATTTAATTAGTAAAAATTAATAAGCCAGTTCATTTAGGCGGTTCTTCAACTTTGTCAGATGCTTACAACTCTATTTTTTCGCTAAGATGGTGGTTACCGATATCTGTCGTCGTAATAATAATGCTAGAATAACAACATTATTGTGTTACGACAATTAATGATAAGATATCCAGTCCCTCTGTGGTTGAGGGTTCAGGTGAAGCTCGATTACATCTTCGGCCTTATCGATACTTACGATCAGTGAGATGAAGGCCAAGAGACTCCCTGTCAAGAATTTGAATATATGATTGCCATCAAAATACGAATGAATATAAATATAAATGTATGCTTAGCACCTAAATTGAAAGGAATCTATCTGTTATCAACACAAAATGGTGGTGGAAACTAAAAGTTAAATGACTTAGTTCATTAATGTGATTAATTTAATTATATAGAAAAGCTTTTACAAGATAAATATATAAATGATCCAAATGCGTGGGAGAAATAACTGCCTAAAATTTACGTAATTTTAATTATATTGTTATTATCTATTGACCTGTAATGATGTTTTGAAATCATTACGAAATTGTAAGCTGTGGAGTTTCTTTCGCCATTTCTTCTCCATCTCAGCATAATAACAATTATTAGTTAGGTTTTGACTATTTAAAAGTACTTAGAAAAGTCCATTTAAATAAAGAGCTTTTTCATTTTCAAGATTAATTTCTGTTGTTCAGAAACATCGTAAGGACGTGTCGAACTTCGACAAGCAGTTCACGCAGGAGAAGACGGAGCTGACGCCCACGGACAAGCTGTTCATGATGAACCTCGACCAGACCGAGTTCATGGGATTCTCCTTCCTCAACCCGGAGTATGTGCAGCACGTTTGAACGGCACTGGTATGTTACTATGATTATAACTTGAGAACAACTTTATTTAAAAGTTTAAAATTTCTTAAAAAGTTTTAGGTAATTTTAATCTAAATACTGCACAGCGCCATCTGTTGAGTACAATACGTAACTAATAGCCCGAATTGCTAATTGCGGCCGCTGTCGACATGAGATTCAAATTAGTGATGTAATAATTAGCATTAGCAATAATATTGAAATGCTATAGGACTATTAGCTATCATTAAATTAATTTTAGTTGCTAAATTAGGTAAATGATTGCTAATTCATATTGATCTTTTACGTTAGCGTCCCACTATACTGTCATACGATATAACATAAGCGTTGCCGTGCTAAATCACGCCGCGACGCTGACTGACTGTTAATGTTAAAATGAATGAAATGCTATTTCGTTTCGTAATATTGCAAGGTAAGTATTTTTAATTTCTGTGTTTAATATTATTAAATATAATATATAATATGTTTAATAATATTTAATAATATTAAACATAGAAATTAAAAATACCTACTGTTTAGTTCTTTTGACTTTTTTTCATCATTCAACTTTACTTTTATGTTTAGAATAAATCTCTCCTTGTCTTACTAACACACTAAAATAAGAACATAATTGTTGGGCGCAACAATAATATTTTGCTTTTCATTTCCAGGGATGAATCACTCTTCTACCACTATAGAAGCTGACTTAGTATTGGCCGTCGTCGCCCCGGCGGGCCTTCACTGTCGACTGTCCCTGTCACTCTCGCGGCATCGGTCGTTCGCTATCTCGCTCATCTCTCGAATCTAAGCTATCTTTCTGGAACTTCTCATCTTTTTCTCGAAGGGAACCTGAGAGCATAACACCAAATTATGCGAAGAATATGAATTACAAACAATATCGTAATATTTTAGTATTGCTCATTCCCTATGTGTCATTTTGTTTTTAAGAATTACCCATTCTCATAACCATCCAATACGACATGACTAATGTTAATTTAGGCTCTCGTTAGTATATTTTAATCGCAATAAGTTATTTATTTACGTGCAATAACACGCTGTTGTTTCGTCGATTTTAGAGAAGCAATACTAAAGTTATTTTGGTTTATCAAAGTTTCTACATGTGTTTAGTAGTTAATTAATTTTAATTCACTACGTATACGCTAGAGCTTCATTCGCGGTTTAATTATCTCGTGTCTAGTGTCAAGAATATATCATAATAATGGGGCCATTGATAAACGTAGTGATATGGGTGTCACGGAGATTTGAGACAATATGTCGTTGCTGGCTTGAGTCTTTGGGCTTACGTTGACATGCTGATAGCTTTTGCAGGGGTGAGAATTGTATTTGAAAATTAGATGTCCGACCTCTTAATATCGATGAAATTTGACATGTTGTAGCTATAAAGAAATCTCATCTGTATCTAAAAATCTCGCATTTATTTATTTATGTTTCCTGAGCAACTTCAAATACTTCGTCGTATATTATTATTTTATGACCAGACAAGAAAACGACAATAAACAATATGTTTTGTTTGCTCAATTCAAGTACTTACTTTATATTTTTTTTTCTTCTTTCTGTTTAAGTATTTAAATGTCAGTTGAATATAATTTAAATTAATGTGAAAAGCTTTTGGCAAGAAATTCACTTCATATTTCATAAAGGTGAACGTAAAGGTCACACCAAAAAATACATACTTATTTAAAACAATAATTCCATTGCCAAAAGCCACTTTGAGACAATTTAAAATTGTTGAAATTATATTTGGTACTGGCCGCCATGATAGCGCGCCAAAGTGCAACCATAGAGTGCCAAACTGCAATACCATAGAGTGCAGAGGTCGACAAATACTTTTTTACTGTCTTTAATACTCTTCTCACCCTAATAAGGTTGTGTGTCTAAAATTTTGTGATAAGGCACGTTTCGTTGTTTCTCATGATTATCACATATCAATATTTGTAAATAGATTAAAACTCAATGTCGTCGTGTCGTGTGGATGGCGCTGTGTATGCTCCGATATACCTCGCTTTCTTTTTTAATTTCAAAGACTCGTTTTAAAGAAGCTCATTTTAATTAGAATCTCGCGTAGTTAGTAAATTACTTTTTTTATTGTTGACATTGGCCAATTAAGGCCTACTTCAGATGACTGAACGGATAGCGTAAAAGGAACAACTGGCGTTTTTGCGGCAAAATAAGACCCTTTACACACTACGATTTTTAGCAGAGATACATAAACGATGAGTTCATCTCAACTTGCTGCAAGTGTAGCGCGTGTAATGGGTCTAATAAGAGTGAGTTTTAAGAAGAGAAAAGCGGTCGTCTGTGTCTGGCCTTAAGGTTGAAGATCTGCCACGATTGGCCAAAGATTTATTTACGTATCGAATCTGCATTAAGTTTTCATTGTCTATTGTCAATTGTTAATTTGTTACGTTTACCTATGTGTGAATAGACTCGCTCTATCGTGATTGCATTTTGTGATTGTATGATCTAATCATGTTGTTGTACGTTATATGTGTTAATTTACTCTGCGTGTGTGTGTAAATGTTGTGTGTGAGTGTGTGTGACTTCGTTTGATTCAGTCGCGCTGTGGTCGTATTAAATGATGTCATTTCATTCTAGGTTATTATTAAAGTTCGAACTTCATTATTTTTCATGTTTAATAAATCGTCACTGCCCTATAGATACAATAATCTTATAGAAATAAAAAAAACAGTTGCGTTTAGTTCTAATGTCGTGTTACATTTTTAATTTCACAGCACATGAGCGTTATTTTCAATTATGATATTATTTAATACGAACATAAGTTTTAAAATCGTCGGCTATCAATAAATTGTCTACTAAATAGCCTTATTAACTTAATTATTAATCTCGTTAATAAAATACATTTAAAGTCGTTTGACACTCTTGCTAGATTAAATGTGAATTTAAACGTGAAAGCATTTTATTCTAAAATGGATTGTAATAATAAAATGACAAATTTTAGGTGTTTTTTTTTTAAATAATTTTTATAAGTCTATTCTACTCGGAGTGTGAAATAATAATTGCTCTTCGTATGAAACTAATATTTAAATATTCGTAGAGTAAGTTTCGGCTCGATCTCTGTTTACATTTGTGTGTTTCATATTCCCGAACTTTTTATAATAACTACCTAAATTAGATTTATAATAGATATTAATTGACAATTCGTTATTATTAGACTTAAATAATAATTTTAGGACTGTTGGTTCATTTTCTATATTCATTTTCTGTATTCAAAAACTAAATAAAATCCAAATTGACCTACGAATTGATGTAACAGAACATCTAATAAGTACCTACTGTGAAATTCGTGCATTTAATTTTCAACCTTATGCCCTATTTAGGTATAAAGTTCGCTGTGTATTGTGAATATAATTGCTAACAGCCATGTGCTGGCGATGAACATACCCACATAAAAATAAATCCTTGAGTGTGATTGTAAAATAGAAATGGCAATATTATCTACGCCATTTCGTAAAGATTATTTAGCACATAGGCTGCAAAGTGCAGTGCAGTAAACTTGTTCTGCAGTGTCTACCTCGATATAAAATAATATCTCATTGGTATAAACTTTATTCTTTTTTGATTGTTTTATATTCACTTTATCATCTGCTTGTCTGTTTTTTCTCTCAATTTTTTATTTTGGCTTATCCATAGGTACCTAAGTTATCTTTTTCCATACTTCCAAATTATATTTACATGTTTACAACATCAATTAAAATAAGTATAGAAAATGGGCCAAAAGTAGGTTTAGATTTAATTCAGCTGGAGAGGGAGTCAATGTAGCGAGCGCCTCTGGCGTCTACCCCCGCGCACCCTCCTCGGCGTACTCGACATGTTGGTTTTTAGTTATTAAAAAACTAACTTAGATTTATAGGTGCGTGCGTACCAAAACCACAGCGGACTTAAGGTCGTAGTTATCAATACCGGACCGCCCCCGCTCGACAGAAAATGAGCATTCAAATATGAGCTGAGCAAACAGAAGAAATGCAAACAGCTCGCTTACCGCCTTCTAGCCACCACAGTGTACCCACAGAGAAAGAGCTTACGCCCATATTGCTTATTTTCTGTCGTACGGGAGTGATGCGGGAATGTGCTATGACCTTTAAGAGGTCAATTGTCCATTTGTGTCCGCCAACCCAATAGCGAGATTTTTTGATTACTTACATTTATTTCGGAACCGAGGGTTCGGTCCGAATCAAACGACTACGTTCCTCAGAAAATATATTCTCTAGCCAAAAATAAAAAAAAAAAAACAGAATAATGTCTCAAAATTTTAGGATTAATAGATTATTTCATATTGAAATTATTTAAAATACTTATATTGTCCATCTCAAATATTAGAAATTTTAAAAATATTTCATAACAGCTTTTAAACTCCATGTGTCAGTACGCCGGCCGATTGCACCCAAGCTATAATAACCTCATTCATACTGTTGCGATATTATGTGCATGTGCGATATATTGCTAAGGGAATATTATCTCAATGACAAATATATTACAGAATAATATGGGTTGGCAAAACAAGAAATAACCGAAAATCACGGTTTTGATATTTTATAATTCCAATAAAAAAAATACCTGAGACGCCATTTAGCTCAACTTACTTTCGCCATTATTCAACATGACTGTTAATTCGTAAAAAAAAGGTTAGGTATGGTCAGCCTTCAAAGTTGTGATCACGTTTTAGTACCTTTTCATATTAACTTATTGACACTGACTGTTTCAGAGTTTTCATGAAGGCTTTTAGAATTGTAATGTCATATGGTACCAAGTATAGTATCGAGGTCAACCCCACTATCGCATAAGGTCGTAACGGTTATAATGAGGTCTACCTCTACCCAGCTAATGTATTTTCATACTAATGCACCCTAATTTGATGTTCTAAATAGTGTTTGGAAACTTTTTCGTGGAGTAATTTTCAACGACAAAAACACAGTTCGATATCAAATAATAATGAATAGTATAGTGAAACCAGCGTTGGTAGGCCCCCCAAAAAGGGAACCGACAACTTTTAAAGGTCGCGGGAAGCCGCTGGACCGATCGGTTTGGAGATCCTTGGGGTAGGCCTATGTCCAACAGTGGGAATCTCTCAGATGTAATGATGATGATAGTGAGACCAGAATGAATTGTAAATCTTATTTATATTTCTCAATAAGATAAATCTCACTATACAATAAATATGCATTATCACCCAACTTGACATTTTGTAAGTAACATCTAATTATCAATCAATTTTGCATATTATTAATTTTACTAATAAATTAATAAGTCTACTTACAGTTGCCCATTAGAAATGAGACCACTGATATTTCTATGTAAGATCTTTAAATGTAAGATGATAATAAATTAAAGCCTCTATTAAGTATACGGAATTTAACAAGTAAGCAATTGATACGTGGTACAAAATTATAGAAAGTTTACCTCAAGGGTTCTGCTGTGACCCCACGCTAGGGTCACTGGCCTGTTAAATTCAGTCCTGGTGCACCAGCGTGTGGGGCACATTTTGTTAAATTTGCAATTAGCAAACACGAGTAATTTTAGAAAAATGTTCTATCCCGTATGTTTAATAAGTTTTAATTATTATCATATTTTCATAGAAACGTTATACTAATTATATTTAGTAGTTTCTGCTAGCTTATGCCTTTGACATCCTTAATTTATGACTTGGTCATCTAGAATTTTATCTAGTTTAAAGTTTGAAAAACTTATAGCTTGTAATACCATTGTAATCATTTTAATACTTAGATCTCACTTGTAAATAAGCATTGACACGCGTTTAATTATTATTAAGTATTAAAAAGTATCGCGATTAATTCATTGAGCTTGTTAATTCTCAGCTTGAGTGCTTATAATTTTAATAGATACTATATCTGAGATAGTACCTACGTCGCAATGAGTTATCCATGATATTAAATTAGGTATGTGTTCAGTGAGTTAGTCTGTAATATTATCTTGATATTATTTAGTAACATAGCTTAATATTGTTAGTTAAAGATTGCTCTTTCCGGTGATTATCTTCTAGCTTTTCATTGAGATGTGAACACAAGCAGTGGGAGTCATTAGATTAATCGATTTGTTGAAGGTTTCGAGATGGTGTTTCTTCTACGAGCGGCATTGTAAAGCGCATTGTAATCGTTAGAGAAATGAGTTAATCGAATATGTACTAAAGGTATTCAAATTATAATATTAAAATTATTATCGAGTTACAAGGTTAGAGTTGTTGTATACTAGTTGAATAGTTTGCGTAGCGATGTTTATCAATATTGACGTTTACAATTTGCATAATTATTAATTATATTATAATTATTACTAAAATAAGATAAATATTACAATCGCTATGCAGTGTTGCTATAGAAGAAACTGACAGGCAAAAGTAAGCGATGTGAAACCGGATTGATATTTCTGTAAAAGTGCAACGGACCACACATCAAGTATAACACGTGTAACTTTTAACCGTTTTTGAAGTGTAACTGTTAAACTTGATGTTTTGTCGATTGTACTTAGCTGAAAGAGCGTAATAGAACGACTGAAGACTCTCTGTAAGTGCTTTAATACTTGGGACACATGTTTTAAGTGCGGACCGCTACGTACTCGCTTTGTCGACAGACTGTGCTTTGCGAGCCACAATTCACTGCTACTGTCTCCTTAGCGATTACAATGAGGACCCATCTTAAAATACCCGTACACATTTCAAGGCTAGGTCATTGCTTATACAACGTCGCTCATACGAATATCAGTCTAAATTAGTCCACTGTAGACACATTTTGAAGAAACAACACCAAACACTGCTAAGTATGTCTGTACATTTATTTAGATATTTGAAGGTGGTGAGCTTTCTGTGTAAGTGGGCAATGACCTCAACGTAGAACTCTCAAGAATCACTCAAGCATAGGCCTAATGTCACCTTTTAGATTAAGCCCGTAGTTAATACAGGTCTTAGTATACTTTTATTGATTAAATATTTGACGATTAAAATTTCGCAGCGACAGCTGTTTGCACCATCATCTGTGCCAAATATATTTGTAAATATTTTCCATAATTAGACGTATTCTATTGAATATTATAATGATTATCTATCTTATGTAGTTACCAGAGTTGAATTGTAATTTTATGTATTACTGGTTGTGTAAAATATAACCTATTTATACAAGTGCCATACACCTCAGTCAGACAAAATATGCCCTACATCAAAATACATCTATACTAAACCAGTAATATATAAAACTTTAACTAATACATTGGAAGAATTAACTTTAATTGCACTAATATCCTTTTTCTCCTGCCCGAGTTTATAATAACTTAATAAAGAACCTTCCTTTACTTAAATGTACGCAATATATTTTATTTGGGAACTGTAAGACACAACACCAAGTTGTTTTATGATTATGTAATTAATACGCGCGGATGTTGATTTAGCAAGACATCTGTGACAAACTGCCAACAATCGCCGAAATTCAAATAATTATCAACGTTATGCCATCATGTTTTTATACCAAAATCAGGATTTTTGGAAAAGCCATAACCGTTAATACCCAGTCGAATAATTATTTTCAAGTACCAAAAATTATCTAGTTGGTTGTTAGGTCGAAGCCCACATCTTTACTTCCTTCTTTCAATTACCAATAGAATCGTAATAATTTAAACCAAAACAATTGTGTTTTTATTCCTAAGAATATAATATTTTTGAATATGATGGTAAAGTTTGTGAAATTAAAAAATATAATTCAAAATCAAACGTGCTTGCTAAAGCGATAATTCATGCGTCTTTAGAATTTAATGGCATGCGGAGTTCTTTTCAACTGGAGAAATTAGGAACAATGGTTTGAAAATGTTTTTACGATGAAAGGTCTAACGTGTGCGGTTTACGTTACTCAATATACAGACGACAGCACATGAAGCTACTCAAAACTTTCAAATTTCTTCAGTAATCTTTCAGCCTTATTCCATAATCAAAAATTTGAAAATCTATTGAAGAAATTTTATACTTTGTTGTAACCGTGTATCTGCCGTCGTCAGTACGAAAAGTTTTGGACTCGTATGGATACTATACCCCACCAATGTACGTATCTATAGCTAGATAAAAGTTGACTCATAATAAGTATATTATATGTATCTATATTAAGATTAATTTAAAAGGGGCATTGTTTCCTGTCACTGCTGATTTCCTGCTTTCTTACAACTGCCTCTGTGATACTATCATCGTCTTACGAACGTAGAAGGGTCCTTATTATTTCTAAGACAGGGTCTATTATTGATCAACAAATTTTGTACTCTAAAGACCGACCTCTATTTACAAATACTCGCTTCAATACTGTCGCCGTATTTTAACGGACAGAAAGATAATGTAGCTGAAATTAAAATACGACTGTTTGTGTATAGAGGTTAGGTTCAATATCTAGTGACACTCGAATAGCTATAATGACAGTTGTATGTGCCAAAAAACTTTACACCGATTTTTTTATGTAAGCTAACCCTTCGTCGTGTCGTTTAATATAAAAGTGCACTTTCGAGTTATTCTACTGTCGCCTCTTACCTAGGATTATAATTAATCGATTTTTGAATTTTACCAATTCCATTGTGCGTGGAAATTTTACGATGGAAACTTTCAACTGTTGGTTAAAGTTTCCGCTCACAACACCACTTATGAGATTTTATTGCATATTAATTAGGGTAGTACAGTATTTCGATTTGTAGTTACATTCGTCATTTTTCAGAAATTGTAAAATTGACATTTCCTATTTCGGATTGCAGTTGCGGTTTTCTTAAATGTTAATGTCGATTGTACTCAACAATATAAATTTCTAATCCATTAGATTCCCGTGTGTTTCATTTGACGTCAGCATCACCTTAATTAATAAAAGAACATCTGTTTAACAGCTGTTTTATTATATCAACATTTTATACATAATTTGAAAATCAGAATATTTTATAAAAATATTACCAAAACTGCCTTTCTTTAATGAATTTTCAACTTTATCCCATAATCATAGAGTTCAAATTCTATCGAGATAATTTGTAAGTTACCTATGCCCAAACCTACACGATTTTTACTTTCTCGTATACGTAGTATAGAGGAAGTCTTGTTTATTGATAATCTCAAAATCATTAGCTATTCGAGTAGGTAGATAACATTACTATAGGGCAATTTACTGGCTGCCTAGCTAGTCTATATAGAACTTAATTCACACTCCACATCTCACCTCGAATTTAACTGTCAAACGCTAACGAATATTTCACAAAAAGTGAAACTTCAGAAAAGCACCAAGCTAAAATTATTTCAGAAGCAACAGATGTTTATATTGCTTGTAAGTTGAATAATTTGTTGTTCTCACTTCGACGCTCATTTAAAAAACAAACAATAAATTAGATTTAACTTTAATCACAATTTGATGTCCTTCTCACCTCGCATCACTTGACTTAACATTTTATTACAGAGGGCAGCATACGGATTCAATTCCACTACCTGGGAACAAAAATATTTTATTAAATGTAGTCCTGAATACTTCACATAAACATACCTACACAACACAAGGCAAAAAGATTTTAAGCAACATCAATAATTATTCGACTCTCTCCAATTTAAAAAAAAAATCTTATTTGGCTGGCAGGCAAGCATACTAATAAAATGGCCTAGGCAATCGACTAGGGCGAGACCAAAAAAATGCACCAATGTGTGAGTAATGCGCATGTGTGCGTAAAAAATAGTACTGCTGTCTGACAGTTTCTGTCTTTTCTACGTGACTGACAGGCCGACCTAGGCCGCCTGCGTGTAGGTGGCCAACGCCGGGCGGACAAGATTAATAATAATAATATATTTCCGAGCGATTTCACTGTCTTAAATGTTAGTAGTAGTCTGAACCTGCTGCTTACCACCAAAGGCAGGCCGTACCTATGCTTGCCTGCCAACCAAATGACATAAAAAAAAATCAGGAGTGGTCTCCCCTTGACTTTCTCGTATACCGGAAACGACTCAAAAGTTGATAGAAACCTTATATTTTGATCTCATACGCCGTCGTGGTGGAGTGGTCAGTAAAGCAGCCTACACATCGGGCGGTCCGGGTTCGTGCAGGCTTAGAGTCCGTGGCCTAACGCTCCTAGTAGAACCTTTCAAAACTGTAGTGCTATTCTGTAACGACAAATAATGTTTTCACTGCGGAATCCTCGGTGAAATTTTAATTTCGTATTCTTATGCTTATGAAATCTACACTAGCGCTACGATATGACCGCGGAAGTGAAAATAACTAACACAAGTGAATTTTTGACGTTTTTATAAGGCATTCGGTATTCTGTACCCGTAGTGTAAGTTTTTTAGTATACAAAACGCACCGATTGTAGTTGCGTTACGAGCTCAATTTGTATGGGAAACATGATTTGCGCTTCTCTCCGCTAGGGGCGCTGTTCACGTTTCCTATACAAATTGAGCTCTTAACGCAACTAAAGTAGTTGCGTTTATTACACTAAAAAACTTACACTACGGGTACTGTAGCGATTTCCGCGTTCGTTTCGAAAGTCATCTCACATCTCACTTCGTTTTCTTACGTCAAAGTTTTCACCTTCTAAACTTAAGTGAAATCTTGAAATCATTACTTATTTAAAGTATTAAGAGTTTAATTTTATTGTATTATTAATCTTACTTTAATAAGTCAGTTATCAATATTAATTGATAAACAACTAATTTTGTCCGACTTATTTGGTGTTTTAACCTTTTGGTGCCTCTGTAGATATCTTCCGCGAGACAATTTAAATTGTGTCTGAATATTAATAATCATCTACATATTGTACAACTAATATTGATAACTGACTTATTATCAGGGATGTTACGGAGCTTCGACTCCGGTTCCGTTAAGTCGGAACTTCCGATTATTATTACACCTTCGGTTCCGACTTCGGCTCCGACACTTTTAAATCGGTTAAGGTTTTAATCGGAGGTCGAAGCATAACATAGCGGCGACGGCGGCCTGTGTCGAATGTTATGAAAGGTTTTTTTTTTCATTGTTTGTGTTTTATTTTATAATTAAAAAGTATTAGGTACCAACGTATTTAGCACAGTGTAAATACAAGACTTTTAAAGTGTGCTATTAGTGTGTGACTTTTTTAAATACTCTCCTGAAAAAATGGCTCGACCAGCTTTACTCCTCAATCCTTATCCTTATCCTTATCCTTACTAATATTATAAATGCGAAAGTAACTCTGTCTGTCTGTCTGTCTTTCTGTCTGTCTGTCTGTCTGTCTGTCTGTCTGTTAAGCTTTCACGTCTAAACCACTGAACCGATTTTGATGGAAATTGGTACAAATATAGATTAGATCTCGGGGAAGGACATAGGCTACTTTTTATCGCGAAAAAAAGGTTGTATGGGTTGAAAAGGGGGATGAAAGTTTGTATGGAAGTTCGTCATTTTTGAAGATAGAACCATGAAACTTTGAATTTAGGCACTTAATAAGACAAAAAGAAATATTTGTTCCAAGATTTTTTTAATTTTGACCTGTATGGGGGTGAAATAGTGGATGAAAGTTTGTATGGGACTTCGTCATTGTTAAAGATAAAACCATGATACTTTGAAATTAGGGACTTGATAAGAAATAAAGATCCAATCCAAGATGACGGTTGTGACTTTTTAATATAATATCGATATGGGTATCACTTTTGTGGTTTTCGGAGGTCCCGATTAGATCCAAGATGGCGGACGCGACTTTTTGACAATATGTCAATATGGGTATCGTTTTCGTGGTTTTTGGGGGTCCGGATTACGAATAAAGCATCTATAACGAGATCCAATATGGCGGACGTGACTTTTTGACATGATGTCAATACGGGTATCATTTTCGTGGTTTTCGGAGGTCCCGATTCCTAATACACCATCCATTTTGAGATCCAAGATGGCGGACGCGAATTTTTAACATATTGTCAATATGGGTATCGTTTTCGTGGTTTTTGGGGGTCCGGATTACGAATAAAACATCTATTTCGAGATCCAAGATGGCGGACGCGACTTTTTGACAAAATGTCAATATGGGTGTCATTTTCGTGGTTTTCGGGGGTCCGGATTACGAATAAAAGATCTATTTCGAGATCCAAGATGGCGGACGCGACTTTTTGACAAAATGTCAATATGGGTATCGTTTTCGTGGTTTTTGGGGGTCCGGATTACGAATAAAAGATCTATTTCGAGATCCAAGATGGCGGACGCGACTTTTTGACAAAATGTCAATATGGGTGTCATTTTCGTGGTTTTCGGGGGTCCCGATTCCGAATACGACATCTATTTCGAGATCTAAGATGGCGGTTGCGACTATTTAATGTAAAATCGATATGGGTATCATTTTCGAGATTTTTGGGGGTTCTGACTCCGAATAAAACATCGATTTTGAGATCCAAGATGGCGGACGTGACTTTTTAACTTAATAGGAATATGGGTATCATTTTCGAGGTTTTCGGGGGTCCTGATTCCAAATACATCATCTACGTCGAGATCCAAGATGGCAGATGGGATTTTTTATCATCTACGTCGAGGTCCAAGATGGCAGATGGGACTTTTTAACATAAAAGCGATTTGGGTATCAATTTCGTAGTTTTCGGGGGTCGCGATTCCAAATACGTCATCAATTTCTATATCCAAGATGGTGGACGCTACTTAACTTATTATTAATATGGATATCATTTTCGTGGTTTACAGGGTTCCATTTTGATGTCCAAGATGGCGGACGCGAATTTTAAACTTGATATGGGTATCAGTTTTGTAGTTTTCAGAGGTCTCAAAATGGATGCTGTATTCGGAGTCAGGATTCAGAACACAGCATCCATTTTGAGATCCAAGATGGTGGACGTGACTTTTTAGCTTAATCGCTTTCACGCCTAACACCTGAACCGAATTTATTGAAATTTGGTACAAAAATAGACTAAACCTCGAAATGGAATAAAAGCTACTTACCTTTTTTGTGAAAAAGGGAATGAAGGGGTTGAAATATGAGATGAAAATTTTTATGCGATTCCTCATTACCGAAGATAAGACAATGAAACGCAAATATTGTTCTAGCGTTTTTGAAATATTGACCCATGTGGGGATGAAAGGTTGCGAGTAAGTAGCAAAGGATGGAGAAACATAAAATGGTAGATTGTAAAAATGTCATTTACTGTAGTGCACTGCAGTTTGTATGTGTGTTTTTTGCATAATAAGTACCTACACAAAAAAATGCTGCCTAAAGTAATTATTCCACGCGGACGAAGTCGCGGGCAAAAGCTAGTTTATTATAATACCAAAATAATTTAAAGTGAGATCTAAGATGAAGTGAAAGTGAGATTCGAAATGAGAAGTGAGATGAGTTCGGTTTCTACAGAATAGCATGGCTGACCTGTTTCTTAGCAAAACCACTGCCCAGTTTGGCTGCCTCGGCGAAGGCCTCGCGCGCGTCTTCATCCGCACCACGCTTGCGGAGTAACAAGCCCTTTTGACAGAGTGCGAGAGCGAGTACGAAGCTTTTTGTCCCACTCTTCAATTTGATGGCGGTGTCCAAATCTGCCATTGCATCTGTCAATGATTTTAACAAATATACACATTATTTATTTATTTATTTGAAAGAAAGAAAGAAAGATTATTTAAAATGTTATTGCACAAAATAGAGGTATGTACATACAAATGGCGGACTTAATGCCATAAGGCATTCTCTACCAGTCAACCAGAGAGCTGGGTACAGAAATAATAGTAGGTACACATAGGTAAACACGATACTTGCGTTTCACGATGCGACGTCGTCGATACCTAGTTCGAAGTTCAAACCTTAGATTAAAGCAAAAAATCGGGAGTGGTCTCCATTTGACTTTCTCGTATAGGTACCGGAAACGACTCAAAAGTTGATAGAAACCTTATATTTTGATGTCATACATGCATGTTAAATGTTGGTCACCCATCCGAGTAGGTACCGACCGCGCACTTGGTTGCTTAACTTTAGTGATCGATGTCTCAAAAGTTGATAGAAACTTTATATTTTGATGTTATACATGCATGTTAAATTCAGTTGCATTAGTTAACGCTTATGAGACAACGGCACGCTTACCTACTCGAGTTATCGTGCTAACGCACAGACACACAGACATACCTACAGACACACACATAGACATAATTGAAAAAAAATATTTTTGGACTCAGGGAGGTCCAAAACGTGTAAATCCGTCAAAATCTCGGGGTCAAATTTTTTGACGATTACAAGACTTCCTCTATACTACGTACTTATACGAGAAAGTAAAAATGGGTGCTCCAGGTATGTCACCGGTATAAACTTCTCGACTTTTTTTCATTTTCCAAGTAAGGTAAGTACCTAATATTTTTTACCGTCATCTTTTTCCATAAGCCGCAGCAGTTGGGCGCGGTCGTTGTAGGCTCCGGCGCGATCTGGGGTCAACGACACCGCCTTGTTGAGCTTCTCCAATGCCTCCTCCAGTTTACCCGTCTCCGCTAAACGTATACCTTCAGAGCAGAGAGATGCTGATTCTCTATCGGCATCGGGTGTTTCTGAAATCAATGACGTTTATTATTCAGGCACTAAATAGTTAGCGAGATAGCTAAGTTAACGACGACTCATTTCACGTAGATAAACGTTAAATTTCGTGTAGGTAATAAGGTGAATAAAACAGACACGGTATTGTTTACACTGCCAGATGAGACTCATTCTCTACTAGGTAGGTATGTCGCAGGAGTTTCTCCCGAGTTCTTATTGTAAAAACCACGTGTTGAGAGACTCCATTTTAACCAAAAACTATTGTACAATTTTTTTGTAACTATATCTAATTAAGTTTACATTTGACATTGGCAAAATGCATCATCATCAACATCAACAGCTCATATAATGTCCCCACTCGAGCCTACCCCACATTAGGGGCGATTAGGCCTTAGTCAACCACGCTGGCCAAGTACGGGTTGGTCGACTTCACACACAACCTAAGAATCACATTGGTAAGTACGTGGCGGGGATCGAACCAGCGCCTCCCGGGTGGGAGACGACGCTCTTACGCACTACGCCACCGACGCTTACAGGCAAAATGCATAATCTTTAGGATTTACGAATAGAATACTATGTCGCAGAGACAAAGAGCTGTTAAATATAAAGGCGGGTATCGATTGAAATTGCGAATCGAACTTGTCGAAATACCTTGAGCGAAGCTGGACCGCTGGATGGTCGGTTGCTCCTGGCACGTCTCTGCTTTTAGAGATGGCGGATGATTGCGACCTGTGGTTTGGTTTTCCTTGGTGGTGTCACGGGGGGCAGCGTCGTCTTGTTGAAGCTAGCGCCTAGTGCCTACACGTTACATACGGACCATTTGAGCCTTTCCACACGACCAGTGTTCGAATGGCTGCGGCCTTAGGTAAAAGAACAGACGGCTTTAACTGCGCAGAGTTCCATCCAAGCGCGACTGGCACAGTGGCACCACTGTACCCCTACAGCCGGGAACAGGCCCTTATCAGCGATCCCAGGTTAATTGCTATTGTGCCTTGGCATGATGCCCGGAGAGTTTAATTAATGGGTAGTGGGTGGAATACGCCCTTACCTCCGAGTCCCACATATCTACCTACCCCTGTGCAATTACATCGTTGCAGGATGCGTAAATGCATTAGACCTCACAATAAACAAGGTGGGTAAATTAAACGAATTTAATAACTTATTAAAACTAGGTACAGTCATCATCAGAAGTGGAATAACACTTTAGTAATTTGTCATATCAACGCCAGCGGTTGTGCAGTAGGTAGGGTCATTGCGCCTGTTTGCCGACCGCTTCCCCTTTTCGTCCATTTAACCGCCCTCCTTGATATAGCCCCAAAAAATAGCAAAACGGTTATACATAGGTCCCTAAAATATTTATGTATTACGACTTGAATAACTTCACAGTAAGTACATGCCTACACAGTTCACTGGAACGCGGCCATTAACCAGGATTAAGCTATGCAGTTTATGATACCCGGCGAAAGAGTGAAAATATGTCAAATATTGCAGAAAAAATAGTGACGTACCGGAACTTACGCAGTAAATAAAAAATAGTTCTATTGAGTTTCTTGGTTTGTTTACTGTTTATACATATAGCTTGCTATAAATATATTGTGGACGAATAGTTTATTATTCTTATTTACAATAATTAATATATAAAACGAAGTGGACGAGAAAGGGTACGCCCTTTTTATTAGAAAGTCCTAATCTCGACCGGGTGGTCTGTAACAGGCCCACCCATGTCAATTAGGTTCTGTCTGATATACGAAAATGCATGTAAGTAAACTAAATTTTATTTAGCAATATGAACTTTATGTGTACAAATATTTGCGATGGCCAATTTTCGTCCGCTTATTAGCTTTAATAAAGTATAAACCTAATACGTTGAAATGGCCTATGGTCGGAAATCGGGCATAAAGTACAATACGTCCCAGTTTTCGACATACTCATTTTATGATAACTGCAACCAAATGTTACAATATTATTATATGAAATAATATTAAAACAATTGAATGAAAAAATATTTACGACGGCCAATTTCAGTCCGCTTATTAGATTTAATAAAGTATAATTAATGTAAGACATTTAAATGGCATGCGGGTCGAAAATTCGACATAAAGTAAAAAATCCCAGTTTTCGACATACTTCTTATTTTAGAATAAATTAAAGTGATTATTTTATGATAGTGTAATAAAATTTTACAACATTATTTTCTCAAATAATATTCAAACAGTTGAATGAATGGGCCTTACAACGTCTTACAATGGGTCTTATCAGACCCATTGTAAGGCTCAAGGTCACCCAAAGGGCAATGGAGAGGGCTATGCTCGGAGTTACTCTGCGTGATCATATCAGAAATGATGAGATCCGCAGGAGAACCAAGGTCACCGACATAGCCCAAAGAATTGCGAACCTTAAGTGGCACAGGGCAGGGCACATTGTGAGGAGGACCGACGGCCATTGGGGTGGAAGGAAAAGTCCTCGACTGGCAACCACGTACTGGGAAACGCAGCTTTGGTAAGCCCCCACAAGGTGGACTGATAATCTAGTAAAGGTCGCGGGAAGCCGCTGGATGCGGTCAGCGCAGGCCCGACCGGTTAGGAGATCCTTGGGGGAGGCCTATGTCCTAAAGTCTCTCGGCTGATATGATGATGATGAATGAAAAAATATGCAAGTTTAACATCATATTTTAGGGGCTAAAAAGGCAAAATGGACTAACAGGTTGTTTTCGGCCAATTTTCTTTAAATTTGAAATATTATGATGGTCTCAAGACGAAAGTCTTTAATTCGTGTGTGTTGCCAGTGATGACTTACGGAACCGAAACGTGGCCGCTTACAATGGGCCTCATAAGAAGGCTCAAGGTCACCCAAAGGGCAATGGAGAGAGCTATGCTCGGAGTTTCTCTGCGTGGTCATATCAGAAATGATGAGATCCGCAGGAGAACCAAGGTCACCGACATAGGCCAAAGAATTGCGAACCTCAAGTGGCAGTGGGCAGGGCACATTGTGAGGAGGACTGACGGCCGTTGGGGCGGAAAGGTCCTCGAGTGGCGACCACGTACCGGGAAACGCAGCGTTGGTAGGCCCCCCCACAAGGTGGACTGACGATCTAGTTAAGGTCGCGGGAAGCCGCTGGATGCGGGCAGCGCAGGACCGACCGGTTTGGTTCCTTGGGGGAGGCCTATGTCCAACAGTGGGTGTCTTTCGGGTGAAATGATGATGATGATGATGGATAATAGTAATGAGCTCATTATTTGAATAGTGATTGGTGTTATTTTTTTATGGTAAATGGTTGGCAGACAAGCATACGTCCTGCCTGGTGGTAATCAGCAACTGTAGCCTTAGATGCTTGCAACAGTGATCTGACACTCGCGCGCTGGCAACCCTTATCCCTTCCCCGTGGAGCTCTAGCGACCTTACTTACCAACAGAAATACAACACCACAAAAATTTTTTTTGACTGTGGTCTTTTGTAATGGGGAGGTAGGTACTACCTAGAATTTGCAGCCCGAACTTGGGGTGCAAATTCTAGCGGCTAGTCTGTTGTGCCCTACCTTGATTAACAATTTCATTTTAAAACATATTTTTATTCATGAAATCCATACTCAATTGATGCGGTCGAAAATAGGACAACTGGTGGACGAAAACTGAACTTTGCGGTCGGAAACTGGTAATATTGGCATTTTATTACTTATTTTAAAATATTAAAAACAACATGACTGTCACCACTAACACGTTCACAATAATTATAAATAGACTAATATAGGAATTCATTTCAGTAGTTATTTTATAAAATTATAATAGAGAAATATTTTAATTTTATTTTCAAAGTTGATAACTCCACTAAGTGGACGATAACAGGCGTAATGACCCTACCTACTTCTAACACCATTATGTAGGTATGGATTATTATTATGACAAGGTAGTATACCTACTTACCTTCTTCCTCTTCAAAAGAGTCGCCGTCATCAACAACACTTCCAATCGTCGCAGTGGGATCGAATATGCTTCTCAAAACAGCCTTGTCCCTTTCGCTCAAATGGTCCAATGCAGCCATGGCGATCTCGAACACAACCAATTGGTGTCAAGTTCTGTTACGCACTAAATGTGAATCTATGATTATTGGAAACTAGTTTGTTTACATTTTATAAGGTTCTGGATAAAGATCAAGTCTCATTAAAACCAATGTTTATTCAAATATGCAAATTGAACCGGTCTGGAAATGATCACGAGTTATTAAATAACATTGAGAATTAAATTTTAGTAGAAACCACAAGTTGGCATAGCAAGTTTGTGCCCTGCACTCTTGTTAGACACGGTTGGCACAAAACCGCCTTTATAATTAGGTACAGACAACAGTTCTAATTTGCCGGCTTTACATGGCCCGTAGGTACCTACCTACCTCCTACCTAATTGCACAGAGAAATGGTGTTTTTGTCATGGCCGTGCATGAGCTTCTCACTGGGTATTTGAGACATCGAGGACCTTGGTGGATCCACATGGAACATTATCTAGTAGGAATTAAAGTTCAGCCCAGGGTTTCAGGGTTCTTTTCATACTGGGTGTCGCGCCACTCTGGGGCGTCACGGCATTAAACCAGTGGCGTCGTGAGGCGATCCATGTTATATACTTAGATGAAAATGACGATTTCCAAACTTGAGCCCCGTTTTAAGAAGCTGCTCAGAAAAGCAAGCATATATTTCTCATTAGTCAGTCAACAAAAAAGTACTTTTGTAGGTAGGTACCTAGGGTCATTACGCCTGTTATCGTCCACTTAGTGGAGTTATCAACTTTGAAAATAAAATTAAAATATTTCTTTATTATAATTTTATAAAATAACTACTGAAATGAATTCCTATATTAGTCTATTTATAATTATTGCGAACGTGTTAGTGGTGACAGTCATGTTGTTTTTAATATTTTAAAATAAGCAACAAAATGCTAATATTACCAGTTTCCGACCGCAAAGTTCAGTTTTCGTCCACCAGTTGTCCTATTTTCGACCGCATCAATTGAGTACGGATTTCATGAATAAAAATATGTTTTAAAATGAAATTGTTATTCAAGGTAATAACTGTAGTCTAAAAATCAGTATTCGTTACAAAAAGTTGTTAATAGTTATCTAAGTAAAAAAAATACAAGCGATCAGAATTAGTTTTCGTATTAATTAGACATTTCTCTTAATTTAAATTTTGTTTTGGAATAATTTTATTTTTGCGTTTACAAACGCGTAAATATAATACTAGAAAAATGCACTTAAAAAAAAATCGACTTGCCTCAGGCGGGACTCGAACCCGCACCTTCCACAATCCGGGTGGACGCGTTGACCAATTTCGCCACCGAGGCACTGCTTTTCGCTGTCGAAATTTGTCAGTGCTTGGTGCTTATGTTTTTATGGTAAACATCGTTTCATCAAATCTTTGAAATTTGCACTTCCAAGACCCGAACGAAATATTTTTGCAAATATTTGACGCCCAGCTAAGATGAAACTACCTTACATTATGGAATAATTTTATTTTTGCGTTTACAAACGCGTAAATATAATACTAGAAAAATGCACTGAAAAAAATCGACTTGCCTCAGGCAGGACTCGAACCCGCACCTTCCACAATCCGGGAGGATAATATAACAAGACATAGTCTTATTCAACATAAATATCATAATTTTCTACATCACAATCACGACATTTCTATAAAACATATTTTTAAAATAAATTAATAATAATATGTAATAATTTTTACGTTTACAAACGCGTAAATATTTTTTAAAACTAGAAAAAATCACTATTCAAATAATGAGGTCATTACTATTATCCATCATAATATTACAAATTTAAAGAAAATTGGCCGAAAACAACCCGTTAGTCCGTTTTGCCTTTTTAACCCCTAAAATATGATGTTAAACTTGCATATTTTTTCATTCATCATCATCATCATATCAACCGAGAGACTTTAGGACATAGGCCTCCCCCAAGGATCTCCTAACCGGTCGGTCCTGCGCTGACCGCATCCAGCGGCTTCCCACGACCTTTACTAGATCATCAGTCCACCTTGTGGGGGCCTACCAAAGCTGCGTTTCCCAGTACGTGGTTGCCAGTCGAGGACTTTTCCTTCCACCCCAATGGCCGTCAGTCCTCCTCGCAATGTGCCCTGCCCACTGCCACTTAAGGTTCGCAATTCCTTGGGCTATGTCGGTGACCTTGGTTCTCCTGCGGATCTCATTATTTCTGATATGATCACGCAGAGAAACTCCGAGCATAGCCCTCTCCATTGCCCTTTTGGTGACCTTGAGCCTTCTTATTAGACTCATTGTAAGACATTATAAGGTCCATTCATTCAACTGTTTGAATATTATTTGAAAAAATATAATTGTAAAATTTTATTACACTATCATAAAATAATCACTTTAATTTATTCTAAAATAACAAAGTATGTCGAAAACTGGGATTTTTTACTTTATGTCGAATTGACTGAAATTGGCCGTCGTAAATATTTTTTCATTCAATTGTTTTAATATTATTTCATTTAATAATGTTGTAACATTTGGTTGCAGGTATCATAAAATAATCACTTTTCGTTTGTTGTAACAGAGTATGTCGAAAACTGGGACGTATTGTACTTTATGGCCGATTTCCGACCATAGGCCATTTCAACGTATTAGGTTTATACTTTATTAAAGCTAATAAGCGGACGAAATTTGGCCATCACAAATATTTGTACACATAAAGTTCATATTGCTAAATAAAATTTAGTTTACTTACATGCATTTTCGTATATCAGACAGAACATAATTGACATGGGCGGGCCTGTTATAGACCACCCGGTCGAGATTAGGACTTTCTAATAAAAAGGGCGTACCCTTTCTCGTCCACTTCTTTTTATATATTAATTATTGTAAATTAGAGTAATAAACTATTCGTCCACACTATATTTATAGCAAGCTATATGTATAAACAGTAAACAAACCAAGAAACATAATAGAACTATTTTTTATGTACTGCGTAAGTTCCGGCACGTTACTATTTTTTCTGCAATATTTGACACATTTTCACTCTTTCGCCGGGTACCATAAACTGCATAGCTTAATCCTAGTTAAGGGCCGCGTACCAGTGAACTGTGTAGGCATGTACTTACTGTGAAGTTATTCAGGTCGTAATACATAAATATTTTAAGGACCTATGTATAACCGTTTTGCTATTTTTTGGCGTTATATCAAGGAGGGCGGTTAAATGGACGAAAAGGGGAAGCGGTCGGCAAACAGGCGCAATGACCCTACCTACTTATTTTCTTAAATTAGATATAAATTTAATTTGGAGTTTTTGACCGGGGGAGGGAGACGCAAAAAATGGCAAAATATCTAAAGAGCCCGGCGTTCTACTCGGACGGGGACACTAGCCGTGCGACTAATAAACGTACCTACCTATCCGATAGGCCGCTACTCCACTGCGGCGCACGATTTCCACACGACCACGTAATTTTATTAGTACTAGTAACAACGTCAAACTGCTTGGACTGTCAAGCACAATGTATACAGCTAAACGTGGACGTGGAAATCGTGCACAACATAGGTACGGCACAGTGGAGTAGCGGCATGTTAGATGCTAGCAAGTAGAATTGACAGTCTTGTTGTGTCAAGGCTATGGCTTAGTTAACATCGAGACAGATAAAATACTGCAACACATCTATAAATTGACCTCGTTTCGAAATATCTATGCAAGTATTAATTAAGGATATGGGGTGACCTATAGATAATCTATAACCGATTTTTATGATAATTGTAATAAAAACGTGATGTGAACGGAAATACGTTTGTATCTTAAAAAATTAACTATACTACCTAAATAATTTATTTCTAGTAGTGCGAGTGGAGTGGGTGGCGATCGAGTGGTCTAGTAACCTACCTAGGGTTAGGGGACCCCTCACTCGCCTTAACATCTAAATTACTGAATTCACTGTAAAAGTTGCAGAAGTGTGAAGAATTTGCAATAGGGTAGTTTCCTTTGGTCAGCTGAATGATCTTCCCCTTTCAATGTCTTCTAGTAAATAATCAAGCAAGCCGTAAGAAAGGAAACCAAATAATATTTTTAACAATTTTAATAGTGTTCGGTTAAAATATGAATTTATAAACTAAAATACCTATTTCTTAAGAATTAACACAGAATTACATATTTGCGGACCAAAGAACAGGTCATAATTAGATCAAACGATAAAAACTTATATAAGGCAGGAGTGAAACAAGGATTGCATGATTCTTAAACAAATTAGCAAGACTCAGTCATACAAAAATATACTTAATCTTTAATATCTAAAATTTACCGTGGCAATCATTATTTTTGACCGTTTATTGAGATGCACACTTTTAAATGGCAAAGTTACGCCGTACAGAGACCGATGACCTAATCAAATCGTAAATCAGTCTATAAGTGACTACTACTCACGGTGCAATTTTTTATTCGGCGCAATCAATTTGAAATTGATTTTAACCGCCTCTGTGGTCTAATGGTACGTCCACCGGAATTAGGCTAAGGACTCACGGTGCGATTTTTACCCGCGCCCGCAGCGGTTGCGGGCCCGCAGACTTTGTAAAATACAGATATTTATGTGAAAAATTAAAGCACATTTCACGATGCGTTTTACGCCCGCGGCCAGTGCGATTGTTTGCGGATCCCGCTGCACCGGCGGTCATCTTGTACGGCAACTCAACTGATCGTTAACCGCCCGTCTTGCTATAATCAACTGCCAAGATTGCGAGCGATAGTCGCAACCGCGACGGCTGCGTAACCGCACAAAACTCCGGTCTCGTGAGTTTTGAAAATAAAACTCCATTCCGCCACCGCAGCGGGCTCGGGTAAAAATCGCTCCGTGAGTCCTTAGCCTTGGATACAGAGGTCCTGGATCCGATCCCGGCGGGAGAAGCTGCCTGGCTAGCTACCACCTATCATTCTGCCGACATAACAATAATGGCGTCATTATTGTGTTCCACCAGTTCCAATGATATAATAGCCAGCCTCGCAGTAGAACCTACTGTCAATCTCGACTCCTAACAAATTAAATCGACGGATTGAATATAAAATTGCTTCGTGAGTAGCCACTTAACACCTGACAACAACCCAAAAGATGAAAACGTTAGGTGTTGCAACGTCGCGCATTGAAAGTGTGAGTTCTTAAAAAGATTTTATACCAAATAGGCTACAAAAATTGGAACAATTCTATAGGTGGATATTCAGTCATGCATGTCGAAACTTTAAAAAGAAAAAGACGTGAAGACTCTGAAGACCTATGAAATTGTCGTTCTATACAAATATTACTGGTAGGTATCTGAGCAGAGTGCTTAGTTACTTGTACTATCCTCAAGTACCGAATAATATTTCCTCCAATAGACTGAATTCTATGGCTATGGAACAGATTGAAACGATGGAAATCTGTCAGACTTGGGTATGTAGCCTGACCTTTATGTACAGACAACGACAGATCAGGCTACCACAAACTGTAAGTTGGGCGCTTTCCTGACCGGTGCATCTGAGAATTTCTTGAATTGGTTTCGGTGCGGGAATGACGGGACAGACGAATCGAGTAGCTCGGTAGTACTCGGTACACGATTCAATCAGGTAGCTCTTAGTTAATTACATGCACTCTGTAAATAATCGGTACTGAAACTAAAACACACCGACCCGGTCCGGAAGGGGCGTTAACCTTTTGGTCCCCGCTCGGTAGAAATCTACCGCGATACAATTTAAATCAATTGTGTCTGGATATTATTAATCATCCACAGATTACAGTCTATGTTATTATCATCAAACACAAATCTATTTAGACAAACAATTACGATATTATGTTATAAGGAAAATATGGAATCAGTAGTTTATAAAAATGACAATTTCATAGGCGGTATAATGAATATAATATCAAGTATTTTCTTTTAGTCACACAATAATTCATAGAATACAATACTTGATATTAAAACCTATGCAGTACAAATATAGTTTCAAAACAAAAAGCCACTGAAAACAACTAGCACAAGCAATAAATATGTTAATTGGCACTAAATTTGTTCATAAAACATGAACATTCTTATTTACAACATGTGTATAAAGGTAAGAATAGAAATTACACTATCACCTAATTTTTTAGCTAGCGTTCGTAGTTTTAGAAGTAAACTTGTCGTGCACCAAGGTAGTTCGATTGGCGACCAGTACCTGTAGTGTAAGATTTTTTTTAATATAAAAACAACCATTTTAGTTGCGTTATGAGCTAAATTTATGGAAACCTCCGCCCCTGGTGGAAAGAAACGTAAATCATGTTACCGATACAAATTGGGCAACTGAAATAGTTACGTTTTAAGAAAAATCTTTCACTGCAGGTATGGGACAAATTATCTTACAAATTACTTACCTTACTAACGTGGGGTGTTTTGTCATAAAATAATATACAATAACGTTTATTCGCAATTAAAATATTGTTATTACATCTCTTTAGCGAGGTAGCTTTAGGGTTGAGCGACAAAAGACGAGTCGACAGGAACTTCAGAGTTCCTTAATCCACAGAATTTGCTTGTGATAAAATTCATGTTCCGGAAACCCAGCCTTGTATGTTGTTTCATATTATTTTTTATGACCAAACAGATAGGACCCCTGCATTTGTAAACACCCCTACACTGAGTGCGAGTACGTATTCCATTATTCGACTGTCAAGCGAAGGTCCACTCCGCTTGGTTATAAAAAATAACTACTTCAACGGGTGAATGACACTGAACTTCTACTGAGCGTAGGTACTACACTAAACTCTTTCTTCGATTAAAAATCAAATTAAGAATGATAGGGGCAGAAAAGAGCCACATATTCTGTCTAACAAACACGCTAATATTTCGTATCACTTGAACTCGTGTCTTATTACGTGTACACAGAGTTCAGTGCCTATGGTTCATTTTTCTAAAATTTAATTATCTCTTTAATGAATCGACCCAAACTTTCTATCTGTTAAACTGACAGCGAATTGTAGAGATGTAATTGCATTTAGTTTTAATACCTAAAGTTAAATAATTCATACAACGAAGTTATCGATATAAAAGCGTTTTGAAAAGTAAGATATTCAACTGCAAATTTTCAGCATGCTACTGTTACGTCACAGCCTGACAGCATGGTTTTGCTGTGCACTTGCATTTTGACAGCGCTGTTTCACAGCATTGCAATATTACGACTGCGAATTAAATCTTAGTAGGATTTCATGACTTTAATTTGTCTAGTACAGTGCCACTTATCTGAACCGGTGGTGCTGTCACTAGTGGTGAGCAAATGTGTCATAGAAATGTCAAAACGTCTATGGGTAATTTGCAGTTCTAAATTTTGGCACCGGGTCAAGATAAGTTTGTGGCACGGTAAACATCTTGTTTTAAAACGCTTTTAATGTAAAATACCTGTTTCAAATACCTTATTGTCAAATAGATAATATAGGCGTGTACCGAAGTAAACCGCGAATATATAAAACTCACTTCTAAGAAAATAGAGTAGTTTTGAAGTAGGTAATGTCCTACGAAAAAACTGGATTTATATGTGAAGTTCCATATTTTTGCAACATCGCAACCACAGATTTAATAATACAAGGAGATAGGCCAAGCCGGCTTCCGCCACTTCGCCTTCCGATAAAGTCAAGTGAATACGTAACTCAGCGATTCGACCGATCTCCTTTGCGGCTGTGCTTAACTTTCATCGCTTCGCAGTCCTTAAGACGCGCGCAATGAATAGTGTATAGTACGGCATGCTCAACTAGAACATGTTATGTAGTACGGCTGATTGCGACACTTTGTCTTTCTATGAACTCGGCGATTCGACCGATCTCCTTAGATATATCTGTGATCGCAACATCTTAGGAAATAGTCTGGAGCAAAAATCGGATTACATTTTAGTGTCCAAATGCGATGAACACTAGTCAGTCATAGCAGCAAGTAAATAAATTCAAGACTCGTGAACAAATGTTCGTGTTTGTGACACAACATCTAACATTATGATTACATCTGGTCTTAATCAGATCCTATTCCAACTATGAATTTGATATTCGCAATCGGATTTTAGTGGAAAATAACTATAAGAGCAAAAACGCACTGGCAGTTGGCCGTGATTCAATCCGCATTTAAATTTTTATACGAAACCGCATAATATCGCACCGACTTGCGGCCAGCCGTCAACCGCTCCGGTTGCCTTGCAGCTGCGGCGTGCCGCACCGGTTGGGAGTAGCGGCGCGTTCGCATCCCCTCCACGCACGCGGTGCGGTTAGTCGCAAGCGCACGAATGTTTTAATACAGCTTTGATAATTAATCTTCATACGATTTTAAGACATCCTAGGGTATCTAAAGAATATGCAGCGGACTGCAATATAGCGAGATGGAATACTGCGTGCTGTTGCAGCATACTAGGCCCTGCCGCATCACGTCCAGCTGCTAGTGCGTTTACGGCTAGCCGCATGCGGGGCCACAGTATATGCGGTATGCCGCGAGATCGTGCGGTTTCATACAAAAATTGAGGCATGCGGCTACTCACATAGTGCGTTCGCTCGCTAATTATTGACATTACTTTCGATTTTACTGCGTTGCACTTTTCTCTAAATAAGGCGTAAAACCTGCATGCATGTTTCAGCTTATAAATCTAACAAATTTCCACAGTATAAAAATTTAATTTACTCATTACAATAACATGTAATTGTAAAAAGGTTCATCTAGCTCCCGACATTAGTTGAAGGAATTACGCTATCTACACGAACAAGACAAAAGATATCTCGCAACACTAACATACAAGTGAAGTTCCAGCCGACTAATAAACTAAACAGTTTCAGGTTAGCGTTTTTTTAACACGATTTCGCGGTTCAGAAAACCGAACAAGCATAAACGGACTTATCCCGGCGTGTTCGCTCGAAGTTATAATAGTGAGTGAGTATCGGCCCGTGCTTATAAGAGTTATAACCGCGTCAACGCTCGATGCTCGCAAGAGTTTTATCTGAACATGAGCGTTAGGAGTTGTTCCGATTATTGTCGGACTGATTAAGCTCGTCGTTGATAGGCCTTGGCTTTTTATGTTATTTGATTGGCAGATAAGCATACAGCCTGCCTGGTGGTTAGTTGCTTGCTAGACGCTTGTAACACTCATGTGACACTTGCGCACTGTCTAACCCTAGTCCCCTTCCCTACTCCGTCGAGGAATTTGCGTCAACGAGGCAGACCTCAATATTGGCAGTACTCTAAGGGTATGCATATTGAGCATATTTTACATCGCTTGTAATTCTTCACTTTAGTTTGCGTCGATGATTCACTTTTCTTTTCGTTCAAGACTATCTATCTAGTTACTCTGTATATCTTCATAGATGGGGTAAGGCTTGTAATACGTCGATTATTCTATATCACAATCCTTAAGAGTTTCATTACATAATCTTACCTATACGGTTCCGCTCAATCATACACTTATTTCGATACAATGCACTTATTGATATGTTTATCACAGTTGACAGTTTCGCATGCATGGCGAAAGCACAACAGGAAAATAATTCTATTGAAAGCATAAAAACCATACTATATATTATAGTCAATGCATACAATACACAAAGATTTTGTTCTTTAAATCCACAAAACAGTCCGCAATTGTAATTGGAGAGACCCTATTGTATTCCCAATCTAAATCACCACAAAGAGATTCCTTTAAATACAAGCTTGTTAAATCAGAGTTCAAAGGAATACTTGGTCATGACTCTATTTGTTTAATTGTGAATCATAATTTGTTGGTATTCCGTAATAAACACCAGTTATCTTAATCGTCAAAACATTCGACCTCAAGATTTTAACGGATTTTTGTCATTGAAATAATTTAACATATTCATATGTTTGTCCAAAAGACTGAAATATCTAAAAATAAACACTTCTTCCTCCTTCATCTCTCACTGCTGAGGTAGAGTGGACTGCATGGTACGAGCATTACTATAATATAAAATATACTGTTATTTTCACTTGAATATTGAATGTTTCACTGCTGCAAGCCACTGATTAATAAAGTAGGACTAGTAATTGGCGATGCAGCCAAAAGATTAGTCATTGTCTTCGAAATAACTGTGAAAAATACTTACATACTCCTCAGTCACTCTTAAATCACTCAATAATCGTATTTGTGTTACCCATTAATCACATAAAAATCTCAATTGAATTTTATGATTCATGCACTTAATGTTTTAATAATTAAATTTTAATATCAATATTTGGTCATTTCAACGTGATGGTAATTTCTGCATGTATTTTTTTGTAACACAAATACAATAGAGCATTAAAAAACTTAATAAAATAATATAGCAGCTAAAAATATACAATTAGCAAATATCTTAACCTAAAATATACTATACAATGATATAAAAACTATGTGTTAAAATTTTGAAAATTGATAATTTTATGCACAATTATATAAAAAAACTGCACATTTCATAAATTACATAACATAAGTCACATAGAACCTTGCATAAAAGTGTTACTAATGTCAGTTTTTAATAACCACTATTACTACTAACGGTTGATTTAAATACTCAACCTAAGGAAAGAGATCTCCCAACCAGAGTTTGGTTTTAGTAATTTAACAATATTTAATTGCAACAAGACTTAATTCAGTAAGCTTACTTTAATATTGAAACTGGCCATAAGTGAAAATCTCAGTAGATAAGTTACTGAAAATACATTACATCAGATTTGTTATATTGTTTATATTTGTATAACTTATTAAAGTAAAACTTCATCTGCTTCACAAACGAAAATAAAATGTAGCTTGTCCCATGTAAGTAATTTTTTTCCTACATACATGTAAAATTTATGTACAGAAACAAGACTATACTATGAATTACACAGTTCATTGTGTAGAAAAATAACAATACATTACATAAATCATTTTAACAGAGTAAAAGTTCCATTCTAACCCAGAAAACCTTGCTCATGAAACCAAGCAATTAATTATTATTTATTAATTAAACAATAAACCCTTGTGTTGTTATGTAGCTCATGAGATGTGCAGCATAAATATATAGTCAATGTGCATAACATTATAAACTTGAGTGTCAGTTCATAAGATGTGTCACTTGAAATATCCTAACCTGAAATTTCAGCTAAAAATCTATCACAATAGATGTGATTGTTCCCTGAAGTGAGCACTCTTAATTTATGTCTTGTACAACTTGTAATTTATATAAAGACACACAGAAACCAAAAGCTAACTTTGCAAGACCCATAAACTTGAGCAAGATTGACACTGAGACTAGTCCAAAATTATGGTGTTCTTTCTATTTATTAATGTGCATCATAAACTCTATACCTAGACAAATAAGATACCAGTATAAATCAGTTAAAAGATTGTTATTAGTGGAAATTTCCCCACACAAACTGTGATAGCTAAATAAATTCTACCATTAAATTCCAATTCCAAGAGGTTTGATGAGAAAACATTCATTTGAATAATGATGATCTGTCTTGTACAGATGCATATATCTTTACAAGGATACAAACCCAGGTTTTGGTTTCAGTGCAACTTTAACAATATTGTTCCAGTAATTTCAGTTGTAAAATATTCTACAATAACAGCCTATTACTTATTCAGATTGAAATTTCCAAAAAATAAATATTTAAAATAAGATAATATGAATAATTAATTTCAATTATCTAATAACAAATGCCCAAGTTAACTCTACAGTGTAGTTATTCTCAATGTCATTTCAATACATAATAAATATATGAATACAAAATAGTGAAACTGAATTGTTAGAACACCCATAACAAATAAAGTTGACAAGTTGTACACTGCAACATGTTTGACAATAGGAAACTTGTTTGGATGGAACTAATGTTGATATAACTAATATAATAGATGCTACCTCCTTGCAAACCCTTTGGTGCCATCTGGTCCCCGAGGTGTACGTATCACTAAAACCCCTCTAGGTGGTGGTGACGGGAATACCACTGATGGGGGTGTACTGGGTGGTAACCGCATCAACACTTTACGTTCTTTGCCTTTGGTATTGCTGTCATTTTGACATATTTTTGTTTTACCACCATTCTGATTTTGATTGTCATTCAAATTGTTCGCTTGAAATTTATCTTGTAACCGGCTGAGACTGAAAATAATTATGAATGATTTTGTCAAATTGGAAATTATAGCTAATATTAATATTTAAATTGATTGCAAGTGTCAATGTTCCAAATATCAATCTATTTTAAATTGGCACACCTAAGTTGATTAATGAAAATTACATGTTTTGATAGTTAAAATTCATGTTAAATTTCTATTGTTTTGAAATAGTATCATAAAAATATCATTGAGGCAAGCTGAAAGTGACATTTGATTAGTGGGTATTTTGGTTATGTAAACATGGTCTGATTAAAAACTTAATTGTTTAGAAGACTTACTTGTCGTCAATAACGTCTTCGGGGCTCCGCGCTTCACCTAATATCCGAAGGCGTGCTTCCTGATATGCTTTCTGTCTTTGTTCAAGGGTTTTGACTGGTCGAGCTCGACTTTCGCCATTCAATTGCCCACTCCCAGAAGATGAAGGTCGCTTCAAGATTCGAATTGCTGGTTCCGGCATTACGCACTGGGATCCAATACACGCGTTATCCTCAACTGTAACCTTGCAACCCTTAAGGTTTTTCACAGGCGTGTAATCACTGGACATTAGCTTGATCTTCTGGTCTAGCTGGAACATGCGAATATTCAATAACATAATGACGTAATGGCCGAGGATTTATAACACCAATGTTATCCAAGACATTTACAATTTACAACTTACACCAATCTCATCCATATCCTCCCAACTTTCACATACGTCAAATTCATCTTGGGCCGCCATTTTGAATAACTTTTTTAAAAGATTTTCAATGTTGCTATCTATTTTTTAATTAAAAAATAATACCTATTTAATTTTCCGATTAATATCGGTTAAAATCAAGAAGCTGGAGTACACGGTATCGTTATGTAATCTCATGACTTTAAAATGACCCAACGTGTGACTATTAGAGACTTTGTGTAAACGATAGACATTTTATTTTTTCTGAATTTTTGGAGGTGAAACTTGTTGAAATCATCTTGTCGTTTGCGCCTTTACATATATCGGTAAGCCTTGTTTGTAACAACTGTATGTACAGTCAGCACCGAATGTAAATTAAATCCCTGGACGATTATTAATATCCAGACACAATTGATTTTAATTGTGTTCTCGCGCTCCTGAGCGCGAACGGGGCTTAACGAGTTAACACTAAATTGTGTGAAAACGGGATTTACCTCGGTTTTGTTATTAAATGCCGATATTTCGGCTCAGTTGCATGTGCCATGGTCACAAATGAACTGAAACAACTAAAGATGGCCGCACATTTAGCTGAGCAGAACGCGACGAAGAAATCATTGCACTGTAATTATATGTGAATAGAATAAATGCGAGCGGATCGGCTGAGTCGTCCGCATCACCCGTGCCGAATCTGTTGACTTCATTCGAATTTCCAGGGTATGAAGAATTCTAAAATTCATTTCCTTTGGCGCGTTCGGCTTGGCTAAATGTGCGTCCACCATAAAACGGAATATAACCGAGACATAGAGAGACGAGAATAAAAACGACCTGGTTTTCACACAATTTAATGTTAGTGACCACGTAAGCATAAAACAATTTATACCTACCTAAATTAACAGGTAGGTACTTATTTATATGTATGTAGTACAATCGTTTTTTCTCCAGATTTCTCTATAGCTTTACGGTAGCTATGAAGCTATAGAGAAATCTGGAGGTCACATTCCGTAACACAAATTTAAATTTTACACACGTGATTGGGTGAAAAGATACCTAGGTACCTCTATGTATTAATACATACATACAATAACGCTCATAATCCTAAAAGGGTACAAGCAGAGGCTCATGTAATATTTTGTTACACATTCTTCTACATTTTGTTACAAATCCACTTCTGGCAGTATGGGCTATATATGTAGTGCCACTAAAATAATAGGTTGGGGAAAAAGTTTCTTCGCATTTTTTAAGAAAATTCAATACATTTTTTAATATAGTTTATTTACATTTAACTATAGTATGTAGGTACCATTTTGTTCGATAACTTTTTGCCATCTTGTAGGTAGGGACATGATCCCATTGCTATAGAAATTTTGGGACTTCTGGTCAAAATACCGCGACAAGTGGTTTTGGCAGTCCTCTCGTGATGTTAACCTGACACTGCCTAAAGAATTCTGAAGAGACCGAAACATGTGGAAATCTGAAGGTGCGAGGTCAGGACTATACGGCGGATGCATTAACACCTCCCAGCCAAACTCTCTTAATTTTTGCTGAGTGGCTAAAGATGTGTGAGGTCTAGCGTTATCATGATGAAAAACCACACCCCTTCTGTTGATTAATTCCGGCCGCTTTCTCTCAACTTCTTGCTTTAATCTCATCAGTTGTTCGCAGTAGAGTTCAGAATCGATGGTCCTGCCTGGTGGTAACAGCTCATAATGAATAATGCCCTTCCAAACCCACCACACACACAGCATCACCTTGTTGCGAGTTAACCCGGGTTTCGCCACAGTCTGTGAAGCCTGACCGGCCTTTGACCACGAACTTTTTCGCACGTTCTTGTCGTACGTGATCCACTTTTCATCACCAGTTATCAGCTTCTTCAAAAATGGTTCGGTTTCATTACGTCGTAATAAAGAATCACAAATGAGTACACGGTTCATTAGGTTTCTTTCAGTGAGCTCGTGAGGTACCCAAATGTCGAGCTTTTTTGTGTACCCAGTTTTTTTCAAATGCGCCATAACTGTTTTGTGGTCAATTCCCAGTTCTTCAGCTACGTCGTTACTACTGACATGCCGATCTTGCTCCACTTTTTCAAAAATGGCATCCATTTTATCTGTAATAGGGCGACCAGAGCGACGTGCATCTTTGACATCAAAATTTCCGGATTGAAAACGCTTAAACCAAATTTGTGCTACTCTCACAGACACTGCACTAGGTCCATAAACATCGCAAATTTTTTTCGCGGCTTGCGTTGCATTTTTACCTTTTTTTGTAGTAAAATTTTAAAATGTATCGAATTTCTTCATTAGATTCACTCATCTTGGCGGTACGAAAAACAAATGAAAATCATACATTTTCCTAATTTGAATTTGGAATTATGTGCTTTAAAATTTAAACTTTCAATGATACCAAAACCAGCCAGATACAAATAGTATAGCCAAAGAGATTTTATTACAAGTTTATACATACTATAATGCGAAAAGACTTTTTCCCCAACCTAATAGTAGCCTGTTGTCGCTTACACAAACAGGGGTATCAAATCAAAAAGCAACTAAACCTTCAGTAGACCAACAAACAAAAGTCAATAGCCAGGATGATTTTATACTCCTATATATTGGGTGTAAAAGACATGAAAAGTCAAACGAGAACCATGTATTCTATACATCAAAATAAGACATATTTCAAAAAAAATATTGCTGGGAAATGATTTTTATTTTTTGGTCATAAAAAAAATTGCGAATTGTACCGCGAATTGTAAGGGCTCAACTCGCACGCAACTCGCAAAACCGCGATGATTTTGCCAGGCGGCGGCCCCGTTCATTAGTGTCCGTGCGAATCGAGTGAGCTACATTGAACGCTAACGTTTTGAAGCCATTTTTTGTTATGAAATACTAAAAAAAATGATAATGTTTCTTTGGACAATTATTTAGAATACGTTTTCATAAAAAAATGAAAAACAAAATTATGACTTTGACCTTCAATAAAATCGTAACTATCCATTTCCCAGGTATAGTCTAAAGGAAAAAAAACTCACCAACGCACCACATGAGTGAGAGCAATATGTTATTCGTCATTTATTCGTTAAATCTATACAATTTTCATTAATTGATAAAAATATAGGAACCTACCTATATCTGAGTGGAGGTGAGTCTGTAAGTAAACCTACACACTGCGTCACAATTCCCAGGCACTACTCTGGTTTTCCTCTTTGTGATAAATGGACTCGGCATTCGTATGTACGATCGTGATTCGAGCTAAATCCTGACGACATCCCCGTAATGCTTAGGTTACTATTCTCAAAACTTATCTGCCTCCCATTCATACAATGACATTTTATATCAGGAGCGTCTTTATTGGGCAATTACCAGTGTCTCCGACTATATGTATGTAAGTACCATGAAGCTATAGAGAAATCCTATAATCTTCTTGGTAAATACATACTTAATATTAGAGTGATTTTAGAAGATTATTCTATTATGCTAAAAGTTTGGGATATTTTGTTTGCAAATGGCAACATCATAGTCACACGTTGGGTAATTTTAAGGTCATATGAACTATTCTCAAGTACCTGCCGATACGTTTGTACTCTATTTTTACCAATAAGCTTCCCGAACCAAAAAAATAACTGACAGATGACATGAAGGTGACATGAAGAATGTCAGGCAGGCCAGAGCCTTTAGACAACATGCATTTCGACAATCGCTCTCGCTATCGCCAAGTAAAAAAATGTATGGGATTGACATAAGCAATCGAAAAGTGATCGATTGCTTATGTCAATCCCATACATTTTTTTACTTAGCGATAGCGAGAGCGATTGTCGAAATGCATGTTGTCTAAAGCCTCAGGCATGACATAGGTACCTACCGTAGGTACCGATATACGTAGTATCCTGTAGTCTGTGGTACCGATTATTATACGTAGTATCCTGTAGTCTGTGATTACGATTATTCTAAAATTCTGACTCCAAGAAAGAAATGCTTTAATTATAATTAATAGTACCGAGAGAAGAAACACTTGATTGCTAAATTGATGTGAGTTATTACGTACATATATACTACAATCACATAGAACTATTTCAAAATTAATCTAAGAGGTTATTTGTGTTCATGTTGTAGCTGTATTAATTCTTTCTTTACAGAAAACTACTATGGCCAGTGCGTCGTTTACGTCGGGTCTGACCGGAATGACTTCGGTCGACCCAGATTCCGTGCAGTTCTTGATGTTTAGCGATGAAGACATCAAAAAACTGAGTGTAGTAAAAATAACCAATTCGACATCGTTCGATTCTCTTGGCAACCCTATTCCGGGTGGTCTATACGACTCTGCTTTAGGACCAGTTCGAGACAGAAACGATTCATGTGCAACCTGTGGCAATGTATTATTACACTGTCCAGGTCATTTTGGGCACATAGAATTGCCATTAGTTGTAGTCAATCCCTTATTTAACAAAAATATCTATACACTTTTCCGTATCAGCTGTTTAAATTGTTTTAAAGTCCAAATGAATGATGAAACGAAGTTGCTACTAAAGCTTCAATTAGAATTAATTGATGCCGGTCATGTGACTGCTGCTTTAGATGTAGGAGAAATGAAGGAACTTGGCTCTGAAGAGCTTGCTGATTTGAAGAAAAAAAGGTTAAAAAAATATTTTAAACTGTTGAAAAAATCAGACCCTGTGACTGAAGTATTTCACAACAAAAACACTGACAGATTACGTTCAAAGTTGTTGAATAGTTATTTCAAAAATGTTAATGTAACTAAAAAATGTATTTTTTGCCAAAGTAAAATTATAAAAGTAACTACATCAGAAGGTAGGCTAATGTACAATTATAGTCCTGATGGTATAGGAAAAGGAATAAAGATATTAATGCCTGATGAAATTAGGAAATTCTGTTCCAATATTGCTGAAAATGATGAAGACATACTCAAAACCTGTTTGCCAATATTAAAAAATTCAAAGCAAAAACCTGCGACTGATTTATTCTTTATGGAAATTTTACCTGTGCTTCCACCATGTGTTAGACCATGCAATGTACTACAAGGAGAGTTGATAGAGCATCCACAAACAAATGTTTATAAGAAAATCTTGCATAGTGCTCTAGCTGCGAGAGTTGTATTACAAGTACTATCTTCTGATGACCCACAAAAGGCAATCAATAGTCTTGACCAAAAGCCTAGCAGTTTTTATCAAGGTGTTATGGGTAATTCCCCTCCAGAGAAAATGCATATCATATGGCAGGATTTACAAAGAGATGTCAATAATCTTTTCAGCTGTGATGGCCAAGGCCTAACAAGTCTTGGTCTCAAACAAATTCTTGAGAAAAAGTCTGGGGTAATAAGAATGCATATGATGGGTAAAAGAGTAAATTTTGCAGCTCGTTCAGTCATAACACCAGATCCTAATGTGGATATTGATGAAATAGGTGTTCCTGATGCTTTTGCCAAAAAACTTACATACCCTGTGCCTGTTACAGAGTGGAATGTTGATGAGTTAAGGAAAATGGTAATAAATGGCCCCAATGTGCATCCGGGTGCTGAGAAATTAGTAATAGAAAATGGTAGAGTTATTAGAATCCCTCCTGATTCTATTCAAAAGCGAAAAAGTCTTGCCAAGAGGCTACTTACACCAGATGAGTATAAATCGTCAGGCTTAAAAATTGTCCATAGACATCTAATTAATGGTGATGTCATGATATTGAATCGTCAACCATCTTTACATAAGCCCAGTATGATGGCTCATAGAGCAAGAATTCTTAAAGGAGAGAAAACACTTAGATTACATTATGCTAATTGTAAAGCATACAATGCTGATTTTGATGGTGATGAAATGAATGCACATTTTCCACAAAATGAAATTGCTAGGAGTGAAGCCTATAATATCATGTCTGTTAGGAAGCAATACCTTGTACCAAAAGATGGTACCCCGTTAAGTGGGTTGATTCAGGATCATGTGATATCTGGGGTAAAAATGTCTCTAAGAGGAAGATTTTTTACTAAAGCTGACTATCAAGAGTTAGTGTTCCAAGCACTGTCTAATCATAGGGGTGAAATTAAACTACTGCCACCAACTATATTAAAGCCAATTGTGCTATGGTCAGGAAAACAAGTGTTATCTACCATTATAATCAATAGTATACCTAAAGGAAAACAGTATATCTCCCTTGAAGGAAAAGCCAAGATAAGTTCTAAAGCTTGGCAAAAATACAAGCCCAGGCCTTGGAAAGCAGGTGGCACACCTTTCTCTGATGAAAATGCAATGTCTGAGGCCGAAGTTATTATTAGAAACGGACAGCTTTTGTGTGGAGTTTTGGACAAAACACATTATGGTGCTACAGCATACGGCTTAGTTCATTGTATGTATGAATTATATGGTGGTGACAGTTCTTGTGCTGTCTTGAGTTCATTTTCAAAAGTTTTCACATTTTACTTGCAATGGATTGGGTTCACCCTTGGCGTCAAAGATATTCTAGTTGTTGATAAAGCTAATGAAAAACGTGAAGATATTATTTGTCTTGTACGTGAAGCTGGACGTGTAGCAGCTGTCAAAGCCACAGACTTACCAGGGGATATTGATGACAACAAATTAGTAGATTCAATAGAGGATATGTACACAAAAGATCCTAAATTCAGGGCTCATTTAGACAGACAATACAAAAGTATGCTTGATTCCTATACTAATGATATTAATAAAGTTTGCCTTATAGAAGGTTTATTAGAAAAATTTCCATATAACAACTTACAATTGATGGTCCAGTCTGGTGCCAAAGGATCAACTGTAAATACTATGCAAATATCTTGTTTACTTGGTCAAATAGAGTTGGAAGGTAAAAGACCACCTTTAATGATTTCTGGACGGTCACTACCAAGTTTCACACCCTATGATATCTCTCCAAGAGCCGGCGGCTTTATTGATGGACGTTTTATGACAGGAATACAACCTCAAGAATTTTTCTTCCATTGCATGGCTGGTCGTGAAGGTTTAATTGATACTGCTGTCAAAACTAGTCGATCGGGTTATTTACAGAGATGTTTGATAAAACATTTAGAAAGTTTAAATGTAGCCTATGATTACACAGTAAGAGATTCAGATGGTAGCATCGTTCAATTTGTTTATGGTGAAGATGGCCTGGATGTTTTAAAATGCCAGTACCTAAAACCAGATCAATTGGAGTTTCTAGATAAAAATTCTAATGCTGTTCTTAGCAAATCGGCAATAAAGAAACTTAAAGAAGATATGGATGAAAAGAATATATCGAAGTGCTACAAAGCATTGAAAAAATGGAAGAAAAAATATGGCAGTCCATTTGAAAAATATCGACTTAGTGGATTTGCTCAATTTTCAATACAGGCTAAGAATGACATTGTTATGGATAAGACACCATCTGACAAAAGTAGAGATCCTTATTACTGGGAATTAGAAAAAATGTGGCGCTCTTTAGATGACGATGAGAGACTTCAATATATTAGAAAATCTTGTCCAGATCCAATCCCAAGTAAATATTCTCCAGAGTATAAGTTTGGTGTAATAAATGAACAGTTAGATAGTATTATACAAAAATATTTAAAAAATCGTCAAGACAGTGCTTACAATAGCTACACAGATAAGGACAAGTTTACTGAAGTAATGAATGCGAAATATCTTGCATCAATGGCTGAACCGGGCGAACCTGTTGGACTTTTAGCAGCCCAGTCTATTGGTGAACCTTCTACTCAGATGACACTCAATACTTTTCATTTCGCTGGTAGAGGTGACATGAATGTTACACTTGGTATTCCACGTCTCAGAGAAATCCTTATGACAGCATCAGCAAAACTTAAGACTCCTAATATGGATATACCGCTTCGCGCCGATTTATCTGACGCGCAGAAAAAGGCTGAGAAACTTCGACAAAAATTGAATAAAGTCACAGTAGCAGATGTTCTAGAAAAAATAGATGTGCAATGCGAAATTGTAACGGAGCCGAATAGAAAGTTGAAAACGACGATGCGCTTTACATTTTTACCATATGCGCAGTATAAGCCTCAGTATACGGTGAAACCAGCTGAAATAATAAAGCACATGGAGAGGAAATTCTTTGATGAGATGTTTGCAATAATTCGTAAGCAAGCTAAAACTACGATTGGGGTATTGTGGTCGTCAGACAAAGAAAAGAAACCACGACGTGGAGGTAATGAGGATGACGAAGAAGCTGAAGAGCCTTCTGAAGAAAAGAAACCGTCTGGTGATGACAGCTCTGATGATGAGGGACCAAATGAAGATGACGACAACACTGATGTAAGTAATATTATGTATGTATTTTAGAATAGGAGTAATAATTACTAAGCGGACAACAATATAATATACAATCCTACTCATAATCCAGCTCATACTAAAATGCATCACTTTGAATAAATACAAAAGTACAGTAAAAGTATCATTTACACATAAAATATCTATATTTGTGGATAAAAGGTAACAATGTTTTTATGCCATTACCAAATTGTAAGTTGAGGGAATTTCTTGCACCATTTTTTCTCCACCAGCATAACTAGGTATGAAAGCTCTTAGCATAGATAGAGAGGGGAGCCAGAAACAGTGCCCGGACTTGTGACCGCAGAAGACGTAGGGTTAAGAAGGCCTCCTTGTGGCGCACCGGCACTCCCCATCGAGAGCCACATTTGATACGATTCCGCAAGAGACGTTTTAGATACGCGTTCCAGTACAGAACTTATGTAAGTTTTAGACAAATCAAGGCGTTTTAATAACGCATATAGGAATTTAGCTGGTATACTCCTCGCACCTACATTTACCTGATACAAACCAACGATATAACCATTTTTTGTTAATTTTAATACTTCAAAGTATTTATTGGTTTTTAGAGCGTGGTCTTTGGGGATGTTCGCTTCCCAAGGTACATTCAGCTCGACAAACAGTACACGCTTGAGTGTCTGTCCGTGGGTAAAGTAGTTTATCCAGCCTAGATGCAGAAACCGCTACGTCGTTTGGTATTTTGTAATGTTTCTCATAGGTGTCCATCAGAAGAGTCCAATCTGGAGCCGAGCCTAGAATAGAGTACGGTTTATGATTCGATTTTGGTATTGAGCTTTCTTCGGTAAAGTTTACGAGACTTGTTCGTTGTCAATTGTTTTCGTGCTCTCGCGACCGCAAGACTATGATCTAGCACGCACTGGTGACTTTTGTCACGGTGACTATTTCGTCACTCTTATCAAGACCATGGATATGTATGTACGGAGGTGCGCGCACGTTACGACGTGACAACTGGGTGACATTTGGTACATATCCATACATTCTAAGATACTGACAAAAATAGTCACCGTGATAGAAGTCACCAGTGCGCTCCTGCTCTAAAAGCTTCATGTGAGACGACTAAGACCTTATCGTGATGAAGCGAATAATGGCCCGCCTTCAGGAGCACCCCGAATCCCACCAATATATGCCTAGCAGTTCCAGGTGCTTCTCCGATGTGTAGCACGTCTTTTAGGAAGCTTTCCCCCGACGCACTAAAATACACTGATCAGGGAGAATCATCTGAAAGCCATTAAGAATATTTTAGCAGCGTAGGCGACCAATCGTATAGTACGCCACTTTAAACTCCAGAGTTGTCCAGTCATTTTGCATTTCTAAATTCATTGCAGTAACCCTGTATTTATCATTGGCATTTTGTTACGAAATGATTTTACAATATCCCTGTCCTCCAATCTCTTTGTAAATCATACATAACCCTACTTTATTTGATTACGCGCCCATCATGATTTTTATATGAAATTGAAGCCTTGACTCTAGTTCACAGGTGATTTTATCTTTTGGAATAGATGCAATTATATCGTCATGGGTCTTCGCTAAGTTATACGTTCTGGTAACTCTTATATGGTTATAGAGCTGCGATGGTTTCTTAAATTTCAGCCTAAAATTGATGGATCGGCTGAATGGGCTAGTCCTAACAACCACGACTTCAAAGTCTTTGATATTATCGCCAGGTCGTCGGCAAAGGTCAAGATAGATTCTGTAATATTTGCTGCTAATTTTAAACCTATATCCCAAACTATCTTCGTGACTTATTAGCTTGTCAATTAAGATGTTAATAATTACATATGTTGAATGCTATTGATGATAGACAACATCCTTGCCACAAACCTTTATTTTAATGCATTGACAAACTTAAGCTGTGAATAATAATGATGCGATTATGTGTCTAACTTGTGTAGGAAAGTTGTACCATTTCAGCGCAACTATCATAAGTTTGAGTTGAATAGAACCAAATGCATTTTCAAGGTCTGTCCACGGTTATTTGCTTTTTGTGTGATCAGGCATCCTTTAAACTTTCTGTTAGCAAGGTGTTATTCTAGACAGCCAGAAATTGCGGGTAGAAATCCCTTCTGGTGATTTGGTCTGAGATATAATAATAATAATAATGAGTTTTTGTTCCGAAGCGAGATAAGGTGTTTTATGATTTATAAGTACTTAGCAATGTCTATTACAAAAACACGAATCAGGGTTATAATGTAAAATACAAGACAAAGCAAGAGATTTAACTATATTAGAGATTAAACAAGGATGATGAGAACTAAGTTAATAATAGAGTAACTGCAATAATGGTAAACATACACTATTGCCTATATAACCATGTTCCCTTGTATACCCAGCCAGACAAATTCATAGTCTGTAAATATAAACGTAGTAATGTAATAATTATTTTTCTCTCAGGCTAAACTTCGGAAGAAAAGATCAGAAGAACAGGAATACGAAGATCCTGAGTCTGGTGAAGAAGAAAAATCTGACGATGAAGCAGAAATAGAGGCTACAGAAGATAAAACTAAAGACGCAGATGATACAGAAGAAGCAAATAAGGATGAAGTTACAGCAGAGGAAAGTAAAATAATGAGTTCAGTTGTTGAAAATGTGCGGAACGCTACTAACTATGTATACGATACTAAGCGATATAGTTGGTGTGAGTTAACAATCTTATTTCCTATACATTTTCTGATGATCGATTTATCTCAAGCTCTCAGGGAAACTGCTATGAAATCCATAATACACCAGGTTCAAAATATAAAGAGGGCAATCGTAAACAAAGAAAATGATACAATTTATATCAAAACAGAAGGCATTAACATTCTACAAATGTTCAAGTACAATAATTTACTTGACATGAACAGACTTTATAGCAACGATGTACATGCTATAGCTAATACGTATGGTATAGAAGCGGCAAACAAAGTTATTATCAAAGAAATACAAAACGTCTTCAACGTTTACGGTATCACTGTGGACCCTCGGCATCTGACGCTTATTGCTGACTACATGACTTTTAATGGGGTATTTGAACCAATGAGTCGGAAAGGCATGGAGTCGGCGACTTCTCCACTTCAGCAGATGTCATTCGAGTCTTCCATGATATTTTTGAAGGAAGCCGTTATTAACTCTAAGACGGACGGCATACGTTCGGCGTCCAGTTGTCTTATGTTGGGCCAACCTTGTCGCACAGGAACCGGGGCTTTCAGCTTACAACATTGCACTAAAGTTGTGGGTTAATATATTATTTTCTTTTTTAAGCAATTGACATTAATAAACGTGATTACTCTGCATTTTTATGTTTCTATTTATTCTAAAAATAATACAACTGGATTTATTCAAAAAACATCCTTGTATTTCTCTAAAGTCTTAAACTTAGGACTTATACAAAAACGTAGTTTATGTAGCAGGAAATAAATATTTACATCTTGGTGACACGTTCAACGTGTCATTGGAACTATTTAGTTTGTACTCCTACTTCAAGGCACAGTATCGTGTTAATAGGAAATTCACTAAAGAATTACTATTATCTTAAGGCTCCAATAATAGACAGTTTACTCGCTACGATTCATCTAAACTGATTAACATATAAAATAACAAAATGATCACATTAGCTCGTGGGCGTGGAACGTCTACTGACGTTGCATGTATTACAATAGTTAAATAGATATCATAGTAATCTTACTAAACATATATGCCTACGCCTTAATGCAACAACATTCGCTTCGAGCGAACCATCAATGTTAAACAATTACACAAAGTTCACAACACATTTATATTTTTATTTGGCACTAAATCGGATACAAAGTAGGTAAGTAATGGAAAATTAAAATCTTAATTGTCAATATTATGTGCTTACCTTCTTTGTCAATAATTTCAATAATAATTTATTGAACAGTGGCTTTATGAATAAAACAGAGTATAAATGAAAGTAAACTATTGATTATTATTATAAAATTCTAATAATCTTTAATAAAATTTGCGAGATTTGCTTTAACATGGATATAACGACAGTCAACTAGTCCACATTTTAAAATGCTTCTTTTTGGTTATCTCTTAGCAATTTCTCGACTAGACAAAGATTAGCGATGGAGCGCATGAAATCGGCATTGTTCAGCTTTCTACTTACACACACTGATCTTCCCAAAATTCACGAAGATGTACTTCTTTTGCTTTTTAACAACCATATTATGAATTAAGAGAGACAGTGGTAGTGGTCATTTTGAATTCGCAAATGATAACGTGCGCACTACCATCTCATTTTGCCGAGATATTGAAAAGAAAATACTGGGTATAAGGACCATTCTGAGTTTCTATCCATCAAAGTAGGGATTAAACAAAATATTTTAAAGGGTCGAATGTTCAAGATAGCGTAATGCTCTTTTAGAAATGCGTTCTACTTAACCACCATTAGGTAGCTACTTCATTTTTAGTTGGAATGAATTCTGTGCGTTAACAAGATTTAGCTATTTCAAATATTTAGGAATAGCTAAAGCATCGGGATGAGTCACAGCTCACCCCTACTATTCGTGTCTCCCAACTTCGATAGATATTGACATTTTATTTCAATATAAATCTATTCGAGTTTCTGCTATTATGTGTTCATAAAAATGCTTCTTAATGGCACTATTTAACTTGTTTGAATCTGTTCATCGAGGTCATCAATATTGATTTACGATATTATACTACTGGGATGGTAAATTGAACCCGAATACTGATTACACTTTTACGCGTCTCACGCTCTCAAGCACTAAAACTAATTATAACAATACTTGTATGGTAATTATGACTAATTAATAAATAACATTTAAATTTAACAAGTCGTCAAAAGACCCCACAAGAGTTATAGTTGTGTTCGCAATACAAGATATTATCACAGCCCTGTTGATGTGCGTTAACATGCATTTCAAGATTTCCATCAAGAGTAACAATAGTTATAATTACATGAATTAAGACTGCACATACTAGAGAAAGAAATGTCATAGTTATATAATTGTCTAATCAAAATTATTAGAATTTATAAGGATATTGAACAAACAGCTAAATATTTAAAATTGCTTACTGCAGTCTCACCTCCCAAAGGCACAACTATCATGGGGTCCAACCGCTTCCATAGATAACTACAACACTTGGAAAAGGAGCGCGATTTTTTATTTACATTGTGTTTATGAAGCTTGAGCTTAATTATAGTAATTTGTCTATGGAGCGTTTGCAACTTTGAAAGCCTGCTATTGCGCGGTCTCGGCTTGATTTTGGTTGTTGGTTTTCTTCTCGATTTTGCTGGCCTTTTTGGCTGCGGCCTTCTTTGCATTAGATTCATCATCAGCTGGGTTATCCCAGTCCTGCCTTTTACCGGACCCGAATATGTTGTAGAATGTCGCACAGAATATGTAGATGCCACCGGCGATGTAGAACACTTTCCTCCATTGCGCTTGGGTCGGCTGCAAATAGAAAAGTTCGAAGTAAGTTCAACTACTTATATACCTACAACGAAAAATTTAAAAATCTTAATATTGATTGATATTACGTTTTTCAAACATGCTAGTCACATTTTTTTAACACGCATAAATAAGCTTCACCTGCATGTTTTAACCGACTCTTTTGACCCACTTTGAATGGTCAGATTTCAATTAAAACTTTATGGACTTATCAAAGACTGATGACATTACAATAATTCCATAAGAATAATGTAATGTCATCAATCTTTGATGCTATAATCCTGATTAGAATCGCCACGACTAATATATTATAAGTTTGTAATGTTAGTTCAGTTAGACGTCACTAGGTGGCGTTGTCATTATTATGGCTTATTATGGTTGGCGGTCTTAAGAGTTTTATTTAATAATAGAGGTACTTTCAAGTAACAAATATAGTACGAGAGCCCACGACCAAAACCATGTCTCATAGCAATACGGCAAAAACCCTATAAAATCGTTAGATTGTATGATTCTGAACCCGACTAGGTGTGTAGTAACGGTCGAAAGTGTAGCAACTGCGTGGGAGGCCATTTCTGCTGTGTCAAAAAAAAAAGACAGTCGGTATTATAGCAATACGTCTGATAGTGAAAATGTACATAGATTTTATAATTGTATTACGAAAAAGTTTGTTTTCAGACATTTTGCGCGTAGCATATAGCCTGAGCGCATTTTTGAAAATGTCAACAAATTTAGCCGACCTGTATCATAGCAATACGGATAAATATTTTTTTCAACTTTTCGTATTGCTGCCATGATTACCAAAAACCTGTTTTCAGACACTTTAAGTGTAGCATATACTCCCAAAAACGAAAATAACGTTTCGGAGTCGCCTGGCCGACGCCTCTGTTAAATGTTTTTTTAAATTTACAGACTTCATAGATATTTAAGAATCTCCCTTGTCTATTATATGTACTTTGACAGATGACAGATGTCGTTACTATTTCTTTTGTAAAAGTTACTCAAGTGTGCTTTAAATAAAACCAAAACTATCAAATCAATCAGTATTTAATTTCAACAGCCTCAGCGCTTGTTACGCTCCTGCCCCTTTCTTACTATTATACAGCTCACTCGCCAGCTGCTCCAAACGTTGGAATACGAGAATATTTTGTAACTTTGAATAAACCGTTTTTTTTTCAACTTCATCTCTGTTTCCTTTTGTGCCATTTATTTCAGTCCTTCAACTTCAATGTTACGGTTTCAGGTAAATTCTTTGTTAATTATCATCTAATAAATTCAGGGTCGCAACGTATTCATTGGTTTGTAACAGAAAATTCAAGATGCCTCAATACGATTTTTAAATGATATTTGAGTATCGAAAAGTTGTCTGATAGAGAAGGTGCTACACTTAATTTGTCTGATATAAATTTTTTGCACATGTGGACAACTTATTTTATCATGTCCAACAATTTTCAGACATATTGCTATGATACCGATCGGTAAAATTTGTTAACATTTTCAAAACGGTCTCAAAATTTAATGCGTTCTCATTTGCGTCTGAAAATTGTTTTGTTCGCATCAAATAACCAAAACTTACTAATAAAAAAGATTTTCAGACGTATTGCTATGAGACATTTTTTTTGTCTCATTTTTAATTTTTTTAAGTGATTTTACGGGTTTGCGCTACACCACTAACGTCTGAAAAATATGTTTCCGGTATCTCAGAACTATCATTCAACTACAGTCTGCAAATCAGACATATTGCTATGATGCAGTTCGGTAAAATTCTTTGACAATTTTGAAAATTCGGTCAGATCAAACGCTACGCGGAAAATGTCTGGTATTGGTATTTTCGAGTTCAGGATAATCGTATCTATCGATTTGATGCGGTTTTGGCCGTATTGCTATGAGACAAAAATTTTGGTCGTGGGCTCTCGTACTATTAATTAATATTGGGAATAAAAGATCGCTTTAAAAAGTAGAAAATACAAAAAAAAACGTTAAAAAAAAACACGCTTTAATGATAAATCGGACTTTATCGGACTAAAAAATTAAAAATATTATTTTTATTATACGTAGAAACAAAATGATAACGAAAAGTATAATTATTAGATATGTAGAGAAAAGCGTGGGGTGCTCAGCTCAATTTAATTGTACAGATCGAATATTTTCAAGAACTGATGTTGTTGAGCACCCCACTCTTTTCGTCATATAATAATTATACTTTTCGTCCATATTTTGTTTCTATGTAGGTATAGGTACTTACTAAAAATAATTTTTCACTTTTTATTATTAATCCAAATTCAATTATGCAAAATGCGCATTGAACGAAATTGTCAAGAATTTCGCTATATGTACCAAAATATAAAGTAGGTTGAAGTGAAAAATGTAAAGTTTTGTTGTCGTGTCATCTCCTTCTACTGGAATATCCTAATTAAACTAAATTATAACGTTTTTTACGTCGTGCATTACATTTCTGTGATATGAATGACCTGACCAACAATGCCAATCTTTGTTATCTGGTACGGGGTCCATGCTATATTCTGTAAGCATCAATTAAAATCAACTGTGTGCAATAAAGAGTTTTATTATTATTAAAATAAATATAGGTACTCACCCTGCCCTCAATGATGTAGCCAGCGACGATGGGCGCGAGCAGACCCGTCAAGTTGGCCAGACAGTTGGTGAAGGACATTAGGATACCCGCGAATCGAGGCGAAATATCCAAGTGGTTCACCTGTAGATATCAGATTTTGTTATACTAGTGGAAAGAAAAGGGCAATATTGACGCAGGAACACTCTTTAAAAATGTGACAGCGATGAAAAGGGATGTGTGTAACACCCCTTTTTCCAAATGTTAACAGAATCATTGTGTTCCGACAGTTAATGATGTGGGAGACTAGATCAACTCGCGATCGTTATACAACCTCGGTGCGAACTCTTCGCACGTTAGCTATCTCTTTCTAACATTGCATTGTTATGACTAGCACTATTTGCAATATGTTCAATACATCCAAGAATATGCAGTCACAATACCAATAAAAAGTAAAGACAACTTTTTGACCCCAAGTAGGTAACCTTGGAATGTTTCCGTTTCCTGATAATGACCTGTCTCTTTCCAACTCTCCCCACAAGTAATATAATGATGTACGTGCGTAATAGTACGTATGACGTATTAGACGGTCACGTGATACGTGGTCAGAAAGAAACAAATGGATAATAATAAGTTTCAAGGTCAAATTTTTTGTCTTCACTTTTTGTTCGAGTTGTGGGTTCCAGTTTTACCTATAAATTTCTTGATTACGTCTCTCATTGGTTGAGAGTTCCGGGTGAAGTTCGCCTTATCCGCTGCGAAAAGTCGCAATGTGTAAAGGCCCTTACCATCAGGTGGGACAAAGGGCAAAAGTTTTTCCATCAAGTATAAAAAAATATATAAAGGTACCTTAAAACCGGAGTAGATACCGCCGTTGAGGCCGACACCGATGGCCAGCACGGCGACTGTGGCAGCCGGATTACACCCTGTGTTAGCCGCGATGAACAAACCGACTGCGGGGCCGTATTCACCTGTAATAGATTAAGAGGGATCAATAACGAGCCAATCTACTTCAAAAGAAATCTTATATAAGTACCTACTTACGGTGAATTTTTAGTGCCTGTCGAGCCGGAGCCAATAGTAGGTCAATACAGGCAACAAGAGTTAGTTTTAATTATAATTGATTGGCTAATTGTAACAAAGACTGATATATTTGATGACAGGTTCTCAGTGTACAAAAAGAAAGTTTCAAAGTTAATGAAAATTTGCAATTCAAACTGTAATTTTGTCTGTATCCTGAGATAACAATGTTAAATTGATAGTTAATTTATTTTGTTGTGTTAATGTGTTTATTCTAATCAATTTTGCTATTGTATACTTTTTTTGTTTAATTCTTTGCATGTTATGTATGTACATACGTAAAGTCGCATTAGATAAGTAGGTACTGTCTTGAATTATTTACGATATACTCATTTTTTTCTTATATTGATGGTGATCTGTTTGTGTATCCATTAAAAATAAATAAATAATTTTGGTTTCATAGGCGTTGCTCTATTCTATGCAACAGCTGATATTTTTCGCGATTTGGATTATGGTCCCATAGCAAGAGTTGTTTGTATTGACTTAACTCAAGTACTGTGGTTTTAATAACAAAATCTTTATTTAAATGGACTTTTTTTTGTAATTTTGATCACAATTGTGGTAGTAGCTGTATACTCACCAATACTGTTGATGATCTTCCTCACTTGGGTGTGGTTGAGGCGTCCGCTGGACAACATCCAATCGGCGACCACTGATATGAACATCGAGAACAGCCACATGCACAAATACGGCAGAGCAGACACGAAACCGTTCTGAAAAATAGAATGAAATAAAATGTGTTAGTAATAGTTTGGCATTTCTTGACGACCCAGTGTAAATTTTATAGAGCAAAAAACGTTACGTTATGAGAAACGTGCTTTGCCCTTTTTCCCGCTAAGTGCGCTAGTTTTACTGACTGTAGGTACTACCTATTTGTATAAAGAAACAAAAAAATAATTTTAAAATTTTGATAACACAATAGCACCCTTAGATAGCACCATAAACCAAACATTGTAGGTACATACTATTGCCAATGTTGTTATCGCCGGAGATTTTTGAACAAGACCCGATCAGCTCGACACTTCGAATGTAAAATAGGTACCTAACTATTTAATACCTACAGATAATATTTCACAAATAAAATATTTCCTTATTGTGACTCTCTGAATTAGATCTAATGTCTTTACAAAAATATCATGATTAAGTTAACTCAGTTGCATTTTACCCTAGAAAAGCGAGTTAATCTCCATAAATATTTGCTTAATATCATGGTATACTCTTGTTCTTTGTACCCTTAGTTTAGTATGGTTTGAGTTTTGATAGTTCTCGATAGTTTATCGTCTCTTTTCATACATTGCCCACTAGCAACTCTAGCGTAAACTATCAGAAACAGTGGGCAATGTATGAAAAGAGACGATACCTACGTTTGATCGAGCTCGAAAACTAACAAACTCATACTAAGGAGGGGTACTGACACAAATTCAAAACGCTTCGGTTTTCTTAAAATTATTTTGACTACAGCTTGACAGGTAGACAACGATTTGGTTTCGGTAAGGCCCCAGTTGCGGCATAGGTAGGTACTATCAGACGAAAGATATGCCTGTCTTCCACTCGCATCACAAAAGACCTCTCACAATGAGCTGCGACAATCTCATGCGAATGATTTTATTGAAGCAATTGACCTCTCGTGAACTGCCGACCTCGGCGACAGCTCACACGCGACCCATGATTTATGAGACCAAACTTTGGGATGATTTGTTGTTCCACACTTGTCTATATTTAGACGATGTGAATTATTGGCAAGTGTGTATAGATTTGATATCTCGGCAGTTGTGAATGCCAACTCGGAATACAGATTTATGTTACATTGATAAATAAGTGTCTACTACATAACTGAAAAGTTTCTAGTCCAGGGGCCTGATCGCGCTATTTACAACGTTTTTACCAAACCCAAATAGTTGTCGTTTTCATACATTTTGACAACTGTCAGCTGTCAAAACGCATGAAAACGATAATGATTTGGTTTTGGTTTTAACGTTCATAAATAGGGCGATCGTAGGGCTGATACGAATAAGTTTTCGGATAGCGTTGCCATCCTTTAAAATCGGAAACCCAAGACCCGAACAAGACATTTTCTTATATGTAATGTGCAAAAGGCTTCAGGATTTTATCGGACGAAGGGCAACGTTACTTCCTGACGTGCATTTACAACTGTGATGTAGGTGTAGTAGGTGCAAAGCTTAGAAATGGAGATAAGGGCACAGAAAATTAGGAGAGAGGAGGAACTCCTTGTATTCCACAATTAACTTTAATAAAATTCTGAAAGTAAATAATTACCTATCTACAAACTAAGTAGTCAACAGTAGATATTGTAGGCATTGGAGGAGGTCGATGGCGCCGCGGAAATGCATTATTCGCACAGGTTCTTAGAACGATCATTAAAACTAAACTACCAAGCGCGCGGTTGGTACTCGGATGGGTGACCGAAAATGTTTCAACTCTATTTTCCTCCGTGCTTCGGAAGACACGTTAAGCTGGTGGTCCCGGGCGCTGTCGAAAGATAGCAGTCGTCCCCAAGGAGGGTTAGTGTCAGGCACACGGCTGTAAAAATCTAATGCCTAACCCTAAACAGTACCTACCTACTGTTGACGCCGTCGTGGTGGAGTTGTCAGTAACGATGCCTACACATCAAGCGGTCCGGGTTCGAGTCTTGGTAGGAGCAAATGTTTGTGTGATGAACACGAACATTTGTTCACGAGTCATGGTTGTTTATGTATTTATTTAAGTTTATTTATAGAAAAATCTATGCCATCTTATGTATATTAAATTTGACCGTTATCTAGGATCCTTATCACAAGTACTTAATGATACTTAATTTGGGGTAGATAATTGGTGTAAGCGTGGAAATATATTATTATTGTCCATATCAGACATATCTACTTCACCGACCCCAAAATAAATAGGAGCAGGTTAGAAGAAAGAGAGTATTGTAATAGGCATTGCCAAGGTAATATACCTACTTTAGGTACTATTTTGACATTTTGTGCATTTGAGATTTTAATAAATGTGGTAATGACGTACCAGGATTTTCTCAGAAAATGCATTGACGTAGATCATTTTAATTTGGCAAAGTGCCAAGAGGGCAATTCTATGTAAATATTGAGCAGATTAGGTAATACTAATGTTATCTACCTGTTTGGCTTTACGAATTGGCAATCTAATAGATCAGAGTAATATTTCATAATAAATACCTAACCTATCTATGAGTGTGGAGTGATTTTTGCGTGGGGGATTGCAGATTTACACGTTTGTAAACGCAATTTTTTTTCCACAATATGAGGTAGGTAGTTTCATCTAACTGGACGACAAATATTTGCAAAAATATTTCGTTCGGATCTTAGAAGTGCAAATTTTCAGTGTATTTTCACTTTTAAGATATCTATGTACCTTGGTTAGGTACTTATTATGAGACGATTGGTTGGATATACCAATGTATTTTAAATTTACAGATTTCTGAGAAACTTACGTCTTTTAGGGAGAAGTGTAGCACTTGTCTCATGAAAGTGGGAAGTTCTGTCATGAGGGTCTCGTAGCCGTAGTTCTGTCCCATGTGAGCCAGCATTATGGCCCAGAAAGGCATCGACGTCAAGATCTTGGTCCAAGGGATTGGTGGCGACTGCGGAAATTAATAATTCAATATTAACTACTTTTAAGATAGGCATAATGGATCTGCCGTGCGATCATGAATATCTCCCTTTTGATCTCTCATTCATTTGCGTTTGGCAGCAAAATTTTAATTGAAATGTGAGATGAGAAGTGAGATCCTTACAGAATCGCACGGCTGCCCAAGAGTGACTCGGAAAATTGCTCATCAAAACTAAGTCACTCAAAAGCATGGGATTAGGCTAGGCTTAATGGGTTCAGTCAGTCGTTAAGTGAGCCTCACACCTGTCGTTTAGCTAGCGAGCGAATGTAGGTATGTCCAGAATTCAATGACTCCAACGTTCTCCCTACAGAACATTACAGCAGTCAAACATTATACGTGCATTACAGTAATCGCATCACTAGCAGTAACCTAACAGAGTTTCCTTAACATTTGGTCAAGTAACATTTACCTATTTAACTGTTTTTGCTATGTAAAATGTTTGTTTTTTTCATTACCATTTCGTAGATTTATGTGTTTCCTTCTATCGATGTTTCGCATGCTGCCACAATTGGCCTCTGGAGCACTGACTTCAGAGGCCAATAAAATTGGCAGCATGCGAAACATCGATATCGTCTATTCTATTCTTAATTAATGGCGTCGCGTCACATTAAGCGTACGCACTTTGCCAATGTCAAGTGAAAATGTAACTAAAGTAACAAAAATTGTACGGTTGATTGAGGTTAAAAATGGAGTCTCTCAACACGTGTTTTTATAACAAGAACTCGGGAGAAACTCCATCGATATCGTCATTGTGGTGTTACAAGTCTCTACTAAGACGATCGTTTACCCTCAAACGGACCTCATCGTTGCTTGACACGTTTGTTATAAGTATCAAAAAATATGAAAAATAAGTAATTAAATAGGTAGCTAGTTAAAATCGGAAGATAGGATTAGGAAGGGAAAGTCTACCCGGACTGCTGAGTTGATTTAGATTGCAGCATCTCTCTTGATTGTTGGCTTATTTGTAAGTCAATTCACTGAAGTAACATGAACATAGTTAGTTTTTTAGGTTCGAGGCCTCTTTATTTTCTGTAGGCAACCGGCTGCATGGCAACCTGTCTAAGGCTCTGCTCAACCGCTTTTGGGATTATAAACATGAGTACCTATGTAGTAAGGGAAGGATCAAGGAAGACAAGGGAATTAACTCAGTTCTTTAATACTTACACTTGACCCAGCAGCGCCCCAAAGTGAGCTGATGATGTATTTCTTCTCAGTCTCCTTGATACTCTTGCACCTCTCTGGATCTTCAGACACGAGAAACAGGAATGCCAAACACCAAACAGTGCCGACGACACCGAAGACGTAGAAGATGGATGGCCAGCCACCGGAGAATCCGTACTCGGATAGCAGACCAGACAGAGGCATGGAGATTACGGTTCCAAATTGGGCACCTTAAAAATTAAAACAGTTGATTATCAATATCTTCTTAAATCTTCCGAATAGTAACATTTAGGGTAGTTGTTTCTATAAATTATCTACTGACAGGTTTGCTTAGAGTAGCACAATGTGTGTGTAGTACACGTGTGTGGTACTATCGCGGATACACGTGCTTGAGCACCTTTAATGTCAAAATCGCTTGCGCATACGTAGTAGAAGTTAGTAAAATACTTTAGTAAATGAGTTTACGTGTCAAAGGAAAATCGATTTGAATGGCTTAAGCACGGAAGTCCGCCACCGTACCTACTTAGTACGTTGGATTCTGAATCGTAGGTACCTATATCCAGAATAAGTGGCCGCAATAACTTATTTGCTCGGTAGGTACTTTTATAAAAAATCGTGAGCAGTTTCATTTGAACTTACCGGCATATACAGCAGCTCCCATTCTACTTCTTTCGTTAGGTGGAATCCATTTAGCCAACATCGCGTGTGAACAAGGCACAATCGGGCCCTAGAAAACAAGAACTGTTTACCAATATTGTTCAGAAAACAAAATAGACTTTAAGTAGACTTCAAGACTCACTTCTCCAAGACCCTGGATGAACCGTACAAGAATGAGCCACTGGTAGCCAGCCTGAGCAGCTACTGGCACCAGCAAACCGAACACCGAGTTGATCAACATACCGATGCCCAAAAACAGGCGGGCGCCATACCTGTTGACGAAGAAAGTAAAGGAGTTCATTAAAAAGAAGAACGACTAAGTGAAGATGCTAAATGTTGGAAGAAGTTTTTTTATAAGAAGGTCCAGCGAGTGATGCCATTCCACTTGATGGTAAGCATAAGTGGAGTTCAAATACAAATATAATGTAGGTATGATATAATGCGAGAGATTTGTATCCAAGCGCCGCAATATCTACCCTCGCCTTGCTGAACTGCAAAGTGCTTCTTCATGACTCTAATCGTTGTGTTTCATGGGGGGTCATCGCGCAATTTACAACGTTTTTACCAAAACTAAATCCTTATCGTTTTCATACGTTTTGACAGCTGACAGGTGTCGAACTGTTGTCAAATGTATGAAAACGATAACAATTTGGTTTTGGTAAAAACGTTGTAAATAGCGCGATAAAGGTCATCTCGTTAAAATTTTCCCAAATTGAAAAGGGCACATGTACCTAACAATTTTAGCCTCTCTATAGGATAAATTAATTATTCATTATTACCTAATAGTTATCTACTCGTAAAAGATTTAAAGAAAAGAAATGCTTACTTCTTGGATAATATTCCGAACGGAATTTGAGTGATGACATAACCGTAGAAGAATGAGGATAGGATGTAACCCTGCAGCGTGGAATTCCATACGAAGGAACCGTCTTGTAAACTAGCAGCCTGCAACAAAAAGTAACTGGTAAGAATACAACTTTACTAATAGACGTATAGAATCATAATAATCTATGATTTTCATTATATTAATTAATAAAAATAAAAATCGGGAGTGGTCTCCCCTTTAGTCTCTCGTATACCAGAAACGACTCGGTCACCCATCTGAGTACCGACCGCGCACTTGGTTGCTTAACTTTCGTGATCGACGACTCAAAAGTTGATAGAAACCTTATATTTTGACGTCATACATGCATGTTAAATTTGGTAGCAATAAGTTAAAGCATACTCGAGTTATCGTGCTAACGCACAGACACACACAGTAACATAATTCCAAAAACGGTATTTTTGGACTCAGGAAGGTCCTAAATCCGTCAAAATCTCGAGGTTACAAAACTTCCTCTATACTACGTATACGAGAAAGTAAAAATGATACTTAATAATCTTCTGGTACCAACAAGTTGTGGTTAAAGATATTTTATTTCTCAAAAAGAATTTATAATTCACTTACATGAGAAACATTATGAAGTAAATAACTCGAACGACAAACAAAGTAAGATCAAAATAAACTAAAAAAAAACAAAATACTTCACTTTTTTTGTTGACCGTTGAACTAACGAAACTGGAAGGTGCATGCGCTAGCGTACTTGTTATGAGCGTAGTTTGTGTACCATTTTTTTTTGTTTTTTTTTTTTTTTTAAACCATTAAACTTACTATTTTTACGACTTAATATTAGAATAAAAAAAAAACTAATCTAAGAATTTAATATAATTTTTGACCTTATAACATTAATTACCTTATACAAGTTATCCTAACTAATATTTTATATGCGAATGTAACTTCGTTTGTTTGTTACGCCTTCACGCCTAAACGACTAAAACGATTTTAAAAATTCTGTCATTAATAGTAAGCTACATTATCAGCGAGTAACATAGTCTATTTATAAGCTTTTTTTTTAAAATATGCTATTATTAACATAAAATAAAAATCTTATAATTTTAGGCACTTATATAGGGCTGAATCACTAGGAAACTTTAGTTCAATAGAACTAACGTCCGACTAATAAGTGGAACCACGTGTCGCAATGAAGAGAAACTGCGCATTGGTCTGGGCCTTAAATAATGATATAACAGTACCCCTAGTATGAGTTTGTTAGTTTTCAAGCTCGATCAAAGGTATCGTCTCTTTTCATACATTGCCCACTAGCGCCTCTAGTGTAAACTATCAGAAACAGTGGGCAATGTATGAAAAGAGACGATACGTTGGATCGAGCTCGAAAACTATCAAAACTCATACTAAGGGTACAGGTGTAACAAGACCTATGGCAAAGCCGAGAAGTACGTATTCCGCTCAACATTAGGATCATTTATTTCTTCTAGACCATACCTGGAAAATTAATAGTTATGAAGTTATTGAAGGTCAAAGTTAGATTTTTTTTCCCAAGGTTTTTATGAAAACAAATTGAAAACATTATTTCTTAATTTTTGTCCAAAGAAATATTATCAAAATTTTGAATGGCTTTAAAACCTCAGCGCTTAATGTAACCACTTGATATCGGGGCCATTCAATTCAGCCAACCGAACGTCGCGCACGTCACCCGCCGCTGTATACATAGCGCGATATTTTTTGGAGTTGTTTTAACACCAAAAAATAAAATTGGTTTTCCAGCAATATATTTTTTTATAAGTTTCTTGTTTTGATGTATAGAATGCGTAGACTTGGGCTTTGTCTTAGGCGTTTTTACACCCTGTATACTAACACTGGTTTTGTTGGAGACGTCGCCACACTCTGTGTCCATGTCTTCGTGTATGACGGGTAGAGCGGTGTGGTTGACCATAGCAACGATGGCTACGGACATGTTGGTCCGCATCACGTATGCGTTGGCCATGCCGAGGAACAGCATGAATGTGACGAAGTGCCTCCTGCCCAGACCACCTGTGGAAGAAAAATAAGTGGTGAGCAACTTATACGTGAACGACATAAGGTATACGAGTAGCGACCCGACTCGGCCGGCGCCGCCGCGCCGGCTTCGCACGGCCATAATACAGGATGGAAATGGTGGAAACGAAACGATATGAAGCGAAAAACGGGAGAACCAAATACAAAAAATAAAATTAAAGGCAATTGACCTCGTACACGGTATAATTGTAGGTATTTGCAGGATTTCGAGAAATCTTAAAATATCTTTCCTTATTCTGAACTGAAAGTGCGCATACCTTAAAAGTTCTTAATTTCTTTCATTCTTTTTCTTAATTTTTAAGCGACGTCCAATAGACCAAGTTTTGTGGATTTTACTTTAAATGACGGATTTCTGTATAAACTTTCATCCCCTAAAATCTAAACCATCCACACGTGTGTCGAAATTTCAAAAATGCTACAACAAAAACTTATTTGGTTTTCATCACGTGCCTAAATTCAAAGATTCGTGGTTTTACTTTCGATAGCGAAGAAAAAATACCAATTTACCTACGGTGACTTTCGAGACATTCCAATTTTAAAGAGTATTTGCTAATGTGTGAGTGTGACTTCAACCTTTTTTGCGTATTGAGTTATCAAACATGTGCCAAAATAAAATGTAATTTAAATCAAAAGTACTAAGGCGTATTGATATCAACTTCGAAGCAAATCACCGCCAAAAAACTTTCTACCCCTTCTTAAACCCGTTAGGGGATGATTTCAATAAAATATTAAACACGTCTTCCATCAATTCTGTTAAAATTATGCAAAATTTGAAGTAGATTGGACCAAGGAATCACGTTGTTCCATACAAACTTTGCCCCCCTGTTCCTCACCTTATCCCTTGCCTACGTCATAAAAAGAACGTCTGTGCAAAATTTCAGCTATCTAGGTCCAATATCTATCAATAAAACCGCATATAAATATACTGATAAGTAGCTTTAAAAGTGCACTGGCAAGCGGCATGCCTTTAAATAAATCTTCATGATCATAAAATCTAAAACTGGATCGAACTTTTTATTCAGTACCTAATAAAAATATACAAACTGTATTTAATAAATTTCACTGAGTCAATAACAGATTTCTGTATCTCTGTAAAATTACGGAATTTAGTATTATTGGCAAATTATTGGTGTTATCGTTACGGTCCGTCAGGGTTATTCTAATCTAAAGGCGTGTATCGACATCGCGAGTCTGCTCGTATGAGCTACTGCTCAGTCGAGAGGCAGCCTCACAGTTACTCGGTGTCGTAGTTCACTTCATTTGAGTCTACACAATTAACACAAGCCACACCGAGCCTGAAACCTGAAAGCCGTCAATATACATTTGACCATACAACTAAACGCTATCTTTCGTTGGGTTTACAGTGCCACAAACTTGCCTGTCTGGTGTCGGCATAGATAAGTTTGTGGCACTGTACAATTATGTCATAGAAATGTCAAAATTCTATGGATGAATTGTAGCTTTCCATTTTTTGATACCGGTACAGAAAAGTTTGTGGCACTGTACAGCGTGCCGACAGCGAGCCGAGCGACACTCGCGCGCAGAAACGTTATTCGCGAGGCAAAGGCGTCTCCACATTGCAAGGCTGCCTCGCGAGGTAACCTCGCAGTGTCGAAACACTCCTTTATTTTATTTGGATATGATTATTCGATTTATTTCTCTTACTATTACGCTCAAAAATAATATGGGTTCAGCAAAGCTTTAGGTGACTTTTGATTACCTACTAACTCATAAAGCCCTGAGATAAAGCCACATCTGTCATCTGGCATGTGATGTGCCAAATTACCAGTCTCTCAAGTCTCTGTCGCCATTTTTCCATTTTAGTTGAAAATAGTATCTTTCAGAGAGACTGCTTTTTTCTTTCAGCATTTTTTTTTCTTTCAGATCCGAACGATTCCTTAGTTTAGTTTTGTGATAAAAATATAAAAAGGTTTAAAGGAAAATATTATAATGTTCTTTTATTTCCATTGAATTACTTACTCGTTATGATTTTAAAAGTTTTCTATTTATGGATTTTAAAAAAATGTAAAGAAAATTTCTACGAATTTGAACAAGAGAAAAAATATCTTTAATCAAGTAAAAATTATAAGAAAGAATTAGCAGGTCGCTATTTTAATTGCTGTTTTAAAACAGCAATTAAAATTTAAAGGTTATAATGACATTCAGCCTAATTCATAAACACTCAATAAACCTATTATAGGTAATTATTACCTTGTTAAAGTGTTTTGTCTCATTTATCTCGTGCCAGAGTGACAGAGACAAACAATTTGTAACTCTCTAATAAATTCACTTGTTTTTATCAATAAGGGGCTAAGGGGGTTAGACATTTAAAATAAAAATCATATTTTTACGTATAAGTGATTGGAAGGACTTAGCAACTGAAGTTCAGCACTTACAATTTAAAAAATAAGAATTTGACAGGATTTTTGGCACACTACGCCTAAAAGCTTTCCAAACTTATCTATTAGCACCAGAAAGATAGGAAAATTAGCCAAACTTATATAAAACAGCTCTGTTATCTGTCACCGATAACAACCGTGTTATAATCAATATAAATCCTTACTTTTATTTTATGCACAACATACAGTAGAAGGAAGCGTTGTTCATCCTTTTCTCATAATATAAAATAAATTTTCAGAAGTTTTTTATCTTACATGGATGTAACTGGAATGATAAGACTTATTTATTCCAATATACAGTCTAAATAATGGCAACCGGTCACCTGTAGCAAATTAATTAATTTGGAATTTACATCCAAATTAATCGGTCAATATCAAACTAGAATGAACCAAGAGAGATTAGTGATAATATTGAACAGACTTTTCTGTTGGCAAAAGCATGCATTACATACAGCCAAGCCGTCAAGTTTGACGGTGCGCACTAAAATACACGTTTTACGTCTCTTAGACAAGATTAGGCTAATTTACTTGTCTGATTCATTCATCTAGTTATTATTAAACACATCTAATCGCAGTTTACATAATTTTTAATAATACATTATTAATTTTCTGCACTATCAATCAACACAGCTCAAACCACTGAACGAATTTCACTGAAATTTGTCACGCAGATAGGTATTATGACGTAGGGATCTGCTAAGAAAGGATTTTCCTAAATTCACCCCCTACGGGGATGAAACGGGGGTCCAAAGTTTGTATGCAGAAACAAGTAACCTCGAATTTAACGCGAGCGAAGCCGCGGGCAAGACTAGCTCTTTCCCGCGGCTATAAATCTAATAATAAATGGAGCTTTCTCTCTGCGCGGCCTATAAGGTAAAAATCTTTTAGGTCCGTCTGAAAAGTTGGCAAGACTTCGTTTATTCTATTTTTAAATTACTAATTCTAAAATATGTAGTAACTGTTTCTGGGCGGAAGAGCTCTCGTCTCGTTAATTTGAATAACATATTATTTTTTAATATTAATAAAATGTTCGCCATAGGTATTGATTACGGGGTTGACTACGGGGATAAAGGGTTGACTACGGGGAACAATTTTGATGACTTTACACTTTTATGTTTTTAGTGGTTCTTCGTATATAGTTATAAATACATATTAAATTATTTCTGTAAAGTAAGAGGGATTTGCTTTGCCACCCTCTCGCCTGTGTAAAATTGCCTGCTTAGCCTGATTAGGTAACTAAATCTTCAGTGAACCAACCAAAACTAGTCGACGAACAGGAGATCCTCGTATGTAACTTTTTTTAGGTATTGACTAACTACTGCAGGTTGTCGCTGATGACATTTTCTGCGTCACCAGGTTTTTAAGAAGGCGAAGACCTTGGCGGGTCCTCAAGCTAAGTCAAACTTTCCTAGGGGATTACTGGGTGACCGAGCATCTGCCTGTCTCTCAACTGCCTAGCGTCCTTAGGGCGTCTAAATTAGAAGGGACGTACCTACCTATGTAACTCTAAACATCAGCAATCCGGGCAAAATCATCTTGATTCAACTACATATCTACATGTATATCTACATAATTATCATCAAACTTTTCCGTCATTTATTTTTCTATTAACAAGATAGCATTCACAACAACGGCTTGTTACCGAGCTAATAGCATTTAAAATGCTTCGACACCATTATGGTTTCGTGCTGTCATGTCTGATTTATACATCTATTTACAATAACACATCAAATTAAAGAAATGACAAGAAATAGGTACATTCTATAACTCAGCGTAGGTAACGGAATATTGCCTAGATAAGTATACTTACCTAAATGGGTACCTATTGAAATACTCTGATTATAGTTAGACACATTACTATAAAAACTCAATATTTCACACATAATATTATTAATATAAGACTAATTTTGTAACAAAACTGACAAAGGCAATAGTCCGAGCGGTGGAATATTCAACGAGTCAGCAATTTTGGCAAGTTGTTTTCATGATCATCATCATTTCAGCCGAGAGACGTCCACTGTTGGACATAGGCCTCCCCCCAAGGATCTCCAAACCGGTCGGTCTTGCGCTGCCCGGATCCGGTGGCTACCCGCGACCTTAAAGACCTAGAATGTCCTACTCGCGACCAGACCACCCGATTACGAGCTAATACACTACTCCCTAATCGTTCTTCTTTACATCACATCAGCACATCACGCACTCGCCACACACCCATATATACCCACCACATTGCTCCCTTAGGCGAGTGTGAAAACTCGGTTCATACCTGAATCGAGGTCCGAGTCCTCCCAAACCGAACCCTGTAAAGACTCTAGATAACAGACAGTGAAATTCGCTAGCGAGAGATGTCCACTCTACTAGAAACCCTTTATGGGAAGTTCACCTTATTGGTTAGAGAACACACCAAGGTCTTGACCCGGCTTAAAAAACCGGTTAATAGCAATAGAAAATTTAACCTGGCCTAGTGACGCGTTCACCGGATTCAGACCCAGAGGTCATTGGTGGATAGGTGCTTGGCTTGTTTGGAACAAATTCAAAAATTAATCAATTTGATTCAAACGCGTAAGGAAGTTTGCCGAGTGAATCCTAACTGCTAAATGATGTGACACGCAGCATTATGATACAGTGACGTCGCTCGTAGGCGTCTCGCGTCGAGCGGTATCGCGTGGAATCGTGACGTACTTACGTCACTCATCCAGTGAGTAAAAATGTTACTTAATTCACAATTCATGACGAATGTCTATTTCTAATAGTATCGAGTCTGCATTACTAATTACTAAGTACTTATACTCAAAAAAATGAGACCTAGCAAATCTGTGTCGTCTTCTTCGACCGAATGACATGGATGAGTGGGAATTCATGGATTATTGTAACTTGGGATGCTGGGTGTTTCCTCAGACAATGATCCATCTAAAATCATGTCTTGCGTTCCCTAGTGAGGTCATAATTAGTTATAGGTACTTACATACTCTGGATACAAGTGATAGGTAGGGTAGGTAAGGTAGTACACGAGAGTGGTGACGGGTTTCAATAACTTAACTACCGAAAGTTTCCTTAAACTGTCGGTAGTTATATATTCTCATCTACCCGAAAGGCAAAAGATCGTTTGACGCGGTAATAAAGTATTTATTTATTTTATTTTCTTCGGAAATCTAACAGATTCATCATCAACAGCTCATATAATGTCCCCACCGAGGGGCTCGAGCCTACCCCACAAGGCGATTAGGCCTTAGTCAACCACGCTGGCCAAGTGCGGGTTTCTTTACCATTTACGGTGAAGGAAAACTTTCACCGTAAAAGCGTTGATTAAACGTACATGTATATGAATTCAAAATCTGAAAACACATTGGGTACGTTGCGGGGTTCGAACCGGTGCAGTGCCTTCCGGGTGGCAGACAACGCTCTAACGCACTACGCCACCGACGACGCTTCCCTAACAGTTTACTTACTAACAATGTAAAAAAAACAACACGAACTAAGTAATAATCTAACATCTATTGTCAAGCTACCTCATATAAAAAGATGATAATTATGTTACCAAATCGAACTAACTAGTGTGTAACGATTCAGACGAATTCCATTCAGTCAAGAGCCATTTGTCTCATTAGCGTATTATACGTCAAGTTAAGTTATAGTTGCATCAATTTATGTACTTATTTCACAGTTTTATCAGGTTTTCTACAATCAACATCAAACATTTTCTATTCCAAAGGTTCTTTTAGTGTTGAGGTGTTGATGACATTGTTTAACTATTAATAATACCTATTGACAATCTATATCAGTGATTTTTTTATTACATCATCACGAAATTATTTCCCGTTTTTATAAATTTTAATACACGACGAGGAAAACCTAGGCGAATGTAGTTATATCGACCAATTCGTAACAAGTGGAAAGGAGTAATTATTTCCTACCCATCCCTGTGGGAGAAAGGTAAGTAGACCTTAAAAAAGCTCTACCAATAAAATGGAATGGAGAAAATTGCGTTGTCTTGTCTCCCACCCGGGAGGCACCGGTTCAAACCCCGCCACGTTGAAAAAATTTGTTCAAAGTTCAAAATTTGAACTTATGTACATGTACGTTTATTCGACGCTTTTACGGTGAAGGAAAACATCGTGAGGACACCTGCACACACCTATGATGACATTCTTAGGTTGTGTGTGAAGTCGGCCAACCCGCACTTGGCCAGCGTGGTTGACTAAGGCCTAATCGCCCCTAATGTGGGGTAGGCTCGAGCCCATCGGTGGGGACATTATATAATGTCATCATCATCAACAGCTCATATATATGAGCTGTTGATGATGATGATGAATAAAATGGAATGGAGTTTGAAGTGGATAGAGCCAGTGACTTCTAGCGGGTGTGCAAATCACAGACGCGGTGTTTTCTTTTCATCATAACCACCCCTTATATTATAATTCGACCCACTGCTGGGACACAGGTCTCTCCTTATTATCGAAGGAGGCGTAAGCAGTAGTTCACCACACTTGCTCAATGCGGATTGGTGGACGGAAAATAAGGTGATCAATGCCCCTTTGCTGATTCATTAGTCGCCTTCTACGACACCCATTGGAGGATATGGGGTGACGCTATTCTACTCTGCCGGCATCAGTGTTTTCTTATTACGTTTTATTTATTTATGTTTATATTTTCCAGCTATTGGCTGCGGTGTTTGGTTTCACGTGGCTCAACAAGGCCACTGTCACAAAGGCATTATTGTGACGGTCATACTGTCTGAACATGATCCTGTTTTTTGTCTATCTATCCATCAACAATATTAGGTACAGCTTGATATCTGACCCGTGATGTCAACGAAGAGTCGTTTGACCAAATCGCTGTGAATTCATAATGATGGTAACGCTACTCTTCCGCAAAATTGGATTTAATTTTCATAGAGTCATAGTTATTCAATTTTCATAGAGTCATAGCATGATGGTAGTTAAATAAAGAATTATTAGAACTTCTCTAAGATCTATTTACTGCAAAATAGTGGTAAAAACTAGTTAATATTACAGGCTGTACAGACAAGAAAAACATCCATGCTAAGAAGTATCACATATTCTTCAGCCTTCATAGGTAGGTACTTTAGTTTTATGAAGAAGAAAAACCAACGAAAAACTCAATGATTATAATAATGTTTCAGTAAAATCTAAGTACCTAAATAAGAAAATATGCTCTGTCTATTTCCAATTCGGATCACCAAATGTCGTCATCTATACAAAGATTAATCTTATTTTTATGATCCATTAAAGATTACGAGGTTTGCCAATCGATTGAGACACATTCAATTCAGACATTATGAAAGTAAAATATAACATTCAATTAATTTTAGAATAATCAGACGAGCATTATTGTATATTATTTACAATTGAAAATATGAAATTGAATGGACTTTAGAATAATTCGAGATTGTAAAAAGGATCCCTCCTTCGGGCGGTGCAAGCAGAGAATTCCATTTCTTGACTGTGTGAGAAAGAAATGTGTTGCCAAATTTCTTAGTTTGCGTTGGAATTGTCGCCACAGTTTGTCGGTGATGACTACGTAAGCTAGTCCTAAAATGAAGAAAGAAGGCGATTCACCCGCGGCTTCGCTTGATTTAGTGTATGTCAAAAAGTTATTTATCTATTCTTAGTGCTTTTTCTGGATGTCAGATGCTATCCATTTCTGTACCTACCCATGACAATGTAGGTATGTGATTAATTTCATGATGATCTGTTAAATAGCAAACAAACTTACTTTTGCAGCGATTGAGATAGGTTTATGTTTTATATTGTCGTTGTTGTATTATTTTTTTCTATGCGATTGATGATTACCTACTGTAAATATTCAACCTCCCAACTATAATTATTTTTGCTAAGACGTAGTACCTATTCGTCTTTGTTTACCAATCTCAAAACAATAATAATAATGTGACAGTTTAAGAATGAAAACAGTATCTCATGCATGATTCAATAAAGAGCGATATTACATTGACTTTACATTCAAATAAATGTCATTGGTGCAACTGTTCACAAGTTTTCATGATTAATTAAACTCAGTATATCTATATCTATTGCAAACATAATCTCATTTCAAGTTCTCAACTATAATATTCCAAATATTATTCTGCGCATAATGGGACATCGTGGGCAAAACACGTGCAAATGTGCATCTAGCATGTAATTTCCGTAACGAGTCTGTACCAATTAGCAGAGCAACTGGCAGGCGAGTGAAGCCCTTCGGTGAACAGGTAATCTTATAGGCTATTGTATCCTCGGCCTTTTCTCACATCAAATTTTGTCTGATAAGCATCATTGGAAAAATCACGTAACGAACGCACATTGCATTTTATCACATACTAGCTCGATCACACTTTGCCGTGATTTAATAATTGATTCTCTATTATCCAGTAAGTCAATACAAAATCACTTTGCATGATTCAACTAAGATATAATAATATGCGGAAGCTTAATTTTCGTATAAGATAATACAAAACGTAAGCTTTCTTTATAAAAGAATCTGCCGTGCGATTCTGTAAGAATCTCAATTCTCACCTCACGTTTCATTTTGAATTTAGCTGTCAAACGCAAACGAATATTTCACATTAAAAGGAATATTTTTAATCAATATGATTTCTAAATTAGCTTTAATGTCGCTGTACACTAGGTAGGTACCATGCGTCGGTGGCGTAGTGCGTAAGGGCGTTGTTTCCCACCCGGGAGGCACTGGATCGAACCCCGCCCCGTACCAATGTGTTTTCAAATTTTGAATTCATATGTAGGTACGTTTAATCGACGCTTTTACGGTGAAGGATAACATCGTGAGGAAACCTGCACACACCTTTGATGAAATTTTTAGGTTGTGTGTGAAGTCAACCAACCCGCATTGGCCAGCGTGGTTGACTAAGGCCTAATCGCCCCTATAGTGGGGTAGGCTCGAGCCCCTCGGTGGGGACATTAAATGAGTTGTTGATGATGATGATGACGATGTACATTACCATGGCTTACTTAGTATTCAGTTTACTCAGCAAAACAAAGGATTTTCCATAAATTTTGACAACTAAATTCTAAATGAGAAGTGAGATCTTTACAGAATCGACATCCTGCTATTTATAATCAGTTTTAAGAAGTAAGTATTAAAGACCAATTAATATTTTTGAGATGGCGGAGAGTGTAGTGCGAACGTTATGTTTGATTCAAGATGGATTATCAAAAAAAAATCTTCAAAAAATAATTTCTTGAAAAATCTTGAAGGAAATATGCTAAATTATCCGACATTAAAAATGTAGAGAGAGACTATAATTTTCTCGTTCGAAAGGAGATCACCTCTGTGCCTTTGTTCCCGTTTCACTGCACATTTTGAAAAACGATTTGTTCCGCAAGAAAAATGAAGTGACATAATTATAGGTTACGATTTTTTCTTGACCTTCATCGGCCATTAAATTGGGGCTCGCAGAGTCATTGGGACTCTCCGTGAATTAGTGGCCGATGAACATAAAAAATAATTCTTAAACTTTTGCTCTACTACAGAGTAAATCTTATTTACTCTGGGGCTCTACTTTTATTATTAACCGACTTCAAAAAAGGAGGAGGTTCTCTATTCGATTGTATGTTTTTATTTAATCTCAAAAGAAATCATTCTTTTAAATACAACAATTACTTCAACAGTAAATTGGTTGAAAAAACGGGGAGGTCTCACAGATTCTAGATGTATGTCAATTTTGCCGATATTATTTTGTTGTTTTCTTCTGATGGGAATGGACAGTAAAATACGTATTCTGCATGTTGCTGAAATGAATTTGGTAAACTAGACGTGGATATTTATGGATTACAGTAATCGATAGATTGACAAGAATCGTCAATAAAATGGAAGAATTTCTTAATTACTAACATTTGGTCGTATAAGAAGTTGTTCAATTTTATTGTCGTACCTATTTGTATTCTCGTAATTTTGTGTTTAAACTCTGCGTACACACACAATTATCTCGTATTCCGTCTATTTAATTAACCCGATTTTTAGAGATTCGATGGTGTTGTCCTAGTTAGCTTTGTGAATATTAAATAATACATATTATACCATCAAGATTAATCTAATAGGTACCTACCTATCGAAATGTCTTACTTTACTTGACTTTAAATGAGGTCACATCTAACAAGGTTTTTTTAATACAGAAAATAATTATAATGTATCTAACATTCAGAATGAGGGGGATAATTCAGAATAATGTTATTCTTGTTTAAAAACTTTGATAGTTCACGAATCACTTCAAATGAATTTAAATTACGCTAATATGTATTAAGTTTTGCTTGCTCTGTTTGCCGAATCAGGAAAATTCGGGCATAAAGTAATGCTTAGATAACGTTATTAAAGCTGTACCTATATCACCTACGCTACAACCGATAAGTAATTAATTAATTAGAGCTCAAGTGAATGACGTCATCGGGACGCGACCGACTCACCGGCTTTTTTTCGTGGCCGCTGGTCTTCTAAGCCAGGCTGCTCCCACACGAGGATGTGCGCGCCGCGGGACCGAGACACCATGATGAAGAAACGAGAAGAGAAAACGCTAACTAATTAAAAACTAAAAGTAGTCTTAGGCTACGTAGCGTTGGTGGTACCAACGTGGGTGGTCCGGAGGTTTAGTAGGGGATGCATGGCGAATGGGTATGGTGTCGTGGTAAGGGGCCGGTTGCCCGAATGCTGACTGCCGGCGCGAGTTGTGTCTCGTAAATATAGGCGCGGAGGGAGGCGCGGGGGCCGGCGCACGCGCCTCGCGCATGATGACGTTGACGTTGCCGCCAGTTTTTGCTGAACGCTGAAAAGGTAGACTTCCGTGGGACGACGCGACGCGAACGCGACCGATGCGATTGTCGACGCTGTGGAAATGCTAATGTTTCTTACATTTTTATTCGTTGAAAGAGGTTTGGAGTATCGCCATTTCTTGAATTCATCTTGAATCCACCATGAATTATCATAACGTATTAATTGCACTCTCCGCCATCTCAAAAATATTAATTAGCCTTTAAACTTACTTCAAACGCATGAAAATTCAGCTTCCGTATATTATACTATAAAATATCTTAATTGAATCATGCATAGTGATTACAATAGAAATAGACAAACTATTCTTTGGGACTAACAAACAAACGTCTGTATCACAGATATATCAATCTAAATTAAATCTGTGGTTTACCTTTTTTATGTTTTATTTTATTTATTTGCGAAGTTTGTCAATTGATTTTTTAATCTTTGTAAAATGAAAGTTTTACATTTAATATATTAAATTCGAATTTTATTTATTTTACCTACTTCCGTCAGTTACAATCACAGTAGGCAAGGTACAGTTTGACAGCTTAATATTTGTTTCAGTATTAACTTAACTTTATTTATTGTTTAGGTTATAGTTTAATTTTAAATCTATATGTAAAAAACGCTTAAAGGTACCATAAATCTAAATACCATTTGTATCGAATATTATTCTATCCTTAATACTAGAAAAATACAATTTAAAATTATCGACCTGCCTTAGGCGGGAAACGAACCCAGCATCTTCCGCAATCCGGACGGCTGCGTTAACCACTACGTCACCGAGGCTCTGCTTTCGCTGTCGAAATTCGTCAGTGCTTGGTGCTTATGTTTTTATGGTAAACATTGTTTCATGAAATCTTTGAAATTTGTACTTCTGAGATCCGAACGAAATATTTTTGCAAATATTTGACGCCCAATTGAGATGAACCTTACATTACATAATTATTACATATTACTTTATTAGTAATAATGGCTGTTTTTTGTGCATTTGCCTAAAAAAGCGCTAATGCGTGCGCATCGCCAATTTGTGAACAAGTAAAAATTATTCCGCGTGCTTTTTCTTTTCGCTGTATTGTTTTTATTTGAAAATGTCGTCAAGTAGTGATGAATTTATTAATTATTTCCTTGCAAATATGTTATAAAACGTCGTATGACATACGTGCGCTTTGATAATTACAGCCTCTGCTTTCTTGTAGCCCTCGCCTACAGCTCAGGCTAGCAATATCGCCTCGGCTGTAATTTTCAACTTACCGCACTTATATCATAACTAGCGACCCGCCCCGGCTTCGCACGGGTGCAATGCTTATGTAAATATGCATGTATTATACACATAAACCTTCCTTAAGAATCACTCTATCTATTAAAAAAAACCGCATCAAAATCCGTTGCGTAGTTTTAAAGATCTAAGCATACATAGGGGCAGACAGACGGCGGATAGCGACTTTGTTGTATACTTTGTAGTGATGTACTATTAATACTAGAAAAATTCACTGAAAAAAATCGACTTGCCTCAGGCGGGAATGACAGGGCAGGTCGATTTTTTTCAGTGTATTTTTCTAGTATTAAAAATATTTACACGTTTGTAAATTCCAAAAAGGTGGAGAAGGTTGGGGATTGTCGCGTCAATTCGTCGCATTGTAGTCTCGGCGTCACAATCTACCTATGTGACGTAGAACTATAACAATTTATTATGTCGCTTCGATAATCTATGAGCAGACAATGCGGCGCGGATGTAATTACCTCATTGTATTATAGTATCATGTTATAAAAACTATTTTTCAACAAAAGCTGCAATTTGTTGTATCCTTGGATTTTCTTTCTTCTAAGGATCCAAGGATTAGAAAATAACTACATACTGAGAAATCTCTAACAAAGCCTGAGCTAGAATAACGAAAGTTAAAGCCAAATAGTAGAATTCGTAAAAATATTTTCTATTACTAATTAAAAGAGGAAAGATTTGTACTTATTTGTTTGTATCGAATAAACTCAAAGACTACTAACCTTTTAAAAAAATTCTTTCAACTTTAAAATGTTACTTTATTCCTGAGTGACATAAGGTATATTTGATTTAAAAAAAACTCCACACCGTCGAATTCGGCAATTATGTAAGAAAATAATAAACAAGAAAGATGATGGATGCAAGAAAGAAACAGTGAAGAATTGAAGATCGATTATAAAAATTCTTTCACCATTAAAATGCCATATTATTCGTGAGTGACATACTACTAATATGAAGAGGAAATATTTGACTGTTTGTTTGTTTGTAATGAGTAGGCTCCGAAACTAATGGACCGATTTTGATGATATTTGACATGGAGATATTTTGAGACTCTCGGAAAGACATGGGATACTTTTTGGCGCGATAACCGACATCAATGCGAACGAAGTCGACGGCTGAGCGCTAGTCTCATGTAAAACGGCGGTCCTGGCTTATTCAAGAGCAAAAAGAGTGCAATATCGAAAGCCTTACTCAAACACAAATATGGGACAGATAACAAAATGACGTAACCAAGGTTTGACCGGAAAGCACTAAAAATTGCGCTACGCTTAATTTTGTTTGCAAAATGAAACAGGAATGACTAATACGTATGATGTTTTTAACTCAAAAAATTATTATACTGGCTTAAGCGCAAACATAGCTCATGATCGAGGGAAAATAAAAATGGATTTATTTCACAAGATTCATGTCAAAACCTCAGACCAATTGGTTTTAGTTTGACTAGACGTTGGGAACGGACACAGGCTACTTTTTATTGCAAAAAAGGCTTGAAAAAGGTAAGAAAGTTCAATTCAAAGTTTCATGGTTTTATCTTCAACACAGGAAGTTCGTCATTGTTGAAGATAATACCATGACACTTTGAATTTAGGCACTTGATAGAAATATAAGACTAGAAAATACAATGAAAAAAATCGAACTGCGCCGGGCGGGAATCAAACCCAGATTATTCCGCAATCCGAGCGGCGTTAACCACTACTACTCTACCGGGACCCGGATCCCGGAGATTTTTAAAGTAATTTTCTAGTTTTAAAAATATTTACGCGTTTCTAAACGCAAAAATTATTCCAGCAAAAATAAATATTTCTTCTAGCGTTTTTGAGATTTTGACCCTTGTAGGAATGAATAGGAAAAGGTCGTAAGGAAATCCTAACAAAGTTCAAAAAATGCTGCTCACAATAACTATTCCACGCGGAGCAAAAGCTAGTGACTAAATAAAAGTAATAAAAATAAAATTCAAATTCCGCATACCTACCTATAAAAAATATCTCAGCTTATGCATTGTAAGTAACTAAAAACTTTTGCAAGTTCATTCTTTTTCGGTCGGTCTTGTCGGTGCCATATTACCACTACCTCCTGGTATAGGTTTTGGCATACCCTCCTTGGGAAAGCTGTTATGAGGGTTTGCTAAATTGGAAATATCTCAATAAAAACAAAGTCCAAGCTAGTGACTACTCTAATACTTTTATCTTATTCTACGGACGCCGAGTCTTGGACTTTGGAGGAAAGCCGATCGCGGACACATTACTGAAGACTTCGAGATGTGGCGCTGTAGGAGAATGTTGCGGATTCTCTGCACAGGACACCGAACCAACGCATCGATTCTCGAAGAGTTGAGGTTCAAAAAGACTTTCCACCACCTGTCTTCAAAAGATTGTCAACTATTTTGGCCATATACCTACTATACTTAGCCAGGAAAAAAGGGGATAGCCTCGAGAAACTTATAGTAACTGGCATAGTCACCGGCAAAAGGCCATAAGAGGGCGCATCCCGATCCGTTATTCTCACCAGATCCGCACCACTGTCGAAACCAATGATGCCCTCCACGCCGCCTCAGACAGAAACAAATGGCGCAATATAGTGGGGAATAGGATATACCCAGGGGCCTATTTAATAAACGTGACAATCCGACAATTTTGTCACTTATTGACAAATAAATCGGATTCTGCGACAACTCGTTTAATAAAAACGACAAATATGTCCAAATGTGACAGGTAAAATGTTGACATAATTGTAATGCGCCCTCCACACTCTCGCCGAGAACACCCGAGAAGCGGGAATGTGATTAGTTTCTCGCGTTCTCGTTCTCGGGCTCGCCTCTTGGCTCGGTGTCGGTTTTTTGGCCCGCTTCAAAGGGTTTCTCGGGCGAGAAAAGAGAATTAACCGTATCACATTCTCGTTTGTTCTCGTTCGGCCTCACTGCGACGTAGGAAGTGATTTCCATCGCATGTGTGTGCTTTGCATTTATTATTTTATTAATCTGAGCTTTGAAAAAGGGCCTGTCTAAATAATTAATTTTATCTACACTCATGCTTTAAATCTTTTATTTAAAACATTGCTTTTGCTTCTAATTTTTTTTTGTTATTTAGTTAAGATCGAAATTCATAGCAATTCGTTCAGGTTTAAGTCCCGTCTCAGCACTTATCCATTCCATCCCAGGCTTTTTTTCTATTCTATTTAATTCGGTATCTATAAAATATTCTAAAACAGCTCATTGCCAACATTAAAACAACCAATATCCTAGTAAAAACGGATGATATAATTATAATGTTAGGTTGTACTAATTTTTATAATATCATTCCTTCGCTTTTTCGATCCTACAAACTGCTGTGGTTTACTGTAAATACCAAAGCCGCTGCACTGTCAGTCATCCATTTCGCATGACGGTCGAGAACGCAAGTGAGAAAGAAGCTCGCGTGAGTGTGGATACCTTCTCGTTTCTCGCGTGAGTCTGGAGGTCCTATAAGACTAAAGCGACAATTGTCAGATTTCACCTGTCGCAATTTTGACATAATTGTCACGTCGCGACCCTCCGCATTGAGGAAAACGACGCAAGGAGAAGAAGTTTTATAGTTGGCCGACATCGTCGATCTCCTGAAACTGCAAAATTCTGTACAAAACTTTGAGAATGACAATGTCTTTATTGCGGTCAATTAAGTAGTTAGCTAATTGGTTACTTAGCTTAATAAAGTGTGTCATCATTGTGTGTTCAACATTCTTCACAGCTATAAACCCATTCGTGGACAGAATTGGACATGTTATTAGTTTTTCTCTGACTTGCTCCGAAATTACTTACAATAAACAATACGCCAAAGGTCTTTTTAATTTCATTTTTCATAATCTGTTGTAGTGATCATAATTACAGGTATAAGCATTAAAATGGTAAAAAGTTCAAAGCGTAAAGTTTATTTTAGTCTAAAATTCGTTGCAAACCTCGAAATATTAAAGCAGCAATTTATAAGATACTCAACATTCGATATTATCAATTAAAAATTACTGAATATTTTACATTTTTTTAATGCCTACACTAAATGAACAAATTTTAAATGGTTCTCACCGTTCTCACGCATTTTTTTTTGTGTAAGTAGAATAGAGTAATAAAATATCTTTACTGCACATACGTCTAATAATACAAAAAATAACACAAAGTAAAACAGTTCTTTGTTTTGTACATTCAAAGGGCAACCTTATCGCTAAAGAGCGTTCTCTGCCAGGCAACATATGGATACATAGGAGTTTTTTATATTTTTTTTTCAAAATTTACGGTTTATCGCCCCCTTACGAATGCGACGACTAGGGGTAAGAAGCAATTTTTGGACGATCATGAAATTTTTTGTAAAATATACTTTTTACGAAAACAACAAATTCGTATGAAAAACACTTCTGAAATGAGAAAGTAATTAAGGGTGCGTTCCAAAACGATCTCAATTTACTCGGGGTAGAGTAAATGGTAGCTCACTATTAGTCGTTATTAAGAAGCGCTTTCACCATTGGTTAGTTTTGTTAAACTATAGTTAATTTACACCAATTAGAAAGCTTTCTTACGCTGTCTACTTGGCTTCACCTGGTTTTGGAACGCACTCTAAGTAAGTGCTACAAGTTTTCATAGAATCCTTCCAAATCGGCCACGAAATATAACGTAGTGGTATGTACCTAAGTACTATGCTTGTTTGCCAACTGTTAGAAAAAAGAACATTATGTTGGTAGGTAGGTACTGTCACGATAATGTTATAGGTAACATTACCGTGGTACTGTCTCGTACCCAGAGGAGAGTAGGTACCGCAAAAAACTTAAGAGTTCACTGACCTAATATCTGGTAAAAACTTTTTATGATGGTAAAAGGAATGTTGATCTTATGAGCCTCAGGCTATTTGGCGTATCGTGGTAAATCATGAGATCGAGTAACCGCGGTGAGTGTAACCAATTACTTGAATGAATTCCTATGTGATTATGTAAATTTATTGAAAAAATTCAATTATTTACGTAGGGAACAAACTTATTAAATAAAAACTAAAAAAACACCTTTAAACTCAGACCAATAAAAAAGTTCTGAGCCTTTAAATCTGACTAAAAAGTGTAAGTACTAGAAAAATGCACTGAAAAAAATCGACTTGCCTCAGGCGGGACAAGTCGATTTTTTTTTCAGTGCATTTTTCTAGTATTATATTTACGCGTTTGTAAACGCAAAAATAAAATTATTCCATAAGTGTAAGTACCTATACCTATAAACAAAATGATGAACGAAAAATACAGGTAGGTACCTAAGTAATTATTATTTAAAGAAAAGCGTGGCCTGCTCAATAACATATCAGTTCTTGAAAATATTCGATCGGTACAAAATAATTATACTTTTCGTCCATCATTTTATTTCTATGTTACTAAAAAATATTTTCACTTTTTAGTCGGATTTATCATTAAAGCGTGTTTATTTAAGTTTCTTTATTATTTATTTTCTACTTTTTAGTACAATTTATTACCGTCGATGAAAGTACTTCTATTATTAAATAAAACTCCGTCAACTAGAATAAGCCCAAATGTCTAACTTTGCTAACATTACAAATGTTTAATCTGAGCGTTTAATTTATTAATCCTGGCGATTCTAATCGGAATAATGGGTTAATCTTATCGAATTATGTATTGTAAAGTCATCGGTCTTTGATAAGTCTATAAAATTTTAATGAAATCTGACCGTTTAAAGTAGGTCAAAATTGCCTACAAAGAAGTCGGTTACAAACATACAGGTGAAGCTTATAAAAGCGTGTTATTAATAAAAATACAATTTTTTTCAGAATAGTAGTCTGTTTGCTAAATTAAACCCAATTATTTTTATAATGTTTGAAAAACAAGCCGGATACCTATCTAAATGAATAAGCATTGAAAGCTGTAAACTTACTTTACACAAATGTAAATAATTATTAATTTAACCAATGCCACTAATGCAACGGAAGGTGGCGCCATCTATCTATTACTCAAAACATTAAAATACATACTAAAGCCTCACGGACACAACTATCAGAGCAAGATAATACGCTTGAGTTTCTAATAACTTTAACAGATGGCAGTTTTCGCCTTTTGCTAAAATTACTAAAAGTAATGGTCGTATGAATTTAATAAAGAATATTATAATTTGATCTAAGATGTGTTTTTACGTCATTGAATTTGATTAAAATATTAGCAAGCAACCTTATTATCAATTAAATTCAACTATATTTAATAATAACGCTTTACGCATTTTTTTAAAATGACTAAATAGGGTCATGAGTTTGATAAAGAATATTTATTTGATTAATAAAAAAACATCCTTCTTTTTATGAATTATTTAAGTGTTTGCTTCAATAATTACATTTTCAGTTTTCAAGAAATTTTTAAGGTTTAGTTACTGACGAGTAGTTTTTGAGTTATCCGTCTAATGTAATAATGCCTATTTATTTGACATCGATGGTATCGTAATCTTGTCACTGTGTGTGATCTCGATCGAGATAGTTTCCTGAAAATTTATATACTTAAAACACTAAAAAGGAAAATATAAATTAATTTTAAAGTAAAAAAAGTTTTCAAAACTAAAAACGGAGAAATAAAAATTCTGTTTATAAATATCTAAATGTTTTTTTGAGGTCGGTGCCAACCTCAATATTTGGAATAAACGTTGTCACTTGTATTTGGTACCGACCTCAAAAACATTTAGATTTTTCTAAACAGAATCCTTAATTTTCCATTTTTGGTTTTGAAGGCGTTTTTTTGTTGTTGATACAGTGACACAACACGAGTTGCTCTGAATACTCGCTGGGTAACACACGGGTTCACTATTAGACACAGACTTATAACAAAATAACTCGTTAGTAATTTATAAAATTTTATCTTCGGTTATCATTTTCGGTAGTGATGGTGTTAATTACCTCTTTCAGTCACACCTTTACATGCCTCCGACTGCATGTTATTATGTTCAACAAGAGTTCTAAAAATTACCATCAATAAGTTTGCCTTTAATATTTAATCTTCTTTCCATCTTTTCTGTTGACTAATTGTCTTTTTCAGGCAGGCGGCTTTTTTAGTTTTTTAAATTTATTTTTTACCTGGGTATTAAATATCAGCCATAAAAGTCAGTTTAAAACCACGATTATACCACAGGTCAGGATTCTATTTCATCCATCGTTCGTTACTATTTCGTTACATTATAAAATTCTGGGTTGCCATATGAAAATAAAATTGAAATCGTCGCAAAGGAGGTCGTGTTCCTCATATGATTGCTTATTGTGTGCTAGTCGGTATACCTATTCATTTATTGTTATTTGTCTATTGTTTTAAGCGTGAATATTGTATTATTACGGTCTGAGCCGCTGAGTTCATTCAGACTTACTAGCGTAGCGCTATAAGCATTAGGTATACGTGGTTTTCATGTGAATTTCAAAAAGGTAACTAATAATTCAATGAGCAAGCAAAGGAATGAGTAATAATTACACATCCCTAAGTATGGATTACCAACCCGCACTTGGCCAGCGTGGTTGACTAAGGCCTAATCGCCCCTAATGTGGGGTCGAGCCCCTCGGTGGGGACAATACATGAGCTGTTGATGATGATGATGATGTAAGTATGTGCAGTTTTTCCTTTTGAGCTGAGCTGAGAAAAACAGGGCTTATGACACAGTGCGGGACTGTCCCGGGAAGTGGACCCTACCAAAACCTTAAGGTGATGTAGAGTTCCGGGTACCGAGTGTAGCGACACCCCGGGACGACCGCTCAGCGTGTGGGAGAGCTTTGTTTCTCAACCCCCATTCACGGCGAAGTGGACGTCACGTGTCACCCCGTCGTTGCCATCCTCGTGGCGTCGTTTTGCCAGCAATAGAGAACCTAACCACAAATCGAGACCTAACCTGACATGCCCTTTGGTACCTACAACGATTGGTGAATGCTAATTGGTAAGCATCAGGCGCGCCGGATGCTTACCAATTTGCCAAAATTATTTACAATGACGTAGAAGAGCTAGCTTTTGTTCCCTCTCCACTTTGTGATAGCGCATAGACCAAATATCACTGTGGATCAAACAAAACACGTTGACATTTGCAAACAAAAAAGTGACATGTCCGTTGTGTCATGGTTGTGTCCGTGCTACATTATAGCGACACAAAGCGCTGAATGGTTAATGCCATCTCGCGTTCCACTTTTGAACCACAACGACCGGTGACTTAATTTAATACCCTCAAGTGGAAAATGGCTGTATGTAACGCCATTCTTTAGCTGGTCTATACATAGTTTCTATTGTTGTAAAGAAACCTTTTCTTCGCGGGTTTATTTTGTTATAAAATTAGGCTCCTTTTGTGGATCAGAAATGTTATTTTTAAAGGAATTGTCAGTAAGTGTAAGTTTTTAACGTATATAAACAAAATGTTCGTGTTCATTACAAAAAACATTTGTGCCTACCTCGAACCCGAACCTAACACTGACCGCACTCCACCACGACGGGCGGTCGACGCGCTTATCATCTCATAATAATTAGGTAACTTTTTAGAGCTCTTATACTTTTGTGCCGTCACCTGTAGTTCCTGCATGTTCCCTAGGATAATGCAAAGACTAGTTTAGTACTCCGTGGGATAACGGCTGGCATAGATAGCTGATTATTCTGATGTTGGTAACGGTCCGCTTGTGTATACTTTCACGCACTAAAATTAAAAATAATATCGAACTCCTACTCAAGGCAAAGGACCTTTCCTAGTTAGGTACTCTCTTTGGTGGAAAATAACCTGGTGTTCTACATCTCTTAAATACTTTTTAATTAGTATCCTGCTGCTCACCTCTTAACTGGTTCATTTAAATCGTCTTCTACTGTACTAGGTACACCGGATGAAAACGTTTTGCTACATTTGTCTGCCCACTTGAATAGAATTGCAACAATAACGCTCTTATATGCAAGCAGCAGAGTCGAAGATTAAACTGGTTATGTACTACATAAGTTTATGTGCACGTTTTGAACTGAGGATGAGTCACGTCGTGATTATATCGCGATATATAAACTCGATGGCATAAAATTATTAATAAAAAATTGTAGGATTGTTTTTTTTGGATTATTTTTGTTTTATTCGTGTCATTGGGTTTGGTTTATAGGTAGTTGTGACTCAGATGGATGTGTTGAAGATATTTCTACAATAAAGTGTCAATAGCTCCTGCCTAAAATATCAAATGAAAAAAAATCCTAATGTAAGTAAATATTCTGGAGCAGTTATATCCTATCCACATTGTTGACTGTGACAGAAAAATATAACATTCTTATGATTGTCTCAGCACTCTCTTTCTTACAAAGTGCATCGTTGACGTCATACGTAGGTACGTCATCATAATACTTATGCGGGAGCTAGAAAGAGACAGGATGAAATACCGGAAACATTCAAAGCTTACTCGTGGTCAGAAAAGTTGTCTTCACTTTTTTATTGGTAGTGTGGCGTCCATCATTTCCTATACATGTCTTGGTCGGTAACCAACTACTGCAGTATTTTATACAGAACCACAGAATATAGACCTCTTTTACTATGTTCTGTGTACAGAATATACTGCATCGACTGTAAATAAATTGAGAGCAGGAAAGGGGGCAGGAGATATAGGTACTTAAAGACTTCTACACAAGTAGCAAATATTCAAATCAGTAAGGATGGTGATGGTGGCGTGACTAATCATACATTATCGCCATATTCATAAATTCTAATGTTTTACATATTTACATCACAATAGAAGCAAAGATGAAAGATAAGCGTGACTTATCATAATCATCAGCTGAACTACAGTAAAGAATGCACTGCACTGCAAAATTATTCGTATTATCCGGCCATAAGGTGCAGTGCTGTGCAGTGTTGTGAAAAATCATCTTTGCAGTTCTAGTACTATCAACACAGACACAGATCGTCTATGTCGCAAGCGGATAGTAAAACACGCCGTTTAACTAAACGGCTAGGATTGTAGTCTATATAAGAGAATTGTTAACCAAATAAAACCATATGTTGATAAATCCGTAGTAGATTTTATCAATATGAGTCCGTACATCAAATGGAGATCGCTTGTTCATTGGTAGGTTCAGGTTATTTTTTTTATGACCAAGCGTAGTGGGATTTTTGTCACTCGTCACTCTCATAGACCACAATCCGCCTAGCCGTTTAGTTAAACGGCGTGTTTTACTATCCGCCTGCGACATCTACATTGCTTCCTATACAATCAGTATAGGTAGTTATTAGAACGTGTTAGTTCATTTGAGTTATTTTCCTGGAGGGAAGAAAAACTTTTTAAATATTAATTAAACTAATTTTATAACGACGAATTTTGGAATAAATGTGGTCAAATTTTATTGTCCTTGGCATTCTCAAGGGCGTGCACTTGATTTACGTTAAAATTGTCACATATTTTGTATTTATTAGACCGAATTTTGAAATGATGTGAACATACTTTGCAAAGCCATTATATTAGAAATCAATACTGAGAGAACTGTAAAGGGAGGATAAAACTTGTTGAATTTCTTGCCGGTTCTTCTCAGAACAAGGCCTCCTGGTAGACGCTCGAACCGATGGCATCAAAATTGACTTACATAAGTGTACAAATTGTACCTAAATTATTAGGGATAACCCAAAAACTACTCGTCAGATGTCGATCAAATTGACCACATGACAACCACCAGCTACGAATGTAAAAAGAAACATCAAAATCGGTAAATCCAGTAAAAAGTCAAAACACAAAAAAAGGAAAACATACAGTCGAATTGCGAACATCCTCTTTTTTTGAATTCAGTTAAAAAAATGAACTCTCACAGCGATTCTTATTATAATTTTTATTTTCTTTTTTTTTCCACGCTCACACCAATTATCTAGCCCAAAGTAAGTATCTTTAAGAACTTGTGTTATGGATACTAAATAACGGACTTTTTTTTAATATACATAAATATTTTAGATATTTTTATAAATAAACTTAAATAAATATATAAACAACCATGACTCGCAAACTAATATTCGTATTTGTCACACAAATATTTGCCGCTACCAGGATTCGAACCCGGACCGCTTGATGTGTAGCCACTCCACCACGACGGCGTCAAATTTCATTTTATTATAATTATTTCATTTGCGTCATTCATAAGGATATTAGTCATAGGGAACATGTTAATTTTGTAAAAAAAAATAAGCGGCATGTCTTCTAGAAAGAAACTGCTGATACTTACTTAATTTTATTGGGTAATTAAAATACAAATTATTAACCCGTTTTAGTATAACGATATCATTTGCGTCACAATATTCTTAGTCATAGGGAAGATAAATGTATTTGTTTATAGTCATTAACCTTTCTTTCGGCATTTAAAGACAATATTTAGTGGAAAATTAAGCTTAAAAGCCCTGCTGTGCCTAGCTTTTGCCGTGTGTGCCGTGGTGGATTTACTAATAGGCTGAGTAGGTTGGTGCCGGAGGCGGCAAATTTTAGGGGGCGGCATATTTGGCCCATTTTTTTTTATTATGACAGAATACGAGCCCCCAAAGTTATTATTTTTTTAAAAAGCTGATGTAAAGTTGCAAATGTAATTAATATGATTGTGAACTAAGCATATTAGGTACCTACTCGATGGAGCTAGGGTATCGAATCGCAAAAGTCGGCAAGTAATATGATGACGTACGTACGTATGACGTATTAGACGGTCACGTGACACGTGCTCTAGTGGATAGAAAGAGACAAATGGATAATAAGAACTTTACTGGTTGACTGGTAGAGATCTCTGGTAGAAAACCCCCTTCGTACTGTCTTTGTGCAATAAAGTTTTTAAATAAAAATAAAATACTTATCATCAAGTGAGATGAAAAGCTTCCCCGACAAATCTATAAAAGTAAAGAATCGCTTATGAGATCGTGCATGAGCCGGTTTTTTATACGTCGTGGGGCAGATCGTTTAGTTGGGCAGATCATGCTATGCGAGGGCACATCGTGATACGCCGCAATTATGTCGTAGGCTCTCCCACAAACACCGCCCATCCCGTTTGGTCATAAAAAAATAACACTGAACCTGCTGATCACTCCTGATCACTATCATTTATATAAAATGGGTTACTCGACCAGTGGTCGAGCTTTTTATGGTCCAGTAGCGTTTCACGATATGCTGGCATATCACGATCTGCCCTATTATACGATCGGCCCTCGACATATACTGGGTGAATTTTTCAAGTGGGCGTGTATGGCCAAAGTCGAAGCTATGAGGAATAGCGAAAAGTACTCAAAGGAGTCTCGCGCCCGATTTTGATGACAACTAAAACTGCATCATTGGATTTTTGAAAAATCAACACAACCTGTATTACACCATTCTATAGTGTCGCTAATAAGGAATAAATTCTGGAAAGTAATGAAAAACAAAATACATTTTTTTTTATAAGTTACCATTTTACCTTAACTCATTAATTGTTGATTTTTCAAAAATCCAATGATGCCGTTTTAGTTTTCATCAAAATCGGACTCGGGACCCCTTTGAGTACTTTTTGCTATTTCTCATGTTTTCGGATTTAGCCATCCACGCCCACTTGAAAAATTCAACCTGTATAAGGCAAGGCGTGTTTCATTACATGTGTGTGAGTGTTCTGTGTAAGTTTAGGGGTAGCGGCCGAGGCGTAGTTTTGTTTTACCGGCCTCACTGCGTTCTTCGCAGCTGTCCACCTTGATTTTTTTATTTGGTCTTAGTGACAAGACAAGGTACTAAAGTGTTAATCTACTTCTGAGTGGCATCGACGGTACCTTCTTGTCACCTTTTGTCCGCGACACAATTGCCATTAAACGTGTTATCACAAAGGCAACTAAGTGCATTATAATGGCAACTCCCCCCACATTCTAGGCCAAATTGTACCGTTGGTCGCATTGTGCGCGGGCATAATGAATAAATTCATCGATTATCTTCATTCGATACCCTGACATTGCTCGAGAATTCGAATCGGAGTTTAGGTCGATGATATTCCAGCTTATTAAGCGTATAGAAAACGACGCTTAAGTCATATTATAAGTCGATCATTGGTTGTTTAGTAAATTTTTTTACAGGCACATATTTTTTTATATTACAAGATGGCAAATAAGCTTGCGGCCCACCTGGTGTTAAGTGGTTACCGTCCCCTATAGACACTTGCAATATTAAGGGTAAATTACTTAACACTGCAAGTGCGTTACCATCCTAGGAACTAAGATGGTATGCCTTCCATGCCCAGTAATTACACTGGCTACCTTTCCCTTCAATCGGAAACACAACAAAGGCTTCACGGCAGAAATAAGAAAGGCAGTGCTATCTACCCAGACGGGACATATGGGTCTACCACCTAGTAAAAAGGTACTTTTGAACATAAAGTTTCGATAAGTGTTTTTACATAATGGTGTACCAGGCGGTTGTGAAAATAAAAATCCTATTGGTGTTTTTCTGCGCGATTTCACTTTCATTTCATGGAAAACAGAAGAAGAAAAGAAATAAAAATTAGCTTAAAAGACATCAGTAGTATGAGCCGTAAAAACAATAATTTATAACAACAAATTTGGCACCATCCGAATTTCCGAAATCGTTACACAGAGGCAACGAATTAGGAATAATATTCTCATAGAAATAATAATAAAGAGAATTATTTCTGTGGATATTCCTAATTCGTTGCAAAGAGGCGCACGACATGGACCGATGTATTGTGACAACGCAAATTAGGATATTTGATACGACTTTCTTATGGCAAATACTGTTCTTTGCACGCACGGATCATTATTCACATCAACGTGTGAGGCCTTGTAGAGAAGTCATAAAGTAGTATGAGTGGTACTCAAATTCTTACGTTCTTCAATGGAAATAACGCACAATTTTCTTTGTGTTAAACACGCTTTTATAAGCTTTACCAGTATATTTGCTTGCTTACTTGTATGTTTGTAACCGACTCCTTTTTAAAGTTTTGTAATATATTTATTTACTATTAAATTCCTACTCAAATTCCTAGAATTTCCTACGTTCTACAATGGAAATAGAGCCCTTGTTCTTTTTTTTAACACGCTATACCTTTATGTTTGCTTGCTTGTTTGTAACCAAAGACTTTTAGTACTCCGTGCTTGTGACCATCTCCTTTTTGAAGTTTTGTATTTATTTTCTATCGGTTACAAAAACCTTTGACACCATCTTGGTGGAGTAGTCATTATTTGCCTACACACCAAGAGGTCCAGCTTCGAATCATGGTAGAGACAAAATGTGTGCGTGATAATCACGAATATTTCTTTACCAGTCATGTCCGTCTGTACTAAACTTATGTTCATACATTCATACAGTCATAATCCCAAACGAAAGATGGTTACAGATAGAGCCACATCTGGCAGTATTGGCCCTACAGTACCTCCAAAATAGTGACACGTTGCCAGCACTTCGCCTACACAAAAGAGGCACCAAACCATATAATGTGCTTTAACATTATGGTGACCAAACCGAAAAATAACAATCCTTCAATAAACAAAAGCCATCGACCAGGACATAATCTTTCACTCAAAATCATCTCAGCAGATTGGATATACTACACAAATAAAAAAATATAGTTACAGAAAAAAAAATACAAACTAAATGAACAGTAAGAGAAAAATTAGCTTGTAAGTAGTTTCTTGAAGTAGGTACTAATTGGACCTACTTACCGATTATAATCATGTTCCATATGGAGATGAGTGTGAAGCCGAACAAGCGTCTAATAGGGATGTTTATAAATTCACAAATAATAAGGTTTCAATAAGAAAGAGGAAGAAGGTTTTAATAAGAAGAATTCGTAAGAGGTTAATTATCTCTAGAATTTGATTTTCAAGCGTAAAGTTTAAGCAAAACCATTTAATAATACAAAAGATTTGTTAGCGGCACACGGTGACGCAAAGTGAGTTGAATAACACTTACTCGCTCTTAAAATAAAATATGAGTTTTACCTACAAGTAGTTATATTTTGTACTTTTTGGTTTTAATTATGACAAAAATGTACTTAACATTTTTGTCACAAAAGAATCTAGCTTATTAATTACCTTAAATGTCCAAAGTAGGTACTCGTACAATGATCGATGCTGTACAAATTTATTTTGAACTCTATTATTAACCAAACCTTGACCGTTGTTCACGAAATTCAACATCATTTGCGAACCGAAATCCATTAAATGAATGCGAACTCCACACGCGACTGTACTACGCTAAAATATAAAACAGTAGACTATCTTTGCGGCAGCGTTAGTAGGTCCACAATGGGGACCGAGTTGAGGATCTGGTAAAGGTCGCGGGAAGCCCCTGGATACGGGCAGCGTTGGACCGGGCGGGTTAGAGATCCTTGAGGAGGCCTATGTCCAACTGTGGGCGTACTCCACTGAAATGATGATGATGGACTATCTCATCTCTCTAGATTTTGTCACGCCTATTTATTTATTTAATCATAAAAGATATAAAACAGATAACAAGCTTGAGAAAAAAAATAACAAGTTAATAAAATACATAATAGATAACCTACTGCTGTATAAACCATGTAAATTAAAAAAGTTGATTTAAAAAAAAAATAAAAAAAAAATCGTTTTTTTTATTTTTTTTTAAATCAACTCGGAAGCAGATTCTAAACCACCTGTATTCAGGGTGTTGGTTATTTAATTTATATGTTGTATATTGAGTTTTTAATAAAACATAATAAGTACTTATTATTAGAAAAAATAAATCGGAATCGTTGTCCGGAGTGTCGCCCGAATAGAGGAAAGGTTACGGGTTCATGATTGGTATCTTTCTAGTGCCGTATAAAATGGTCAAATATTTGCGCATCATAAAATAGTTCTTAGATTAAAGCAAAAAAGTGCTTTAATCTTCGGCGCAGTTTAATTGTTTAAGCATTATTTAATTTTTACCTATTGACCTTATTGAACTATTAAAATTCTATAGCCTCTTGCGGCTTTACTTATGGATAAAAATAAAGAAACCTTGAAACGAATCTTTAGCGAGACCGTCCTAAAATAAAAACGAAATCACACCATTTTGTAAACAAATAAGTACCTGTCCTATAAATTAAACAACAATTTGTTATTCAAATAAGTATTGAATTCAGAGGCTTTACCACCATCTTTATAAAAGCGATTCAAATTTAGCGGTTGAGTATAGGTTCATACTGAAAGTGATTTAGTACTTTAACTATTTTCATTATTTACCATTAATATGGAAAATACTTTTTGCAGTTTTTTGAAAGGAACAGACAGACACTTGTACAAAATTGATTTCCACAATTATTAAGAATGTAGCTAAGCGAAGATGGTACAACATACCTAAATGCGCAAACCGGTTTGTGCAAATACGATTGCACGTGTAGCTTGAAGGCCAACGGAGACACACATAACAACAAGCGATACAGTTTTTGCGCCAATTATTGCACCAATTTTCGCATGCCAGATTGAGCTTGTAGCCATACAAACATATTATGAAGGCATTTTTACTTCCTCGTATACGTAGTATAGTCTTGTAATCGTCAAAAAATTCGACCTCGAGATTTTGACGGATTTTACACGTTTTGGACCCATCAGGAGTCCAAAAATATTTTCTTTGGAATTATGTTTGTGTGTGTGACTGCGTGTCTGTATGTCTGTGTGTCTGTGCGTTAGCACGATAACTCGAGTATGCTTTAACATATTGCAACTAAATTTAACATGCATGTATGACATCAAAATATAAAGTTTCTATCAACTTTTGAGTCGTTTCCGGTATACGAGAAAGTCAAGGGGAGGCCACTCCCGATTTTTAATATCTTTTATACATATTTTGATGTAAGTATGTAGGTCTATGTCAAGTGATTAGCAGTCAAGCATACGGTTTGTCTGGTGGTAAGCAGTCGCCTTAGCCTATAGACGCTTGCATCACTGACGTGACACTCACGCTGCCAACCGTGGTCCCCTTCTCTACCCCGTGGGGCTCTGGCAACCTTACTCACCAACAGAAACACAACACCACAAAAATGTAGTGTTATTTGACTGTGGTCTTCTGTAAGGTGGAGGTAGGTACTAACCTGTTCGGGCGGCTCCAGATTCGAATGGTTAGTCCGCTGTACCATATTTATAAATATATTCTAGTTTCAATAATTTTAAAAACTTACTAAGCCTAAGCGAGGTGCTAATAATAAACTCATAATAACTAAAGGCAGGTCCAGATATGTATCATTTGCCCGTTCCGATCAGCGTATCCGTATCGCCGACGCGTATCATGATCGCATATATCCGACGCCGTCGTGGTGGAGTGGTCAGTAAGCCTACACATCAAGCGGTCCGGGTTCGAATCCTGGTAGCGGCAAATATTTGCGTGACAAACACGAATATTTGTTTGCGAGTCATGGTCGTTTATATATTTATTTAAGTTTATTTATAAAGATATCTAAAATTATTATGTACAAGCTGTGCCTGCGACTTCGTCCGCGTACAATTTACATTACACCAGCTACCTGCCAAAAAAAGACCCGTCAAAATCGGTCCTGCCGTTTCAGAGATTAGTCGGAACAAACAGACAGACAGACAAAAATTGTAAAAAATGTTATTTTGATGTATGTGCCTTATATATATTCATATGCATGTAGTAAAAAACGCTTATTTCAATATTACAAACAGACACTCCAATTTTGTTTATATGTATAGATGTATGGATATTAAAAAAATGTCCGTTATCTAGTATCCGTAACACAAATTCTTAATGATACTTACTTCGGGCTAGATAATTGGTGTGAGCGTAAAAATATATTATTATTATTATATAACACATGCAATTAATAGGATAAGTGGACGGGTGATGATACGCGTATCATCATACGCGATTAAGCGATCATGATACGCGTCGGCGATGGCAAATTATACATATCTGGACCCGCCTTAATAACCTCAATTTAGTGTAGTCATAAAGTTTTTATAGCTACGCCCGCCTAGACCGCATGGCGGCACCACGCCGCACGCCGCGGCGCTGACCGCGACTCACATAAATAATTTAAATTCCCACAGTGTATCACGATTGCCACTTGTATACGTGATACAATAATACAATGTTACTACAAAGTTGAGTTGCAAATTATCTCGTATTACAAAGGCGTAAGGCGCAGGTGATAAGGACTTTGGAGTTTTTAAATTTTGTTGTTTAGTAGGTTTCTTCTTGGAATACAGTTTCTATATTGCCAAACAATAAATACTAAGGATTTGTTTATCCAAACAATACCTGACCTGTGTATCTATAGGCCGTTTGTTTTTGGAGAACGCGAAAAATTTGGGCCCGGTCAAACTTGGCGTTACAACGCTCGATGAATTTTTTATGGTAGATTGATGATAAAACGGACATGTTTGACATGAGATTGAAAGAAAATTGATGTTTCTTTTATTATTATTTTTTAAACTAAATTTTTAAACTTTTTTGTTTATTTTAATTATTACGGTTCTCTAATGTTTCGCACACAATTCATTGGCAAATTACCATTTCGCAAGCAACATTTGTCAATGTTTCATTACGCAAACTAATGCTTTAACAATGACATCAAAACGCAAACATCCATATGATAAGCAGTCATTTCAAAAATGCACTGTTAATTAAATTTTTAAAAGACATACTGACATATCAACAAGTTTCAAAAACCAAAAATGTTATTTTACAAATGATTTGTTTGACTAAATTTCAATTACAAACTTTTTGTTTACTAAAATTTCAATTTGCTAATTTTCAAATTAACAAGTTACAAAAACCAAAAATGTTATTTTACAAATAGTTTGTTTGACTAAATTTCAATTACAAAGGTTTTGTTTACTAAAATTAAAAAAAATATATTTATTTTAAAATAAAAAATCTTGTTGTTTACTAAAATTTCAATTTGCTTTTTTTCAAATACAGTGAAATCGCCCTCAAATCGCTTCAGGCACTCGCCGGCCGCTGCCGCGGAACGCTCGCTTCGCTTGCTCGGCTTGTGCGCTGTTTTCATGTCAACCTAACCCAGAAAATATAGCAAGCACGCAGCATGCAAGCAAGCATGCAAGCAAGCATGCAGCAAGCAATACAATGCTCCGCTCGCTTCGCTCGCTCCGCTATGCGTGGTCACAAGTCTAACCTAACCTAACCTAGGTTTATTTTCGTACTTATGGTTTTTCTTTATAGCGGGGGGCCTCAGGCCCCCCGACCCCCCCTGCACCCCCCGGCAAGCATCTCGCAGGCAGGCATACAGCATGCAATCCAATTATTCATACAGCATGCAATGCAAGCATGCATGCACTATGCAATGCATGTAAGCATGCATACATCATGCAATGCAAGCATGCATACATCATGCAATGCAAGCATGCATACATCATGCAATGCAAGCATCCATGTAGCAAGCAAGAATACAAGAAGCAATCGCAAAATTTTTAGGCGAACCGAATGGCACCCATAAACTATTATTGAACAATTTCTTTGTGTTTTTATAATTCTTATGTTTTTAGTATGAAAAGTTTCTAAGTAAAAGAAATGATACGGTGCCATACCATAAATTGCCTAACGTCTTTAGACTAAGTTACCATTTTATTAAAGAAAAATTGGTCAATCGTTATGTTTTTAGTGTGAAAAGTTAAGAAATGATACGGTGCCATACCATAAATTGCCTAATGTCTTTAGACCAAGTAACCATATTATTAAAGAAAAATTGGTCAATACATCTTTGTCGTTTAACGTATTTGTGTTAGGAAAAATTGACTAAAGTTCTTTTGCAAAATGACTATATATGAAACAATTACTTGGTGATATGTAAAGTTTGTGAAACATAAATAAATCGAACGTTGTATGAAAATGAAATGAAATGAAAAATCGAAAAATCGTAACTATCAATTTCCCAGGCATAGTTTAAAGGAAGAAAAATGTTATGACGGTGAGCAGAATACATGGTTTTCGTTTGACTGCTCATGTCTTTTACACCCTGTATAGTCTAAGATCCGAACCTAAATCGACCTTCACCGAGCTGATGAAACATATTTTATTATTAATTTAGTATATTAGAAAATATATTAAAAATGGGTTGTCTAAAAAAATCCTGGACAGACTATTTTTAATTATTTTTTGAAAAATGATTTTTAATAAAATATTGCAACATCAAGATAATAAGAAAACTTTTGTCGCGCGCTTATGATGATATAAATTTTTTTCTATTATCCAATCGAGTGAAAGTAACTGATATCGACATACCTGTTCATACCTGACAACCCAGTAGTTCGCGCAGGTAAATAATAGACAACCCAATGCCTGCACATTCTATACGGTTTCTACTATCAGTCAGGACAAAATTTTCTTATTATCTTGATGTTGCAATATTTTATTAATTTTTTTAAAAAAATCATTTTTAAAAAAATAAATAAAAATAGTCTGTCCAGGATTTTTTTAGACAACCCATTTTTAATATATTTTCTAATATACTAAATTAATAATAAAATATGTTTCATTCTATTATCAGCTCGGTGAAGGTCGATATAGGTTCGGATCTTCTACTAATATAGATGGTAAAAATATTTTAGTAGGTTTAAGGTAACAATTGTGGGCCTTGTGAGGCATTGCAAACATTTTATAAATACAATAGGATACTCTGCTCCCAACTTATTTGGGGTTTGTACAGTATGTTTTGTTATTATGTCTAGACATACTGTGTCACTGTCACTGTGTGATTTAGGTATTGGATTCTATAACCAGACCTAAAATCTGTGCCACTGTAAAGAAAGGAGTGCAATACGCACGTTGCCGCTTTTGTACACATTACATCTTCCATGAAGAACCACTCTAAACTTATCAAGCACCAATGAAAATATTTATTTTGTTTAATCAGAACGAACTCCTAATCACACTTGACGAACAATGCCCGATAACGCAGTGACGAAGTTAACTATAAATAAGGATATCCTATGCAATTACATTGCCGCACGAGTCTCGTACTTATACAACTGTTTCTGGTAGTTTACGCTAGAGGCGCTAGTGGGCAATGTATGAAAGAGACGATACGTTTGATCGAGCTAGAAAAGTAACAAACTCATACTAGGGGTACAGTTGCTAGTTAATTTGAAACTTTTTCTGTCCTCGAGTGCAGCAGCTGAAAACTGATATCCATCATCAAAACTCACAACTAGAGTTGCTATGTCTGCGCTATTTCTTTAAGATATTTCTATCTAAATAGCAGTTGCGAGTTGTATGTTGCCGCAATACAGAGATCTAAGTTACTCTGTCTCCATAACGCCTTACGTGAATAGACTACTTCGTAGGTAAGAATATCTACTCCTTAGTCCGCATCTACACGTAAAATCACGTGAGATAGTACACAAACACTTGCTAACTCTTTAAAAAAATCTTCCCAGGATGGGTCACTTGGAAAATAGAAGGAAATTCGATCGGATAATCCTTTCCTCGGTCCTCTATCGGCATGAGTTGGTCAAAGTGAATTGTGACAACAATTACTTAAATATTAATCCAAGGTTTAACGTTTGACAAAAGCGTATCGTCGAGTAGTCTTTTATACGTTACATATCGAATCAGAGCAATCGATACACTTGATCAAACACGTGAAATGCGTAATTATAATACATTACATTTGATGTTGATGTCAGAAAAGCTATTTCGTAATAATCAAAGTAGGTAAGAATAAAGAAAGGCGTACATCATTGTTTGATTTCAAAACGATACAAATAAATGGGATAGGCTCGGGATACGCTCGGCTATTAATTTGCACCTAATGACTAAGCCATCTGTGGGAAGTTCGCCGTAAAGTCTGGAGGTCCTTGCCTTTGCCAAAGAAGTTTAATATCTTTTTGCCCACATAAAAAAACTAGTTAATGAACTGAGTTTGTTATTAGTGATGTATGTGATACATACATTTGGGAATATTGTACCCGGAAGTTTACCGGACACATTGGGAATAGATGTTGCCCAAAATTCCATGTCCTTTTTAGTGTATTATAATATAAGTATAAGTGTGTTATGTATTGTAAGTTGGATCTAAATGCGACATAAAACCATTGAAGATTTTATTTTTACATTGAAAAATAAAGCTACCAACTTACTTTGTGCAGACTACGTCGATTTTATCTTGATAGTTTATGGCGTAATGGAGACTTATTAAATATTTAATAATTTAACTTTAATTTGTGTGTATTTCTAGGGTTTGTAGCACGCAAGTGTGACGTCAGTGTTGCAAGCGTAAATAAAGAAATAAAGAATTTGAAAAAACCTAATATCTTGTCTACAAAACTCTAGAAAGTTATTTTAGAATCGAGACTTTAGATTCACGCAGTTTTAATTTATAATATCTTGGTATCCAATCTTTATAAACAACGTTTTACAATTTTTTCGGCGCACTTTATAAACCATAAATTGTCGACAGTTCCTCAGGTCAGCCATTAACACAATATGTAATAATTGGTTCCCCTTCGGTTGGTCAACAGTTAAGATGACAAGCAACGAAATTCAAAGTGATCATTTCGCAAACCAACGTTCGATTTATTTATGTTTCACAAACTTTACATATCACCAAGTAATTGTTTCATATATAGTCATTTTGCAAAAGAACTTTAGTCAATTTTTCCTAACACAAATACGTTAAACGACAAAGATGTATTGACCAATTTTTCTTTAATAATATGGTTACTTGGTCTAAAGACATTAGGCAATTTATGGTATACATCATGCAATGCAAGCATGCATACATAATGCAATGCAAGCATGCATACATCATGCAATGCAAGCATCCATGTAGCAAGCAAGAATACAAGAAGCAATCGCAAAATTTTTAGGCGAACCGAATGGCACCCATAAACTATTATTGAACAATTTCTTTGTGTTTTTATAATTCTTATGTTTTTAGTATGAAAAGTTTCTAAGTAAAAGAAATGATACGGTGCCATACCATAAATTGCCTAACGTCTTTAGACTAAGTTACCATTTTATAAAAGAAAAATTGGTCAATCGTTATGTTTTTAGTGTGAAAAGTTAAGAAATGATACGGTGCCATACCATAAATTGCCTAATGTCTTTAGACCAAGTAACCATATTATTAAAGAAAAATTGGTCAATACATCTTTGTCGTTTAACGTATTTGTGTTAGGAAAAATTGACTAAAGTTTTTTTGCAAAATGACTATATATGAAACAATTACTTGGTGATATGTAAAGTTTGTGAAACATAAATAAATCGAACGTTGGTTTGCGAAATGATCACTTTGAATTTCGTTGCTTGTCATCTTAACTGTTGACCAACCGAAGGGGAACCAATTATTACATATTGTGTTAATGGCTGACCTGAGGAACTGTCGACAATTTATGGTTTATAAAGTGCGCCGAAAAAATTGTAAAACGTTGTTTATAAAGATTGGATACCAAGATATTATAAATTAAAACTGCGTGAATCTAAAGTCTCGATTCTAAAATAACTTTCTAGAGTTTTGTAGACAAGATATTAGGTTTTTTCAAATTCTTTATTTCTTTATTTACGCTTGCAACACTGACGTCACACTTGCGTGCTACAAACCCTAGAAATACACACAAATTAAAGTTAAATTATTAAATATTTAATAAGTCTCCATTACGCCATAAACTATCAAGATAAAATCGACGTAGTCTGCACAAAGTAAGTTGGTAGCTTTATTTTTCAATGTAAAAATAAAATCTTCAATGGTTTTATGTCGCATTTAGATCCAACTTACAATACATAACACACTTATACTTATATTATAATACACTAAAAAGGACATGGAATTTTGGGCAACATCTATTCCCAATGTGTCCGGTAAACTTCCGGGTACAATATTCCCAAATGTATGTATCACATACATCACTAATAACAAACTCAGTTCATTAACTAGTTTTTTTATGTGGGCAAAAAGATATTAAACTTCTTTGGCAAAGGCAAGGACCTCCAGACTTTACGGCGAACTTCCCACAGATGGCTTAGTCTTCAGGTGCAAATTAATAGCCGAGCGTATCCCGAGCCTATCCCATTTATTTGTATCGTTTTGAAATCAAACAATGATGTACGCCTTTCTTTATTCTTACCTACTTTGATTATTACGAAATAGCTTTTCTGACATCAACATCAAATGTAATGTATTATAATTACGCATTTCACGTGTTTGATCAAGTGTATCGATTGCTCTGATTCGATATGTAACGTATAAAAGACTACTCGACGATACGCTTTTGTCAAACGTTAAACCTTGGATTAATATTTAAGTAATTGTTGTCACAATTCACTTTGACCAACTCATGCCGATAGAGGACCGAGGAAAGGATTATCCGATCGAATTTCCTTCTATTTTCCAAGTGACCCATCCTGGGAAGATTTTTTTAAAGAGTTAGCAAGTGTTTGTGTACTATCTCACGTGATTTTACGTGTAGATGCGGACTAAGGAGTAGATATTCTTACCTACGAAGTAGTCTATTCACGTAAGGCGTTATGGAGACAGAGTAACTTAGATCTCTGTATTGCGGCAACATACAACTCGCAACTGCTATTTAGATAGAAATATCTTAAAGAAATAGCGCAGACATAGCAACTCTAGTTGTGAGTTTTGATGATGGATATCAGTTTTCAGCTGCTGCACTCGAGGACAGAAAAAGTTTCAAATTAACTAGCAACTGTACCCCTAGTATGAGTTTGTTACTTTTCTAGCTCGATCAAACGTATCGTCTCTTTCATACATTGCCCACTAGCGCCTCTAGCGTAAACTACCAGAAACAGTTGTATAAGTACGAGACTCGTGCGGCAATGTAATTGCATAGGATATCCTTATTTATAGTTAACTTCGTCACTGCGTTATCGGGCATTGTTCGTCAATTGTGATTAGGAGTTCGTTCTGATTAAACAAAATAAATATTTTCATTGGTGCTTGATAAGTTTAGAGTTGTTCTTCATGGAAGATGTAATGTGTACAAAAGCGGCAACGTGCGTATTGCACTCCTTTCTTTACAGTGGCACAGATTTTAGGTCTGGTTATAGAATCCAATACCTAAATCACACAGTGACAGTGACACAGTATGTCTAGACATAATAACAAAACATACTGTACAAACCCCAAATAAGTTGGGAGCAGAGTATCCTATTGTATTTATAAAATGTTTGCAATGCCTCACAAGGCCCACAATTGTTACCTTAAACCTACTAAAATATTTTTACCATCTATATTAGTAGAAGATCCGAACCTATATCGACCTTCACCGAGCTGATAATAGAATGAAACATATTTTATTATTAATTTAGTATATTAGAAAATATATTAAAAATGGGTTGTCTAAAAAAATCCTGGACAGACTATTTTTATTTATTTTTTTAAAAATGATTTTTTTAAAAAAATTAATAAAATATTGCAACATCAAGATAATAAGAAAATTTTGTCCTGACTGATAGTAGAAACCGTATAGAATGTGCAGGCATTGGGTTGTCTATTATTTACCTGCGCGAACTACTGGGTTGTCAGGTATGAACAGGTATGTCGATATCAGTTACTTTCACTCGATTGGATAATAGAAAAAAATTTATATCATCATAAGCGCGCGACAAAATTTTCTTATTATCTTGATGTTGCAATATTTTATTAAAAATCATTTTTCAAAAAATAATTAAAAATAGTCTGTCCAGGATTTTTTTAGACAACCCATTTTTAATATATTTTCTAATATACTAAATTAATAATAAAATATGTTTCATCAGCTCGGTGAAGGTCGATTTAGGTTCGGATCTTAGACTATACAGGGTGTAAAAGACATGAGCAGTCAAACGAAAACCATGTATTCTGCTCACCGTCATAACATTTTTCTTCCTTTAAACTATGCCTGGGAAATTGATAGTTACGATTTTATTAAAGGTCAAAGTCATAATTTTTTTTTTCATTTTTTTATGAGAACGTATTCTATACGTTATTTCTTAATTATTGTCCAAAGAAACATTATCATTATTTTTAGTATTTCATAACAAAAAATGGCTTCAAAACGTTAGCGTTCAATGTAGCTCACTCGATGCGCACGGACACTAACGAACGGGGCCACCGTCAAGCAAAATTATCGCGGTATTGCGAGTTGCGTGCGAGTTTCGCCCTTTACATTGCGCGGTACAATTTGCAATTTTTTGTAACACCAAAAAATAAAAATCATTTCCCAGCAATATTTTTTTTGAAATATGTCTTATTTTGATGTATAGAATACGTGGTTTTCGTTTGACTGTTCATGTCTTTTACACCCAGTATGTACATAGCCACTTGGAGACGCGCGTGACGGAGTTGAATGGCACCGATACCGAATGGTTACATTGACCGCCGAGGTTTTAAAGCAATTTTTGGTATGAAATACTTAAAATTTTGATAATGTTTCTTTGGACAAAATTTAAGAAATAATGTTTTCAATTAGTTTTCATAAAAGGTCAAAGAAAATCTTAACTTTGACCTTCAATACCTTCATAACTATTAATTTCCCAGGCATAGTCTTGAAGAAAAAAATGGTCCTAATGATGAGCGGAATACGTAGTTGTAGGCTTTCTCATAGGTCTTTTTACAGCCGTTATACACCAAACGCTCCTTGAGAGTGCTGTTCTAGGTGGTTTACTGTCACCGATCTAGGGCCCTCTTGGTGCGATGGCTTACACGGGGTTCAGAAGCTCACTCAGTCGGCTTTAACGACACCCACGTGATGAAAAGGGCTATTCTTATCCGGAAACTACATCTCGTACATACCAGTTAATAAACAAGTATGTTATTGTGTGGCCATGAGTTTGCTCATGGTTTGGCCTAGGGATGTTACGGTGGCGACTTTCTCGGAACCGAAGTTGGAACCGGAATCGAAGTCTTAGCTGGTTTAATCAGAGCTTGAGCCAGAATTTGATTTCAGTTTTTCTTTTCTGTGTTTATTAAGTATTTCATACGAAACACATGTCACTATGTTGGCTGTCTGTTGTGGTATTATATCATCATCATTGACGATACTTATCATAATATTGATAAGTAGCGTTTTTATAAATTAGATTTAAAATTATGGTCACCGTTGTGTATTTCGTCTTTTCGTTATATCCTCCGATTCAATATTATCCGAGCGAAAATCGAAATCTCCTATTCCATTTAAAAAAAATCGGAATCGAAGCTCCATAAGATCCCTTCTTTGATGCATCGTGAACTCTTGCGGCTTATTAATTACCTTTTGCTCCCTGAATATACAGGGCATCCCGCGGCTATGCCACATAGATGGCAAGTATCTTAAATGTATTGTGGATAGGAAATTTTAGGAGATGTTGTTCTGTATTGATACTTTATTACACTAGTTAGTTATATAGGATAGCCGAAGGATAGGCTAGTCCGTCTGCAAATTCTTGTATTGTGTTGTGTAGAGTCCTTGAGATAACAGGTTTATTATCCACTTAAGAATATTATTTGCCCACGCTGCTGTTTAAACAGTTAAAATATATATTTAACAATGGCCGAGACGGACCTTATATCAGATCGTTATATCAGTCTAAATTCCAAAACGAGTGCTATATTTCAATGACAAATAAGGAAATTCATACATATTCGATGTTAAAAAGATTCTACTAGGGGACCCCGATTAGTGTAGACTTTATCTGGCTGTCTTATTTATGTGTTTTATTTCAGACAACTTAAAATTGATCCATAGATGTTAGTACAAAAGTAAAATAAAAACAAGTAAAATACTTAGCCTATGTTAGTAATTTAAAATTTAAATAAAAGTAGAAATAAGTGAACAGATATTAGGCGACTGATGAGGTCGACTATAGAGGTGTCCGTGTTTCTACCATCACTCTCTGCACCAGACACCTCCACAGTGGCGACGTATATCCATCCGCTATTGTTTTCAGGATGGTATTGCGATTGCCACTTATTCTGCGGATCAGCGATATGGTCTTTTTGCTGATAATGGCCGCGAAACCGTCAGTTTGGTACTCGGCAAACATCGCCGATGCACTACAGAAACGGGGCAGGCGCAGCACCATCCTGAATATATTATTATATTGTACACGCAGGGTGTCCAGCGATTTTTTGGGGTAGCCAGCCCATAGACTTCCCGTGTACATATTTTGGCAGCAGGCTATAAATAGTGTGACCTTTACTTGTTCAGTACAACGAGAAAATCTCCGGGCCAGCATGTTACCTCTGACCGCCAGAGCCCTGCGTTCCCTCTCGATATCTTCATCGTCTTTAAGGTCGTCTGTCATGATATGCCCCAGATATTTAAATAACCTGTAACTTTATTTTTATGGCGACAGACGTTGAGGTGGTGGTAGTACCTAGACATGCCTAGACTTAACGCATAGATATCGTTGCTGTCAGGCCGGTAGGCATTGACTATCTATGCCTACAGACTTGACTGTTTAGTTGAGAATTTATAAGCATTTGTAAACGGAATATTTCTACGAATCCACCTAGTAGCTGTTAAAAACACAACACCATTTTTGCGTTGTGACGTTGTTAGCACAGTCCTTTGTTAAATATTTTGTCTCACACATTGGCAGCATCCTTATTTGCAAACTTTTTAATGTATTGACGATGTTTGGAATCTTGTTAGTTGTTGTATGAATTGTTACAACCGTTTAGCAAACTGATCTTTCTAGATTTACGCAGTTGGAGTTTGTAATAACTTTATTTTAAGCATTATTGTAGTGGACCATCCTAAAATAACGCTATTACACTCTTCATGTATTTCTTTTAGGATATTTGTAATCATTTATTACGTTTGCTAATGATTTACGTTACATCAGCACACTCACATAGCTGCCACCTGGCTGCCACACACCACTCCTCATCCGCAGACGGGTGTGAAGGACGTCTCGTTTCATACGCAAAGGTCTGTACGTTAAATTCGTCCAATAGGCTTTAGGAACCACGAAGGTAAACACTCTTAAAAAATCTCTGGTGACAGCCATCTGTACGGTGTATTGTTGTGGTGTAGTATTTCGATTTGCGTTCACTATGATAGCTTCTGCAGAACTCGTATCTAAAGAAATTAATAAAAATTCATATATTTTATTAGAATCTTTAATAAGTATTTTCTCAAATTTATTCTCGTAATATACGCTCAGCAACAGAACCACATCGATAATACAGATATAAATCTCGGTTTTACTTCATGCGCAACGTTGTCGAAAATGTCAAGATCGAAAGTTACTTTGATCTTTTGATGATAAAGTCGTATGTCAACTGAAGGACTCAAATATTGTAACCGCGTGATACCGAATAAATCTAAAAAGTAGAAAATCGCGTTCAAAATGAATATAATTAGGTCTTTTGACTGTCGACATATTATGAAATATGCCATTATTTTCTTACACACTATTAGCTTTGAAACTTCTTTGATTTAGTAGCTGTTTCAGTTTTATATTTTTATTATGAACAAGGACTAAGTATACCTACTGTTATGGATTTGCATGTAGTGAAACTATAATAATTTAAATGACTAATTTTAAAAAATAAAATAAAGTGGCTATTTTCATGCAATTCCAAACAAGCTTCTACCAGTTTATTGTCATAGCCTTTCGCACCTTTCATGGTGTCCAACCTCACATAGTCATCATTTTGACCACTTCCTTATTTGTGTCCAATACATTTGTTTGTAATGCAAACAAATGAACTGTTAACATTATTTACGTCGGCCGCGTGGGTGTCTGCGCAGCATCATAGCATTAATTACAAATTGAACGAATCAAGAATGAGCACGGCAACAATGGCGGTTTGTAAATATCTGACACCGTCAGACTATCTTGTAGAGCTCGCGCCAAACTTCTAGTTCACTCTGAACACGAGGCGATTACCTGAGCAGTACGAAATTGAACCTTGTTGGCAGGTGGCTGTGCGAACCCCTTGACTTTGTCGTATACCGGAATCGACTCAAAAGTCGATAGAAACCTTATATTTTGATGTCATACACGCATGTTAAATTTGGTTGCAATAAGTTAAAGCATGCTCGAGTTATCGTGCTAACGCACAGAGACACAGACACACACACAGACATAATCCCAAAAACGGTATTTTTGTACTCCGGGAGGTCCAAAACGTGTAAATCCGTCAAAATCTCGAGGTCGAATTTTTGGACGATTACAAGACTTCCTCTAACTACGTATACAAGAAAGTAAAAAGATAGAAAAATTCAAAGAATAAACACTACATTTGATCTAATATTAAAGTGGAAGTTGGGGTAGTACCTCCACCTTACAGAAGACCACAGCCAAATAATAGCCGTGTGACTCCGGCAGAGTAGAATAGTATCACCCCATATCCTCCAGTAGGTGTCGTAGAAGACGACTAATGGATCAGCAAAGGGTTATTGATGTCCTTATACTCCGTCCACCAATCCGCATTGGGCAAGCGTGGTGGACTACCTACTGCCTAAACCTCCTTCGATGACAAGGAGAGGCCTTGTGTCCCAGCAGTGGGGCGAATTTTGAATGCTGTACTGATGATATGGCCCAAGCTAAGGTCCAGAGCGAGACCCTTGTAATTTGACAATTGTGTTTCTGTTACACAGTCATCAATAGAATGAGTCAATAAGCGCGAAACTGAACCAAACGTCATGGATAATTTTGAATTTGATTAAATATTTACTTTTAAAAATATTGCCAGTAAGTAGGTTATGAAAAATGTATTTGTTTTTTTATTTGTTTCAGGAATGTGTTTAATTAATTGATACACCATCGACCGCAGCTTTTTTTGTCTTTTTATTTCCTTCCATCCAATCGTTGCCTGGAAGAAATCTCTTTTTAATAACAAGGCTGCCTATTACGACTTAGTGATAAGACTTAGTGATAGATATATCTGTATTTTTTGTATTATTTCTTTTGGTGTACAATAAAGATTATTAATTCATTCATTCCTTTCCGAAAACTTCTAAAAATAACCTAAATCAATGAAAAATAATAATGTTTCTACAATACTGACATAGGATTTGGCCATAAAATGTTTAAATTCTTATTTAAGACTCCGAAACATGAGGAAACATAGCCAGCACATCAACTGCCGTTTTTTATGGTTTTTTAGAATTTTCATTTACAGTTTCTTTAACAATAAACTCTTTAAAGTCTTATTTAAGACTCCAAACATGACAAAAATAGCAGGCACCTGAGCTGCCGAGAAATGTTACTTATTATGTTTTTTTTAATTTTCATTTACAGTTAATTTTCATTCAAAACGGTAATTTCATATAGAAGGTACTAATATCACCTATTCGTAAAATCTTTCTGATTGGAGATACGTTGGAGCTACAAAAGCCCATCTTATAATAGTCCCAATACGATTGTAATTGCCTCATTTCATTTTGTTTGTTTACTGTTAAAAAGTAATATCGTCACTGACTGTTTGCCAGAGAAATCGTTAATACATACTTTGTGATACTTATTTATATCTTATCATATTGAGCAACAAAAAATGTCCAATGGCCTAAGCTTTGGCAAACATTGAGTAATGTTTTAAGTGCCACACAAATGTTTAATACACACAATTTAACACTTTACTTAACAGGACATTTAATGTTTTCCATTTAAGTACCATTCACGTAGTATGTGAGTGATATTGCCAAATTCCGTCATAGATTTGGTATAAAAAGTTCACGTCATAGTTGATTGCAAAAATTGCGATGCGAAAAGTCGCAATGTACTTATATTTTGTTGTCTTTATATATTGAAAATATGGGTATTTTATTTCCATGGCGACAAATCGCAAATTTTAAAGAGCTTTTTCACAATACATTATTGTGCGCCAAGGGTTGGATAGAGGATTTTTTATCACGCTTTATAAAATACCCGCAAAACAAAGAGGTTTAATCTTACATAGATAAAGTGACTATATCTAAACAGTTCCTGTGTGCACGTCAACTTATAAACCACAATGGAATTAGTGGGATAAACGATCCCAGTATTTCTATCAGTCATCATCATTATTTCAGCCGAGTGACGCCCACTGTTGGACATAGGCCTCCACCAAGGATCTCCAAACCGGTCGGTCCTGCGCTGCCCGCATCCAGCGGCTTCCCGCGACCTTTACCAGATCGTCAGTCCTCCTTGTGGGGGGCCTCCTACCAACGCTGCTTTTCCCGGTACGTTTCTATCAATGGAAATACATAATGGAAATAGTTGAACCCGAAAATAGTCGTTTGCCGTTACATACATAAAATCACGCCCTCCATAGGGGTAAAGGGGCAACTAGGCACAGACTTGTTTCCACTTGCTACGATCCTTACATATTTCTTTCATTATATCTACTCGCAACACAGATCACAAATGGTCTATGTACATGCTCGGCGATTTCGAGTAGGTATTTTTCACCTCGCCCTTTTTCAAGATGTTTTCCATTTGTTGATCGATAAATGTTTGCATAGTCTTCTGGTCCCGAACCTCCTTTCACTTTCAATTCATATTTATCCTTTTCGTCAAACTACTTTCATACATGAATCTCTATACACCGTTCATTTGTTATCATCCACGATAATTAAGAGCCGCTTCCTATATTGCATACAAACAACTCTTGATATGAGACTAACATCGAAATCATTCATCATTTTTGTTGCGTAGATATTGCACTTTTGTATTTCGATGTTGAGTCCATAGCAAGAGTCTTTTGTGATAAAAAAGATTCGGTGTATTTGAAAATATAGAGATTGTAATCAAACTCAGCATAGCGGGATGTGAGACGGTGCTGAAAATCGATGCTCTTTTCATATGTAGGTACCACAGTTAGGTACATACTTTGGAGACAAGCAGTGCAATCTTGCGCTACAATGCAAATGCACATTATTGCGTAATTTTTTCAGGTTGTTTATATAAAGGCTGGTGACGATTACTAAAAAAGTCAAATATTTAGGAGGCAGTGTATTTTTAGCGTGTTCTTAGGGCCTGTTTCACAGGTTGCCATTAACTTTCCAATAGCGTTTATTTTACAGATATTATGTTCATTTAAAACTGTAAATTTAACTGCCAGATATATTTTGATCCGACCCGTGAAACCGACTCTAACGGCAAGTTTTACGTTTTACAATTTTGCAAAAAGTTACGTTAATGTCAACTAAATTCATAGGAATGGTTTTTTCCTTTTAAACATAATGTTATTTTTTTATGAAATTATAAAAAGTATAATTTGGTGCAACCGGTTTAGTGTAATTAACTTAAATTGAAAGAAAGTAATAACAAAGTCTTTCGCGAAGTAATAGAAAAACCACAAGTCAGCACAAACATATTTATATCATGACCGCAAAACGTTAATTACACGGAGCCTCCATTATTCAAGAATACTTTTTGTTTCATTAAAATCATAATGGGGATTCCATCCATATTTTTTGTTTGTTTGTAGGAGTTGTATAATCCTATATCCGGTTAAAGTAGACGAATCGGTTTTCCCGATTATAAGTATTTCCCGTTGTTTTTACATATAATAAAATTAATAAATAATCAATTTTATCGCGAAGAATTTCATTGTCAAATTCCTCTGAATCAAGTTTATGCAAATCCTATCCATTATAAGTTTGTCTGAAAATAACAGCTTTTAAATAAGTACCATAAGTAAATAGTACCTAAAGTAAGTAACGGACTCGTCTCTCCAAAATTTTGGGTCCAGCGTCAATTCTGCGCACACATCGCCAGGCGAAATGAGAATTTGGAAAAACTTATGACGCTAGAGTTAAAATTAAATTTCATTTCACAAACAAGTAAAAAATTCAAAAAACTGAAAGGAATGACATTAGTTAAAATAGGGATTTACAAGGTAAAATCGACTCCTCCTATTGTTAAAGACAGTTAAAATGTAGCTTATGTTACCCGGATCATAATTACGAATCGGTTGGCACCTTAATTCATCAAAATAGGATGAATAGTTTGCTTCGTCGAGTAAAAAAAAGCTTCAATTATTAATTTATTTATTGCTTGTACAAAGTACATTGTTTTCATAATCATCTTAAGTCAGCATTTCTGGTGCGCGCTGTAATAATTTTAATTGACACTCACTTCATAACAAAACTCTTTAGTGTGCACACATTGTAACAAGTAATAAATAAATAATCTTTATAATATCAAGCAAGTGTTTCCATCAACCAACATAACTATCAAGAAATATCTATCAATTCTATTTATGTACTATTTACACCGTACATTGATATTTACTTTACCTTATGAAGTAGAGATTTGGTTTGGTCGGCCTTATTCGGTCAAAACATCATGACTTACCTGAAAAAAGAAAAAGCCATTAATAACTTTATAATAATTAACTAGCCCGTAAACGTACATACAATCATGCACAAAGGGGTTGAGCAGAACTAGGTAACATTTGGTCACGCATAAAATAACATCTGGCAGCATGGGCCATTTAGTGCCTCAAAATAGTTAATAGTACACAATATTGTGATACCACTGTTAGATTATTTATCTCTTTGAATTTGTCCCTAAGTGAAACCCGCGGTCCTAGTTGGTACTTAAATAGCTCATTTTTGCAAAATAAATATGGTGTTAATGTACACAGCATTACCCCAGAGAAGAATTCCATAAGACAATAATATGGAAATACTCAAGTACACAATTCTAGCTGTGTCTACATTGTCAGGATGCCCGGAGAGGATGTTAAGTGAGTGGTGGGCACTTGTGGGAGGAACACCTTGACTTCCAACTCATACCCCTGCAGTGGCATCGTACTGCAGGGATGATGAGTAAATGAATTAGACTTTTCCGAAAAAAAGAAAAGGTACCCTACCACCAACCAAATTGTTAAAAAGCACCTACTAAGGCTAAACACAATTTATATGCTGCTCCAAATTCTGTGAAGCAGTAACTCTCCAAGGTCAGTCAGATTATTCCGGGTCCATTCTACCAAAACAATAGACAGTTAGCGAAGATAAAAATAATACCTGTGCGTAGTACCATGAGTACTTCAAGTTTTTTTGCTATTTTTTGCGTACAATCTCGAATCATAGTAAACTTGGTGACCATTCAACCGAAGTTTTAAGTTAAATCTGTAACGTAGAAATTAATAGTAAAATAGATATCTAAAACATTACATATAGACTATAGGCCCGTGTCAAAAAAATGGTGGGTCATTTGAACCACGAGGTGACCTATCTAGAACGATATAAGAGCATAAAATAATAAGATTCAGCACTTTGCCGTCACTTGTAAGCTGTCCAACTGAGTGCAGGTGAGAATTCAAAAGTACATGTAGAGTGAGTACATTTTGGTCATATATTTTTGTACGGCATTCTTACGATCAATAGATCCATGAAAAATAATAAGAACATTTTTTGACGGCATTATTTTTAATAGTACTTTTGAGTGCTAGATAATGTTTTGGAACTGAAGCCGTACTTTTTCAAATCACCCCCTGGACCACGGAAAGAGAGGGGGTTGCAACCCTCGATTTTTTCCCCTTGTCCCTTGATTTTTGTACGGCGTTGCGGAATAATGGATTAGAAGCAGTATTGAAATAGTATGAAACTGATGCCGTACAAAATCAAATGACCAAATTTACCATGGAAATTGTCGGAAAATAAAAATAAAAAATCCGACTTTGTGACGCACCATATTTTTAAGGCACTGCGCGTTTTCTTATTATTTTTCATTGATCTATCGATGGTAAGAATGTCGTACAAAAATATATGACCAAAATGTACTCACTCTACGTGTACTTTTGAATTCTCACCTGCTTTTGGACAGCTTACAAGTGACGGCATAGTGCTGAATCTTATTATTATATATGCTCTTATATCGTTAACCTGGTAGTGAACTGAATGAAAATGACCCACCATTTTTTTGACACGGGCCTGTAGTCTAATAGTTACTTCGTAGTGTGTGAAATATATTTTGATTGACAAAGTGATAAAATAAGTTCCCTGAACATCTATTAATTTTTATTTATGTTATTATCAGACAGATGATGATGATGATGATTGGCCGTGTGATACCGGCAGAGTAGAATAACATCACTCCTTATCCTACAATGCAATGGGTGTCATAGAAGGCGACTAAGGATTAGCAAAGGGGTATTGATCACCTTATACTCCATCAACTAATCCGCATTAGGCAAGCGTGGTGGCTGGTGGGGTACTGCCTAAACTTCCTTCAATGACAAGGAGAGGCCTGGTGTCCCAGCAGTGGGTCAAATGATTAAGGCTGTCATGATTTTATCAGCAACTCCTTACTGGCGGATAACGGTCACCTTAGCCAATAAGATCAGAATACCGTTCGTGCCCAACTATAATACATGATAGTACCGACCCTATTACGCTAATGCGCTATTTCCTAATCGGCCTTTGTATAACACTACACTACACTACGCACTCGTCATATTATATCACAACGCACCCACGGTGCTAATTCTGATAGGAGATATTGTCACAGGAAATTAAAGCGCTTCAAATTTGAGGAGGCAGTTAGCTAGTCTCATCGATCCTAAAATATCTGTTGTCTACATTGAATCGTTTGAAAATAACAGTCCTGAGGGCCTAGACAAGTGGCCAATCGATTACGTTGAACGCTTAACGAAAAGGATATTATGTATGACACTGACATAATACTGAGAAAAAACTAGAGATGAAACGGATATCCGGTCACTATCCGGTATCCGGCGTATCCGGCATAAATTTATCCGGCCGGATACCGGATAGTTACTAAATATCCGGCCGGATACCGGATATTGAAAAACTACGATATTTTCCTATAATAAAGGCAATACATTAATCTTTGTGAGGTTATCAATAAAATGGCTTATAATTATGACGACTTTTATTTAAAGTCGAAAAAGTTACAAAAAAAACTTTTTAAAAACAAAATTTTCTTCTGAGGTATTCCCTCTAATGAATAAATATATAAAAAGTAAATAACTAAACAAAAAAATAGTAAAAACTTAGCGTAACCCGACCATGCAACGAGACAATGGGCCAAATATCCGGCCGCCGGATATCCGGCCGCCGGATATCCGGCTATCCGGCACCGCAGCTCACCCATTATCCGGTATCCGGCCAAACAACTATCCGTTTCATCTCTAGAAAAAACCATGGCGACCATCATGTCAAATGTTAGAGTTGACGTTGTTACTTGTAGAAACGATTTGTATCGTTTGCCACTTGTCTTGGCCCTCTGACGAAATGCTTAGAAGAATTGCATAGTATAGGTCTGTGAAATACAATGCGCGTGAATTCCCACAATACTTAACGAATACAATTGATGAACAAAGGAAAAACACTAAGTGAAAAAAATAATAATATCACTTAGCATTTAAGGCAGATAGGCAATATTGGACCAGCTCCCAAATTTTATCAGCTTTGTAATTAACTAACAACCCTAACCCACCCCGGCCACGCACGGCTATTACTTAGAAACCTTCCTTTTGAATCACTCTATGATGAAAGCCGTTACGTCGTTCTAAAGTTCTAAACGTACAGATAGAAAGAGCGCCTTGGTTTCATAACATGTATAGATAGATAAATATGGTTAAAAATGATCGCTGTAAGTGTATAATTTTAAATAATTTGAAAAAAAATGTGAAAAAGTTGTAGCCAACTCGAATTACCTTACTATTAAGATATAATAAAACATCAAAGCCGGTACAAATTAGAAGCCAACACAGTAAACTCTCTCCTCAGACCAATAAAAAAGTATTGGTCTGAGACTTTCTCCTATCTTCCTCGAGTCATCATAACAGCCCTTATAATTCGATCCACTCTTCTTGTCATCGAAGGAGGTTTGGGCAGTAGAGCACCACGCTTGCCCAATGCGGATTGGTGGACGTAAGGTAAGGTAAGGTGATCAAGACCCCTTGGCTGATCCATTAGCCGCCTTCCAAGACACCCATTGAAGGATATGTGGTGATGCTATTCTACTCTGCCGGCAACACATGGCTTCCTCGAGTATTAAACTAAAAATTACATGCGACTCTGCTCAACTCCTGAGTGTATTTGTATGTATGTATGACTGTATGTGCAATACATACATATCTCGTATGTTGTTTAGAATAGCCCACGCGATCGGCACCAACGCAGCGATCCCACGTCACGCTCCTTACGCTCAATCATCATTTCCTACTGATGCCTAATTGGCCCTGGAGTGCAAAGCGACCTTGCTCGTGACTTTAACCAAACGTGAAGGGTACGAGGACCAAAACCCATTAATTAGATCAAAACTTTCGGCAACGCCTAGATTAGCCAGTTTTTATTCTATTGTATTTTTGGCACAAAAGAAATAACTTAAGGTGTACTTTTTTCCCCAAGGTTAATTTTGGAGCGGCATTTTAAATGTGTGCTTGTTGTAAATGAATCAACTTACTCCCAGGAAAATAAGAATTAGATTGTAGGGATATTCCTAAAGATTGTATGAAATTTTGTGATTTTTTTTATGAAATCCATTGTTTTTCTTAAACATTTATGGCCTCTTTCATAGGTTCTGATTAAGAGTTATCTGGCAGTTAAATTGTCTTTCTTGTATGGAATATCTGTCCAATAAACGTTGGTGGGAACTTATCTGGAACCTGTTGAATTGACCATTGTGTGCTAAATATTTAACTACAATGTTAAGCAATTAGAAATCGCAAGTCAAGAAGTATTTTTTTTAAACTAGGTATATGCTGTTGAGTAACAGTATTACCGTTTATTTTTGGTAAATAATCTTGATAATAGATTCGATAGCAGTGTAATTTAGGTCTTCAAACGATACTATTGGCTGCAATGTTTTCATTGACCTTCAATTAAATGATCAGTCTTAATTGGATGTTTCTACAAGAACATTCTAGGACACGAAAGAAAAAAAGGTTTCAATACTTATTTTCATAGATTTGTTTGTTAGACATTACAATTTAGGCTACAGAATATAGAAAAAATCCTTAAATCACAACTCTAAGAGTAAAAAATTAAGATCTTAGATACAACTCAGTTCAAATTACTTACAAAGACAATCTCTACATCATCATCATTAGCTTATGTATACACGGCTATTTTTTAATTAGTAGAAAAACTTTAGCATGTTGTCCCACTCATCAAATGGAACAACTTTTGCTATAGGACCAACACTGAAATCAAGAAAAAAAATCAGCTGTTTCATACATTTTGCTATATTGTATCGAACAGCTGAATTTTTCTCGATATCAGTCTTGGTCCCATAGCAAAATTTGTTCAATTTGATGAGTGAGACCACATGCTAAAATCTTTCTACTAATTGAAAAATATTGGTGTACATCCCTCATACAGTAGGTACTTATATCCTATTTGGCAACAAGCTTTCCTATACTATTGTGCAAAATTGTTATTACCTAAGCAAAACGATAAGTAATCAAATAAACAAGGACATCTCCGAAACAAACCACGGACTTATAAAATAGGATTTATTTGTTAGTCCTAGGAAAAAATAACTTTGCCAAAAAACATATAAATATAATAGAAATAAAGTTTATTGCATATCGACATAAATATACTTAATAATTTATATTCTAATATTGTAAAGCTGAAGAGGTTGTTTGTGTATTTGTTTGGTTGAACGCGATAATCTCAGGAGCTTATTCAAATCTAAAAAATGTTTTTGTGTTGGCAGAGTAGAATAGCATCACCCCATATCCTCCAATGGGTGTTGTAGAAGGCGACTAATGGATCAGCAAAGGGCCACCTTATACTCCGTCCACCAATCCGAATTGGACAAGCGTGGTGGACTAATGCCTAAACCTCCTTCGATGGCAAGGAGAGGCCTAGTGTCCCAGCAGTGGTTCGAATTACAAAGGCTGTTATGATGATTATGATGGTACCATACCATGACGGAGTTATACAGGAATAATCGCTATTTGTTTGCATACTATGATGTTGCCGGAAGATCTGCCATCGCTAAATATAGTAAACTGGAGAAACATTTTTTGTCATCTTTACCTTGTCAATGATTTTCATACGGTTGAGCTATTCATCAAAAAAGAGTTAGTCATCCTTGCAGAAAATATTTCAAAAGATCAATTTCAAGACCTTCTTCTTGCGGTTATTATCTTTTGTTTACATATATTAATAATTGTTAAGTATGATACTCACTCATATATTGCTTATTCACGGGCCTACTATCTTTTTCTACTTTATCTTAATAGCGATACTCATTTAAATTGTAATATAGAGTTATATATTAGGGGTTTAAGTATGAAATTGCCGTTTTGTATAGAGAATTCAACGAAAATTCATTTTTCCATACAAACATATTTACCATTTTTTAAGGAACCGCAAATCTAAATTTTGTGTAATTTTGTGGATAGAGAAAAAAATTGAGAATTGATACCTGTAAAAAATATTCATATTTTTATAACGGAGACGGGCACCTCTTAGGACGAGCTGTTTTTGAAGATGTATTTCTAGTAAAAAATTAAAAATAAGAATAAAATTTTATACATAAATATATGTCCTTGTAATGAAGTTTAAAATTGAAAAAGAATAATGGACATAGCTATTGTATTAAAGGCATATATCGCATGAAACTCATTCGCACGTGCGTGTGAAACGTCCCCTTTCAATAATAATACATTTTTAGTAGGCGTTTCGCCCGGATGTATTTTAATCGCGTGCGAATCGACTTCTTCAAGAACTATTAGTAATGTTATTATCGATTTGCTTTTGTTTTTAAAAGCAATATCTCAGATATACAAGTTTTTGGTATGTAGATGGGGTATCACCTACTCATGCTAACATAGTCATATAAATACTATGGTGGTATTAAAAATTCAAAATTGTAAACATTTTGTTTTTCCGATCGAATAATTTGTATTGAGAAATCAAAATTGTTTTAAAATTTCTTGATATCATCATAGTATATAACCGTTTGTAAGTAATTATAGGAAACTTATTAGGACCATTACGTGGCCTATAAAATTCATACCAAATGACTAACCTTGTCCAACACACTTACGACAGGTAAAAAACAATCAAAGAAATGAACCTTCACCGGCGACTGATCATAGTCTAACTATAAACATTGGCGAAGTAAACCGTCGACAAACTGAACGTAGCTGCAAAATTTGTCTAATTTGACTAAACTAATTTGACTAATCTAAAAAAGTAGTTTGTCCTCCAAATTCACATTGCGGCAGTTAAGGATGTTGAATGAATTCGTCACAGAGCATACAAAGCTACAAAAGACTTTAGAAAACGATACAAACGATTGATTTGTCTTGGATTTGTTCCTGTGAGAATAATTTCTCATGGAGTTAAACAAAACTATATGATGTTTGGTTCTGTAAAAGTTGGTTTTACGACTAGGTTGGCTACCACCCCGCTTTGAATTTAGGCACTTGATAAGAAATAAATAAATATTTTCTAGCGTTTTTGAAATGCGTGGGAATAAAATAGGGGATGAAAGGTCGCATGGAAGTCCATTCAAAGTCACGCTTTCATGCCACCAATTTTTGATGAAATGAAGGTACAAAAACATACTAAATCTTAAAACCTACCTTTTTTGTAAAGAAGGGCATGAAGAGATGAAAATTTTTGTGAAAAGTCTTCTTTGTTGAAGATAAAACCATGATACTTTGAATTTAGGCACTTGATAAGAAATAAATAAATATTTTCTAGCGTTTTTGAAATGCGTGGGAATAAAATAGGGGATGAAAGGTCGCATGGAAGTCCATTCAAAGTCACGCTTTCATGCCACCAATTTTTGATGAAATGAAGGTACAAAAACATACTAAATCTTAAAACCTACCTTTTTTGTAAAGAAGGGCATGAAGAGATGAAAATTTTTGTGAAAAGTCTTCTTTGTTGAAGATAAAACCATGATACTTTAAATTTAGGCACTTGATAAGAAATAAATAAATATTTGTTCTAGCGTTTTTGAAATGACCTGTGTGGGAATAACATAGGGGAAGAAAGGTCGCATGGAAGACTTTGTAAAGAAGGCCATGAAGGGATTAAAATAAGGGATGAAAGTAGTGTGGAAGTTCCTCACGTCGACGATAAAATCATGAAACTTCAAATTTAGGCACTTGATGAGTAATAAATAAATAATTATGCTGGCCTGATGAAATAGGGGATAAATGGTCGTATGGAAATCCAAAGTCCAAAAAATGCTGCCTTAAATAACTATTTCACTCTGACGAAGTCACGGGCAAAAGCTAGTAGAGAATAAAATGTAAACAGTTTCTTTACTTCATTGAATTTAGCTGCTATTTTTGTGTGCTGAGCAAGAAAGGTAGTGAGTGAAAGGGACACCACAAACCCATACAAAACTACATTTGGTTTGTTAAATTTATTCTTTATCGAATTTGGCGTAAGTAATAGGTCCTTACCTATGAAATTGGCGTTTTATTATCTTGTACCTAAACTTGCAATTTCTTTAATTCAATAGTTGTTTTAGGTTCTTATTATTATTATTATTTGAAACTATACTCTTTGCAATATTTTTGTCTGTAATTAAATTATATTTCACTTGGTAAATTCTGAAAAGAAAGTGAAAATGACTCTTCAATCTCTTCATCGGAATTGACTATTTGATGCCTACTAACTCATGGACAGACTTGATTATTTCATAATTTTTTAATGCTAGACTTAGCCGAGGGTTGTTCGCTTATTTCCTCAAAATTTTGTAACATTAGGATTTATAGTTAAAAAAAAATAGAGTTTGTATGGAACAACGCCAATTTTTATGAAGATTTTCAAAAAAATATGTATTTTCCATATTAACGTTATTTAAAATTTCTAAAAAACTCCGTTGCCAAATCTTTTGAAATTTGGAGTGTATAATTGGACAAGACTTAGTTAAAGATTGCATCAATAATTTAGGCAAAAAATAAGCTTGCCCATAAGTTACAACGATTCCAAGAGTTGATTCTGCTGATCATATAAAACAGCCACTTTATTTTATTTTTTGAATTAATCATTTAAATGATTATTATAATTTCACTACATGCAAATTCAACAGTATAGTCTTTATTCATAATAAAAATATAAAACTGAACCAGCTACTAAATCAAAGTAGTAGTACACAGCTAATAGTGTGTAAGAAAAAGAAACGCCAATTACATAGGTAAGGACCTAATATATGTGAGGGTTTCGGATGAAAGTCGCTTCCTTCTTTGGCCTTATCATGACTTACTATCAAGTGAGAAGAAATTAAAGAACATTGCAGATTGAATCAGAGGGGCAGGTCCGAACCTGCCCTAGTAGATTTCTAGTATACTGCCCCACGCCCATGCAAGATTCCCTCTGTTGCATAATAGATAGAGATCGGAAACGAGAATTCTGGTATCACCCCGATATTTAGCACCTTTACATTGGTATGGAAATGCATCGCAAAATGCATGCGATCGCATCTCCCTTACCCTTTCATAATCCTATCGAGTGGAAAACATGAAATTACTATGTGAGAAATTATAGTTAGTCGAGGTAAAGAACAACGGCTCGAATCTGGAGCAGCCCGAACAGCGGTAGTACCTACCTCCACCTTACAGAAGACCACACTCAAATAACACTACATTTTTGTGGTGTTGTGTTTCTGTTGGTGAGTAAGGTCACCAGAGCTCCACGGGGCAGCGCAAGTGTCACGTCAGTATAATGCTGGAAACGTCTATAGGCTACAGTGGCTGCTTACCACCAGGCAGGCCTTATGCTTGTCTGCTACCACGTGACATAAAAAAATAGGTAATAATTTTACCTAGTAACCACGTGAGTTTCAAAAATACGAAAATAATATTGTACTTTATTACTAAAATCCAGCACATATTTTCTCATCAACAAAACTATTGTATAATGTGGATTTAAAAAGAAGGTATCCATTTGGATGTCATATAGAAACATTAAGTAAACTAATTACAAACTTAAGAGTCCTGATTTCTTTAACATGAATGTATTAAGTTAATAGCGAACATTATTTATCAATTTGGGTTAGTATTTCAAACCTGTTATCATGTAACGTCGTAGTCATCACCGACATCACTATCAGCTAAGTTTATTAGTTAAACGGTATTGCTTAATTGTAATAATATAATGAGGTTCAATTGCATATTTTACGAAAAAATCAACTACCAAATGATGTTTCGTTTTGATTCTTGACTGCTATTTATCTGATTTTAATTTAACAATTATTAAAATTTCTATATTTATTTTATACTGAAAGTTTATATCGCGGTAAGAAAGTGTTACGTAATTAAAATTGCCATGTGATGCCGGCAGAGAACAATAACATCACCCCATGTCCTCCAATGGGTGTAGAAGGCGACTAATGGATGAACAAAGGGGTATTGATCACCTTATAAGCATTCCGTGAACCAATCCGCATTGAACAAGCGTGGTGGTATACTGCCTAAACTTCCTTCGATTCCTTGTGTTCCAGCAGTGAGTCGAATTATAAAGGCTGTTATGATGATATGATGAATTAAAATTTGGACAGAATTTCTTTTAATACTAGAAAAATAGACTGAAGAAAATCGACCTGCATTCGATGTATTTTTTCTAGTATTAAAAATGTTTACGCGTTTGTAAACGCAAAATTTGTTCCATCATTTTTTTTATTAAAAGGTCTAGCAAATGGCTCTGTCCGGTTTTATGCAAGTATAGCTGAAGTTGAATTCAAATGCAGATATCTTGAGCCAGAGATAATATTTGATTCTAAGAAAGTATTTGTAGGTGATTGATTAATTACTTACACCTTATAAATAAAACAACTTTTACGGATTTAACTCGCGTGCCGTTAAAACGCTCTTTAACGTAATTTTATTTTATTTATAATGTGTAGTGCTCGCGCAAATCTAAGAGAACATTACTTACACCTTTTTTATATATATATTTTTTAAATATAAAAGGTCAAGCAATTGATTCTATTCCACTTGATGGTAATAAGAAGTAGAATCTAAATGCGAAGATAGTTAGTGAGAGATGAACCACCGCGCAAGCCACCCTTGCCTTGCCGACCTGCAAGGTGCTCCTTCACGCCTCTTTTGAATGACCCAGGATTGTAGGAAGGAGGGAACACGTGTGCTGGTGAATTCCATTTCTAGATTATGAGACAAAGAAACGAGTTGTTAAATTTGTTTGACACACCTACTAGTCGCCGATTAGCCGGCAAAGAGCGTTTTAACGGCAAAGAATTTTACTTATCTGCACTTACCTCTGTAAGAAAATTAATTATGCAAAATTTCACACTCCTCCGCGCGCACAATATGGTTAAAAAAGGGGTACATTTTTTCCCTTACAATTTAAATATTATAAATAGTTTATTCATGGCATATCACTTCTATAATTATTAAAACAAACAATAATTAACAAGTATGAGGACGACGTCAGATTTATTTATCACACAGGTATCATTTAATCCTATGCAATAGTAAGTACAATTTATACAATGTTGCTTTATAATGCCCTGTAACTGTTCACCATCCACATATTGTATAAACACAATAAAATGGCCTGGTTACTGCCTAGTGAGGTGAGGTAGGACTGAAAATACATATTCAATCAGCACAAAACGCTTTGAGTCGAAATGTATAAAAACGTATGTAAATGCACAACCTCTATATAAAAATATTTAGGTAAAATAATATTTTGTGCCCAAGAACGAAAGGGTTTTTGATGATTAAAAAGTACTTAGCGTTACTTTACACTTAATTTTGATATATAAATTCTATTGCATTAAGTAATCATAATTTAGTACAAACGACTGGTACAAAATTTTGGCGAAACGTGGAGTGGAACAAATTAGGCCAATGATGTATACATTAGCAATGTTTTAATTTTTTTTCGACTGAGTTTTTTTTAAGAAAGCGAAAACCTAGACCAAAACCTTAGTTCGCGAGCCTCTCCCACGGGCGGGGGAGTTATCTTATCTTATCTTATCTTATGTAGGGGCCGTGAGTTTCCCCACGGTGCACTTCGACCCAATGGGATCTTTTGTGTCTCCCGTCTCGTTCACTCTTGTCGCTCCTTGAATAAGCAAGCCATTAGTCTAACTATATCCATGGGCTTGAAGAGCCTGTAGTCTTCTGGCTTTGGGTAAGCCAATCCCAGGATATTTAATCTAGTCCTGGCAATGGAATCACAGTCACATAGTAGGTGTTCCATGGATTCCTGGTTATGCCCACATGCTCTGCAATTTGGTGTTGTCGAAATTTGCATTTTGTTGAGCATGTGGTTTGTGGCGTAGTGCCCTGTGAGTCCACCCAAGATTAGGCGGGCCTGTTGTCTGTTGCCTCCAAATATGGATTTACTCCATCCTCTTGGGCATTCTCCTAAGAAGGATTTGGAGTGTTTCATACCAGGTGACAGTTTCCATTCCATACAGTGTCTTTTGAAGACGTGGTCTCTAATGGCTTTGCTGATGTAGCATTTGGATAGGGGGATGAATGGTTCAGGGCCTACTAATGGGGTTTCTGATCCTTTCCTTGCCAGTTCATCAGCTTTCTCATTGCCTCGGATCCCCTCATGTCCTGGGACCCAGATTATTTGTACCTTATTGCATTTACCGACCCTGTTTAGGGTTTGGACCGCATTGAGTACTATACCTGAGTCGACGCGGGGGTTCAAGAGGGCTTTGAGTGCTGCTTGACTGTCACTTAGGATATAGACAACTTTGTTTTTAACACGTTGTTCTATGATCTTTAATGCGCAAAGGATTATTGCATAGATCTCCGATTGGAAGACCGTTGCAAGTTTTCCCATGCTTTGATATATTTCGAGATCGTTGCAACAGATACCTGCTCCAGTACCAGAATCCATTTTGGATCCATCAGTAAACCAAATTAGGCTGTCCCTTTCCGGGGTCGGTGGGTGGTTTCTCCACTGCTCCCTAGTTGGAATCTTAATTCTGAATTCCCTGTGAAACATGATCTTAGGGTGTATTTTATCGCTCCTCATGTTCATGTAACTATCTAATTCGGGTATTTCGCTATACTTAGTATGCTTTGTCTGAAATTGCGTAGGCTCCCATAGACCAGATATTCTCAGTCTATAATGGGCCTTCCTTGCCTCAGTTTCAATGACTATGTGCAGTGGTGGCAGATCTAGAAGAATCTCCATTGCTGCCGTTGGTGTGGTCCTAAACGCACCGGTGATTGCCAAGCATGCTGTCCGCTGCAACTTGCAGAGCATGTCTTTGCAGGTTTTCAACCTTACTCTTGGCCACCACACAATGCTGCCATACGTAAGAGATGGTTTTACCATGGCGTTGTAGAACCATTTGATGATTTTGGGTTTTAGACCCCATGTCTTTCCATAGGTGGATCGACACATTCCAAAGATCCTTAGACTTTTTGCTACACTTTTTTCCATGTGGGATTTCCAGGTTAGTTCCTTGTCCAGGGTCATTCCTAGATATTTTACCTCTCTGGACCATGGTAGTTCGACTCCATAAAGATGTAGCGTTTTGAGTCTTGTGAGGTTCCTTTGTCTTGTAAACGGTACTAAAGAGGTTTTGTCGGGGTTTACTGAGAGGTGATTGGCGCTACACCATCCCTCCAGCTTGTCCAGTGCTTCCTGCATGAGTTCCGATACTGTGCCTGGGAATTTCCCGTTCGCCATGATGACGAGGTCATCGGCATAGCCCACCGTATATAGTGGTCCTTTGTTCAGTTCGACTATTATTGAGTTAACTACTAGGCTCCACAGTAACGGGGATAGGACACCTCCCTGTGGGCAGCCCCGGGTAGTTTTTGCTAGTAGTCTGTCACCTAACAAGTCAGAAGAGATAATTCTGCCTTTAAGCATGCATTCTATCCATCTGCAAAGGGTGAATGGGATACCGTGCTCCTTGGCAGCTTTCCTTATTGACTCATAGGTCGTGCGGTCAAAAGCACCTTCAATATCTACAAAGGCGCCTATGCACACTTCCCTATTTTCTATAGCCTTTTCTGCCCTATTTACCACATAGTGTAAGGCAGTTTCCGTGGACCTTCCAGGTTGGTACGCACATTGTAGACCATGTAGCGGTAACTTCTTAAGATGTCCATCCCTGATGTGATGGTCCACCATTCTCTCCAATGTCTTTAAAATAAATGATTGGAGACTAATTGGTCTAAAGGCCTTAGGTTCCTCGTAATCCGGTTTACCAGGGCGTCTATTACCAAACGTAAAAAACGATACCCGCAATTGCGGCCGGCTTTCGGACGATTAACGTTTTAGCAACCTATTCCCAAAACAAGCTTCCCAACTTCGTTGACCATAAACAACATCAGACAGCATCGGACCAATTAAAGTGAATGGAAGAGTGAACGGAATTAGCTTGGCCTAAAGACTTTTGAGCCATGTTTTCATTTAACAATAGCCATGACGAAAGATTTTGAAATTCGCTTTCGTAGTGTACGTATACATTTACTTTATACGAAAAAATATTTATTTCGGTACTAAACTAATGTTTAACTTAGTTTGAAAGACATTTTCCAATATTTTTTCAATAATGCGCGAAAACAGCTCACAGTGTAATGGCGTCGGGTTTGACGGGCGTGACGTACGCCTAGGTAAAGGTCAAGTTGTGTCTACAAACATAATGCGCAGTAATGCGCCCTCCAGACTCACGCCGAGAACCCCCGAGACATCTGAGAAGCGTGAATGTGATTAGTTTCTCGCGTTCTCGTTCTCGGGCTCGCATGTTCTCGGCTCGGTGTCGGTTTTTTGGCCCGCTTCAAAGGTTTTTTCGGGCGAGAAAAGAGAACCGTATCACATTCTCGTTCACTGTACCATACCAAAGCTGCTGCACTGTCAAAGTCATCCATTTCGCATCGGTCGAGAATGCAAGTGAGAAGTTCGCGTGAGTATATATATATCGTGTGTTTTTCTAGGTCACTTTTTAAATTTATTAAATTCTGGTGTGCAGTGCCTCAGTGTAAAAACACATCAATAACAACACCCAAAAAGGTGTTTGTAGGTATATGTAGGTACCATAACAAATAAGAAAATAATAAGGGTCATAATGCGTAATAGTATTTCAATATTTGCGTATTAGTATTTCATTTCGTGACCAAACACGAAAAAAGGGGTAAGTCAAGAAATTTATAGGTAAAACTGGAATCCACACTCAAATAAAAAAGTGAAGTTCAAAAATTGGTCCTTGAAACCGCTTACTTTCCTTTCTAACCTACCTCAGCACACGTATTAGACGGTCACGTGACTGTCTAATACGTTATACGTAGAGTAGTTATAAAGATGTTAGAAAGGGACAAATAGGAATTAAGTGGTTTTAAGGACATATTTTTCAATCTCCCAGTTTTTACCTATAAAATTATTGGAGTAAGTGTGCCAAACCTCCATACAAGCCTGCTATCCCCTTAAAATTGTAAAATTAAAAAAAAATTATGTCCCGTCTCAGCAATTTATCATGACAGGTTTTTATTTTGTTTTCTATCCAGCGGGCAGCGCAGGAGATCCTTGGGGAGACCAATGTCCAACAGAGGACGTCTCACGGCTGATACCTACGATGATGATGAAGTTTTTTGATATCACCCACAAGCATTTATTTATATCTATAATACAATACATATAAATATAGGCAAATGATTATGGTGATGTCAAAAAACTTCAGCAAGCCTTTTGCTTTGGACCGTCTCATTATAAGGCGCTGCATACACCGTTTTGTGTAACTGTGTGCGTAGAGACCCTGTAAACTTGGTCTAAGCTGTAAACGATAACTAAGAAACGTCAAGACTGTTTGGCGGGAAACCAGTGCGTCTGGATGCCAATCTTTGTTTCGATATTTCACAATTATGTCGGAGTGGAATTTGTGCAGAGAAAGTGATGTCGTTTCATTGCCTATGCATCCGTGTTTACAATCAGTTGTGAGGAATCATTGAAGTAAAGGTTTTGTGGTGTATATTGAGAATTACATAGTGGGATTTCCACCTCATCCGTTACCATCACGAGGTCTCCCTAGATGCATTAAAATGTGTGAAACTCACATTTTATTGCGAAAATCAAGAAAGAAGATATAAAACTGAAAACTTGGCTGTATGAGCTAGATCCCTTTGCCGTCCCGTAATAGGGAAAATTAAAAAATAACTAAACATAGTCTTTCTAATCTGTGCATGAGTGTTTAGCGGGAAACCATGGCGTCTGGGGTCTATTTCATAAACGCGACAATCCGACAATTTTGTCAGTTTTTGACAAATAAGTCGGATTCTGCGCCAATGAGCCACACCGACACATCAAAACTTTACTATAAATATTACTGCATTTAATGCGCGTACTCGTGGCAATAATAATAGTTTTTGTTTCATCGAAATCGGGCCAGGATTTCCAAAATTAAGGGTTGTAAAGTTTCACCGGTTTATTAAAATTGCCTTCCTTCGCGCGCTCGTAAGATGACGTCACGGTGCGACAGTCATGTCCGATTGTGGGTGATGCAGAGTGTATACACGAGGTTTACACTCTTTTAATTTGATTTGTAAAGTGGTTTGCACTTATTATTTTAAGTGTTTGTGTTAGCAGTTACTTTAAATATTATTGTTATTAAATTTTTATATACAGAGGCTTTAGACAACATGCATTTCGACAATCGCTCTCGCTATCGCTAAGTAAAAAATGTATGGGATTGACATAAGCAATCGAAAAGTGATCGATTGCTTATGTCAATCCCATACATTTTTTAATTAGCGATAGCGAGAGCGATTGTCGAAATGCATGTTGTCTAAAGCCTCTGGGTGGAAAAAAAAACCTTGGTTGGAGGAAAAGTACCCTTAATATTTATGATGGCAGATTTTACTGAAAGGAAACATTCCTTTATCCCTGACGCGGCGGCTGCCCTAATAAGGATCCGATTGTCATGCGCTAATCGGGCGGCTAGCCATAATATGGCATGCTGTCATACATATTGAAAACCATTTTTTCGATAATTTGTTAAGTCTTAACTCTACGATTGATGTTTGTACCGTGTGATTTTACAATTAGGATGGGACTTTAAGTTACCTTTGCCTCAATAAAATATAACTCCATTTAAGAAAAATTAAAAATGTGACGTGTCATCTCGTGTCATAATATGACACACTGCCCGACTTCGAGTTTGCAACTCGATTTTAATGCCGTTTATGTCAAATCAAACGCTATTTAATCAAATTTAGTTTGTCAATGTGCTATATTTATCAGATTCTAGGTATGTTTCGTTAATTTGTTAAATTTAAAGTGTAGTTTGTGATGTATTGGCTGTTATTTAATAAATTTAGGACATATTAAAGTCGGAAATACCCTTATGCCTGGTTTCAAATGTTTGTAAATTAATCATTATACAATGTTCTTTATTCAAAGTAGTCTTAGATTTTAGTTAGTTTATCTAGGAATCTAAAGATATACCACAAGCGTGGTATTTATAAACAAAGGAAGTTACACAAAGCAAAAAAGCCAACATGCTACCCCTCGGCGGGTGATGACGTCATCGCCTGCCGATTGTTCTTGACAGCTCTTTTGATAGCCGCCGAGTAAGTGGCCGTTATTTTCAAAAATAATTAAAACTGCATTTAAAGATTTTTGAAAAATCACCTGCTGGAGCCGGGAATCTCACCGGTGAAATGTGAGAAAAAAAACAAAACATCCTGTATTTTATGATACCAACCGAAAGAGTCATTCATAAGGATCAATTTCTTTAAAACAACATAGTATCTTAAAGTAAAGAAAGACCAAGAAAAATTATATTTTTTTACATGACGCCGTGACGTCATGCGCTGGAGCGGACGCTTAGTCGGAGTTTCCCGCGGAAGCCGTACGTTAACGTTTAATATCTCAGTCAGTTTTGAAGATAGGAAAAAAATAAAAACAGATTCTATTTTCTCAAGTTATCTACTTTTTAGATATGCTGATCACAAAAAACGTTGGTGTGACTCATTGTCGTTTAATAAAAACTGACAAATATGTCCAAATGTGACATGTAAAAGTTGACATATTTGTAAGACTAAATCCTGTTTAATAAAGACGACAATTGGCAGATTTCACCAGTCGCATTTTGACATAATTGTCAGTTTTATTAAACGAACAAATGTCATATTCTTTGACATAATTGTCGCGGCAATTGACAAGATTGTCACTTTTGACCTATTTGTCATATCATGATTTCGAATTATGCGTATGATGAATATCAGGGTAATTTTATAAATATAATAATCTTGCTTTTGTGTGTGCTGTCCAATTTTGTTTATTAAGTATTTAACGGGAGTTTTAAATACTCGAAACCGTTCTAGAAATATGCTATCATTACATCTAAAGAAAAGTTAATTCTTAGTTTAAATGTATGTCGTTTGCATCAAATATGTAACATCACTACTACTACTATCCGTCGATGATGTTAAAAACATTTTTTCAAATTATTAGGTCACTGTCGAATTTCCTTGACATTGGGCATGGGTGCCTGTCGCAAATTTCTGACAATTCGACAAATATGTCCACCTGTCATGACAATTTAGTGTTTAATAAAACAAATTTTACAAGTTTTTCCTGACAAATTGTCACCTGTCGCCTGTCAAGCGAAATTGTTTATTAAACAGAAATTTACAAATATGTCACGACAAGTCGACATATTTGTAGATTTTCCACTGTGACACATTTGTCAGTAATAATCTTTATTAAACAACAAATTGTCAAATTGTCACCTGTCGCCTGTCATTGTCGCGTTTATTAAACAGGCCCGACGTCGGAGTTTCTCCCGAGTTCGTGTTGCAAAAACACGTGTTGAGAGACTCCAGTTTTAACCAAAATCTACCGTACAATTTTTTAAAACTATACATACTTAAGTTTTCACTTGACATTGGCAAAATGCATAATCTTTTAGATTTGCGAATGCCATTAATTAAGAATAGAATAGAATAGGCCCGACGTCGAGCAGTGCTGCCAATGCTACGGCAATTATCGTGATTTACGGCTTTCAGCGCAAAAAAACTCAAGATCCACGGCCTACGGCTGCAACCCTGTGGCCGTAGCAAATTCTATGGCTTTTCACAAATTCTGAGGTAATTAATTTATTCTTTTTTATCAAATTTACTTTTAGAATGTTTGACTGATACTTTTAAGTACATGGTTTGAGTATGTATCCGATTCCGAACCTTTCGCCAGAGGAAGCTATAAAAATAGCGCAAGGGATCAACTACACTCTCACTTCTTCCAATAGTATTAAAAATTATTGTTTTTATTGAAGCCCACGTGGTGGAGTGGTCAGTACCTATAGCTGGCTACACATCAAGCGGTCCGAGTTCGAATCCTGGTAGCGGCAAATGTTTGTGTGACGAACACGAATGTTTGTTTGCGAGTCATGGTTGTTTATATATTTATTTAAGTTTATTTATAAAAATATCTAAAATTAAAGTATATTAAAAAAAATGTCCGTTATCTAGTATCCGTAACACAAGTTCTTAATGATACTTACCTCGGGCTAGATAATTGGTGTGAGCGTGAAAATATATTATTATTATTTATTCCAAAAAATAAGCAAAATTTGCAAACATTTAATTAATGCTAAAAACATTACAACAGTTCTATTTGGCTAAGAAATTTATAGGTAAAAGAAGCCACACTATCGATAAAGAAGTGAAGATAACTTTTTTGACTCCAAGTAACCTTTGAATGTTTCCGTTTCCTACCTGCACTTTCTAACTCTCCACACAAGTAATACCAATGCTTACGTACGACTATGTATGACGTATTAGACTGCCACGTGACCGTCTAACTAATACGTGTACTGGTAGTGGTTAGAAAGAGACAAAAAGTTTCAAGGACACATTTTTTGTCTTCACTTTTTATTGGTAGTGTGGCTTCCAGTTTTCCCTATAAAGTTATTGCATTTGGCTTATTTTAAAAATTGTTTGCTTTTAGCAGTAAAACGGCCCACCATTGATCCATTTTCATATAAACACGGCTTTTTTACTGTACATACATACACAGCCGCCTAAAAATTTGCATTGACAACACTGATGTCGATCTTTATTTCGATAATTCTAAATTGCTTCGGAGTGGATTTTGTGCAGTGAAAGTGGTGTCGTTTCGTTGCTTATGCATCCAGTGTTGACGAACAGTTATGAGGAGTCATTGAAAAAAAGGTTTTGTGTATATGACGTTGAGAATTGTATTGTCGTTGTAAATCCCAATATACAATTCTCATCAGTCATCATTATTAGGTCTGTACCATGCATTTCTTGCCAAGCACTCCCTAGATGCATTAATATGTGTGGCACACACATGTTATTGCAAGAAATCAAGAAAGAAAATATGAAACTGAAGACTTGGTTGTATGGGCTAGATCTCTTTGCCGTACATGGAAATTTAAGAAAAAAAAAATTAATTTGTGCTTTAACTGCGTAGATTGAGAACTCTATTCTCAATCTACGTTTAACTGCAATTTAAAGTCAAATAGTAAAAACAAGGAGATATACAAATATAATAAACTTAAAAACAGGTAACTAATCTACGGAAGTTACGAAACTAATCTTAAATTAACTGGGAGATGGGTTAACTTTATATTTCATCAATAAATATAGGTTATGTTTGTCAACAAATTACAATAAACCAATATCATTGTAATAAACTTTATTTTTTTTACAGATTACAAGTATCCGTTTAAAGACGATGGCGCTGATAACTTCGTGTAATATGTTGGGCATCTAACATCTGTTAATCAAGTGTAAAAGAACTAAACTAAATAGTGTGGTGCATCAACTTATTATATGATTAATTATATCTGAATTGTCCGTTGGGATTATCGTCATCGTCATATAGAATAAAGCAAAAAAAGGGTTTATAAGTTCATATATCATCACTGACAGCTCATAACAATGCAATTAAACTACATTCTGTCCAAAATAAACCATTGAAGATAGAGGTAGGTATACACAGAAGATTTATTAAAGTTCAATAAAGTTTAAACATCTACATGTCTTGCAAAAATAATATATAAGGCTGTTTACTATCAAAGCAAAATTTGCTTTAAATTATATCAGTTGGTGGATTATGAGATTCGTTTTCATAAAAAATTGTAATGAAAGTTTGCAATAGTAAAGAAACATAAAATCAATCGAGTGCAATTAAACTGTCTAGTGTATTGTCAATAAATGGAAATCTCACTTCTCACCACTCAAATGCCGAGGTATTTATTATTTTCAGTCGTTAAAATTGAGTTATAATGTCAAGCAAATTATACATCAAATTTCTATGTAAAGTTCACATTAAGTTTTTCTCAAACTTGAATAAGAATGTGGAATTCATTTATCATATAAGCGATGAATAAAATTGTAATGTTATCCAGTTACAGATAGAAATAGTTTACAATTAAAACTTATTTTATTTATTGCTATAATCTAATATGTCATTAATTTATCTATAAATGGGTGTTTTTTGTACATTGTACATTTTAGTAAGTTTAATATATAAATGTGAATAAAATTACTTTAATGGCCATCTTTTCTTATTATTTACCTACTACAGCACTCAATATATGCTATCAAGTTTGATTACAATATACATATATTGTGTGAATAATAATAATATGTATTTTGACACACACACACACACCAATTATCTACACGAAATGATGTATCATTAAGAACTTTATTGTAAATGTATGAACAATCGTAATTCAAAAGCAAATCATTGTTTTGATCATGCAAACAATTGCCTCTGCCGGAAATCAAAGCTGTACCTCTTGACATGTATCCAACATTCATTACCACTCAACGACAATGGAGTCAAAACAGTTTATAGGTATATAGATATGCATACATACAATCACACTCAATAATCCCAAGAGTGGTTGAGCAGAGCCTTAGGCAACATTTCGTAACACAAAGCCACATCTGGCAGTATAACCATGCAGTGCCTCCACATAGCGATAGATTGCCAGCCTGTCGCCTGCATAAAAGGGTCACCAAACCAAACACCCAAAAATTAAGAACCCTTTAGTAAACAAACATGAGACGTCCGTGTGGTATAGAAATAATTGTTTGTATAGCCTATAAGTTTATATTTGTTCAGATGCCGTATTGGTGGAGTGGTCAATATACATACCTACACATCAGGCGGTCCGGGTTTTTAGTCCTGGTAACTGCAAATATTTGTGTGACAAACACAAATATTTGTTGGCAAGTCATAATTGTATATAGGTATATAGATACATTTATTTAAGTTTATTTATATAAATATCTAAAAATTATTATGTATATTAAAATGGTCTTGGTACTTAATTTGAGCTACTATATACTTAATTGGTGTGAGCATGGAAGTATGTATAAAATGTAATTTATTTTATTATTTGCCATAAATGCCTACATACTTTTAGTTTCTGGAGCTATGTAAAGTTGAGAAATCTTTAGATACTGACAATTTATGATTAAGTAAATGGAAGTATTAACAGATACTATAGGTAGCAGTGGCAGACCTACACAGGGGCAAACTGGTGCAGTGAAACGGGGCTCCCAAGCTCAGAGGGGCCCCACAGACCCTAACCAGCAAACCTTGTACAAAAAAATTAAATTTTGAAACGGCTCCCAAGCCATAATTAGATGTTTTGAATGCTCACTCTCCAGCAAGAGTACCACAATTAATTATTACTACATACTAAAATTAGCTTCTGGTATCAAGTTAAGTAATTGTCTACTAGTGGGGACCTCTAATTGGCTTCAGTTGTTACTAATATGTCTTTTTAGTTTATAAGCTGTTGGTCTTCCTAAGATAAAATGTTTGAGCAATAAGAAATTTCCTTGCCTGCTGATTACTATAACTCACTAGCCTTTGATTTTATCATAATATTATTATTGTTTATGAAATCTAATGTAAATTGTCTGAATAAAGGCTATTCTATTCTATTCATAAACCAAGAGTTTATTGTTGATTGATATCGGTAGGTTTGTATCGATTAGCCGAATAAAAGTTTTAAGCTTTAGATTTGCTTCTGTTCGCTTTGTTTTAATGTGGTGTGACCAGGTAAATCTTCAAGTATGCAAAGTAAATTATGCAAGCAATGTATTATCACAGTTTGTTTTCTATACTACCTATAAAAAGGCAGGATTTGTGTTTGTAAATAATAAACTCAAAAGCTACTAGACATATTGCAAAAATTCTTTCACCATTAGAATACTATTAAGGTAATACATATTACTTATAATATGTTATTTATATAGGTAAGTAGATAGGTCTATTACCATAAGCATTTATTTATATCTATAATACAATACATAGGCACATGCTTATATGGTGATGTCTTAAACTTCAGCAGGCCTTTATTATATGACCAGATATACTAGATGCATATTACTTACCTGCCAAGTTAGCATGCATACCTACAGATAGTAAAGGTAAGTAATATGTACCTAAATTATAGTAGGGCATATAGATAATATCTACTTACCTATATGCCCTACTATAATTTAGGTCTATCTAAGTTCTCACTTAAATGCCCATTTTTTTTCTCCAACATTTTTTTTCTTTTTGCGCCTTTCGTTGAAGATCCTTGTATATTTAGTATCTATTACTCAGGTACAGGAAAAAATAAGATGTAGTTACAAAAGCCCATGCCGTTATTCACAAGTAAAATAATGACTAGGTTTCACTAACTCCATATCTAATCACCCTATCACATATCTATTTGACTTTATATCCCTAAAACGAAAGCAAACGAAAGCCAACGAAGTTGAAAAAGGTACCGTGGATTTGACAGGAGTTGTATCGTATTTACGATAGCAAATAACGATATCGTTGCTGTCAAACGGCGTTTCGTAATAGCAATTAACATCCGTCACCGAAATCGGTTATATTTCATTCCGAAACCGGAATTTCAAAATAGGAATTAAACCAAACGATAGCGTACGCAATTGCGTGTCTCGAATTTTACTTTGCAAAATAGACCTTATAGCACACTTCCATTCACTCTTCCATTCACGATATCGGTCTGAAATTGTTTATGGTCACCGACAGCGGTTTGACTGTCCAACTTCAGACGACTCGCGTTCCGACTTCGGAATAAGCAGTTGCGTATGAAGTCATGTTTCGTAATCGACGCCCAGGTTTTGGTATGTAGATTACTTTGACTCTTCTCCATGATTTTGGTATATGCCCAAAGGCTATACAGGCTCTGTATAGTCTGCAAAGATGTGTGTTGAGAAGAGGTTCACTTTTTTGGAGTAGTATTGGATAGATACCGTCAGGCCCCGGAGACTTAAAGGGCTTGAAGCCTCCTACTGCCCATCTTATCTTTTCCTCGTCTACTACTCTTTTAGCAATGCTCCAATCCAATTTGGTGGTGCGTTGTCGCTGTTCCTCCAAATCAATTGGGTCTTGCTCTTCTGTTATGACGTGTGATCCTGGGAAATGGGTGTCAAACAAAATTTTTAAGGTTTCCTTCCCAGACTCTGTGCTTTTACCCTCATTGTTCTTTACTAGGCCAATTGGATTTGTTTTTGTTGTGGCGATTGCCTTGGCTAGCCTCATCCCCTCTGGAAGTGTGTTTATGTCCTTGCAGTGGGTTCTCCAGGCTTGCCTTTTGGCTTTCCTCACAGCAGTATTGTATCGCGTTAGCATTTTACTGTACTCGCTGAAGTCTTCCCTGACTTTTGCAATATTGAAAGCCTGCCTTGTTTCTTTTCTTAGTTTTGCTATCTCCTGTGTCCACCAGGGTAGCCTTTTTGTGGTTACCTTGCTGTCGGGGCAGTTAGTGTGCCACGCTGTCTGCAGGGCGTCGGTTATCCTATCAGCCTCAAATTCCACATCTAGTATAGAGTTGAGACTGCTGCTTGGTTTCCCTAGTTCTATTTTAAGGTCCCTTTTGTAGTTGTCCCAGTCAGTGTGCCTAGGATTTTTACGTTGTACAGTTTCTGGTTTACATATATTTCGATAGCTAAAACATATATAATTGTGGTCAGATAAGGAGACCTCATTAGAAACATGCCAGTTTGTGATATCCCTAGCTGCCCTATTTGTGGCTAAAGTTATGTCAATCACCTCTGCCCTACGGGCGTTGAAGAAAGTCGGTTTATTTCCTCTGTTAAGTATTTGTATGGGTGAACTTACCAGAAATTCCAGTAACTTCTCTCCTCTCCTGTTGATGTCTGAGCTGCCCCAGACAACATGATGTGCATTTGCGTCGCAGCCGATAATCATCTCTACATTTTGCTGGCTGCCATAGCTGATCAGGTCACGGAGTTGCTCCGATGCTGGATCCGCCTCTTCATAAGGGAGGTAAGCTGACGCTGTAATTAGTGTGCGCCGTACCCCTGCCTCTTGTGAGTAAACTTTGACTGTTGTTAAGTCCCTGTAACAGAATTGTGATAAAGCCACCACGTTTAGGCCGTTTCTGACGTAAACGCAGTTTCTCATATCGTCAGTAGAACAGTTGTAATACAAATTGCCATTAGTTCCACCCAGACCCCTAATTTGGCCCCTATATATATATGGTTCCTGAATTAGAGCAATATCAAATTTTCCTTTATTCAGTTCACGTGCCAGAATGGCAGTGGCTGCTTTACTGTGATGTAAGTTAATTTGTACGTACCTTACACCCGCCATTGTTGTTGTACTTGTAGTTTTTTTTTTTTTTTTTTTTTTTTTAAATTTGTTCCCCGCCCCCCTCGACTTCTGTCTCGTCCTCAGTAATGGGGTCGAGCCTTGTTGGCGTTCCAAGTAGGAGACCGTCGAGGGCTCCCAGAACGTCATCCTCCGTCCCCGGTGAAGAGACAGCCTCCATATCTGATATGGCCATCATCTCATCGGGGCCTTCAGATGCCATGCTGGGCGCCCTCGACGGTGCCGCCCCTATGTTGGGCACTATGGTAGCGCCCGTTTCCCCCCCTTTGGAGTCTTCAGGAGCATCCCCCAGCCTCACCCCACTGTCCAGAAGCTTGAAAATGCTCCTGTCCACTCCGGTATGCAGCGCATACCCCTTACTCTTGATGTAGGTCGCAGACACTTCATCCATCAAGACGATACGTCTAGCTGTATGGCCCTCGATTTGGGTATCGACCACCTGCCAGCTAGACGTCCTCAATTCCGGATGCAACATCTGGACCATCCTCAAGACCCTCGCGTTATCTGTCCGTGTCACGTTACGGGACTTCCATGCCATCTTTACTGGCCTAGGAAGATCCCGAACGTCAACAACCTTTAGAGTCGCTCCCACAATGGTTTGGCCATCAAGGAAGCGAAGCCACTTTGCGGAGCGCTCCCCCACACATGAAACGTGGAGTGCTCCTCCAACAACTGCATTTCCCATGTTCACTTCTGGGAGAGGTCGCTCTTCTGTCTCCAGTTTGTCAAATATGGACTCCTGTATGGCAAGGTAGTGCTCCTCTCCCAGCATGACCGCTGGGAAATCCGTTGGGACGACAGCCAGCCTGACGTAGGATAAAGTTTCGGCATATGAGCCTTGGGTCTTTATCCTTTTGGGCTCTGTAGTCTGACTTGGACTCTCGTCACTGAGGTCTCTTGGCCTCTTTGCCCTGTCCCCAGGGACGTCCGCGGCCTCCTGCCTTCGCAGCTCAGCCAATTTACGTCTCCACCGGGGGAGTTACTCCACCGTTGCCGATTAGTCTTTAAGGCGTTCGAGTCGGAAGCTATGTTTTGCCGCAGGAGTAAGGCCCGGACTCCACCAAAGCGGAGACGAGACGAGACGACAGGAGCTGTGTTTTAAACAACCAATAGAAATTCGTTATTCACACATCTCGTCTCCGCTCAACTTCAGTGGATAGCATCGAGCGGAGATGTATCATATTTGTACGGCGCAACCGAGCTAGCGGAGACGAGAACAGATGTGAGCGGCGTGTAGTGAACGGCTATCAATTCTGTTTCTTCAGACTCTGTTTCTTCTTCGTCAAGTAAAAAAAGATGCTGATTTATTAATAGACGGGTCTACCACCTAGTGCATGGGTAATAAATTACTAATGCTTTAATATTGATTTCGAAAATATTCGAAGATGCAGACCAAAATTTTCGTTATAAAAGACGAATTTAGAAGCAATTCGAAGATGCTAATTACCTTCAAAATTAGATTCCTTAGTTTTCCATATCTATGTATGCTAGCTATGTATTTACAAAACGAACAAAACACACAGTACCTGTAATATAACAAGTTATATAGAATTTCCTGTCAGTAAAGTGCAATTTGCTCATCTGGGAGTTGCGGTGAATCACGCAATCCGAGTCCATTGTCATAGAACCCAACCCACGTGAAACTTTGCTCTAAAATCAACAGATTAGGTACATCTTTGTAGAGTACCAAAGCGACGAGATGAATGGAGCAGAAAATAACGACGTAACCGGAAGGTTATTTCCACTACTCGGAGACGTTTCGGAGAAAATGGTACACGAGGCGCCTATCCCGGAAAGTCTCCATAAAGGGCTGTGAGCTGTAGGCCTAGTATGAGTTTGTTAGTTCTCGACCTCGGTCAATCGTATCGTCTCTTTTCATACATTGCCCACTAGCGCCTCTAGCGTAAACTATCAGAAACAGTGAGCATTGTATGAAAAGAGACGATACGTTTGATCGAGCTTGAAAACTATCAAAACTCATACTAAGGGTACTTTAAGAGTACTGCCGGTTTATAGTAGGTATTACCTGGAAATCCCGGACGAGTCCCACATACGCCGCACTTGTTAGTTCTCAAAGAAACGATAAGGAAGTTTGATAAGAACAAAATGTATGGAATCTATTATGTAAGGAATCTAACTTACTAGGTGGTAGACCCATATGTAGGGTCCTCTGGGTAGGTACCACCGCCTTTCTTATTTCTGCCGTGAAGCAGTTCGCTGTGTTTCGGATTGAAGGGAAAGGTAGCCAGTGTAATAACTGGGCATGGAAGACATATCATGTTAGTCTCCAGGACGGCAACGCAGTTGCAGTGACACATCGATCGCGGTGCGGCGCGGTTTATTGGCAATGCTTGCTGACGTTAGTACCTACTACCGACGCGGCGCGGTGCGGGTGGCAACAGCCCCACACCACGTTCGATGTGTGGTGTTCCTTATCACGCATACAAAATTCGCTAGCCACGGACGCCACGCCGCATCGCGTTCGATGTGCGGAGCTCCTTATCGTTATGGAACTATTGTCACTTGTCATAGCCCCCAGCGTACTGGGGGCTATGACAAGTGACAATAATGACAATTACAGACCGTAGTCTGTAAACAAAATTTCCCATCGGAACAAAAAAGGTTATTTACACTAAAGCGAAGCGGATAATATGTGAACTTAACCTACAGATCTGTCTACTCTCCATTCGTGCTCAGTGCGTATATGGAAACGCCGTAAATCTCTTCTCCACTCCGCTCAACTGTTTCTAATAAAACGGAGTGCATGATGGCGAGATTTGTAAATAACGAAATTATATTGGTTGTTAACACACATCTCGTCTTGTCTCCACTTTGGTGGCAAACGGGCCTTATAAACAATTATATATAAATCATTCATTTGCCTGCCCTGTTCCCAATTTCATTTGAGGTCGGTGTAACATGTTCACATCATCATATCAGTCAAGAGACGTCCACTGTTGGACATAGGCCTACAGCAAGGATTGCCAACCCGATTGGACCTGCGCTGCCCTTGATGCCCTTGCCCTGTGATCTTTACCTGATCGGTAGGTAGGTCCAGCTTGTGTGCCTACCAACGCTGCGTTTCCCGGCACGCGGTCGTCATTTCAGGACCTTTATTATAAAAGGTGTACCAATTTGTGATGTAGCATGCTCGAGTTCACGGGCATGTGAGCTCGCATGGAATAATATAGTTATCATTTAATTTTTTTAACTCGATGGTACTGCTTACCGTTGCGAGGCGATAACTACATACCATCAGAGAAAAGTTAGCTCGTCTGTCGTCCTTCTTATATAACACAGGTGTCGGAAACGAAGACGCAGAGATAACTTTAGTATACCTACACAACATACGCTTATGTCACTCATCCTAGAGTGGGTAGTGCTGCGGTAAATCCCGACCAGTAAATACAAAACTTTATAGAACAAACACGCAGTGAATTATCATTCAATTGGTTAACAAACACCAACCACTTATTAGAACACCACAATGGAAAACTATATTCTCGAAGTGTTCATTCTCCGAAAACTTTGAACTAAGTAATTTATAAAATACAATGGAATAAAATAATCTTTATTGTAGACACACCAATAATAATTAGGAACATTAATTTTACAATGTACAATGGGCACTCTTACCGCTATAAAGGGCCCTATATACGGTGTGATTGATCTTTACGATCCGTCGTTTCAGACCGATCTAAGCGACGAATAGCTGTATGTCAAAATCGTTAAAGATTTACTTAATCGAAGACGATCGGAAATCGCAACAAAATCCCATACAATTATGAATATCGTAACGCTTATTCGACAGTGTATGGCTCTTTGCGATCGATCATTACGATTTTCGTGAGATTGATCGAAGCGAAGAATCGCACAGTATATAGGGCTCTCAAGAGCGATCTCTTCCAGACAATCTTAAGATGGACAGAAAAGATTAAAATGTAAGAGGTAAGTCATATTCGTGTACTTTCAAATACTCTTGATTCATATATCATAAAAAATATCATCATACAGCCTTTCCAATTCGACCTATATAGTCCACCACGCTTGCCCAATGCGGATTGGTGGACGGAGTATAAGGTGATTAATACCCCTTTGCTGATCTATTAGTCGCCTTCTACGACACCCATTGGATGATAAGATGTGGTGATGCTATTCTACTCTGCCGGCATTACACGGCTAATAATATTACATATAATATACATATAACAAATAGGGTCATAAGAAAATAACCCTTAATCTACTGAACCCTCCTGACTACTATTATTTTTAGAAATTGGGTTACTCGACCATAGGGCGAGATTATTATTGTCCAGTAGTAGAAGCATTTCGTAAAATTCGAAATTACATAAACGGTCTGCGACATAATACGCACAACAAGGAAGATTATATTCTATTCTTGCGGCGAAAAATCCTAACATAAACAATCGTGATAAACTGTAACAGTTTCAGTCTGAAACAAATCAGTAAAAAATACTTGAGAGATGACTAACTAACGTTATCGTAGTTAAGTTCCTGCTAACTGTACGCAGATATCTGTATAAAGCCGTTGTCTGAGGATTAATAAAATTTAAGCCTTTCGAGTGTTTTGTGTTCAGTAAACATGCGTCGAATATATCAACATTTTTGTCTCAATAATATTTTATATCAGTGACGAAATTTGTTTATGTATTCATGAAAAAATGGATGGACTGATTCGATTGGAAATTAAGTCAAAGTCAACATTTTTTTATTCTTTTAGGTACAATTTGTACCTTTATGAAAGTCAAATTAGCGGAGCCATAGTAAGAAATAAATTATAGGCTGCATACATAAATACCTATATACTATCAAGCCCATATATCCCAAAAGGGGTTGAGCAGAGCTTTAAGTAACATTTGGTTACACATAAAGTCTACATTTAGTTACAACACCAATGGGCCATCATCTTAACAGCCTTTATCATTCGACCCACTGCTGGCATACAGGGCCTCTCCATGTCATCGAAGGAGGTTTAGGCAGTAGTCCACCACGCTTGCCCAATGCGAATTGGTGGACGGAGTATAAGGTGATCAATACCCATTTGCTGATCCATTAGTCGCATTCTACGACACCCATTGGAGGATAAGTGGTGATGCTATTCTGCTCTGCCGGCACGCGGCAGACGGCTACTAATTACGGTACGGCCACGGTAATGGGCCATCCAGTGCTTCAAATAGTAACAGGTTGCCAGCATGTGGCCTACATGAAAGGGGCATAAAAAAAGTAACTAAGCTTGAACCAACAAACAGTCTATAGCTTTATAATTACTGAAGATTAATAGATTAGATTGGCAATGATCCGAGTAGGGCGAGACCGAAACAAATGCACCAATGTGTGAGTAATGCGCATGTGTGCGTGAAAAATAGTACTGCAGTCTGAAATTTGTTGCCTTTTTCACGTGACGGCCAGGGCTACCTAGGCCGCCTGCGTGCCGTAAAATGGTCTCGTCTATTTATCTCGCTCTAATCTATGCGTTAATATACTCTTTCTCTTTCACATTCCCGATCTACAGTTCCCTATATCTATAACCAGAACAGATGTTACACTGATTAATTACAACTGTCGTGATATTTAATGTGTAAGGTATTCGTCTTCTACAGTAAAAACTTACATTTTTATTGAAATATTATTATTATTATTTGAATAGAGTTAAATATGTGGGGCAGATTTCCGGAATAATAATACATCAAAACCGAACACATTCCAGCTTGAAGTTAGACCTTCGACCGAGTACAATCTACTGGAAACCAAATTAATGGCGTACCTACACAAGAATCAAATTGACTATTATTAACTCCCATAAGTACTAAGTGTTGCCTAAGTGAAAAAAACGTGTTGGAACTCACGTTTATTATAATCGAAGTACAATGGTTAGTCAGTACCGTTGCGAAAGAAAAGAAATTATGTCACTATATATGAAATCACCTTTTGCGTGATTGATAAATGACCGCTTTTTTTATTAAGTTCAATTCAAAACTGCATTGATATAATTTACTAGTATTGTTACGTGGCGAGGTTGTATTAAATATTTCGAAATGAGGTAAAACTTTGTATAAAATAAATTAGGAGGAAAGTTTGACTAAAAACGTTAATATGTGTAGTGTAGTGTAATATGTGTATGGTTGGTGTCAGGTTTGGTAAATTCCGCCTGACTAGTTTTCAGAGAGGTAGACTGATTAGTCTCTCCCAATTAGTGCTTTCTCTCTCTTCCCTAACCCGGGGGCTAGGGAAAAAACATTGCCAAAGACCACACTCAAATGACATGACATAGGATTGTTTTTAACGGTGATTAAATTTTTCGGAGCTTCAAGTAGTGGGGTGTGTATTTACTGTCAGGCTGGGCAAGTTTGCCAACCATATACCTACTTAAAACTTATTAACAAATAAAACAGATCGATACTTACATAAAAATAGAAAATTTAAATTTTTTAGTAAATTTACTGTGCAGTTTGCTACGAAATTATACGTACTACATTCGTAGCACGTGTAGAATCCGTAGCAGGTCATCCCCACTAGAGTATTCCCCATTTACTTACACTTTTTCTTACATAGCAAAACGACGAATATGAAATAATTTGTTATTTTTCACTCATTTAAATGCTGTCCTATCGTTTGACAAAAAACGAATGACAAACTATTAATTTTGAAAATAGCTTTAGACAAATTTATGCTTAACAAACTTATCATTTTACAACCTACTTTTTCTGAAAATAACTAATTTCACAAAGTAATTAAATTACAAAATTGCATTAGTTAAAATATTACTTGACGATCTAATCATATTATAAATATGACAATTGATAAAATAACACAAAGTATAATAACGTTTTTGAGTTTCTCCCAAGTTATTGTTGTAAGAACACGTGTTTTTCTATTTTTAACTCAATCTACCGTACAATTTAGTGTTACTTTAGATATATTTTCAATTGACATTGGAAAAATGCGTAATGTTTATGTTTCGCAACGCCATTAGATAAGAATAGAAATAACGTTTTAAAAAATTACAATCTACCTTGTTATAAGCGGTGTTATGTGCCTACATGGCTTTGATATGCGTGATAGGTAGGTCAAGGGTTATTTTTTAAACCCTGAACCTACCTTAAATAAATTTTATCAAGTGATAATCTCCCATCCTTTTAGAAAATGAAGTTTGGCAAAAAAAAATTATAATTATTTTTTCATTTTATAAATTTGCAAAATAAACATTATTGAAATGTAAATACTTACACATTTCGAAAATGTTTTATTTTGCAAATTATCTATATATATATATAAATGTTATGTTGGTTTGTGTACACTTCAAAAACTCAAAAAGTTCTGCACCAATTTAGTTGAAATTTTAACATGATATAAAATCCACATCAAGGATTGTTTTTATCTATTTTTTGCATCAGTCACATATCTGCGACTGCGAAAAAACAGTTTTTTTAACGATCAGCTGTGTACCAGTGACCGCGCCATCTGCCTGAAGCGAGGAAAACACTCGCTGACAACCGCAATAGTAATGAAAAAATAACAACCGTAACTAGGCAACCGCCATCAACGTCAATCAAAAAACTATAGACAATGTGGTGGCCAGTCGCCAACATGTAAAATCCGCATCAAGGATTGTTTTTATCTATTTTTTGCATCAGTCACATATCTGCGACCGCGAGAAAACAGTTTTTTTAAGTATTGCAAAATTAAACTTATATGAAATGTATTCTTTGTTTTGTTTCTCATTTCTCAACCATTCAATCTCAATGTGCCACCGCGAAGCGTGGGGGTATAGCTAGTTATTTATAAATTAATATGTTTTGCAAAATAAAATGTTTGTCAAATGATTAGTTTGTCGATGTTTTTTTTGGCAAAACATAGAGAATTCATTTAAATACTTAAAAGCGAAAATTTTTGGCGATCTTCTGGTGTCAATAAGAATAATTTTATTTACCTATTAACATTTATTTAGGCGATAAAACGTATGAAATACTTTTTAAATTTCAAACACAAATAGTTTACTCATTGAGTTAGGTTGAATGTTATGCTTAAAAACAAGTTTAAAGTTTTACATAAAAAAATTATGTAAAACTTTAAACCTTAATTTTATATTTTTTGTTAACTAAAACAAAATCCCTATCCCTCCTTCTTCCTTCCCTCCTTCTTACAACCCTGTTCACTCAAAAGAAGCATTCGAATTTAGTGCCAACTTTCGAGTGAATTATTTCTAATTGTATTTCTGTGTTTTGCAACCATTAGGTAATAGGTATATATGATTTTTTTATAAGAAAAGTACCTAGGTATATACGTTCTAAAATGGTCTATTTGTGAAATCCTCAACTGAAGCTCTTCAGAAACACTAACTACGAGAACAATAAAATAATATCTATGATTTAAATGTCATACGTATTTAACGCACTCATTTCCTATTTTCAAATTGTTTTTCAAATACCTACCGACATAATCACACATGCATTGTTAGCAAAATCATTATTCACTTTAATATTTGCTACTGCCGACAATGTTTACCTGACAGGTGTCACAAACACACAAACACGTGGCTGTATGTGAATCACACATGCGCTCGCCTCGCACCAACAAACAGTTTTTATATTTATAAACAAATAGTAGATGCTTGTATTATAAAGCAAAAACTGCTCTTGAAATACTTTCATAATGACCAACACAATCTGGTATTAAAGATACTTAATATAAGAAAAACAAATAGCCCACATAGAGATGGGAGCAAAAGAATTGTGAAATTAAATTACAATAAAAACATTTTTAATACTTCACAAGTAATTTTAATATTCCTAGCACCGTCATTCATTTTCTAAGGGCGACATGGTGACATGTGTGTAGGTACAACAGTATTCATTAAGGGAACTATTTGGATTATTAGTTACGAATATCTCACAAGACTCCAATCCAGTATTAGAATTAGCAACAAGTATCTACTTTCTGTCTGACGTGTCGTCTTTAAACACCACCGTAGCACAACTGTTGTCCCTTTAACACCTACAGTGCGTCACGGCGCAGAGTGCAGTTGCAGTATCATTTTAACTACAAAATAGAGATGGCGATCTGAGATCAATTAATCGAAGAATCGATTGTTTGATTCAAAATAATCGTTTTTTTGAATCGATCTTTCCTACTGAATCGATCTAGTGAATCGATATTTCACATTCGAAAATCGACATTCGATTTTTCGTTATAATAAGAACCATGAAATTTTACAATGTTAGTTGAATGTAACTTATTTCTTTTTCACTAAATTACCCAAATAACTCGCGTAATTGGCTGTATACTGAGTTACTTTACTTCTCTTTCACACATAAAAATATACTTTGCTTTTTAAATGATAAAATATCGGTTATTATAGTGCATTGTTTTCTACAAAATGGATTCTTAATTTTACTGTATATAATGTAAACATACTCGAAAAAAATCGATTTTTGGGAAATCGATCTTTTAGACCTCGATTTTTTTATGAATCGATTCATCAGATTGCGATTTACTTATATCGATTTAGAGATTGATCTTCTTCGATAAGAATCACCGTCCCTAGCAAAAAGTAGAGAGCTAGAAAGAATACGACTAATTCATTTCTCGAACGCATCAGTTGACCTATCGGTCCGTCGAATGTATTTACCAAAGCGACAAGGTCGTATTTGCCTTATATCTAGTGCCGAGTCTATGCTATGACTCTTTCAAGAATTTCAAACGAAGCTGTTTTTTTTTCTCTAGATTTCTGAAAAGTTTAAATTTAAAAATCACGAGGAAGGTAAGTATAGGAAAAAATTCAACTTCCTTCAACAGTTCCTCAAAGCACTTTTTAACTAATCAAAAATCTAGTCCAATCCTAGGCGGATTTTTGATCAGGTCACGAATGAGGATAATTTTTTATTTGGGGTATTACCTATTATGTTCCTTCCTGTTTGACGTAATACCCCAAATTAAATTTGAGATGATGGAAAAGATCTCAAAGATGAACATAAATATTAGGTTGGGGAAAAAGTCTTTTCGCATTATAGTATGTATAAACTTGTAATAAAATCTCTTTGGCTATACTATTTGTATCTGGCTGGTTTTGGTATCATTGAAAGTTTAAATTTTAAAGAATATAATTCCAAATTCAAATTAGGAAAATGTGTGATTTTCATTTGTTTTTCGTACCGCCAAGATGAGTGAATCTAATGAAGAAATTCGATACATTTTAAAATTTTACTACAAAAAAGGTAAAAATGCAACGCAAGCCGCGAAAAAAATTTGCGATGTTTATGGACCTAGTGCAGTGTCTGTGAGAGTAGCACAAATTTGGTTTAAGCGTTTTCAATCCGGAAATTTTGATGTCAAAGATGCACGTCGCTCAGTGGCCCAATTCACGTAAATACATTCGATCTAAAAATCGTTGTAGTTTAGAAATCGTTCGATCGTAGTCCTATCCAATTTTGGTATTCACATGTTACTCAGCTACATCTCGATAGGACGACAACTCAATAAGTTCGGAACTAAAGCACATCTGAACGACTTGTCAAGGAAACAAAAAAGATGCCCGTAAAATGATTTGATTTTCTACTAAAAGGTTCAAATATACTTTATACTTCAAATACAGTGATTTACGATAAGTTAATCAAATTAAATCAATCAATATCGATAATATTTAGCATAGAACGTGATACGAAAATATTTTAGCTGAATACCTCTCAGTTGACATTTCGGTGCGATTTTAAAACGATTTATTAGCTGAATACGGGTAGACGATGGTTCAACGACATTGCAATCGAGCTACTTCAAAATCGGTTCATTTGACGTACGTGAATACGAAAAAGTGTTTAAACGACTAAATCGCTGCGATATCCCAACGGTTTTAATACGTGAATTGGGCTACTGGTCGCCCTATTACAGATAAAATGGATGCCATTTTTGAAAAAGTGGAGCAAGATCGGCATGTCAGTAGTTACGACGTAGCTGAAGAACTAGGAATTGACCACAAAACAGTTTTGGCGCATTTGAAAAAAACTGGGTACACAAAAAAGCTCGACATTTGGGTACCTCACGAGCTCACTGAAAGAAACCTAATGAACCGTGTACTCATTTGTGATTCTTTATTACGACGTAATGAAACCGAACCATTTTTGAAGAAGCTGATAACTGGTGATGAAAAGTGGATCACGTACGACAAGAACGTGCGAAAAAGGTCGTGGTCAAAGGTCGGTCAGGCTTCACAGACTGTGGCGAAACCCGGGTTAACTCGCAACAAGGTGATGCTGTGTGTGTGGTGGGATTGGAAGGGCATTATTCATTATGAGCTGTTACCACCAGGCAGGACCATCTGAACTCTACTGCGAACAACTGATGAGATTAAAGCAAGAAGTTGAGAGAAAGCGGCCGGAATTAATCAACAGAAGGGGTGTGGTTTTTCATCATGATAACGCTAGACCTCACACATCTTTAGCCACTCAGCAAAAATTAAGAGAGTTTGGCTGGGAGGTGTTAATGCATCCGCCGTATAGTCCTGACCTTGCACCTTCAGATTTCCACCTGTTTCGGTCTCTTCAGAATTCTTTAGGCAGCGTCAGGTTAACATCACGAGAGGACTGCCAAAACCACTTGTCGCGGTATTTTGACCAGAAGTCCCAAAATTTCTATAGCAATGGGATCATGTCCCTACCTACAAGATGGCGAAAAGTTATCGAACAAAACGGTACCTACATACTTTAGTTAAATGTAAATAAACTACATTAAAAAATGTTTTGAATTTTCTTAAAAAATGCGAAGAAACTTTTTCCCCAACCTATTATTTAAATACTTTTAACACATGTAGTTAAAATTTAAAAAAAAACAACCTCTTAATAATGACCATTAGAACAGAACATCGGTTCGACTCATTAATACAGCTATTTTTCTTAAAAAATAATAAACTTTGGCAAAAGTGTTTCAACTTTCAGGCAGCCAAATTGAATTGTTACCTACTAGTTGACACTTTTTTTAATTTCTTCTCCCTGCACGGTAAGGCAACGGCATCTAACCTATACAGAAAATTTGACTCCGCCAGATATTTTGCAACAAGCCAATGAGATAAGAAATAGTTGATTGCCAGAAAAATAAAAAGCATATGAAAAATGTTATGAAGATTTCATGAAATGGAAAATTGAAAAAAAAAACGCACTCTTATTCGGAAAACGTAATATTAGCCTTTTTTGTGTTATTTTAATGTACTTATGTATGAATATAGATAAAGTAGTATATGTAACTGCACATAACATTGTATTAAAAAACTCGTGTGATGCTAGAAAATACACTGAAAAAAATCGACCTGCCTGAAAAATATTGACGCGTTTGTAAACGCAAAAATTAATTCCTTTCAGATGAAAGCAATCCAAATATTTCGTTCGGATCTTAGAAGTGCAAATTTCAAAGATTTTATGAAACAATGTTTACCATAAAAACATAAGCACCAAGCACTGACAAATTTCGACAGCGAAAGCAGAGCCTCGGTGGCGTAGTGGTTAACGCAGCCGCACGGATTGCGAAAGATGCTGGGTTCGATTCCCGCCTGAGGCAGGTCGATTATTTTCAGTGTATTTTCTAGTATTAAAAAAATTTACGCGTGTGTAAACGCAAAAATTATTTCATCGCGTGATGCTATTAAAAAACTCGCCAATGATAGTTATCTAAACTAACATTTTCGCAGCGGAGAGAAAGAATAAAGTGTACTCATGATTCACCGAGCCGTCTAGGAAGTAGACAGAGATTAGTTGTGTTAATAAGGATTCTAAGCAAATACTTTGTTGTTTGTAGCCATGCAAGGTTCGAGGTCTTTGCACGAAGCGTTGACTGATACGCTTTTCAATACTAATTTATATTTCTAGTAGCGTATTGTCTCTGCTTGAAGTTTTTCCCGGTAAAGGTATTTTTGTGAGGATCATTCACGTGTTTTGCCGTGCAAAGAAGCATGCTTAAGAGGATAGTACTGTGGGTTTTTTCTACATACTAAATGGAGAAAACTTTTTACTAACCCTTTTTCTTATCCGATCTATATTAAATTATAGAATGATATTTCTTCGAAAAACGATGTCTGTACGTTTTCCTTTTTAGAAAAATAAAATTTTCAAAATAACTATGTAAGTCGATTTTATAGAAAAAAAACGTAAGACAGTTTTTTGAAAAATATGGAGAAAACGTCCTTTATGACATTTTAGAATGTTTTTATCATAATAAAAAATAATTATGTTTGTTTGTTTTCGTATTTACAAAATTCTTTTTTTTTTCATAATTACTGTAGACGACGTAGACGAAACCGGTGGCAAAAGCTGCAGAGAAACTTCAAGAAAAAACACAGAAAACCACTGTATTCTGTCTACGTAAAAAATACAACCAGACAAGTATAAAAAAACAAAACGAGTATAAAAAAAAAGTAGACATAAAACATTGATAAAGGATTGATACCAATATCAGTCGGCAACAATTACTTTAAATGTATGTTGCATTTTGAAAATGGGAATCGTACAGACATAGATTTTTTCTTTTTATTTAAAACATTCTAATGCATCGAAAAGATCGGATAAGAAAGAAAAACTTTTTTTCGTTTGTATGCAGACGGTGCTCGCCGTGCTATTCTCAAGCGGTCTTTATCTTTTTGAATAAAATACCTATACATCAAATGGTTCCAATAAACCAATTTAAAAAAAAATGTCAAGAGAATGACTTCATCCCACGTTAATAATAAAATTAAAATAATTAAAAATACTACAAGAAAAGTAATTTTCAGAAGAGGTTTAAATACTAGCCAATAGATGGCGCTAAGACATAAATTAAAAATATAGAAGTTTGTTCACAACACAATGTTAGAAGTCCGATATTAGAAAAGAGAATAAAATAGAAAAAAAAAAAGATAGAAATTCCTTTTTTTTTTTTTTTTTTAAATATAAGAAAGAAAATAACCAAAATATAACATGGAATCTAAAAAATGTGCAGGGTGCTTTAAGGCTCCACCTGGACGACAATATCTAAAATGTGCTAAATGTACTGCAATATATGACTTAGAATGTGCGAATGTCCCAAGTTGTCGTTTTTATAATACAATGCAAAATGAACATAAAAAAAACTGGATTTGTCCAAAATGTGTTAGCCAATTGCCAAAAAAAGATAACACAAATACTCCAATACAAACAGGAAAGTCATCTGATTATGAAAACGTGACATTAAGAAATTATAAAGCATCTCAAGGGCATAAAAATGAGTCTTTTAGTAGCCAAGATATAAGTTTACTGGGAGATACAATGCATCAAGATAGAAACACAACAACGGAACTAACACTGGAAAATTTAAGTCAACTCATTACTCAACAACTTAAAGAAAACAATAATTCAATAATAACTCAACTAAAAAGTACAATACAAGATGAAATTAGTAAAGCCATGCTGCAATTTAAAAAAGATATAACACAAAAAACAGAACATTTAAACAAGCAAAATAACGATAGAAAACTTGAAATTGAAAAACTAACGAAAAATATAGAACAAATAAAACAGGAGCAAGAAACAATACTTAAGAAATTAGCTGAAGTGGAAGGAAAGAGAACAGAGCATACATATAATAATGAAAATATCGACAGCAAGTTTGTAATTTATGGATTGGAAGAAATTTTTAGAGAGCCAGAACATGCACTACATGGAAGAATAATAAATATTTTTCGCGACATCTTAGGTACAGACCTATTAGGCTACATTGAAGATACTAGAAGGATTGAAAAATATAGAAACAAAGCACGACCTCTCATTATTGAACTATTAAGCAGACGAATGGTTAGATATTTACTTGAGAATAGCCAACAATTTCAGGGTACTGGATTGTATATTGCACCCATGTTGGATGAGAAAATGAGATTTGAAAGATCTAGAATGTTCAAGGAACTAATTGATGCTCGAAGAAGCGGTCTACATGCAGTAATTCGTCATAACCAGCTTCTCATCCAAGGCAAAAGAATCAATTTAACAAACCAAAAATCTTGCGTACAAAATGAAATAGAACACAAAGAAAGCACAATGAAAAATAATGTAAAGTCTAACTCGCACCATAAAACAAACACGAAAGAAAATGAACATGAGATCCATACTTTTCGAGACCCCAGAAGATCCTTATAGAATCATCTTTCAAAACTTTCAAAGCTTAAACAATAAACGCCCTGAACTAGAAGCTTTTCTACACGACCATCAAAGTTATAAAGCATTATGTGTCTCTGAATCATGGCTTACGCAGGAAAAACTAGAAAGCATAAGGATTCCTCAATTCAAAACTGCCTCCTCCTTCTGCAGAAAGAACAGAATTGGCGGTGGAGTCTGTATTTTCATCCGAGAAGAAATAGAATACAATGATATACAAGACATCACAAATATGTCAATGGAATACGTTATAGAAGTGTGTGCGACTGAATTAATAAAGGAAAATATTTTAATTATAAATGTGTATTGGAATAGCAGAGAGGAGGAAATATTTTATAATCAATTAGAAAAAATATTACTTTACATAATTAAGAAATATCCAAAAAGTAACGTGATAATAGGTGGCGACTTTAATATTGACAATTTAAAGAAATGTCCAAAAAAGACTCGTCTAATAAACTTTATGACTGAATTTAACTTTATACAACATATAAAAGAGGCTACTCGAATAACTAAAAATACAGCCACTTGCTTAGACTTAATATTCACCAACTTTAAAAACTTTAACTTTACCACAACAGTAGAGGAATTAGGATTCTCTGATCATGCTGCTCTAATAATACATTTAAACTTACAACAAATTAACACAAATAAGCCGTGGTATATCAATAAAAGAGTATTTAACACAAAAAATATAGATAAATTCAAAACGGTATTAAGTACACTTGATTGGAATAATATTTTCTCTATTTCTAACAATGTAAATGACAATTACCAAATATTTCATAATAAAATTACGAAAATCTTAAATACATGTATACCTATTTGTAAAATAAATCTAAAGATAAAAAATAAAAAAACATGGTTAACTCGTGGATTAAAAATCTCTTGCCTAAATAAAAGATTAATGAAAATTATAGCTCAAAAATTCAAAAATGAAATACTTACGGTATATTATAAACAGTATGAAAAAACATTAAAACGACTTATAACACAAGCAAAAAAAAATAATAATAAAAATAGGTTAAAAAAATCGATTAATAAAATGAAAACAATGTGGTCCATTATAAATGAAAGTACAAATAAAATAAAAATAAGAGAAAAACAAAACATAAAACTTAACATTAATAATGATTTTACTACTAATCCAAAACAAGTGGCAAATAGTTTTAACACCTTCTTCGCGTCAATAGGCGAAACCTCAATAATAGCAGGAAAAAACAACCAAACTCTACACCAATCCAGTTCCGTTCCTATCACAAACACAATCTATTTGAGTACAGTAAATTATCAGGAAACATACAAAATTATACAAAATCTGAAAAACAAAAATAGTTGTGGCATAGACGACATTCCTCCTTCTCTTATAAAGCGATGTGCTCATGAATTAACCCTTCCTTTTACATTATTAATTAACCAGTCTTTTAAAGAAGGTAGTTTCCCAGATTTGCTTAAAAGAACTATAATAAAGCCCATATTCAAAAAAGGTGATAAAACCAACCCTAACAACTATCGGCCTATAGCTCTTTTATCAACAGCTTCAAAAATATTTGAAAAAGCCATGTACGATCGACTATACAAATTCTGCGAAAAATATTTTATCTTTAATAACGCCCAAAATGGCTTTAGAAAAAAATACTCAACGACGTATGCAGTTTACAATTATATTCAAGAAGCACTTAATCATATAAACAAAAATAAACATGCTATTGGTATTTTACTGGATATGTCGAAAGCTTATGATCGGGTACAACATACTATCTTGCTGCAAAAAATATATCAAATGGGGATAAGGGGCAATAGCTACGAATGGTTAAAATCTTATTTAAAGGATAGAACACAAGTTGTAGATATAGAATACTATGAAAATAACACTAGACAAATACGTAGTTTCAGGTCAGATAAAAAGATAATAAACGCGTCCATACCACAGGGTAGTGTTATTGGGTGTCTATTATTTTTATTGTATATAAACGATTTACCAAATATTATAGAAGATCATTGTGTGCTTTATGCCGATGATGTATCGGTACTTACTTCTTGCCAAGATGATTCTGATGTTAATAAGAAATTACATACTATATTCCAAAAAATAACAAATTGGATGAATAGCCATAACCTATTGATAAATTATGAAAAAACAAAGATAATGTCCTTCCGACCCTTTCAGAGAAAACCTTTAGAAATAAACTTTACCTTTAACAATACAAAAATTGATTTAGTAAATGAACATTCCCTATTAGGCTTAGTTGTAGACACACATATAGATTGGAAAGGTCACATAAATAGCTTAAAGTCCAAATTATCGAAATTTACGTATGCCCTCCGCGAAACAAAAAAACAGACGGACGTACAAACAGCACTCACCACCTACTATGCGTACGCCCACGCGTGGCTCAGCTACGGTGTTATATTATGGGGAAACAGTACCGATTCTCCGTCAGTTTTTATTCTTCAAAAAAAACTCCTAAGAATAATAGCTAATATACACCAAACCACCAGCTGCAAACCACATTTCCAGCGCTTAAACGTTCTAACCTTGCCTTGCATATATATTTATGAGATTTGTAAATTTGTGAAACTACATCCAAATCTTTTTACAATGAAACAAGATTTAAAAACTAAATACTCCTTACGCAATAAACATAAATTAGTACTGCCATCCTCGAAACTTGAGTCTCACTCCTGCAGTCCCTTTGTAATGTCGATAAAGATATTTAATAAGCTACCGCATTCGCTACAAAATACGCATGACGAGAAAACTTTTCTAAATAATTTAAAAGCTTTACTCATATTAAAAAGTTACTATTCATTACAAGAATATATAAATGATAAACATGAAAAACATAAATAACTAAATACATACATAAAAACATAATATTATATTTATTTATATTATAACAATATATTATAATAATGATTAATAACTTTAATACATAATAACTATAATATTATTAATTTTAAGGATTTAATTAAACTTAATTGTGGAATATATAAGGGGTTCCTCCTCTCTCCTAATTTGCTGTGCCCTTACAGGGTCCACAACGAACTGTACCTATTATTAAGATCTTTCATACTTTGTGGAATGGCAATAAATGAATATGAATATGAATATGAAAATAAATAATAAAAATGCTTTGTTTATCACACTGGAGCCTAAACTAGGGCAACCCTGTATTTCAGGATTCCAGATCCCACCCGCAAATCGTGGAGAGATATCATTAATAAGTTGCACCTCGTGTCCGGGGTGTGTGAGTGTGTCTGTGTTCGTTTGTATTGCAAAAGCTATACGAGTTACATGATAAGCGGAAGATTAGTGCAAGAAAAAGTATACGCGTTACGCACTGCACTAGTCACCGTCACCTCTACATAGAAGGTGCTCCTTCACACCCCGTTTGAGAAACCGAGGGTTGTAAGAAGGAAGGCATACAACGACGATAACATATATCAGTTTCCGTATTAAAGATTGCAAACGACACCAGAGGCATTATTAACACAAAATAATGTACGTGGAAAAACATTTTACAAACTTAATGGAACTGAAAGCGAAGCAAGTAAAATTACAGTTTATATTTTTATACAGATGGCTGTAGGATCAGGCAAAAATAGAATTTAACTTAAAATAATTATCAAAACACTCAAAAATAATTGTACAATAGGCAACATATCATTAAAAACAGTCTCTTCTAGGTAACCTTTGGATGAACAGGAAAGTATAGTAAGTATGAGTCAAAAACGCGATTACAGAATATTGTCAGAGAAAAAAGATAAAATTCTAAGAATGATCACGGATGTTAATAGTGTTATTGTAAATACAAGAAGTATTGCAGTGTGTGTTAACACGCATCTAATCTAGTTTCATTTAAAATAAAATAAAAACAAGAATTACCAGATATTCTGAAATAAAATTTAAGAAGAGTTTAAGTTGCCCGAAATATGAGGACTTGTGACAAAAATAACAGCTTCAATGCAGCCGGCGATAAATGGTAATATAATGTCTTTTTTACCAAAGACACAATAATTAGGTAACATTCAAAATGTCGTTAAAATGCAATCGATCGATCCTCTCCATGTTTTTCGGTACTAACCCAAATTTCAAAAGAAAGCACTTAATAATAATGCCATATATTGTCGAAGCAAGCCTCACTCGGAACATTATCAGGATCGAATGCATGACCTAAGTGACTGTAGGCGCCCCACCAGACCACAGAGGCGGTTAAATAGCTTAATTAATAATAACATGAACCTAAAATTTATATAGCTTTGCTTAAAGAGTGTGAAAATACTAGAACACGTATTCCGAAAACTTTCGTAGATTCGAAAAACTTTTTTCCATTAATTTTATTCGAGAAAGTTACACTACGTCGTAGAGTTTACGAAGAGAATAATTCTTCACAATGAATGCTTAATTTTTACTAGAAAGTGTACTTTTGTTAAAGTACAGTAACTGAAACTTGTAAAGATGACATGGAGTCGGTATACTAATTTTTACTTGTTTTATTATTTGTTCTCATTAAGAAAGACAAGAACATGGTTGAAGAATACCTATACAGAATTTTGTTTCGAGCTGGGAAGGGAAAGCAGGGGAAAAAGCCCATAATATTTAAATGACATATTAAAATTTTAAAAATATGCCTGAAGCTGTTTGGATGTCGTATTTACCTTTAGGTGTTTGTGCACTACATTAAGATAATTTGTAATATTATCATAGATATACACAAATACGAGTGTACAAAAATGTTGGTAGATCTAAATAAATAATATGTATGTATAGTATTTTTATGTCACAAACGCGGGTAAACCATGACTGGACTGCTTGTGACTGGAATGAAATCAATCTGAGGTTTGTGTGTGTGTGTATGTATAGTTAGTTACACACGTCTCTGTGTGTGTTAGTTCCGGCATAAAGCGCTCCTGACAGAATACAGAGAAAAATATGTGCATAGATATTTCTTTAATGCATGTTATGTACTTTACCTTAGGTAGTAAGTAGAGATTTGGTAGAAGCTCTGATTTGGTGAAAAACATATTGACTTACCTGAAAAAAAAAATACAATCATAATTATAAAAAAAATAACTAGCTGCTATGAATGAAATAGCTCTTAATTTAAATGGACTTGCTAAGTACCTTAAAATCTTTTTTTCAGTGCATTTTTCTAGTATTATATTTACGCGTTTGTAAACGCAAAAATAAAATTATTCCATACCTTAAAATCGTCAAAATCCCTACCACCATTTCGTATTCGATAATCGTAATCGTATTATAATAATAATATATTTCCGTAAATTAAAGTAAGTAGGTATCATTATGAACTAACGTAGCGTAGTTTAGTTTATGCATCTGTGTTTTTATCATTACTATCACTACCTGTGGCCATGGGTCCCCTATGTCATTTCGAATACCAATTCATCGAATATCAATTTATCGACATCGATATATCAAACATTCAAATAAGCGAACGTTCATTTTATCGAAAGCTCAAAAAATCGAAATGTCAATACATCGAGTCTTCAAAACATCGAAAGTTTAAATGATCGAACGTTCATAATATCGAATATTCGTTATATCGCACATTTAAGTAATATAAATTTCGATTTTTTTGAGCTTCGATTAAATGAACATTTTTGATTATTTGAATGTTCGATATATCGTTGTCGATTAATTGATATTCGATGAATTGGTAATTGATATGGCGTAGGATACCCCTTTCCGATTGTGTTTATGAGATATTGTGTTTTACTCATGTACGTGAATTTATGTATAATACAGAATCTCAAACCTTAACATGTGTTATGGATAGCAGATAACGTATTAGTTTTGTTCATATTCCACAGGAACTTTCTTGTGAAAATGTTTGGTATAGTACTCTTAAGGGGGCGATAAAGGCTGACGACCTTGGCGATAGTGAGTGGAGCATCCTACGCCTGCACAACACACTCAGAAAACACATAAAAAAAAGAAAAGCTAATATTGATTTTTCTTAACAATATGCTACTTTGAATATTGAAATAATCAAATTATCTACAAGATAATAATGTTTTATTAAAATAACTCCAGTAGTTTCCGAGCGATGTCAGTCTTTTATTTTGGTAATATTTAAACATTACACATATTATGTTCAAGATTTTTTTATTGCTTATAAAATGTACAAATTTTGAAATGTTTTCATACTAATTTGTTGTGTAAGGAAGTTTTAATTTACAGTCTTATTGTTGACGCGTGATGGTTGCTCGAAAATTGCATTGCATGATAACGCCTTCTTAGGCGCGCACAGGGACAATTTTTTTCCACTAGCGGAGGAGCTAAATACAGCAACGAAAAGAGTTAAAAGAATCTTCCGGACCCCGGAGGAAGGAAGAGGTGAATCCTACGTGTATACCCTAAGGGTGGTCCTTTTTCTTAATCGGAGTACGATGCAACTGCAGGGGTATGTGGGACTCGAGGTACAGGCGTTCCCCCCTACCCACTAAACATCCTCTCCGGGCATCCTGCTAAGGCTCAATACGACAGCATCCCGGGATCGCAACAATTCGCTTGTCACCGGAAAGACCCTAAGGGTACTCCTAGGGTTATGTCGGACTCCTACCGACTAAACACCCCCTATTGCCTAGTGCCAAAGCGGCTTTAAAGTATCGGAACCAGCTGCCCCCTCGGGAGAGGAGGAGGTGCACACCTGCCCTAGACATATAGACTAGGACTAGGGCATAAGCGTGGAAAGCGATCGGACACCACAGCGCGGCCGAACGCATGTGTGTGAGGGGACTATTCCACGTGCGCGACAAAACCTAGGTTGCCAGAAGAGCAGTGAAATTAATCTAACTAAGCAGACGCAAAAGTGGGGGGGGGGGGGGGGTATGGGGGGTATGTTTGTAGTGCTGCCCTATGTGTAATCACATTAGGGCATTAGCACTAAAAATAACGAACGAGTGTGCCGAATGCACAGTTTTTATTTCTGTGGCCGAATGCAACGGACGGTGGGCCTACGCTTATAATGCAGCCTACGGAAGGTAGCACAGGGACAGCGTGAGTGCATTAATCATATATTAACAAGAGCCCACCCGCATTCGAGGAATAAAAATACTGTACCTAATAACTTGAAGTAAAACAAGTTAGAATTTGGTCTACTATTTGTGTGCTAATATAGTGTGCTGGAAAATTCTGGAAATTTGCCGCTTGCAAATCCATTAATTCACGAACAAAATCTTTTTTCTACGCATTCCTTTTTGTATGTAACAAAGCCCGTAAAATCGGCGTTGTTAGCCGCGGCATCGGCATAATTACCTGACAATACAACTGTCACGACATTCAACTGTATCATTATGTGAGAAAAAAACAACGAAAATAATTTAAGCGAGGTGTGACGTCACTGCACTGTCAGCTGTATAAAGGTCGTTGTCCATACATGACACTGCTGCTGCACGACAGTATGACAATCCTTTAAAAGTTCCTAAATTATACGTGGTAGATAGAATTTGCGAGCTTTCACTGCGATTTTCAGAGGTGAGAAATAGTACATTTTTTAACAGCGTTAAAACAAAGTAGGTATGTCTCAGATAACAAGTATTTGACGCAGACTTTCTTTTTTGCCGCCTGAGGTAATTACAACATTTTATATCACCCCTTGACTAGGAAGTCGGATTTTTCTGGTCAGGTGTGGCAATAAAAATATTTGTATTGTATTTAGTTCTATATATAGTATCTCTTAAAACTATTCTAGTTATTTTTAAGCAAAGATTTCGGAGAGCTGCAGGTATCATAAGCATAAAAAACATAACCATACACTGACTGACAGACCGACTTGACAATTTTTCATGGTTATTAATTTATTACTTTTCAATTTACAATTTAAGTTATATGTACTTATAATTATAATACTTTATAAGTTATTAATAAATAAATTTTATAAAAATAATTCTTTTTAACATATTTATGACATATTTTATACGAAATTAATATTATCTACGGTTTTCAAATTGTCACCTCAAAAAAACTAGTGCTATTTTTCTATCGAGTGAATTATTTCTAATCGAGTTTCTATAATTTGCATCCATTTAAAGGTGTAATACGTGAATATCAGAATAGTTTATAGGTACTGTAATAATAAAAATCAAGACGCTCAAAATTATTCTAATTTGGGAAATATTTACCTGAATTAAATATTCATTAAAATAATTTGTAGACATGCAACACCAAACTAAAAATAGTATTAATAAGCTACATCCACTTTATCACGACCCTAATTACTTAAGTCTTGTTTTAACATTATTAACGTCTGTGAACACGCAAAGTAAGCACTGCTTAGTGAGTCATTGACACGGCGAAAGTTTATATAAGTAACATTCGTTTTTTGTTTGATTTATGATTATTATAAGTAGGTACTAATTTTTAGACCACGTAGGTGGCAATTAAACCTTTACCAGTTAGTAGATAATAATTGCCACTTAACATTGATCTTTATTATTTTTTTTGAGATAAGTTTGAAAGATAATTAAACATCATAAATGTTAAATATTAATGAGTTAAGAAATGGAGTCCTCTAACAGCCCACGTAAGAATTACCTACCTCCTTATTACAATTCTGGTCACTCAAAAGACGCGTGAATTATCCATATAAGACTATCCATACTACTATCCATAAGACTATCCATAAGACTATCCATAAGACTATCCATAAGACTATCCATAAGACTATACATAAGACTATCCATAAGACTATCCATAAGACTATCCATAAGACTATCCATAAGACTATCCACAAGACTATCCATAAGACTATCCATAAGACTCTATCCATAAGACTCTATCCATAAGACTATATCCGCGAAGACTAGACGCGTGAAGCACTTTTCAGGGGGGCTATTCGCCAACTTTTTGACAGATGAAAGTGTTGATCACCGAGAGAAAGAAAAAACTGTCAAAAAAAGTTAGCGAATAGGCCTACAGGCGGCGACTGTCTTCCCTCTCATCAAATCCACGACATTTACATTTATATTTTTAAGTACAGTTAGGTACTTTTTAAAAGTAAAAACTATTACGAGCAGCGAAAACTTCGCCTCAGTAGGTACACAGGTACACAGCCATTGGTCGGATTCCATTCTCGCGACCCGCACGAAGATACCATGGTTGAATCTATATACAAATTGGAGCCTTTCTTATTTAGAACAACCTTTAAAAAGAGCATCCGTCACTAAGTAATGTAAACGTTAACTATGTTAACTAACTTTACCAGCGTAATTGCGAGACAGAGGGCAATATCACAGTGAATCTACTAAATATTTTTAGCATAGGATTCAATGTGACACCCCAAGGTAAAATTTTGTGTAATAGCGCACACAATAATTCATAATATACCGCAAAATTACATAATGGTTTTTAACTATGTCCATGGCCGTGTCTACAATAAGTACGCTTAAAATGTAGTTACATTAATATTTGTGATAGGGAAGAGTAACCTGTTATGGATCAACTCCATTTTTTGTATGTTAAATGGTTGGCAGACGAACATACATTTTTACTTTCTCGTATACGTAGTATAGAGGAAGACTTGTAATCGTCAAAAAATTCGACCTTTTTTTTGGACCTCCCTGAGTCCAAAAATACCTTTTTTGGAATTATGTCTGTATGTCTGTGCGTTAGCACGATAACTCGAGTATGCTTTAAGTTATTGAAACCAAATTTAACATGCATGTATGACATATAAATATAAGGTTTCTATCAACTTTTGAGTCGTCGATCACGAAAGTTAAGCAACCAAGTGCGCGATCTTTACTCGGATGGGTGACCAAAATTTAACATGCATGTATGACATCAAAATGTAAGGTTTCTAACAACTTTTAAGTCGTTTCCCGTATACGAGAAAGTCAAGGGGAGACCACTCCCGATTATTTTATGTGAAATGGTTGGCAGACAAACATATGGCCTGCCTGGTAGTAAGCACTCACCGTAGCCTATAGACGCTTGCAACACTGCCGTGACACTCGCGCGCTACCAACTCTAATCCCCTGCCCCGTGGAGCCGTGGCGACCTTAAATTGTAGCCGCTTTATATTGCCTAACAAGTTACAGTGTTATTCTTCATCTGCAAGTATGCAAACCAAATTGCTAGGTAGTAGACCCATATGTAGGGTAGGCACCACCGCCTTTCTTATTTCTGCCGTGAAGCAGTTCGCTGTATTTTGAATTGAAGGGAAAGGTAGCCAATGTAATTACTGGGCATGGAAGGCATAATTCATCTTAGTCCCCAGAATGGCAAAGCACTTGCAATGATAAGTGATTTTCCCTTAATATCACAAGTGTCTATAGGCGACGGTAACCACTTAACACCAGGTGGGCCGCAAGCTTGTTTGCCATCTGAAAACCTTTGATATTTTTTTATATTACTATATAAAAAAATATCAAAGTTTTTTCAGTTTTCAGGAATTTCAAAAGTAGTTCAATTAAGGAGCCAGTCCAATATTGGCTGCTCTCCCCTATATCAAAAGGCAATACCGTGTCTGCTACCATTATACCACGAGACACTAAAATTGCTCCGTCACATTCTACGCCATAATTTATCATTTTGGCGTCGAAACTTTTGTTATATTAATTACCTTTCATTTTACTGCATATTTTCATGAGCAACTACGAATACGAACGCTTACAAACATGTGGGTTTGACTCTCTTTAATAATATTTTGTCGCAACAAAGACCACGTAGCTTAAGGAATGTTATTTACCACTGCTTTTTACTATAAAATAAAGTGAGCACAAAATAATGTTCATACACGACTAAGGGCGTATACATACATATAGCAAGCTGTCGAATCCTAGCAAGCCACTGTCGATCCAGGGACGCAATTCTCGGTTCCTTCGAAATAATCTGGAAATCGAGTTATAATTTTATAATTTATATTATTATTATTATTAATTCGAATTCCTATCTCACCACTAATCGAATTACTTCGAGATTTTGTGTGAAATGTTGCCATTTGAAAACATAATCACGTTACTATGCGTTCCGTTCCTTAATCCGGTTTTTAAGTAACATTTTAAAGAAATTAATGTTGTAACAACATACCTCTTACAAAATATTCTGAAAGTTATAAAATCTATTTTACAGGTTTTAGAGAATCTTATTAATTTTGCAATTCGAAATCTACGTCTCGACCGCTACCAACTCGAAGCAATTTGAGTGGCTTCCCTTTGAGAAAAGTCGAACTCGAGATCTTCAGAATAAAAACGTCAAACGTTTTTAACGTCATGAAAACTCGAATAAATTCTCGAATTCGAGATTATTTCGAAGGAAACGAGAATTGCGTCCCAGCACTTAAAGCAAGCTTATATAGGACAGTGGCTGTTATTTTAGGTAGTCTGGAAAAATATCGCTGATCGAAGCAGGTCGGCAATTTCTAGCGACAATCGGAACTGATCCTCGCGTTTTCCACATAACTATAAAGCATACCCTGCGCTGTCCTGCGCTGACTACCAGCGCAGACCAGTACCGAAAAGGCTTTGCAGAACTACGCTGGTACACAGCTTTCTTTATGTATACTTCCTAACTCGAGGGAACGATATAATTCAGATCAGTGATAGACCTAGAATGTTCTAATAAACCAGTTCTAAATGACCCCATTACGAGCGTTACATAAAGCAGTAGCTAATGTGCTACTGCTTTATCGTCTTCATCACACATCTTACATGAATAAGTTAATAAAAAAAAGTTCATATCGCTCATCTTCTGCAAGGGACAACTGCTATAATCAACCTAATTATAGTCAGCTATAAATAGTTTTTAATATATTAATATCTAAAAACTTTATAGTAAGTATTTATGTACAAAATGTATGTCACCTCATTGATTGTGCCAATCTGTTCTGTACCTGACGATGTATGTACAATAATTCATGATGGCCGTTTTTTTGCATACAAATCTAACGAACAAAGAAAATCACATTTCTCAATCATACCAAATATAAAATTAGGGGGTTATTAACGTTAAATATAGGATTAAATAAAGACAATAAGACAATCGAATAAAAGTCCCGGAAACCAGTTGGGTAATAATAAACTCTTGTTTTTATATAACAGATCCGCATTATCGTCATTATCTATGCATCTTTGACTTAGCTACGACCTAACCTTTTTTATTTTGCACGATGGGAGAAACCACAGATTTAATAATACAAGGAGATAGGCCAAGCCGGCGTTTAACTTGGGACAAGTGTATGCCCTGTGGGCATACATTTCCGCCACTTCGCCTTCCGATAAAGTCAAGTGAATACGTAACTCAGCGATTCGACCGATCTCCTTTGCAGCTGTGCTGAACTTTCATCGCTTCGCAGTCCTTAAAACGCGCGCAATGAATAGTGTATATTACGGCATGCTCAACTAGAACCGTGTTATGTAGTACGGCCGCTGATCGCAACACTTGGTGTTCCTATGATCTCGGCTATTCGACCGATCTCCTTAGATTGATATATCTGTGGGAGAAACCGTATAAGGCAGTGTATCACCTGTGAAAGTAAGCACCGCCGGTAATCAAAACTTGTCCTTTTAGATAGATTAGCAATTTATAGGTATATTTTTATTGGCTTAAGTGGATACGGACCTTAAAAATCTTGACCATTGGTCGACTAACCCATTTTCTATTTGTCGCCGCCACACAAAGTATTTTCACTTAAGCACCTACATTACTTATCTGTGTAACCGGTAGGTTTTTTTTTACCTAGCGGGATGGACTGATAAAAGTAGCTGACCTGACCGCCAGCATTTTTAGAAAATCGGTTCCTGGTCCAGTAGTTGAGATTTTTATGGTCAAGAGCCACCTAAGCCGTTTTATCAGGGACGCGGCTGAGCCATATCTGTATGCGATATAGGTACAGTCCAGCACATTAGGTTACTACAAACTGTAAATATCTCACTTGATCTGAGGTCATAATAGTATCTATAGAACCAAAAACCGCAATGTCAATTTATTTTGTGTGTGTCTGGGTAGGTACCGCCTTCTTTCTTATTTCTGCCATGAAGCAGTTCGCTGTGTCTCGGATTGAATTTTGATGCTATACATGCATGTTAAATTTGGTTGCAATAAGTTAAAGCATACTAGAGTTATCGTGCTAACGCACAGAGACACAGACACACACAGACATAATCCCAAAAACAGTATTTTTGGACTCAGGGAGGTCCAAAACGTGTAAATCCGTCAAAATCTCGAGTTCGAATTTTTTACGATTACAAGACTTCCTCTATACCTACTACGTATACGAGAAAGTAAAAATATGACACTTTAGATTACGGAAAAATAAGTTAGGGAATACATTAAAGAATCATGGCAACGCACTTGCAGTGTTAAGTGATTTACCCTTAATAAAGCAGGTGTCAAAAAATTAAAATCATTTCTGAGGTCGACCGTACACGTCCTGTCACGTGTCCATCGCGATGCAACAATGTAAAAAAGTATTTTTGGATCAGTATTATCAAATAATTTGTTTAATTTATTTCCTGTTTGTGGGACAAGGCCTTCTGGTAGACTTTACGAACGAAGAGTTTTGGTACTTATTCGAAAATTATGGCAGTAATAATATTTGACCCGAAAGTGAAGCCAAAGGGAAGGGTTATGATTTTAGTAGTCCATGTATGAATGTTTGTATTAACGTATGTTCCTCCGTAGCGTCTTAAACCACGTCTAAACTATTTACCCCATTTTGATGAAAGTTTTGATAGTCCGGGTAAAATAGGCTATATTTTAACAGACTTAAAAAATCGGGAGTGGTCTCCCCTTGACTTTCTCGTACACTGGAAACAACTCAAACGTTGATAGAAACCTTTTATTTTGCTGTCATACATGCATGTTAAATTTTGGTCACCCACCCATCCGAGTACTGACCGTGCACTTGGTTGCTTAACTTTCGTGATCGACGGCTCAAAATTTGATAGAAACCTTATATTTTGATGTCATACACGTATGTTAAATTTGGTTGCAATAAGTTAAAGCATGCTCGAGTTATCGTGCTAACGCACAGACATATTCCAAAAAAAAAATTTTTGGACTCAGGGAGGTCCAAAACATGTAAATCCGTCAAAATCTCGAGGTCGAATTTTTTGACGATTACAAGACTTTCTCTATACTTACTACGTACTTATACGAGAAAGTAAAAATATAGGAAGAGTCTTTTTTACCTTGTAAACTTAACCGATTTCATTCCCTCCTTTTTTACGTAGTCTGATTTCAATTTGTTTACTTTTTTCTTATTTCAGGGACAAATTAAACATTGTGAACCAGTGGCGTAGCGTAGGGGGGGCAGGGGGGGCGGTCCGCCCCGGGCGGCACATTTGAGGGGGCGGCAAAATTTCACAATAAATAAAAAAAATTGAAACCATTTCATATTTTATTGCAACTACAAATTCGGACCAATTGAAAACAGTACCTATGGAATTTTTCATCAGTTATTCTGTGACGAATTCGGGAAATCCCCTTTCTTTGAATGATATTTTGTAGCAACTGCTAGCATTTTATTCATAATATATTACTTAATGATTAGGCAAACCCGTCATTAGAAAGAGATAATAGTTATTTGTTTAGCAAGTGAGCAAAGTTATTTTTTGCTGCAAGTGCCGATAGATAGACTACTCCGCTCGGAGTAGTCTAGAATTGATTCATAGATTATGCTACTAAGCGCAGTGAGTGATTTAAAGGCACGAGACAAAAAAAAATGCTCTCGTGTGAAATATACAACTTTTCACCTCTCCAGCGAAAAAAATGTTACATTTGAAAAAAACCAGGCAATACTTTAATACATGTTTATTATCTTAAAAATAATTATTGAACATTAACTAAATAATTTAGATCTAACGTTGTTAGATCTAAATTATTTTAGTAGGTACACAGTAACACTCTTGTTCAGAGCTCGCAGCATAAAGCGTTTTCCTTCGAGATTTTATGAAGCAAAAGAGGTCTTTTGGTGCTGGAGAGGTGAACAATACCTCATGAGTTACGTATTGATTGTTGCTTAGAGCTCATTGGCGAGAGCACGCACCGATACCGATAACAGAGGATATAGGTATCTTCATACGCGCACTTTTTGTCAATGACAGTCAAATAGAATAACAAAATGAAATTGAAATTGTTTTTAAGACAAGAAAAAATAGACTGTCCCAGGCGGGAATCGAACCTAGCATCCTCCGCAATCCGGGCGGCTGCGTTAACCACTGCGCTACTAGGGCAATGCTTTCGCCGTCGAAATTTGTCAGTGCTTGGTGCTTATGTTTTTATGGTAATCATTGTTTCATACAATCATTGAAATTTGCACTTCTAAGATCCGAACGAAATATTTTTGCAAATATTTGACGTCCAGTCAAGTCAGTACCTTATACTACTGGTATAGTATTATATTATCTGTGCTTATACTGTGGAATAATTGTTTTGTCAATTGAACAAACGCTTGAATATTTTTGAGACTACAAAAAATACACTGAAAAAAATCGACCTGCCAATTTTTCAGACAGGCGGAGGGGTTTTAAGTGTTAAATATTTCCGAAAATTTCATATGAAATTTTTTTAATAAGAAAAATGTATTTTTGAATGAAATGACACGTTTTCTTGTCTCTAACAGCGATAACGTCATTTACTACACTATTTAAAAACATAGGAAGGCATTTTTCGAGCGATAACTTAAAGCGTTGCAATGAAGTGCAGTCGACCAGCCCAAAATGCGGGAGCGTTCCCGATTTTTTTTCATTAGTTCCAAACTGAATGTAAATCCGGCAATTGCCTGACTTTTTCGTTGCCATTTTCGAGCGAGTGCAATACATCTATACTTTTTAAACTTCTTAGTGTGTATTGCATAGTATACATTAAATTGAAATACCTAAATAAGAGGGCGGCAAAATTATCTTCCGCCCCGGGCGGCCGATACCCACGCTACGCCACTGTTGTGAACGTATTCGAATATAGACTGAATACAAGTAGACGTGATCCCAGCAGAGTAGAAAAGCATCACCCATATCCTCCAATGGGTATCGTAGAAGGCGACTAATGGTACAGCAAAGGGGTATTGATTGATCACCTTATAGATACTCCGTCCATCAATCCGCATTGGGCAAGCGTGGTGGACTACTGCCTAAACCTCATTCGATGACAACGAGGCCTTGTGTCCCAGCATTGGGTCGAATTGTAAAGGCTGCTAAGATGATGAAGTAGACGTTGCACGTGAACGAAAGTACTTTTGCGTGAAATGTGCATGGACGAGCAATGACACCTTCATGGTTATTCGATGCTCATATCATGAGGGTATTTCGTCGGTTGCACAGTTCGAGTATGTCACGTGTTTAGGTATGAAATGTGTATCATCATTTACATTGACCTTGAGTAAAAGGATGGGTCATCTCTTTCATGAGTCAAATCTGCGTCCTCATTGCCCGTGACATCGTCAGACGCGGAAACAACCCTGACAACAATGCGAGGCTACTTCCAAGCGCTTCACAACATAAGGAAAACATTTAAATAAGCCACTTTATAGCGTTGCACAAGACCTTTCATTTGTTAATAAGACGGGAATTCCCTATATTACGTGCAGTGAATTTGAAACTGATGTTTTTTTCTAAAATTTTACTTTATTGTAATTTCAGTATCGTGTCTTACATTTTATGCAAAATTATAAATGTACATTTTTTTTTTAAATCATTCAAATTTCCTAGATAAACTGAAATCCTAGGCCTTAAAACTTTGCTTACTCGTCGAGTAGTAAATAACCTCTAATTTACTTGAGACTTGACTCCTCTATGCTTGACTTTTCCAATTGTCTTGAGAGGAGTACTGCACAGCTAGCAAATTATAATTAGCAAATTATAATTAACGTATCGTGACACTTCCCTCAATTAAAATAATTAATTATACCATTGAGTTTTACGTTTACTAGAATTACGTTTTTAAGTTACAATCGTCAAAATTATTTATTACAGTTGCAACAACAAGTAATTACACAGTGGCAGCTAGAAGAGCTAATAACCGTCAATGTTAAGATTTTAACTATGCCTCCTTACTTAGGGAGTGTTCACACGTAAGTACCAAAAGGGGTCATTCAGGGGAGAACGGGGGTCGACCATATCTATTTTTTTCTTACAAGGGGTTGGGAGTTTTCATAATTCCTACGTTACATCACAAAATTGCGCTAAGTTAAGATTATAATACTTTGAAAAAGACCCCGAAAAATAATTGGCATTAATTTTTTTTAGATTTGAAGTCGGTTTATTTAAAAAAAAAAAAATATTTTTTCTTTAGATTCTTACATAATAAATACTAAACAAAGAAGGAGATCCGCCTATTCTTATTTTTTCTTATATGTATAGGGGGGAGAGCGTCAAAATCCCAAACAAATTTTGAGCAGGGTAGGAGAAAAAAGAAGAACAGGTATTAACTTAGATTAAACTAATTAATCTAATCTAAGGGTATTAACAGAGTGAGTTAACTCTGCCCACGTGTAGTCTTTACGGTGTAGTTTGTAATTGACACGTGGTTGTGGAATGTGTGAAACTGTGAACACCCCCTAAATGTAATTATTTAAAAAATATTACATTTAGGGAGTACCAGATGAAATGTGCATAAAACATTGAAAGGAAAAACCTTGTAAAAATTCCTGTCATGATCACGTACTGAGCTAAACAAACCCATGTAGCTCAGTTTAAAGAGCAGATGCTCGGATTGCGGTCCCGGATTTGATTCCCACTTCAGTACGTACTTGATCAAACACGTCAAGTTTTTAATTTCTCACGACCTTTGTAAGAATATCGACAAGAATAATGTTGTCCAAGTCTTTAACCAAACTCGACTGCTGAAGGGCACGACGTCGAAACGTTCATAAAAAAGTGCCCCGTCATTCGCGCAAATAATTTATAAAAATATATAACAGTTTTCGCCGCGAGTAATGAAAGTGAATATTAAGTGATAATAAGTTTGTGTGAATACAATCAAGGAACTCTTTGAAATAATATTCACTCGTAGTCCACCTACGATCGCGGCCAATCGAATTATTATAAAGTCACTAGCTGTGCCCGCGACTTCGTCCGCGTGGATTTCCCATTTTTGCAACATTTTTCATTGATGCTCAATTCTTATTAGTCGTAGAGTGATGCTATGGAGGTATATAGGAAAATGTATATGGAAAATTCCTAAGGGCGTCACTATGAAAATAAGTTTGGGAAGTCCTTGCCTATAGTCTTCCTCGATAAATAGACAATCAAAGAATTTTTCAATTTGAATCAGTAGTTCCCCTTTTTAGGGTTCTGTACCCAAAGGGTAAAACGGGATCCTATGACTAAGACTCCGCCGTCCGCCTGTCCATCTGTCACCAGGCAGTATATCATTAACCATTATAGTTAGACAGTTGAAATTTTCTCAGATGACGTAGTTCTGGTGCCGCTATAACAACAAATACTAATAAATAGAATAAAATAAATATTGAAGGGGCTCCCATAAAATAAACGTGACTTTTTTTGGTCGATTTTGATAACGGCAACAGATAGACGCTTGAAATATTCACAGAATATTTAGTTATATTATTCACTTTAAAAATAAATAAAAATAAAATTAATATTTAAGGGGGCTCAACAACAAACGTGATTTATTTCTCGGTCTCAATAACGATAACAGGTAGAAACTTGAAATATTAACAAAATATTTAATTTTAAATTCAAATAATAATTTTCGGACAGTTTTGATAAAATCTATGGCACGAAACTTTTCGTTCACGCATCCGACTCCTTCTAGGCGTTTTTTTTTTACTATTTTTACAGGATGTCTCTGATGACCTTCTTTGAGTCACCAGGGGTTTTAGTAAAGGAGAGGACCTCGGTGGGTCCTCAAGCTTTAAGGTCGAATCACTCCAGAGAGGATTCCTGACCGGTGAGCTAAGGCGTCTGAATCTGACGGGATCAGTAGTTCCTAAGATAAGCGCGATCAACCAAAAAAAGTACAACTCAGTATAGATGCGTGCGTAGTACTTGATCATTATTTAGCTGCGGAGTTATGTTAAAACTATGATATCTCTGAAGATATTCATTGAAATCTAATGATGTAAAGAACAATTTTGTACAAAATTAAATACTTGTGATGAATAATGTATTCATTTTGATAAGGAATAATATCATGTTTACAAAAATACCTTCGCATCTTAAGCATTATTTTAGAACAAAATTTATTAACAAAAATAGGTTATAGCGAGTCAACCTTAAGAGATAGATAAATGCTGTCTGTAACTTGTTTTTAGAACTTTTAAAGGAGAATAATTCCGTCATACATAATTTTTGTGTAACTTTAACCGTTTACTCAGCGCATGCAAAGAAATCTCTGAAAATCAAAAATTTTTATTTTCCGTTTATTTCAAACTATGATATTTCTTAAGATATTCATTGAAATCAAATGAAGTCATGAACAATTTTGTGCAAAATTAAATACTTGTGATAAATATTGTATTTATTTTGATAAGGAATAATATCGTGCATACAAAAACACCATCGCAGATAATGCATTATTTGAAAACAAATTTGATTACCAAAAAGAAAGGTTATAGTGAGCCAACCATAAAAGACAGATATATGCTGTCGCGGACTTTTTTTTAGAAAATTTAATGGAGAACAATTCCGTCATACATGATTTTTACGTAACTTTAACCGTTTACGCAGCGCACGCAGTGAAAGCTTTGAAAAGAAATATTTTTCTCCCGTTTTTGCAACATTCTTCATTGATGCTCAGCTCTTTTAGGACGTATCGTGATGTTATATAGCCTATAGCCTTCCTAGATAAATGGACTATCCAACGAAAAAAGAATTTTTCAATTTGAGCCAGTAGTTGCTGAGATCTTAGGGTTCAACCAAACAAACAAACAAACAAACAATCAAACAAACAAACAAACAAACAAACTCTTCAGCTTTATTATTAGTATAGATTATGCAGCTTTTATTATTATTATATTTGAACTTGAATATAATATTTATTACCCTTTAGAAGACATCTATTTTAGACCAACAGGAAATCTTTCGTTGAATATCAAACTATTTGTATACATATTACTATAAAAATATATTACAATTCTTACATTTTTTTATTGTAAAGTTGTTTTTGGCTACGCGATATTACTGGCAATTGTCATTCAAATCATGCATGTACTCGAGGAAAAATATATTCATAACTACCTTGTAACATTGCTTGATTATACTTCAGTATATGTAGCTATAAGAAAACATAACATGGTAGTTTGCGTAAATTCTTAAGAGACGTATTAACAGTTTTTATTGGGTTTTCTGCTTTTATAAACTAAAAGTATAGGAGACACACAGGTACACCTGTGGTAGTATGTACACCATAGCCTACTTGTTAACTCAATCCCTCGTAGAGCTCAGGCAATCTTACTTACCGACAGAAACACAACTCAAGGATGGGATAGTGTTATTGTCTTCTGTGCAGTAACGCAGCCTTCACACCAAAAGGTCACACTGATTTAAATAAAAACAAGCAATAAACGTCTCCAACTAGAATCCCTAGTATCTTTTTAGTAACAATTATCAAAGTCCTTCTTGTGGCTATCGTACAAAATTATTTAATGACTATTATGTACCAGATGACCGTAGCTGCAATTAGTTAGACATTTTAATTTGCTTTGCCTTGAATTTATAATACAAAATCTCATCCCAACATTCTCAAACTCGAATTAAAATAATATTTTGACATACTTTTGTTCATAAATGTGTTTAGTTAATTGTCACACCATTGACCCCAGTTTTTGTCTTTTTATTTCTTTCCATCCAAAGAATGCCTGGAAGAAATCGCTTTTTAGTGATAAGGCCGCCCATTGTACAATTACCTAGTAATAGATATATGTATCTGTATTTAGTTATTATTTTTCTTGGTGTACAATAAAGCTTAATCATTCATTCATTCATTAACACAGATTATCAAAATTAGAACTAAAGAAACAAACTTTAGCATCATGACCATTACACTGGTTCAACTCATTATGATACAGTTATTTATTTATTTTTTTAAAATAACAATGGCAAAAGTTTTTTCAGACAGTCAAATTAAGCTACTTACTAGTTGACACTTTTTTCAACTGCTTCTTCTGCTGAATATTATAACATTTACGCCTAGCAAGGCTTAACCTCATAAGTGGAAGTGAAATCTACATGAAAAGATAGGTAGTGCAAGAGACACTGGCAAGGCAGGCGAAGGCTAGTGCAGCGCATATAGATATGCGCTGCACTAGCCTTCGCCTTGCCAATCTGCGTCCTATTCTGTAAAGGTCTCACTTCTCACTTCGACGCTCAACTCGATTTCATCTCATTTCATTCTATTTAAAATTTTGTGGAACATCCTTAGTTATGTCGAAACGAAGTTAGCTGTGGTATTCTATAACAACATAAGATGTAATTTAGAGGAATATGTTGATTAAAAAATTGCTTTTTCTGTGAAATATTTGTTCGTGTTTGACAGCTGAATTCGAGGTGGGACGCGAAGGGAGAAGAGAAGATATCTATTTAAAGAATAGCACGACCACAGATATATCAATCTAAGTAGATCGGTCGAATCGCCGAGTTCATAGGAAGACCGAGTGTCGCGATCAGCGGCCGTACTACATAACATGGTTCTAGTTGAGCATGCCGATATACACTATTCATTGCGCGCGTCTTAAGGACTGCGAAGCGATGAAAGTTAAGCACAGCCGCAAAGGAGATCGGTCAAATCGCTGAGTTACGTATTCATTTGACTTTATCGGAAGGCGAACTGGCGGAAATGTATGCCCACAGGGCATACACTTGTCACAAGTTAAACGACGGCTTGGCCTATCTCCTTATATTATTAAATCTGTGAGCACGACTGTAGAGCGCTAACCCTTGGTTGTAAAAAAGAGAGAATCTGAGAACACATGCAAGCGTCTATTGGGTACAGTGACAGGGTCGCAGGCTTTTCACGCCAAAATAGAACCGCGAACTGCATGGCATAACGCACACGACATACTACAAGTACTATTGGGGTAAATTGCGCGTGTTTAATCAATGAGAAAAACAGATACGGAAAAATTAGTTTAATTCACGTTGAAAAAATTTTACAGAAGACAAACAGAGTGACGTCGAACGATAATCAAAAATATTATTCACAGTAACATCAAAACACATAATAAAAACTCCTTTCAACAAGTACGTGCCACGTAGAAAAAGTCCCCCAAACCATCGAGGACACCGACGGACTTCAAGTCAATTGCAACACAACGGAATCTTTAGTAAATTTGTTTTCATAACACAAATAATGAATTATATAGTGCTTCATTTCTTTCTATGGTTGTAAGGAAAAAAAACTTAAATAAAGTTGTTATTATATTTTAGGAGGTTGCTCAAATGTTATGAAAGTTGTAGCATTTTTTCATTATAGACCCTTTTCTTTGCTTAAATTCCGTTTTGTTCTATGTAATAGTCAATCGAGAGCCTATATCAGAATCTTTGAATCAACATTTTAAACATAGTTCAAGTGTGGCACAGTATCTACCTTCTATAGGGTATGAAGCCGGCACCTATCCATGCTAACATAGTCATATAAATACTATGGTGATATTAAAAATTCAAAATATTTTTTAATTTTCCATACTTTTTAATTGTATGGAGAATTATTTTTTTTTACAATTTAAAGTTTTTGATATCACCATAGTATTTATATGACTATGTTAGCATGGGTAGGTGCCGGCTACATACCCCAAGTACCAAACACCTTGTATACTTAACATTATAAAACTGAAGAGTTATTCTATGTTTGATTTAACGCGCTAATATCAGGAAATACTGATTCAAATTGAAGAATTCTTTTTGTGTTGGATAGTCCATTTATCGAGGAAGGCTATTCGAAGCTATATTTGTTTCAAAAAACTCCACGTGGACGAAGTTGCGGGCGGAGTACTAGCGAAAAATATATGTGGCATGTTTTGTGCCTTATCGCCAACAAATTGCGTTCTTCACACATACGTCAATATTTTTCTCTTCCTCTGTTTTCAATTTCCTGAACTGCGCTTGGAATTTTCATAGCTTCATTAAAACTTATTACAGAGTCTTTACCCTGTTTGAACACATTTTAATCTTGTACGTTTGCATACATTAATCGCTTAGTACGGAAATACATAAGAAATGGCAGAATAGAATAAGAAATTTACATTAAAACATTCAACTTATCATAGATGGACTTGCGAGATTGGAAACAATAGCCTATGTATAGCTTATAAACACGTGCCAAATGTTAGGGTTAACACATGGTTAACACAACAGAAGGAGCGTATAAAAGATAAGTTTCCCCCAATCAACACATTAGTACCATAATTATCATAGCAAAGGCAACGTTTGTACAATAAGAATTGCCACTATTATCGAATGATTATTAACATGAGCTACCGCTGTTTTTTTTACTTTCTTGTATACGTAGTATAGAAAAAGTCTTGTAATCGTCAAAAAATCTACCTCGAGATTTTGACGGATTTACACGTTTTGGACCTCCCTGAGTCCAATAATACCGTTTTTGTAATTATGTCTGTGTGTGTGTCTGTCATGTCTGTGCGTTAGCACGGTAACTCGAGTATGCTTGAACTTATTGCATGTATGTATGACATCAAAATATAAGGTTTCTATCAACTTTTGAATCGTTTCCGGTATACGAGAAAGTCAAGGGGAGACCACTACCGATTTTTAGGTAGTCGAATGGGTGATCGAAAAATTTTCAGCTTTATTTTCCTCTTTGCTTCAGAAATGTCTGCTGTCGAAAGATAGCTGTCATTTCCAAAAAGGATTTTTTTTTGTTCTCTCTACATCCTCCTTTTTATTTAATGAGACTTTGTTTTTCAATATGTTATTTTATTGCTACACCGTAGTAGACATTTCTATACTTACTTCTATTTTACAATATTTTCTTATTCTAGGGACTAGGTACATTTAGAGAGCTACTTACATAGTGTCAGACAGTGACATTTCAAGAAGGATTGGTGTCAGGCAGGCACACGGCCTTTAAAAACGAATGTCATGAAGCAGTATTTTTGATATCAATATGTACATAGGATTAGACAAGCCCATCACAATAAATAACTTTTCGATTTGCATTCTCATTCACATCAACAGCTCGAATAATGTCCCCGCCAAAGGGCTAGAGCTTACCCCACATTAGGTGCGATTTGTCAATGGCCGTGTGGTGCAGGCAGAGTAGAATAGCATCACCCCATATCCTCCGATGGGTGTCGTAGAAGGCGACTAATGGAGCAGGAAAAGGGGTATTGATAACCTTATACTCCGTCCACCAATCCGCATTGGGCAAGCGTGGTGGACTACTGCCTAAACCTCCTTCGATAACAAGGAGAGGCCTTGTGTTCCAGCAGTGGGTCGAGTTATAAAGGGCTGTGATGATGATGATGAGGCTAGTCAATCACGCTGGCCAAGTACGGGTTGGTCAACATAGGAGTAAATTTTTACTCGCGTTCGTGAAATAAAAATTGTAATACATTACATACTTCTGCGCTCTCTTTATATTGGTTGTTGTAATCACGTGTTTTATTCATTCCGGTAAAGTCAATTCTACGGATATTGAAGTCGCAGATTATATTAACAATTGGTTTTGCTTAGAAACATTGAATAGTTTTTTAATAATTACATAACTGATATAATTGCCGATCGCTATTGGACCTTCCGTGCCATCGGTCTCCCCACTATTGCCGAAGACCGTGCGAAATGGGTTAGCAAGAGTAGGAAGGCGGACCGCGGGCTTTCGCACTAAAGCGTTTGAGGCGCAATCGGCTATTGTATCATCAATATGATGTTGATGATACAATAGCCGATCGTGAAGTTGGACTTAAGTGCCAACGGACTCCCAAGAAAGGATGCCGGACTGTGCGAATTGGACTCGCAACAGTATATGCAGGCGAACCGCAGGCTCTCGCACCAAAGCGTTTAGGGCACAACCAGAAAACAGTAGGATGATGATGACGATACAATAACCGGTCGTGGAGGAGGACTTACGGTGCCAACGGTCTCCCCACCAAAGATGCCGAAGACTGCGCAAAGTGGGCTAACAATCAGCAGGAAGGCGAACCATGGGCTTTCGCACGGAATAGTTTTTATTTCTTTATGCTATGACATGGCAAACAAGCTTGCGGCCCACCTGGTGTTAAGTGGTTACCGTCGCCTATAGACACTTGCAATATTAAGGGTAAATTACTTAACACTGCAAGTGCGTTGCCATCCTGGGGACTAAGATGGTGTGCCTTCCATGCCCAGTAACTACACGGGCCACCTTTTCTTTCAATCCGAAGCACAGAGAACTGCTTCACGGCAGAAATAAGAAAGGCGGCGGTACCTACCCAGACGACCCTACATATGGGTCTACTACCTAGTAATAGTTTAGGGTGCAACCGGAAAACTGGATGATGATGATACATTAGCTAGTCCATTATTGGCTATTCACCCCTATATTGGATTAGTACAATAGGTATACGTGTGTTTTTTGTAGTCAGTTAATTACCGCTAACGCTGCGTAAGATCCGTGCCTAGATTGATATGTGATATACGCTACGTACGTGCCTGGTCAGGCGAATAATAATAACAGCATTATTATCTTTCTTTAAACATCTTAAAATGTTGTTATTAATATTGCTGTCTCTTGTTTATTGGTTCACTGAAAGTTTAGTCGCTTTTTGTGTTAGTCTCTTTTATATAGGCAACAGGCTGGCAACCTTGTCACTATTTTAGGGAACAACATCACCCATACTGCCAGATGTCACCTAAAGTACTGCTCAACACTTTGGAATTATGTATGAAGTGAAACTTCTTTAGCACCGTTGTGATATATATATAAATTCAATGAAACGAAAAAGCGACACCAAAAAGTTTTTGACGATAGATGTTTGTGGTTCAACATTTTGACAGCAAAAATAAACATCTGTTGCCTCTGAAATCACATTTGCCACTTTTCTGAAATTTCACTCCTGCCGTGCTGCACAAATACACACATACACACTTTTTTATTGACTGGAATCTCTGTACAGTTGTAGAAAGATACAAATCTGGGGATGCCTCTAAAGATGCTGAGTATTATGTAGGAGTATGTTGTGTTGTACGATCTAGTCTGTCGACAGTTTAATATGTATCAGACAACTGGTTACTTTCAATATTTTGCTTTAACGTTTTTGCACTTCCAAAACCTGAAAAAGCATGCAGACTTCCCACGTGGGTCACGAAATGTGTGAACATTTCTCCACAAGCACTCCTCGTTATCAATCGTCAATGCCGAGTTCGAGTACTGGCATGCGTTATCAGAACAATCTGAAGTAACTGGCCTTCAGCTGTCAGATAATTTGTCAACTGCTTAAGAGACGAAATCTTTGTCGTCTTACTACTTAGAGAAATCTTTACACGGGGCTTAGTAGTGGATTACAAGTAATTTTGAAACAAATTATTCGAGGGAATGTAAACATAGTAGTAACATCAATGCTCATCTCTTACCGACTTAGATTTTCATCTCATTTTATCTTGTCACAGTAAAGACTTTTCGTGAAACATTATTTTATTGTTCACATGACTAGTCAATTTATATTACGTAGGTATAAAAAGATTATTTTTTGCTGTTTAATTCGTACTTAAGACCGAAAAGCTTCCCAACTTTGCTAAAGTATTTTCAAGGGGAAGAAGAACAATTAACAGCGAACGACCATTACAATTTTATAATCGACATTATAGGTAAGTATATTATTTTTATTTCAGCGGAACTGTAGCAGGAAGTAAGTACCAAAAAAAAACTTCGAAAATACTTAAAATAAATTTGAAATAATTCAAATTGTGTTTTCGCGAAAATACAATTTATTAAATCATCCTGCGACATATATAACGGCATAATCCTGTTTAAACATTCAAAATTCGCCTTACCTGATGCCGAGTCAGTTTTATTTGGGGTAGTTTTTTATTTTTTTTCCTCCACCCTCCTCGATCAGCCGTTATCTCAACATTAACATCCTTCTTTACCATATCACCTTTCACACAGTCTATCTGTTTATAATTTGTGTTAAAGGATTCTATACCGGATTAGACTAAACGGATGGTGCAAAAAGTTATAAGTTTCATTTAAATTTTTTTATGGTAATGTTTTTCACCCTCACGCAAATTAAGTAGCCCATATAATTGAGAACTTGTGTTATGAACACTAGATAACGTTCAACAACGAATCACAACATTCGGACGAAACTTTGATAACAATATTCGTACGAAACTTTGTTAACAATCACTTAGTGGTGTAGGCCCATTCATTACATCGCGGAAAGTCGTCGTAAAAAGACTCGAGAGAGCCTTATATAGCGATTTTTAAGATTCTGTCACAAGGTTTAAGCAAGGTTAACCACACGATAAGAAGACGATATGAAGAACATAAATATTGGATTTTAAGAGCCGGGTGCACTAAGTTTCGCGTTTTACAATTTTGTCAAAAATAACATACGGGACGGCGTCCTGTGACGGCATGGCACGGCACGGCAAAGGATTTTTTCATGTTCAAATGATTTTCGACCTTATTTAAATGAATTAACAACATTTTAAAAAAACAAGTTATGATAATTACGAATTCATTTAGAGCTTTGGTCTGAATTTATTACTTGCAAAATTATGCGATATTAAAAAAAATATTAAATTTTCCCAAAAATAAATTAGGTACTAATAGATTTTTTTTAATCAATGGCCCAAAATTCAAAAGATTTTATAGTTGTGTCGATCATCTTTTTTTATTTTGTACAGTCCATGACATTAACCTACAAAAATACTACAGTTGCACTTACGTCGTTTTAAAATTAGTAAGTTTTGAAATTAAAATACTTAGAATCAAAATTGAATAAAATTAAAAAATACGTGTTGAGTCTTTTAACATTAATGTCTATTTTCCATCCATATAATAAAAAAAATACTATTAAAAAAATGTAAGGTCGAGATGTCCCGAGGCGAAATCACGATGACAATATTGAATTTTAATATGTGGGCCACAAGATGCCGCGGCGTGCCGCGTCATGCCAAAGGATGCCACAGGATGCATGCCGCCAAAGGGTGCAGGCCCTAAAACTCAGCTTATTTCATACCATTCTGATCCATATTTTAAATATTGAATTTTTTACAAAATTGTAAAAAGTATAACTTGGTGCAAAATTGTTTCGTTTTTAACACTACTACGACCGGAGTTTTAGTGTAAAAAAACGTAGGTAGATAACTATTTTAAGTGCGGATGAATGTATGTATGTTCCCGCGCAACCATCGACATGCGGAGAGAAGGGATCCGACAGTTTTACGTGGGTATACCAGCTGGTGACTCCCGCAAAACCCTGGCGTGGCCCTATTCTCGCCAAAGGTACGTATAAAACATTTTCTATCGAGAAAAAAAAGGTGGGTTACTATTTGGCTCGTTAACTATTTCGTGATTTATGGGAAACGTGATTTGCGCTGCTTTCCGTTAGAGACGCTAATTACTTTTCCGATGCAAATTGAGCACATAACGCGTCTAAAACAGTTACGTTTTTACCACAGAAATAATTCCTCTTTATTATTATTTCTGTGGTTTTTACACTAAAATAGTCTGCTCGGCCGCAATGTTGTCTCTTTCTCCACAATAGGCAACGGGCGAGACACCATGAACATGAACTACAATACGTTTCAGTATTCGACCATTTACGTCGCTATTTATCATTCAGTGCAATTTGCAATTGTATGAGCCACACACTTTACCACGAACTACCTACCTCTTGCTTACGTACTTACATTAAGCAGCTGAATGAGTCAGTTTGTGCAACTGATTCAATTGAGTTAATCTTTTTAAATGGGTCGTAATGTGCAAGGTGTATTGAAAGTTAGAGTTGATGACAAAGATGAATATCAGTCATCACCCGCCATCTTTCTTTAAACTTGACGTATTCTCACTTGATGGTGGAAGCGGGCTTCAACCGAACTCGGCTATATTACAATAAGCTTCCGAAGAATAATAGAGCTTTCTCTATTAATAAATAACTAAAAAAAAATATTATACAGGCTGGAATTTTGTAACTTGAGCGACAGCGGGAAAATATCAAAATGTAATGTTTTTCTAACGGCAGAAATGTTGTTCCCCTAATAAAACGACTAATTTCCATTAAATAAAAGCAGAAGAAGACCACGTCATCAAAAAATAATTACAGTTACAAGATATACGTACATTTTTCGTGTAAGTTTTTTTTTGTTACTTTTGTAATCGTATTTTTTGTGCCAAATAAACGTTTATTCATTCATTCATATAAATGTATGTAATTCACTTTTATACATACTTTACTTATCTATTTGGATATTATCCTATGTAGCAAAATGGAGATCAACTAAAAATACTTGTGTTTATCTTAAATCTTTTAATTCAGGAAATAGCAACATTACTTAATCAATCTACCATTTGAAATATTGAAACACAAATTGTCAGCGAAACACGTGATAGAAAAACAGTTGCGTAACGTTTATGAGTAAAATTACTTACTATCTGATAGCAGAGTGGACATTAAGTAACAGCATTGTATAAATGTGACAACTTAGTAAATAAAATAGAGTTCATATACAATAAGATCAATCAGAAGCTGCCTAAAAAGCTGCGCTCTAGATGACAATCTCCACTCGACTATGGTCAGTTTCGTAACAATTAATGTATTTACGATGGTAAATAATTTATTTAGAGAGGCTCGAAATTGCAGTGATATCCTTATGAAGTAACGTCTTTAACAATGTTTCGTAAACTTTATTTGAAAATCATGGAGTTCAAAGTTCATTGAGGATTTTTTTATAAAATGGTCATAGCAGCAGGCACCTGAAAGAGATCTCTTCGACGATTCAAACTTTGTGTCTTAACCGCATCTGGTGCATATCGAAAAAAACTTCTAGAGGAATACTAGTCCTAAATGGTCGAAAGCCAAAATTGAGACGCAATGAAGCACAATAATCAGGCTCATAAATCCAAAAGAGGTTGAGCAGGGCTTTAGTAAAACTAGGCTACACATAAAACCACATCCGGCAGTATGAGTATGCAGTGCCTCAAAATAGTTGCAGTTTGCCTGTATGTCGCCTTCATAAAGGGCCATCAGACCCAGAGGCGACACGCTGGGATACTCACTATCTTAACATGGCCCATACTGCCAGATGTAGCTTTTTGTGTTACCAAATGTTACCTAAAGCTCTGACCACCCCTTTTTGGGTTCACAAACGTGGTTCTATGTATTAATTTAATGGTAAGCAAATTAAAAAGCCCAGAAAGATCCACGGCAACTTGACCTACGCTGTCATTGTGTAAAGAATGTTGAGGCACTTGTTCTAAAGCATTATCTATTCACGAATGTATCTAGAACAAGTTTTGTTATAACATATTATCGGTACACCAAATTTCGCAACGTTGCAAGACCTTGCGACGACTGCGCCGATACGAATCTGCGATAATGACAGTATAAAAATGTACCTACGTCAATACCATACAGGTTTTCAGTTTAAAAAAAAGTAGATACTTATTACTTTCTAGTAAAATATAGAATGTTTCTTACTAGCAGGCACTGATCCATGCTAAATATGCCATATAATAATAATGGTGATATGAAAAATTCAAAATAGTGAAACAAATTTCTAATATCTTCATACAAATAGTGCGGTCAATGTAAAAGAAGTATGGCAAATTTCTATTACCAAACACGCTGTGTATTTAACGCCTCGTGGTTTGGTAGGTTTTAATGATGTTAGTGAATAGTCTCATAGTCATAACCCTTGAATCATAAGTAATTAGGTATTTGAACTGCAATTAGTACGGAAAATTGAACAAAACTTGACATAACAAAAGTAAATAACATTACGGAAAAAATATTTTAAAGTATTTTATAAAAAATTGGAAAATCATAAAGAAAAAATTTCGCCTGACCCATTATCATTTATGAAATGACTGTTATTATTTGAAACGGCACAATAATAATTTCGCTCCGCAAATTGTTTCTTGCAGCTCATTACTACCACGTTCTAATTTAATTTAAATTGTGGTATACTAAAACACAATAAACATTATATTAAATGATCTTTCTTGTGCCATGTGATGTCGGCAGAGTAGAATAGCATCGCCGCATATTCTTCAATGGATGTCGTAGAAGGCGACTAATTGATCAGCAAATGCTATTGATCAGCTTATACTCCGTCCACCAATCCGCATTGGGCAAGCGTGGTGGAATACTGCCTAAACCTCCTTCGATGACAAGGAGAGGCCTTGTGTCCCATTAGTGGGTCGAATTATAAAGGCTGTTAAGGCGGTGATGATGATTATGCTCTATTAAACCATACGTTTAATTAAATTACGATACAATAGAAACAGAAAGGAAACATAGGTAAGGTATAAGATAGGTATTCTATTAAATTATATTCTATATTTATAGGCGCGCTTGACATTGGCAATCATAACTAACTACTTTTAGGTTGACCTCAAATCATTGATCTGAAGTTAAGACATAAATAAACTTAAAATGAAGTACCTACGTAAAATTAATTATACCTTGTGAATTATTATAATTAGATCACCTTTTTCACGGCAAATCTCTGTAAAATGCATCTTTAACGACACGTGCATTTCGCATAAAGCCTTATTAAAGCCGCTCAATAAACGGTTAATGCAATTATAACCTGTTACAACTGGTTTTGATTGTTTCTTTATTAACTGTATTTTTTCTGTGTCACGTGGATAAAAAAAAATGAGTATATGACTTTTTTTTGTCGATTTTTAATCATTTTTGCTTGAAAGTATGAATACTCTTTTTTTACAACAACACTGAAAACAACGGTGATAAAAGATTTTAACAAGTTTATTTCAAAATTATTAATACCCTCTATAATGCCCTTTTTGAAAATAAATCAAAACTTATGGTATAACGACAGATTTAATAATACAAGGAGATAGGCCAAGCCGGCGTTTAACTTGCGACAAATACATTTCCGCCACTTCGCCTTCCGATAAAGTCAAGTGAATACGTAACTCAGCGATTTGACCGACCTTTGCGGCTGTGCTTAACTTTCATCGCTTCGCAGTCCTTATGACGCGCGCAATGAATAGTGTATATTACGGCATGCTCAACTAGAACCATGTTATGTAGTACCGGCCGCTGATCGCGAGTCGCGACACTCGGTCTTCCTATGAACTCGGCCAACTCGGCGATTCGACCGATCTCCTTAGATTGATACATCTGTGGGTATAACATACAGTTTGCAAGGGCGGACCTTTCTCTAAAATAGATCTTATCTAGTCATCCCATGAATGTTAGCGGTATCTACTGTTGTTAACATCCACGCAAATGCCTAACAAAATGCAAATAAAAAAAAATGTTCTTAACCTAATATTTAAACAAAACTTAAATTAAAAAACGTAACAAAAAGCGCACGTGAATGCGCATGCGATAATAAATTCAAGTAAAACGTGCTTCTGCTAGTTGCACTTGAAACGTAAAAATGCATTTTTAACAATCCTAATTGAGGCGGACGATTATAACATAGTTAAATTAAACAATAGAACGTCAACTCCAGATATTATATTTTTTATGAAATTTTATTTTTACTCCTTTGTAAATTTTAGACAATATCAGAAAAGATACTATTCTTGCAGCAGAGTTGCCAGGAGATATAATATTTGGCACAATAAATATACATAATATTGTGATAAGTCTCCCGTCCACGTATTGGCTTTAGTATCTCACGCAAATTTTGGTTTAAAAAGTTACACTTGCGGACGGTATTACTGCAAATCCGTTAATATATTTTATTAAGTGCAATAAAGAGAAAGAAGTTAAAAAAAACTAAATTACTATAGTAGACACCTATTTATTTTTAGCGACGAAATAAATTTTATATCTAGCTTATTTGCGTTAAGGGCACAGTGAGTTTGTGTCGGACCTCTGAAACTCCAGCAAACCTACCCACTACTTACTTTTCAACCCTAACATAATTACATCAATATTATACTTTATTATGGAATAATTTTATTTTTGCGTTTACAAACGCGTAAATATAATACTAGAAAAATGCACTGAAAAAATCGACTTGCCTCCGGCGGGACTCGAACCCGCACCTTCCACAATCCGGGTGGACGCGTTGACCAATTTCGCCACCGAGGCACTGCTTTTCGCTGTCGAAATTTGTCAGTGCTTGGTGCTTATGTTTTTAAGGTAAACATCGTTTGATCAAATCTTTGAAATTTGCACTTCCAAGACCCGAACGAAATATTTTTGCAAATATTTGACGCCCAGCTAAGATGAAACTACCTTACATTATGGAATAATTTTATTTTAGCGTTTACAAACGCGTAAATATAATACTAGAATTTTTTTTATACTTTATTATCTTTATTATAAAAATATATGAAGATTTAGTTATAAAGGACAAGTTGTAGGTGCTCGCTTATCCAATGTCTGTAGCCGATAAATCACTGATCTGTCACATAATCTCTGAAATATAATTTCAAATTGGATCAGAAATAAAAATCCATGTACTACATAGTTAAGTAGATATTTAAGTCAAGGTTTGGTGTTCGATATATTTTTTAAATTGGAATAAATTAAATATGGTTTGTTTCAGAAACTACATTACATCCATTTATGTTAGCTTCAAAATTATTGTTAGTAACTAGATTTTATATACTTATCTATTGTTATGTTGACATTATGGAATGATACCAAATTTTTCTAGAAGCAAAGACGCTATTTAGGTAGTGACGTTTTTAAGTAGTTAACTTGTTTTTTTTATTATTATGCCCTAAAGTCTTATATGCCTCTGCTGGCCAGATAGATACCACTTCCTGGACAGAGGATGAATTTTGTATTTAACTCGGCCGGTAAAAAATAAAGCTTCAGATGACATATTAATCGTCAAATACCGGCAATCTGGGACATTCTTTGTTTTACCGCCCTGGTTAATAAATGTACTATTAAAATGTTATAAAAATAGCAAATATAATAAACCAAAAAATAAGTAATGTGCAGATTGATAGCAATAGAGTCCAAATTCTTTTGGCAAGTTTAAGGTAGTTTGCTGCGCAGCTTCCTGTATACCTAATTAAACAGATATTGTGAGCTGGATATTCATTCCATATCATTTCATTTAGGAACAGTTTCTTAAAAAAAAGAATAATAACAGCTTATTAAATAGCGATTTATAAAATTTACAAACGATAGAAGTTGTCACACTGTTACTCAACTATTTACTGTGTAAGCATGTGCAGCGTGCCGTGGTATCTAATTTAATCTGGTTACGATGTCAAGGGCCTCGTTGTTGATGCAGCGATTCGTTGCAGAATTCTACATTGTATGTCTTTCGGCTTTTTAATTGCATAGAAACTGTACAACTGAAATTTTTCCTCGTTCAGTTCGGTTGACGGTAAATTTTGATATCGGTTACGAACATAGAATATTCGTCCGCGCTTTGTTTACGTGCAAACCATTATTTTTTCTGAACCTTTTTCTCTATGAAAGATGTATAACCTTTGACCTTCTAACTCGATCCAGAATTATTGTTCACCGATGAACTGAAATCTCTTTCGGTTTCGCTGAAAAGTCTATAATCAGTTTTACGTGTTTTTATAAATATCTGTTATAAAGACTCCACTCCGCTTCGTCAAAAAAAAGAACCTACCAATTATAAGCGATCTCCATTCAATCTAAATATATATAACTCAAAGGTGACTGACTGACTTGACTGACTGACATAGTCCCCACCAGTGGACGGATCGGGCTGAAATTTGGCATGCAGGTAGATGTTATGACGTAGGCATCCGCTAAGAAAGAATTTTTGGAAATTCCACCCCTAAGGGGATAAAATGTCCATGCGGACGAAGTCGCGAGCGGAAGCTAATTGAGTATAAAGCTGAAGAGTTTGTTTGTTTGGTTGAACTACTGATTCGAATTGTAAGATGAATGGACTATCCAACACAAAAATTATTTTTGTGTTGGATAGTCCATTTATCGAGGAAGTCTATAGGCTATTTGTCGAGGAAGTCTATAGGCTATTATATATATATAATAAAAGATAACCTACATTAATGCGAGCGAAGCCATCGGCGACTACTAGTACCTACATAATAATTTAGTTATATAGTTTTGTAAATAAACTTAAATAAACAGGTATATAAACCACCATAACTCATGAACAAATTTTCGTGTTCATCAGAAACATTTCCCACTACCGGGAATTGATCCCGGACCACTTGATGTGTAGGCAGCATTACTAACAACGTTATAAGGTTTTATGTTACAAAGAAACGTTTACGGCCTACCGACATACGTTATCTTATCACCCATGTTACCTTACGTTGCCGATATTGACACATTTTTAAAATGTCGAACGAAAATAAACATAATGTATGAGAACCAGCACAAGCAGAAGATTATAATGGAGAAGGTCTGGGATCACACTTGATGGTAAAGTGATAATAAGGATGATGGACCAAGAATCCTCATGGGTTGGCATGGCAATCTTATCTTTAACTGTCAGTGGTAGGGTCCTTTTATTTAGGAGAGTTTAAATGGATTCACGCATCATCCCTGCAATAGGATGCAACTGCAGGGGTATATGGGACTCAGAGGCAAAGGCGTCCTAACCCACTAAACATCCACTCCGGGCATCCTGCTAAGGCACACCACTACAGCGACTCGGGAACTTTCGCTACTCGTACTTTCACTGCGAAGCCATCTGTGCCCACCCTTTCAGGCCCAACCGGTGCATCGTTCAATCGCCAGTCTTGGAGTCTAGCCTCCACCGAGCACAAAGCTCCGCTGGCCCTTAACAGAGCCTTTCTTGTGTCCCCCACAAAGGTGCCAGGGGCGGCTTGGATGAGACTCAGCGCAGTTTAAGCCCTGTGTCCAAGCCATCTGTCCCCCTGCCTGATGGTGTTAGGGTCCTAGCTAATTTATATAGGGACGTTAAATAAAAGAGGACTGTATACTGTATATCTACAACAAAGTCCTATGCACTAAAAGCCACCGGAGCCTCCTAAGCCCTCAGTGGGGGCGTTTTCCGGATCGGCATACTTATGATCCAACATTTTTCTTTTTAGAATAATATTAATGTGCTGCTAACAGATTAATATTAATCCTGTTAACCCCTCCAAGTAAGCTAATGCGCTTAATCGCTAGAAATGGGGTCACGGCGGTAGTGTCAGGTGGCCGGTTCACACAGAAACCCAGTCCACCCTGCGCGATCGGCTCCCGACGTTGTGGAGCTAACTAAAGCCTACTACATCATCATCAACAGCTCATATAATGTCCCCACCGAGGGGCTCGAGCCTACCCCACATTAGGGGCGATTAGGCCTTAGTCAACCACGCTGGCCAAGTGCGGGTTGGTCGACTTCACACACAACCTAAGAATTTCTTCATAGGTGTGTGCAGGTTTCCTCACGATGTTTTCCTTCACCGTCAAAGCGTCGATTAAACGTACATATGAATTCAAAATTTGAAAACACATTGGTACGTGGCGGGGATCGAACCAGTGCTTCCCGGGTGGGAGACGACGCTCTAACGCACTACGCCACCGACGCTTCTACTACGCTACGCTACTACATCGAAACATACATTTTGGAACAAATCGGAAGGTCCAATCATCAAATCATGTCGAAACGAGCCGACAAAATTAATTACTAGTTATTCGTCCCCTACAATCTGTCCTCGATCGCTGACAGCCGAGGATACGTTGCCTCAGAATTGACGCAACCGCTTGTCCGTCCTGCGAGGAAGCCGGTAGGATAACAATCGACAATTACGATAATAAAACAGCTGAATAGATGATGAAAGTCGGAAGTTCTAATTTCTTACGAAGAAAAAACATCACAGAGAAATGTTATCAATTTAGATTATGCACCAACAAGCAAATGAATTATTATCTAAGTAGTCCAATTTGTTTTGGATACTAGATTAGCGACAAGCATACAAAAATGAGATATATTTATAAGTCAACTAGCGACCCGCCCCGGCTTCGCACGGGTGCAATGCTTATGTAAATATGCATGTATTATACATATAAACCTTCCCGCATCAAAATCCGTTGCGTAGTTTTAAAGATCTAAGCATACATAGGGACAGACAGACGGCGGATAGCGACTTTGTTTTATACTATGTAGTGATTTAAGTCTATTCAGGGTGTTTAGTATGTGGTAAATCAAACGAGCACCTACCTATGCTAATCAGTTCACTGATGCTATGAAAAAAGTATGAAGTCAGAATGTTGGTGTTCATCATCTAAAAAATCGAGTGTGCTTTAGACCACACGACTGAAGTTAAACTTCTTTAGCTCCATTAAATATGAACTTTAAAATGAATTTACATTTTTATTCACTTTACACGTAAAATATTTGAAAAAATTGTTCAAGAGCAAAATAGTAATAATAATATACAAAACGTAACTCTCTCTCTTTCTATCTTCACTAACTTATATCTCCCTCTCAACTTCCGTTCGCCTCGCCCGATCACACTTTTCGTAACGCTCTCGTCATGCTCACGTCAGGCATTCACCAGCTTACTCCCCAAGTCAAGTGTGCGTAAAGAAGTTTTACTTCAAAAATCTTTAAACAAGACAACTTTTGTGTAGTCGCATCGTAATAAGTCTGATCAAAGACTAAGTATACTCCGTGTATCCAAAGACTATCTGATGTAAGTACAGTTCGCATAATAAATACCGTAATTTACAACATTAAACACGTGTTGTACTTTTACTATCAAAGTGAACTTATAAACGGTAAAGTAGGTCGAAGTGTGATTGAAAAAGAAAACACAAAACGCTTACATTGATTAAAATACATAATATTGATAACTCAGTGCGTGACACGAGAAACACTTCATTAAAATCTGTTTACTCACTTTCTATACACAAAAACATCCTTGACATGCATTTTTCATGTATTGAAAAATAATCGAATAGTACTCGCATTTCGCAAATATCGATTGTCGACACCGATGTATCGTTACGTGTAATAATTATGTTTCGTAATCGGAGCAAACATGGGAAGAGTTAGACCTTGCAGTTACCTGACGTCTATGTTATTATGACTGATAAAGCCACACAATTCTTTCCTAATATAATTGTGTCAATAAACACCGGTTTGGGCTATGTAATTCTGCAATGAAATTATGCCGATCTCAGTTTCAAAGACACGTATCGAAGTAGCTGCTTTTAACAAATTATTTTTTTGATGAATTTCAATGAATAGTGTACATAACCCTCATAATCCCAAAACTGATTGAGCAGAACTTTTGGTTAGGTACAGGTTGCCAGTCTGTCGCCTACGTAAATAATCCTTCAGTAAACAAACAAACAAAAGTCAAAAACCAGGACAGATGCTACACTCAAAATCATATCAACAGTCCGGGTAAACGGTAACAACTTTTGATTTTTCATACATTTGATCTTTTTGCCTTAACCTCTTTCGATGACAAGGAAAGGCCCTGTGTCCCACCCAGCAGTAGGTCGAATTATAATAATAATAATAATAAACATTTAATTTAGACAATAAACAGTGCATATCGTATTTTGTTAGCAGTAGTTAATGTTTAGTAACAATTTTTCTTATAAAAACTATGTTAGTAATATTAATATTATGTAAATTGAAATTTAAAATTTGAATAATTAATTATTAAAACTAAATACATTAAAGCATTTCAATTTGAACAGTCAATTACTAAACATAAAAAAAAAATATTATTAAACATTATTAATTAGACATTACATTACAAGGGGTGCCCTGTGTGGACACTGATCCAGTATCTCCACCCAGTAGGCCTATTCCCTAACACTTTTCGACAGTTGAAAGTGATGATCACCGAGTGAATTACACATCCATTGCTGTATTACACGACACGCTATTATGGCACTTGTCGCGTAAAACAGCAATGGATACGTAAATCGCTCAGTGATCATCACTTTCAACTGTCAAAAACCGGCCAAGTGCGAGTCGGACTCGCACACCGAGGGTTCCTCGGTATAAACTGCTGTATCTTTTGATCGCGTTAACTTAGAAGTTTTATTTTTTCACTGCTTAAAGGGACAATAGACCTAGGTATTTGGTATAAATTTCAATTTGATACCTTTATTCGTTCGTGTGAAATAAGGTAGTAAGTTTTATTTTATTAAAATATTTTTATTATATTATATAACTAAAAAAATGTGATTTTCGCAATTTTTCCTATATTTGCATTATATGATAATGCTTCATGCCAAATTTCAATATTCTGAGTTTACGGGAAGTATCCTGTAGGTTTTGATTCCTTTGCGAGTGTCGGAAATTTGTTGAAAATATCGACATAATCGGCTGTATCTTTTGATTGGCTTGGCTTAGAAGTTTGATATTTTCACAGCTTAAAGGGACAATAGACCTGAGTATTTCATGTGAATTTCAGCTTGATACGTCCACGCGTTCTTGAGATAAAGGGTCTTGACAGACAGACAGACAGACGGACAACAAAGTGATCCTATAAGGGTTCCGTTTTTTCCTTTTGAGGTACGGAACCCTAAAAAAGATAGCGAATAGCCCCCCAGGACAGTCAGGTCTGTCTATCAACACGTTAAGATGCTGCAGATTCCGTACCTGCAGTGTTGTTGTTGCTGCAGGTACGGACTAGCGTTCCTGTGTACGCGTAACCGACAACGCATACATTGGAACGGTTACTCCGTACAAGGCTTTACGCGACACTTTCGCTGAGTAACATAAGCCACATTTTATTTTCAGAACAATAGTGTCTATTATTTCATCATCATCAACAACAGCTCATATAATGTCCCCGCCGAGGGGCACGAGCCTACCCCACATTAGGGGCGATTAGGCCTTTGTCAACCACGCTGGCCAAGTGCGGGTTGGTCGACTTCACACACAAGAAAAGAATTTCTTCATAGGTGAGTGCAGGTTTCCTCACGATGCTTTCCTTCACCGTAAAAGCGTCGTTTAAACGTACATATGAATTCAAAATTTAAAACACATTGGTACGTGGCGGGGGTCGAACCAGTGCCTCCCGGGTGGGAGACGACGCTCTTACGCACTACGCCACCGACGCTTCGTCTATTATTTATGTGTAAGTATTCTATTTTAAATATGAAACCGGTACCTTTTATGTTTTATTCTCAAGCTATAATTTACATTCTTTGTGATCGTTGACTGTTTGTAATTATTGTGTGCATTAATAATGACGGTTCGCTCCACTGACCTAATGCCATTTTTATGTCTAATAAAACCTTGGGGAAAATGTGAACTATATCACGTATTATTATTAAATTCCTAAAGGTCTTCTAAAAAAGAGGTTAATAACGAATACCTCAAAAAGTGTTTTTTTTTTAATTTCATAGGGAAGCGCTTGGCCTTCATTTCAAGTGATGGTCGACTGAAGATGGAAGCCCCACCCGGAACGCTCAACCACATAGAGACTGTCTATTAATGAATTATGTCATTTTTATTATAATCTGTCAATACTAACCAGTACCCCTAATGTGAGTTTGTTAGTTTTCGAGCTCGATCAAACGTATTTATGTTACAACCATTATAACACTAGACCTTCCAGGGAATGCTGTACGCTCGTCACCGCGCGAGTGTTTGGTTGTCAGAGAAGCATACGGCCTGCCTGGTGGTAAGCAGCCGCCGTAGACTATAGACGCTTGCATTACTGACGTGACAACCCTAGTCTTTTTCCATACCCCGTGGAGCTCTGGCGACCTTACTCACCAACAGAAACACAACACTACAAAAATGTCGTGTTATTTGACTGTGGTCTTCTGTAAGGTGGAGGTACTACCCCAGTTTGACCTGCTCCAAATTTGAGAGGATAGTCTGCTGTACCTTACCCCGCTAATGCAGCAGACCTCACACTAAAGGTCTTAGCACACTTTTCAACTTGGAACCGTAAAAGAGAGGCGATGCGAGAAATCGACAATCAAACATCGTTTCGTCCATTTCGGCCATTTCACATTGCTTAGAAACCACAACAAGGGAGTTTCCCCCGAGTACTTGTTGCAAGAACACGTGTTGAGAGACTCCTTTTTTTTCTAACCTCAATTTACCGTACAATTGTCTCTTAATTTATGTATACATTTTCACATGACATTAGCGAAATGCATAATCTTTATGTGTCGCGAACGCCATTTATTTAAAGAAGAAGAACCACAACAAGATCTTGTGTACAAACTTCACTTCAAAGGAATTTCATTAAAATCGGTTACAAAGAAAAAATCTCAAACTCCTCTTGTTAAAGTCGGTTAAAATGTAGCCTATGTTGCTCAAATCATAATAACGTATTGATTGCAAATTGATTGGCACCTCATTCATCAAAATCAGATAGATAGTTTAAGCGCTAGGGCGGAACATACGTAAATACAAACATACATGCTAAATTCATTACCCCTCCTTTTGGTTTCGCCGTAGTCGGGTAAAAAGAGGCGTTATCTTTAAGCTGATAAGTGTGCTACAACCTTAGCCTCTTTAATACACTTTAAAACTATTACAAAAATTAAGTTTCCTTATATAAAAGCAGTAGCAGCATGTAGAGAGTTAAAAAAATCATTTTAAGGCAGTAAAATAATCTAGCCTACTTTTAAACACCAGACAAAACTGCATAGCATCGTATTTGTTACCCTTGCAAAGGAACACCTGTTTATACACAACAATACTAGCAGTTGTAATTACACTATAATTTCTGCGCAGTTTTTGCATGATCATGAAAATAAAATTTACGCTATAATTAGTTGCATTTGTCATTCCTTATGTGCAGAGGAAAACTCGGCATTTAAAAAACAGAAATAAAAATAAAGAGGAATTATTCTTTCTGTGATTGAAAACCTATTTTACCGACTCCAAATAAGGAGCGGGTTCTCAATACGACTGTATTTTTTTTATGTGTGTTACCTCATTACTTTTTACTGGGTATACCGATTTTGATGGTTTGTTTTTACATTTTTAAACTGATGCTTGTCTTATGGTCCCATTTAAATTTGAGCGAAACCTGACGAATTGTTTTTGAGTTATCCCTAATAAGTGTAAGTATTTAATTGACATCGATGATATCCTTCACATTTTATTACTTGCTTGTCTGAATGATCTCGAAATAGGATCCTGAAATTTTCTATACACAAGACTAAAAAGCAAAAAATAAAATATTGTTAAATAAAAAAACCGCTTTCCAAACTAAAAACGGAGAAATAAACATTTTATGCTAAAAAAATCTAAATATCTTTTTTGAGGTAGGTGCTTAGAATATATGTTCATAATCTAAGGGTAGGTGTCAACTTCAATATTTGGAATAAACGAAATCACTTGTCTTTAGGGCCGACTTCAAAAAACATTTAGATTTTTTAAACTAAATTTTTATTCTCCGCCCTTTGTTTTGAAGGCGAGTTTTTTATTTATACACTGTTTATCGCAAAATAAATAACAATAAAACAGGTGTAGAGATGTTTTATAGTGTAACATCTACCTTGGTTGACGGCTTTTGTTTGTTGGTTGTCTGAAGGTTTACTTACTTTTCCTCCATTCGATTATACAGACTTGATAGAATCTACTACGAATTTATCAACAAACGGTTCTATTTGGTTAACAATCTCACACACACTTCAATCCGTTTTGAAATACGGTGTGTTATGCTCTTTTGTCAAATCAAATTTTCGTCGATAATGTTAAATTTTAGTTTTAAATTTTATTTATCGAGATATACGTGATCTGGATAGTATCTCAATCACCCATCGATGTATAGTTTTAACCTCCACTGTGATATAAATTCACACACCGAAATTACATCCCTAGGTCCTGGGTTTGACTCGCAGAAAGTTAGATTTGCGGTCGACTTAACTAGTGGCATTTAAATAAACAAGTTTTTTGAGAAGATAATGATTACGCTTTTAAATAATTAAAGCGCTGACAATCTGGTATACATTGCTGATCAATCAATCGATCTCTCCTTCTCTCCTCTGATATTACTCATTCCTTACTCTCAACTCAAATAAATTAATCAATGTCAAACATGCAACTTGTACCAATAATACACTTTAAAACATTGTATTACATTCTTTTAACGCGTATTCAGCTTATCGGCGTGGCAAATTATCGCATAGGAATATTAAATCAAATTCACATTACATAAAAGTTTGAATTGCGCCTGTAGAAATAATTAAAACTGAAAAAGTAATTTCGCAAGATTTAAAGTAAAAATTGCCGTTTTTTATTTATGCACCCCAACAAATAACAGCAGAAATCGATGGAACAAAATAAGAGTAACTTTTTTCGTTTAAAAAACGTAAATATTTTAGGCTGCAGTTCACCAACAAATAAACAGGCCATTATTTGTTGTCGGTTTTTGACATTTCATTTATTTATTTAATAGTTTATTGTACACGAGAATTACAGAAAAGGAACACATAATATTATAAAAAAAAGTACAAAAGGAATTAATGTATGGAGGAAATGTCAGAAACTGACCGTTAACAATTTTAATCACTTGTTTTGTTTTACGTGTTGGTGAACTCGAGGCTTAGTTTATTAAATTAGGAAACGACACTAGCGCCCCTAGGGGAAAGAAGCTCAAATCGTGATTCACATACAAATGGTCATCACTGGCAACACACACATTCGTCTTAAGACACTGCGGTAGATGGGCCGAGAATGGGCCGAGAATGTCCCGAACGCTGCCCAGTCGAGTTGGATTCGTCGGCTACGCTTTTTATGCTAATAAACGTACATACAAGGGTAGATATTACGCTCTAAATCATCTAGGCAGTCCCGATTAAGTTTTATGTAGTATAATCTCAATTGTTATTTGGTAAGTTTTGGGTAAATACTGAGCACTATTGTCACTTGACACGGTTATACAATTTGTAGGCTATGTTTAAAAACTGTAAAAACAAAAAATGCGGGTGTTTCCAGTTCTTTTTGTTTCAAATTTGTGTACAGTCGAACCAACTGAATCATGACCCACTTGGCCGATCATTCCTTTAGAATCATAAATTTAGTTAGGTTTTCTTCGCTATCATGCGTGTTGCACTTAGTACGTTTTAAATATGAATAAAAATGTGTCATTACGGGTCAGAGATCTATGCAATTTTAATCTTTGTTATTACTGCACTAAAGTCTCAATTGGAATTTTAAATAAGATGTCGTTAATAAACTAAACTCTTTTCACTACTGAGAAAAACGGAAAACTATAATATTTTTAAAAATAAAATGACGTTATGTGTCAGTTTTCAAGTAGTAGTCTGAAAAAATTTAAAAAAGCCATTATACAAAATTGAATTGAATAAAATAAAAATCTTAGACAATATTATAAACAAATGGTATAATGGCCAATTTGGCAGAACAAAGAGCTCGGCCTGTAGTGCTCAGTTGGTACAAACTTTTTCGTGCAATACTCAAATACTCCGATCTATTGATCATAGCGATCATAGCCTTGTCAGTGACTGTCATTGTCTAATAAATTGATAACAGGTTCGTTACTTAAGATATGTATGTTCAAGTGAATTTCAACCTACTTTGTATTGAATAACTGTAGGAAAATGATCTTAAGGTGGGTCATGATTCAATTTGGTCGACTGTACATAATAATAATTTAGTACAAGACGCCGCACATGAGGTTAATTGACAAGTTGTCAGTTTTTTCAATAGACTTAGAATTCTTAGCCCACGGAATAAAGTTGATAATTTTTCAGTTTTGGGTAGACTTGCAGTCGTCTGTAAATTTTTCAAATGTTTAAAATTATGCCGAATTAAAATATTAACAAAAATGTGGTAGCTATAAAAGTTGTATTAATTTTAAGTAGCTTTTTATCTATTTTATCGTTCAAAATCTTAATTTAAATAAATTACGTGTCACGTTGTTTGTCCGCGATAGACTCTTAAACTACTTAACCGATTTTAATCAAATTCGTACACCGTGTGCAGTTTGATCCAACTTGAAATATAGGATAGTTTTCATCTTGATAAGTAGTCCTCATTTTACTGCAAATACAATGTCATAGGACAGTAGTATCAAAATTACCACAGCAACGCGTGGCCGGGACAACTAGTAAATATATAAAGTCCTGACAACACAAAAGAACACAAACTGTTGGCAAACAAAATGTTCAGAAAACTATACCTAGTATAGACTGTGCTGTTGTATGTTAATTACAAACAAAAGGTTTGTTTTCAAACACTGTTTTGTAAAAATATTTTCCCATGAGAATGCATGTAAGGATGTGGATTGTTATATTATATTATCTGTGGTTATACTGTTCTTTTTCTGTTTTGAAATTTTATACGTTTAAAAATAAATAAATAATAAAAAAAAGTTTAACAACCATATTCAAAAACAAATTTTGGTTTATTCGATCTGTGCCCGTAGTGTAAGTTTTTTCTTTTTGTATGGGATCTTCACGTTTCCTATACAAATCGAGCTCTTTTAACACAACTACAGTAGTTGCGTATTTTAAACGAAAAAACATACACTACTCTTCCATTGTTATGAGATTTCGCTTTATATTTTATATTCGACAAAAATATTGAACTAACATTACAGGGAAGACACCAACATACCTACAACCACCTTTTAATTAATTATAGTGACACCTTTACATTTCCAACTGAAAAAGGTACCTATAATACTATTTTGCATTGGTAGAATAAAATGAGCAAAGATGGACAAAAAAAATTAACAATAGTCAGAAGTCATCTCAATACTTCAACTAAATCCACTAAACCAGGTAACCGAATGAGATAAAAATCTTTAAAATTGACATCTCGATAAAGTTATCAAGGCTACGTCTGCTAGTAAGATTTTAAACACAAAATCTGTTTATCAATTTATCAAATATCGTCCAATTGAAACGACGGCAGTGAGCTCACGAGAGATTCCTGACGACTAGAAGTTCTCTATGGGAAGTTCGCTCTACATGCCATAGGTTCTCGAAGTGGGCGATAGCGCCCATTGTGGGTGTTGGAGACTTTCAGGTGGGTTGTAGAACACCCAGAGAAAATTATGAGGGACTGCGATAGCATATTATGTATTTATATATTTTGCAGCTTAATTTTACTTACCATCTGTGGCGAATTTAGAACGGCTATTAACACGATTATAATAATTAGAGCTGCAAAACATATAAATACATAAATACTGTCATCTATGCAATATACACTTATCGTCGTCGCCTTATCAGATTTAGCGTTCGTCGATGAACGTATCGCCGAAACTTCCGTAGACGGCTGACGCCCGTCTACGGAAGTTTCACTAATAGTCTGAATAATCGAATGGAGACAACTTATTTGTTCCCAACGAGTCACACCACAACGTGTAAAAAAATTGAGATTTTTTTTTCCAATGAGTTACAGTGTTGCACGTTGAGACAACTTTTTATAGATATTTCCAGTGAGTCACACTCCAGAGGTAGGGCTGTTTTATAATAAGTACATAACTTATTACCAATCGCTATGGTAAATATTTATAATAATAAAACTCCATTTATAAAAAAGTGTAAAAAATTATACGTATATCAGTGCCTTAATCTAATACTAGGTATACATACACATATAAAATAATAAGTATGTAATTAATGTCCTAATACCCGACGACAATGCTGCCATAATCATTCAGTCCGATTCAGTTCACATGTAGAGAGTTGTTTAGGATACGTTTAATATGTTTCCCTAATAATTAAGGTTAAATAATAAACTCTGATAGATATATGGTAGCCAGAGGGCTTAGCCAAGTGACCAATGGATTGCGCCGAACCCTTAACGTAAAGAAGGACGTATTAGTGAGAAACTTGTGAGAAAGCTCTATGACGACCGTCGTGTCAAATGTTTGAGTAGTAGTCAAAAATTGACATTTCGTTCGATAGAAACGTTGTATCTTGTATCGTTTCCAACTTCTTTAGGCCCTCTGATAGTTTAGGTCACTAATGTGACAACCGATTCGTATTGAGAGAAAAGTTGAGAAGAAATAACAGTTTCGTTAATTCTATTTAGTTATTATGCAAATTATACAATAAAAGAGTGTTACACGCTGGGATTTTTTTCCACCGTGTAGCACTGTAACTTATTTGGGAAAATAATCAAACGCGTTGTGGTGCGACTAGTTGGGAACAAACGCTTATTGTTAGTAGGTGTAGGTTTATTTTTTTAATAAGCGAAACTGTAAGTCACTAAACCATACTAAGGTTTGTGATCAATCTTTTCCTATGCTGCTCACAATTTATTTGGGTCGGTACGGTATGCCTTGATATCGACAATACTGTTAAGGGATTTGGCATTAGATTGTTACGGCCCAAGGAGCCGACTGCTATCTTTCGATAGCACCCGAGACCACCACTTTACGTGCATTTCGAAGCACGAAGGAAAATCGGCTTGAAAAATTCGGGCGGTCGGTACTCAGATCAGATACGAGGTTGGCACGCCCACTTGGTAGCTTAACTTTCGTAACTGTTACTAAGAATGCATGACCACGACGCGGCGCCATCGACCATTTTCATAACAGCCTTTATAATTCGACCCACTGCTAGGACACAAGGATCCTTATGATCAAAGGAGGTTTAGGCAGTAGTCAAGCACGCTTGCCCAATCCGGATTGGTGATCAGTATAAGGTGATCAATACTCCTTTGCTGACCCATGAGTCGCCTTCTACGACACCCATTGGAGGATATGGGGTGATGCTATTCTACTCTGCCGACATCACATGGCCATCTCCATTAATAAACATTAGAATAAAAAACTAAATATTGTTAATTACAATATGCCATTGCCATGTGATGCCGGCAGAGTAGAATAGCATCACCCATACCTATCCATCAATGAGTGTTGTAGAAGACGACTAATAAATCAGCAATGGTGTATTGATCACATTATACTCCGCCCACCAATCTGCATTGGGCAAGCGTGGTGGACTACTGCCTAAACCTCCTTCGATGATTAGGAGGGGCCTTGTGTCCCAGAGTGGATCGAATTATAAAGGCTGTTATGATATGATGTTAATATTATAAATTTATTATTGTTATGAATTACAACAGGCACATTTCATATATTCTCACGTTAATATTGCCTCTACAATAACAGTGCCTAATTATTAAAAAGTAATTTTAATTATTAGAACAACAAGTAGGTCCCAATGAAGAAAACTTGATTTCATTAAAGTTTGTTTTCACAAGTCTATTCTTAAATATTGAGATAATACTAAATGGATTCGTGTTAGACCAGTTCATTACAATTCAAATTAGCTATTTCATTTACTAATTAAGACGATTAAATTAATTGAAGACGTCAAATTCTTCGGATACATAATTGATTTAAGAATAGTTAATAAACTTTTTTTGGGATACATAAACAAAGTATATTTTAAAACAAAACAATTGAATTGTATTACACAGTAGGCGGCATTATCGCTAAAGCGATGTCTTCCATACAACCATAAACAGTATGGATAGCAATTTTACGCAATAATGGGAAGAGGGCCATGTGGCAACCTACAATAATTAACACATAATCCGTCAATGGAATATCTTCTTCCTACCCTGGTCCCTTTTATTTCGGGTCGGTGCATGTTACCATACTGCTATACGTAGGGAATGCAATACCGGATCCCGCATGCCATGTGCGGAACAAAAGTGTATTGAAAACAGTTGTATGACACTCGTGACCTCTGCTCATTTGTATCATCATAATCTATTACGATTCTGATTTTAAATTAATTATCTTTATAGTATACGACCTATATAGTTAGTTAGCATTAAAGTTAGTTAATCATTTAAAAAAATCATTATTTAGGTATTGTTTTGAACTTGATACACTGTTACTTTTACTACTCACGATAATTTAAAGGACCTATATCACATACAAACAACTCTTGCTATGGGGCCATCATCGAAATCGGGAAAAAAGTTCTAGGTGGTAGACCCATATGTAGGGTCGACTAGGTATTAGACTAGGTGGTAGACCCACATGTAGGGTGTTTAGGTAGGTACAACCGCCTTTCTTATTTCTGCCGTGAAGCAGTTCGCTGTGTTTCGGATTGAAGGAAAGGTAGCTAGTGTAATTACTGGAAATGGAGGGCATATCATCTTAGTCCCCAGGATGGCAAACGCACTTGCGGTGTTAAGTGATTTACACTTAATATTGCAAGTGTCTATAGGCGGCGGTGACCACTTAACATCAGGTGGACCGCAAGCTTGTTTGCCATCTCGTAACATAAAAAAACAGCTGTTCCATATATTTTGGTTGCTTAGAGTTGCACATCTGTATGGAACAGCTAAATTTTGTTTTTCGCGATTTCGATGATGTTCCCATAGCAAGAGTGGTTTGTATGTAATGTAAAATTATCGTGGGTTATAAAAAGTAGCGGTGTATAGGTACAATATTGCAAACGCGATACGACTGAAAGTAGTAATTATTCTGTAGATATCGAAATTGTTGACAACAAACCGAGAATTAAGGGACAACCTTAGAGGGGGAAACACTCAAAATTCTTATAAAAGTATATAGCCGGATTAAACTTCATGTCATCTTGCTCACCCTCCGCTATTGTGTATGAGCAAGAGGCATGAACTTGTAATAAGTAGGTACTACTGTACTGGAAAAATAGGAAAAGACATTTAGATAAAGTTACGGTATAATATTATGTGATATCAAAATAGATTAATAGACAAGTTTTATTCTGATTGAAATTGTAATCATCGGTTTAATTATTTACACAAAAACGTAATATGAATAATTCAAGTCGTGTCAAGCAAGAGACCAAGATGATTTTTAACAAAGCGCGCATTTTTTTTTAATACTAATGCAGATTGTCTCTGATGACATTTTCTGCGTCACCGGGTTTTAAGAAGGCGAAGACCTTGGGGGGTCCTCAAGCCTGTAGGTCGGACGTTCCTAGGGGATTACTGGGCGACGAGCATCTCCCCCGTGGGGAGTCTCTCGACCGCCTAGCGTCCCTAGGGCGTCCGTGTCGGTAGGGAGCGACATGCCCGAGGGTGCCTCTAAAGGCTCGGACCTCGGCTCGGGCACATCGTGTCGTGGTGGAGGCGGGGAAAAGCGCCCCGGTACATGTCTGTACCGGGTATAGCGCGTCGTATGTAGACCGGGTCTTCGCACCCTTGTTCGACGAGTGCGGTGTATGACAAAAGTGTGTCTAGTGCTTGAGTGTGTAGTGTTTAACTGAGAGTTACTCGAACGGATCGGAGTGAACGGAGCGTTTGCGCTCGAAATTGGATCGTCTGGGTCCAAGAGAATGTTTTTCGGACGGCGTTGTTTACGTGCGACAACAAAGCGCGCTAAATAATCAATTCTCTTCGATTCTAACTAAAAACTTTTTAAGAAAATGGTTTTTAACGAGTAGGTAAATGTCGTGTTCTATACTAAGTAAGGTCAAGGTGGCTAAATCCGTCTAGGGGGCGTCACCGTCTGCTTCGATTTACTTTTGACGGAATAATCCTATGCTTTTTTTATATAACGTCGGTAAAACAGGATAACATCGTCGTTCAAATTATGCCAGACAGTTGGCGAAAGTTGACATAGACATGAATGAAACGTCGTTAGAAGTTCAGTTGAGTTTCGAAAGTGCCAAGTGAGTAAGACGTGTCACCTTTTATCGAAGGTAAATATAATATTATGACATTTTTAGTAATAAAAGAGTAATACATTTATAGTTCAAAGCCAGCTCAAACGATTATGTGTTATTGCTTTACAATAAAACGTTTAATAAGTTACTAATCGTATCTGAAATATTTCTAACCACAAAATCGTGAAGTGGCGAATCCCGTCTATATTTAACGGGGCAATTTCGTCATGTGCCGGAATTTCCCTATTTCAGATATTGTAAACCTTTTTTTACTAATCGTAATCTTTTGAGTATTATAGGTTATTTTATAAGTAAGTCAAGACTAATGTAGATTCAACCAGGCGCTTGAAATCTCATTGATATATAATAAATGGCTTAAAATTAAAATGTAAAGTTGATTTATTCCACTTCATACATCGCATAAAGTAGGTTTACTACCCCTGGCTTTGTAAGTATGCCGGAATAGCCCCCAAAAAATGTTTATGCGTTTAAAATGATATCTAGACTCTATTTTGACCTGTGTAGGACACATTATAGACTGTCGTTCACCAACAAATAATCAGCTTGGTGTAATATTAAAATTGCTTGGAAATTTATAGAAATATCTCTACATGACGGACTTGCCCCCGAGATGCGGGAAAATCCGTCTAGTGAGAAGGTTTTTAAAAAATGGCATTTATTTCAAAATCTTAATAGAGATTCAGATAAATTATACTTCGATAAAAAGTCCCATAAAATCCAATCTTGATAGCCACATAATATTTGGCATCTATTTTAAGGTTTCTTTATTATGCTTGATCAACTTCAGATTTAAATAAAGTATGCCGGAATTAGCCACCTCGACCTTATACCTAACTCCATTAGATCTTATTGAGAGTCATAATAATTAAAACTATTTTTGTGACTGTTTTATTATAATAAAAAACTAAAAAACTCGCTTTTATACTTAAATCGGACTAAAAAGTGTAGTATGTAGTGAATATTTTCAAGAACTAATGTTATTGATCACCCCACGCTCTTCTCTAAATAATAGTTTTATACTTTTCGTTCATCATTTATTTAGGTTTCTATACTAAAAAAATATTTTTCACTTTTCAGTCCCATTTAATATGTATAAATAAAAGCGTGTTTTTTTAGTTTTTTTTAACTATTATTATATTATCCACTTTTTAGTGCGACACCTCCAATTTAACAATGACAACGCCATCTAGTAACGGATAGCTCAACTAACATTCCAAACGTTTAATTTATTAGTCCTGGCGATTCTAATCAGCATAATGGGATATTCTTATTGAATTATGTCATCGGTCTTTGATAAATCTATAAATTTTGAATGAAATCTGACCGTTTAAAGTGGGTAAAAATCGAGCCCAAACGAGTCAGTTACAAACATACAAGAGTTACAAACATACAGGTGAAACTAATATAAGCGTGATAAAAATAAAATAATAATGTATTACAAGATAATTTTACACAGCTTTATCCAAAACTTTGATCACGAAATTCTCATCGGGAATATAAAATACGAAAAATTCTTAAACTATATTTCTCACTTGAAATAAAAAAAAAACGATTTTGCATGACTACGTCATAGGTATATTGCTAACTTTTGATAAAGACATACCTATAGTTAAATTGATATATAAAATGTACAGCACATCTGGTCAAACGGTCAAATTATCTCGATCGATTTTACGCTTTGTAACACACACGTTTAATGTTGAAAATCAATTAGAGAAATTTTACAGTTTTGGGTAGCCTGATCTGCTGTCGTCCGGACCTAAGTATTGCAATCTGCCATTTATAGTCAAAGGTCACAAAACTGCGGAATAAAAAATCGGAAGTGGTCTCCCCTTGACTTTCTCGTGAAAACTGGAAACTACTCAAAAATTGATAAAAATCTTTTATTTTGATGTCATACATGCATGTTAAATTTGGTTGCAATAAGTTAAAGCATACTCGAGTTATCATGCTAACGCACAGACATACAGACACACAGACGTGTAAATCCGTCAAAATCTCGAGGTCGAATTTTTTGACGATTACAAGACTTCCTCTACACTACGTATACGAGAAAATTAAACAGACTTCAAAACTAAGAAAAAAGAGGAATTAAAGTTTTATGTTTTAAGCGATCTAAAAGTCAATATGCCAACTATTTTTTTAGGTCGCTCTGGCAGTTCGTCGCACTTTTAAACTAAGGCTGGCAGCCTTAGTTTAAAAGAAATAATAACATGAGTTACTACTGTATGTATTTATACAGTAGGTATGAAAATAATAAGAAATCTGGAATATCATGAATGAGGCTGGCACCGACCTCAATAACATAATCACTCTTAAAGTCCGCCTGTGACCACGGTCGGTGTAACCCGGCTGAAACGTCAGGCATTTAAAAGGTAATTTTATCGCGTTAATTCCCGTTTTTACTCGTCTCAATAACATAGTTGGCATTATGACTTATAGTTTAAAATCGTTTAAAAAAATTTAAAATTTTATTTATTTCTCCCGTTTCAGTTTAGAAGTCAGTGTAATTTTTTTAAATACTTTTTGTTTTTTATTAATTACCTATTTTAATAACAGTTTTTTGTCAAAACACTATGTTCAAGACATCCACTATCTTACAAGGTTAGGAGAGCATACGCAAGCTGAAAATTTGCTTTATTGAGAATTTACCATTCGATTGCTTTTATTTTTTGTTTTACTATAATTTTTAAAAATAGCATACCGAATAAAACACGTTTTATTTCAAATACTTAGTCGTATTATGTATATTCTATTGGGCAGTTATTTCTTAACAAACAATTGAACCATTAATCATCATTTTCCAGTTATAAACGTTCTTCACAGTTGATTTTTAATCATAATTAGAAGAAAAGGATAAATCAAGTTTAAAAATCAAACTAATTTTAAATTTTATTATCTAGTGAGCAAGTGAGATACGAATAATATGCAATTTATTCTAAATTGTAGGTAAGAAATTTAAATTTGTATATCTAATTAAACAGTTGTTTACAAAACAGAATTAAGTTATTTCAGATATCAGGACCAAAACTCGTGAATTGGTATAAAAACTATTTCAAGTTAATAAGACAAATAAATTGCTGTAGTTTATTTTTTACATACTGATTCCTCTAAGAACCAAAGATGCTGGCGTAAAATGCTACAGAGTAGGTATAAACAACTAATTGCATTGCAAAAACCTTCACCTTGTGTGTACTTACTGAGCTAGATGAAATATAATTTGAAGCTCCTAATTACAGAGATAAATTGTTATTTAAGAAGGCTAAAAAATAATGTTAATTTTGATCTTAACAGATCGTTTTTAGCTTTATATTTCAATGTAAGTGTAAACGCAGCATTACGGGCGTTTGCATATAAAATAAACCAAACATGTACTTTGAAAAAAAATACCATATTAACTTATGCTGTGTATTTTTTGTAAACATTATTTTTTATGTAAGTATTATGTGTGCAAAGAATATACGTTCTTTGTTTACATATTGCGGATATATTTTAAAAGTTAAAAAATTAAGGTATTTTGTATTTACTAATATTAAACTACCCACATTAGACTTAAGTTAAAAGTTATTGTTTATTAATTCGTTAGCGGTATTCTTTAACTCATTAGTCAACAAGTTAAATTTAATTAATAAATTGAAAACAGTTTGTATTCGATGTCACGTTAATATGCAGCAGTGAAATTGTGCATTGGAAACCGCTTACGCTAATTGTTTGTGTAAATATTCATCTTATATACTCACTTGGTACATCGGACACATCCTCATCCATGATGGCCAGCTTACTGGGCCGTTTGTCATCTTCGGATTTCAACCCCATTTTCACTGCGGGAATTAAAAAAAAGAAAGTCAATAAGCGCGCGTTTGAAATTCGTACACCAAACTTTTTCGCGACTACTTTTGGCCGATATTTTTAATCGGTATGTTGAACATAAGGCTTTAGTTACGCGAACGCGTTATATATCGGCATGCCGTGACAGGTGAGACATGCGGTTCACCCGCAAAGGTTGCTCCGACTGTCACGGTAGAATTGCCTGCGTTGTTTTTAAGCGAGTACTGTCGAGCGTAACTCGAGCCCTACCACGGTTGTCAATCAAGTGCTCAGGTGCGTACGGACGATTCGAGTACCCATAGTAATCTTTCTCTCATTTCAACACACTCCTTATCGCTGCAAGTTTACAGGCATGCATGAGACACGTTTTATATTACAATATTAATGAACAGTGAACCACGATACCTTGGACCGAGAGCTAGATTTTTATATCTTAACTTTTGAACAGAGATTTGTTACTTATAAGAATCACATTTATATTTTGCTATAGTATTATAGAAAATTTTGCTATTTGGTTACTTATTACGATATGAAAAAAATATATTGTTACTAGTACGGTCATAATGAGAAGTAGATTAACACTTAGTACCATGCCATAGCAACGCCAGTGCTTGTGTAGTAATAGACACCACCATTATGTACCTATGAGTGACTTAATTATTGTAATAAATTGTACCTATATGCTTATGTCGTGGCCCAGACGTATAATTGGTTAGATCATGAAATGGCGGCATGTCATGAAACGCTACTGGACCAAAAAAAAATATCGACCACTGGTAGAGTAAACCATTTTCTGAAAATGGTCAGGAGTGGGTTCAGGATTATTTTTTTATGACCAAGCAGGATGGACTGTTTGCGAGAGGGTCTACTCTACATAATATACTCACATATATCTGTATGATCCGTAGGTAGAAGATGTGCCCAGGAATTTCATGACATGACTAATTATACGATTGGGCCACGACACATACATAATTATCAAACTCGTAATTGCAGGCACAAATTCGTGCCTTCCTGGAGCTTCAACCTTCTCAGACTTTCTGTTGGCATACCACTGGACCACAGAAGCTGTCAATTCATTGTATCCATCTTTTCTTCTTACTTACTTACTTCTTTACATACAACAATATAAATATAACATATACATTTGCTTTTAACTTTACTGACTCACCACCGAGATAACATAGCACGTAGACGTAGTCATACTAGCTAACGTAGCTAAGGCCGAAAAATACAGCGAGTTCAGAAGTCAAGTATGTATATATTTCACTTATAATACCTTTAAAAAATTATGAATTACGTTCTGGAGACAATAGTGATTTCCAATGAAAATCTTTAAATCGACGCTTAGGCATGCCTGTCGTACGCTTAGGGTACCTAAGTTTTGTTAGTGTAAAAAACGTAATTTTAGTTGTGTTTTTGGTGTTATGAGCTCAATTTGTGTAGGAAATGTGAACAGCGCCCCTAGCGGAAAGAAGCTCAAACCACGTTTCCCACACAAAATAAGCTCATGACGCAACTATTATAGTTACGTTTTTACTTTCGCGCCAATTTTGCGCAAACTAAGTGTTGTGATTAACTCGATATACTTCAAAATTGTCACATTTTATGAATTTTTCAGACCTAATTTTGAAACGATGTGAACAGACTTTGCAAAGAAATATATATTTTAGGAAGATTATACCGCTATAGAGAGGTATGTTAATTTACACTTATTGTTTTGTAAATCGAGGAGAATCTTATGGCGCAGTTTTACGAGAATGCAGTTCGAAGCTATCTCTCAGATGTAATACAAGCAAACAATACTTTGCAAAAATTGGTTTTAAACCGCTATAGAGTCTAAAGAAGTAAAAAATTGAGATAATATATTAAATTATTTTTGCAATGCTTTTAAAATTATACTTATACTGGGTGTAAAAGACATGAACAGTCAAACGAGAACCATGTATTCTATACATCAAAATAAGACATATTTCAAAAAAAAATATGGCTGGGAAATGATTTTTATTTTTTGGTCTTAAAAAAAATTGCAAATTGTACCGCGCAATTTAAAGGGCTCAACTCGCACGCAACTCACAAAACCGCGATGATTTTGCCAGACGGCGGCCGGCGGCCCCGTTCGTTAGTGTCCGTGCGCATCGAGTGAGCTACATTGAACGCTAACGTTTTGAAGCCATTTTTTGTTATGAAATACTAAAAAAAATGATAATGTTTCTTTGGATAATTATTTAGAAATAACGGATAGAAAACGTTTTCATAAAAAAATGAAAAAAAAATTTATGACTGACCTTCAATAAAATCGTAACTATCAATTTCCCAGGTATAGTCTGAAGGAAAAAAAATGTTATGGTGGTGAGCAGAATACGTGGTTCTCGTTTGACTGTTCATGTCTTTTACACCCTGTATAAGTAATACATTTAATGCTACACATAATAACGATATTAAAACATTGTCAAATGCAATCAGATATTTTAAATAATTATTTGAAAAATGGTGTAAATCCGAGCTGGCCATTTTTTGATCATGCACCCCGGGTCCTCCCAGCCAGGGGCGGTCTCATAGTAAAGGCATTTAAGCACTGCCTACCTCAATATATTACTCATACACTACTATAGACTGTACGTCCTTCCTACCAACAAAATAATGCAACCTATGGGCTTCAGGCGGCCTGCGTGTACGTATACATACCTACACCTACGGGCCAATATGCGCGGTAAGCACTAGTTGTTGTAAGAGGCTGTATAATTTCACAACTTTGTCTAAAAAAAAAAAATAAATTAAAAAACAACCACCACCATCTTGTATTGTAGATAGACGCATTAGTATCCAAAAATTATCTTGTTGTAAAACTATAAAATAAAAAGTGCTTGTGCAAATAAAAACAAATAAGTTCATTCAGAAAGTTTTATTTAAACTAATATTAAAAAAGTTTAACATGGTAGCAGAGCGTGGTTTCGCCAAACAAATCTGAAGAACGTAAAAACATAAAAACCGAAGAAGCATTGTAACATGGATAACCTAAAAAACATAGAAAGGTTAGTTGATGAGAAAACATTTCCATTATGGAAATTCCAAATAAACATTTTATTGAAAAGCGAAGGGATAATAGACCTGGTGCAGTCAGGCATTTCCGCTCATAAAAGAGATGAAAAAACAATCCAACTAGATGCACAAGCGCAAAGAATAATAACTAGTACTATTGATAAAAAACTGTTGTCTACATTATTGTCTTGCGAAAATGCGAAAGCTATGTATGATAAATTACTTGCCATTTATGAGAGAAATTCCGACCACAAGAAATGTCAATTGCTACAAGAATTTTTCATGTACAAATACGATACAAATAAAGATATGACGCATCATATTGGCATTCTAGAAAACATTGCCCACCAACTTAACAGCTTGGGTGAAAAGATCAATGAGAAAATGCTCATATCAAAAATATTATCAACATTGCCAGACCAATACAGACATTTTTTGACAGCATGGGAATCCACTCCACTCACTGAACAAACTATAGTAAATTTAACTGCTAGATTATTAGTAGAACATCAGAGATCTAGAGACATGAATGAAATCCAAAATAGTACAGCATTTAAAGTCACACACAAAAAATTTCAAAATAATAAAAAACATTGCTCAATTTGCAAAAAAGACAATCACATTGAAAAGAATTGCTACTTCAAGAATAAAACACAGTGTACAATTTGTAAAAAATATAACCATAAAGAACGAGATTGCTTTTGGAATAAGAATAAAAATAATAATAAAAAGGAAGGAAATGAGATGTCGTTTTATACACAGTCTGAAAATTTTATTGTTGATTCCGGATGCTCTTCCCATATGACCAATAATCAGTCAATACTCACTAAACAAGAAAACTGTGCAATACAAATACAAACAGCGAAGAAGGACAATACACTTGAATCTAATACTATGGGAATAATAAAAACAGACAATGTCAACTTCACAAATGTGCTTTATGTGCCTAACCTAAAGAAAAACTTACTCTCTGTACATGGAATTACTAAAAAAGATGGAGAAGTTACATTTACTAAAAACGAAGTAATAATAAAGAAAAATGACAATATTTTACTAAAAGGTACTAAAAATATACATGGCCTATACAATATAAACTTATTAACTAATATTGAAGATGCCCTGCTATTAACCAAAACTGAAACTGCAGAAAATTGGCATATTAAATATGGACACCCAGGAAAAGAAACTCTAAAAAATATAATAAAATCTGTTGATGGTATAAATGTAACAAACAAAGAAATAGACTCACTTACCTCTACATGTGATGTCTGTATGAGATCCAAACAAACAAGACTGCCATTCTATTCACGCCATAGAGCTGAAAGAAAAATACATACCATTCACACTGATGTTTGTGGCCCAGTAACACCATCCACCTGGAACGAGAAAAGTTATGTATTATCATTTATTGATGACTTCACTGACTATACACAAACTTACCTGATCGCTCACAAAAGTGAAGTATTTACCTATTTAAAGGAATATGTAATAGAAGTTGAGTCTCATACAAACCTAAAGGTCAGTATAATTCGTTGTGATAATGGTGGTGAATATACCAGCTCTCATCTCAAGGACTGGTGTAGATCCCGCGGTATACGGCTTGATTATACAGTAGCATATAGCCCGCAACAAAATGGAAAGGCTGAACGTTTCAACCGTACCCTGATGGAAAAAGTACGAGCTATGTTGTTTCAGTCAAACCTAGGAAAGGAAATGTGGGGAGAAGCTGTACTTGCTGCCACTTACCTGCTAAATAGAACACCAAAACATAGCGAAATGAAAACACCTATAGAAAAATGGACAAACAGAAGACCTAACGTTAAAAATATTCAAATCTTTGGTTCCGAAGTATACACAAAAAATCTACATCCGTTGAAGAAACTGGAAGAAAGATCTAAGAAGATGATCATGGTTGGTTATGCACCAACTGGATACAGACTCTGGATACCTGAAAAAAGAATAATTACAATTCGAAGAGACGTCAATTTTAAAAACTTTGAAAATAAAGATAAAGAACAAGAAAATAATAGTACACCTGAAATACTCATAATACAAAATACAAATAACGAAGATATAAGTTTAGAACAAAACAAACAGTTAGAAAAACAAACTGAAAATGAAGAATTATATACAGAAGAAGAATATTTAGAAGAAAATTTAACTGATAATGAAATAGAAGACTATAATATCATACAAGAAAATGAAATAGAAGAAAACCAAGTAGAAGAAAATCAAGAAGAAAGAGAAAATTTAGAAAACAGAGCAATTACAAGAACAGGTCGAATATTGAAAAAACCTAGATATTTAGAAGATTACGAAACAAATATAGCCCTATGTCAAAACATACCAAATACCTACAAAGAAGCAAAGGAAGATAAAGACTGGTCAGAAGCCATAGATAAAGAACTATCAGCTTTAATAAAATTAGAAACTTGGACAGAAAAAATGCTACCTGAAAACAAAAAACCTATAGATACAAAATGGTTGTTTAAGGAAAAAGAAGATGGCACCAAGAAGGCCAGATTAGTAGCCCGAGGATTCCAAGTCAAGAAGGATGATAACTACCAATACCTATATTCACCTGTGGCAAGAATGTCTAGTATTAGAATGCTAATCTCAAAGGCTCTGAATGAAGACCTACCAATAAGACAGATTGATATTCCCACTGCATTCCTAAATGGAAAGCTGAAATCAGATATTTATATAAAACCACCTGAGGGTTACGTACCAAAAAACAAAAATATGGTATTAAAATTAAACAGAGCTCTCTACGGTTTAACCGAATCGCCACGTTGTTGGAATGACACTATCAATGAGTTTGCTATAAAAAGAGGATTTAAAAGATCAGAATATGACTCCTGCCTATACTATAAAGAAGACTGCTGGATGATAATCTATGTTGATGACATATTACTGATAGGAAAGAATGCTGGGAAAACAATAGAAGATTTAAAAACAGAATTTAACGCAAAAGATCTGGGGGAAGCAAAAAGGTTTTTAGGAATGGAAATCGAGAGAAACATAGATACCATATCAATGAAGCAAACTAAATTAATAGAAAAAATACTAACTAAATTTAACATGCTAGAAAGCAAGGATATGAGAACTCCTATGGAAGTAAATTTTAAGATAAAAGGTAATGAAGAAAAGGAAGAAGGAGAAAAGAAAGATTTGTATCGAGAGATGATCGGAAGCCTACTTTATTTAAGCATGATGACAAGACCTGATATTACTTACCCAGTATCATATCTCAGCAGGTACCTGGATAAAGTAGATGAAACCGCCTGGAAAGCTGGAAAAAGAATACTGAGGTACCTGAAAACAACAAAAGATAAAGGATTAATTTTTAAGAAATCACAAAATAATGACTTACTTGCTTATTCCGATGCTGATTGGGCAGCTGATGAAACAGACCGTAAAAGTGTAAGCGGAACAATAATATTTCACGGCAAGAACCCTGTAGCATGGTCGTCAAAGAAACAACCCTGTGTGGCATTATCTACTGCTGAAGCAGAATATGTCGCAGCAGCAGTAACAGCTCAAGAATTACTAAACCTGAAAGGAGTTGCCAAACACTTAAAATGCACTGGAAAAGAAAATACATTACTAGTGGACAATATAAGTGCTATATCTATGTCTAAAAATTTCGAAAACTCAAAAAGAACTAAGCACATAGACATAAAATATTATTTTCTGAAGGATATAATAGACAAAAATATAATCTCCATTATGTATGTGAACACAAATCAAAATCATGCAGATTTGATGACAAAAAGTTTATGTTCTGAGAAATTCTATAAACTGTTGGTAAATATTATAAACTAATTCAATAGTGTTTTCTTTGTAATTCAAAATTGTAAAATTAAGTTCTTTTAAATTTGTATAACTTGTTTATGACTGATTTTGTAAACAATTGCTAATATTTTTAACTCTTTAAATATTGTATAACTGAAATAAAATATGTAGTATGATTTAAAATATTGTAAAACTTTAATATTAATTAATTAAGATTGTAAAATTAAGGGGGTGTGTTGTAAGAGGCTGTATAATTTCACAACTTTGTCTAAAAAAAAAAAATAAATTAAAAAACAACCACCACCATCTTGTATTGTAGATAGACGCATTAGTATCCAAAAATTATCTTGTTGTAAAATCATAAAATAAAAAGTGCTTGTGCAAATAAAAACAAATAAGTTCATTCAGAAAGTTTTATTTAAACTAATATTAAAAAAGTTTAACACTAGTTTCATCTGCTTGTAAAAATCACACACACTACAATATTTTTTACTTGTTTAGAAACACACAACGATTGACAGTATTAAACGACATGATTGAAATGTTATAACTAGCAGGTATTCCAGGTATTATAACTAGGAAACTGACATTCTCAATTTAGCCGTATTAAGTAGGCTGACCTACTCGACCGACTATGATTATCAATTTGATATTGTTTAGGATGCCGATTAATTTATAGGATTATTTAAAAATATATTCATCAATAAATAATGAATTACGAAATGTAAGTAACCTTACGTCGCATAAAATACTAGGAATAAATTTTATTAAATAAAAGTATTCGCAAGATTATTCTCCAGTACTCCCTAGGTGGCGCTACTGTCTATGAATAAGAGGAAAGCAAGTAGTTTTAATCGTAATATTTACATAAGATCTTTTTAACTAATTTGAATTGTAAAATTCTTTTTATATATTTTTATTTCACTTCACTGTTATAAAACACACCTTGACGTGATTAACTTTTAAAAGTAAGGAAATAGTTTTAAAATGAATGAATACGCCAGCGCAGCGCCAGCCATTTTTTATAATCCAAATCTTTATGACTGTCATGTCACTCAAGCGCGCGAATGTTAAATAGGTACTTTTTTAGTGCAAATCTTAATTTCTTTACAATATTTATCTACTTAAAAGTGTTTTTATGGTGTTGTGTTGTTTCGCATTTATGACGATGGAAAAATTGCAGTGTTCCCAATGTTCTGATAATTCAATTTGCTTAGAAAAACTGCGTAAGAAACCCAGATTTCATAGGTAAGATTTTTTTATTTAAAGATATGTAGTTATTTTTATTTATTTACAAATAACTATGAAACTATTACACAAATAACAACCTGAAATATATTGTTGTAAGGTTGTAAGTACTTAATTGTTTTTAAGATTTTATTTTTTACTAGCGGCTGCCCGCGAGTTCGTCCGCGTGGACTTTAGAATTTTTACCAACCTGTAATAACTATGCATAGTACTATACATGTAAACCTTGTTATTAAATCACTCTTTCTATAAGTATTGAAAATTACATTAACATCTGTTGCGTAGAAAAGATTTAAGCGTAGGTAGGTACAGGACGCGGGTGCGACTTTATTTTATACTAGTTATGTAAAGATTTCCGCGTAGCATTTCAGATTGAGTTTTAGAGACTTCGATCTAAATGCCTACCTAATGTATAAATTAATGCACGCTACTGCTCCCAGCTAGTAGTCATATCGGTTTTCGAGCAATGTCTATATGTGTATGGGGGTCACAAAGACATGTATTTATATCTATCAACAATACAGCGAAAAAAAATAGTACTTCGATGACTGCACGCTCTTGATTTCGAACTTCGATTTACGTATAGTCGCTCAGTTTGTACGGATATAGAACTTGAAAAATATCAAAAAGAAAAATCAAGGTGAATTCTGAAAAACTAAAGCACAGAGTAATAAATAAACCCCCTACATACGTCGTCGCACTCTGTAAACCTGTTAAGTCGCTGAACTCAGCGCGTCACAAAATTTGGGACAACTGCATCTTACTTTGTTTTGTTCACGTTAAATAATAATTTTCTTGCGAGTTTTTTTCATGATGATGTCATTGACCTTATCCTTTGCGAGCCCACCTGCTGTATAGTTTTTGAATATTGGTAAATATTATCTTATTTTTTAGTTTCGCTACCTATCCATTGTGTTGCAAACGCTTTGAGTAAATAGAGTTAAAATATCGCAAAATATCTAATAGAAGACGGTTGCCATAATCATTTCATTTAGATTTAATTCATCTGTCCTTCTATAGACAGAATAAGATGTGGTTAAGTTCGGGTCTAGTTACTTCAAAAAATCTTTAACCACTATACTACACTTACGTGCAATAAAATCGACTCACCTCGTAGGTTTCGATTCTTAATATATCGGTATATAAAAATAAGATTATAAACAAAAAACCTGTAAATATAATTTGAATGTATATTTCATAAGCTTTATTTTATCTACTCTAAACATCGATAGACGAAGTATTAGCGACAAGAGTCTCATTTTTTCGGGAACCCTGGTTTCTCATTTTTACGACATACGACATTTCGGTGACTATGCAGAGTGTTCAGAGTTAATTGAATCATTGTTTATTGAATAATTGATTCATCTTACAGATTTATTGACCCTTAAAATTCAGCTGATTTCCCCAAAACTTTTAGCTCTTTTAACTGTATTTGGATTTGTAAAATCAATAAACCAAAACAGTATCACAGTTAAAACTGGTCTAATGTAAGTTTAGGTTCTTGTTTAACACACGGGGTTAAAAATTATTATTTACTAATTGTAGATTTTGATTAGGGAGTTCTGAATCAAAGCGTCCCGGTGAGTCGATTTCCTTGCACGTAAGTGTATATAATATCATTGACTCATAACAACACAACCATAATTCTTTTTTACAATCACTGTAAAAAAGAATCAATATTTTGTTCTTTCTCACAATGTTATATTAGCAAACAGTTTCTCACGTTGGACAAGAAATGAAAAATCATCCATTCGTCGACCAATGCAGATTCGGACCGATAATCATAACGAAAATATTTTATCAGACTTCGTAAATGATAAAAATTTAGTCATCACGGTCATCACATCTTTGGAAAGTTTAGGATCGACAAAGAACATAGTAAAGAAGAAAAAATACACTGAAATAGAATGATTTTATTTTTCTTAACTGGGATAATACGTTACTTTTTGGTGTGACTGATGAATCATTGGTCTGAGCTGATAACCGAACCGACATTAGACAAATAAGTACTAGGTACCGTTTTCCATAAAATATAGGTTTGTTAGAAAAATGCACTGAAAAAATCGACTTGCCTCAGGCGGGACTCGAACCCGCACCTTCCACAATCCGGGTGTGGAATCCACCCGGATTGTGGAAGGTGCGGGTTCGAGTCCCGCCTGAGACAAGTCGATTTTTTCAGTGCATTTTTCTAGTATTATATTTACGCGTTTGTAAACAAATAAATATATTCCATATAGGTTTGTTTCCCCAAACGAGCCCTTCATATTCGCGGTAAATCAATGCTGTATATGTATGTTTTTAATTTCAAAGTTATTGCGCGGATTTTCTCCATTTAGCCTAGTGGAATTAGGCGATAGAGGAAATACAGTCAGTATTTGCATGTCGTGAAGATAGTTATATCTAGTACATCGTAAACTACTTACAATTCTCTGTGCTTCCAAAGGGTATGGAGGTGCCCACTTCTCTTCTTCCTTCGATAATGCGTTCTCCGCTTTCGAACATTTCTTTAATTTCACTAACTTATTTCTCCACGTTGACTTCATGATTGACGTAATATTGACATACCATGCTACCCAAAGACAGGGGTTGCAAAGATTAAAAACAAAACCTATACAACTCCAATATACAACTCAATCACAGATGAAGGAGATCCTTCGTCTGAAAACTCAATCGTGGTCAAGTAAAAAAAAATGTTCATCAACATATTAATCAACAAGTACTTGAACCAGAATTAAACGCCGCCGTCGTGGTGGAGTGGTCAGTATAGATGCCTGCTAGTTCATACTTAAAATTAGGTTAGGTAACACAATTAAAGTTGTTTTTCACTAAAATTTAAAATTTAATCCAGACTTGTAATAAGTGGTGACTGAAAACAGAATGAATTATTAGTACAGTACCGCCAACTAATTCGTTGAGTACCGCATTGTACATCAAAGTGCCAAGTAGAATTGTTTGGTTCGGTTCAGCGCCATCTATTAGCGACGTTGCGAACCTAACACCTTGAGAGAGTCGAAATATAAGTTTTTTTGCAGCATAAACGGTTGTATCCTTTCTTACAATTTCTTTGTCTAAGGTTGTATCTTTTTTTGCGTTAACTTAGAAGTTTGATTTTTTGACAGTTTCAAGAAACTGTCGACCTGAGTAAGTACTTATATCTTACTTATATGGTTTTAATTTCAACTCGATACCTCACTCGTTCCCGAGATAAGCGCATGCCTCGATGATTGATTACGTACTTTAAATAAAGACTACTTATATTTTATATGATTTTATTACAAATGTATAGTTTTCAGAGTTTTCCCCGTATTTGTAGTGGACAACAAAGTGATCCTATAGGCGTTCCGTTTTTTCCTTTTGAGGTACCTACGGAACCCTAAAAAAGATGTAGATTATGCAAAAACTAATTCATTGGTTCGAATCCAACGACGGTATAAACCTGTACTTATATGATCTGAGGTATAAACGCAAAAAAGGATGTTGTTATAAAGCATCAGAGATAAAAAAGCAATAATTCTATAATGACATAACGAACATGTTTTATTTTGAATCCTGTCCACACAAAGTTACCTGGAAGAGATTGCTTGTAGCGATAAGGTCGCCCTTTGTACAAAACTTTAGTTTTAGTGTTATCACAGATAATATAATACTATACTGTGTTATCTACTTTTTTTTTGTAACTGGTTGATGTCCAATAAAGTAATATTCTATTCTATTTATTGAATAAAGGAGTACCTACTCTATATTTTATGGGCCTCTCATATAAATCTTGTATAAAAGATAAGGAAGCGCAAACTACGCTCTCTTTATAGTTTAAACTAAAACGACTCATACATACAAATAATTGGAACTATGCATAAGTACACTCAATTATTTCGTATGTAGACAAGCATAAAAAGAGGCCTAAGAATTTTATCAGGGTTACAAAGAAAAGAATCGGCAAGGAAATACTGTTTACATAACAAAACGTAATTACCTTCAATATAGATTCCATATGACACCAACGGGGTGTAATTTCAGTGGAGTTAAGTGCAAGTAATGACTTGAGGTTTTATGCATAAATCACATACAAAATTTTAGAATGTTAAAAATACTAGTATACTTAATAATCTAAGGTTTCATATCTAGCGATCGCACTTTAACAGTTTCGATGACGTCACATGGCTACATACAGGTACAAGACAGCATAATCGAATATATAGTAGGTATACTTAGACAATGGATCCTGCTAGTATAGTATTATATTATCTCTGGTGAAATTGAAATAAGTTTCTCTATGGATAGGTTATTAAGATTTAAATAAACCGACGGACATAGATTAATATCAGTGCTTACCTATCGAATCACTACATAGTATAAAACAAAGTCGCTATCCACCGTCTGTCTGTCCCTATGTATGCTTAGATCTTTAAAACTACGCAATGGATTTTGATGCGGTTTTTTTAATAGATAGAGTGATCCTTAAGGAAGGTTTATATGTATAATACATGCATATTTACATAAGCATTGCACCCGTACGGATTCCTAGAATACTGCTACGATTCCCCGTAGCAGCCGTAGCAAAAGCTCTGCTACTATCTTCGATTAGAAGCTTTTCTACCCTCCGCATGCGGCGTTGCTAAATTGTTTTTTCTTACTTTACAATTTTATTCAATGTTGAATTAATAAAAAAGTAGAATAACCTACAAACTTCTGCCGTTATCTCAAACATTAACACTTTTTGTCACATCACATCATTAGATTTTCCACCTTGTCAGTTTACATTGTACACATACGGATAGTTAATTAATGTAATGAATCTATCTACTTTTCAAATAGAAATTCACTAAAACAACATCCACCAAGAGACAGCAAGTTTTGTATAGAACGCGTGGCATCACTCTTTTTTTTGTGTAGATGGCAAACAATTTAAAATATAATTTTATGATCCCGCTGATTATTACCTTTACACAAATAATTAGTATAAACGTATGTTGTTTTCCTATTAGCATCTTGAGAAACAGTTTGTTTAAAAATGTTGAAATGCTTCACAGCCTGTTGGGTAAAATAAAACAATAAAAGGTAACTAATAAAGAGTGAATGCACTGTGAGGAAAACATTTGTAACCATGAGTTTGCAGTAGGTAATGCAAGATGATGAAAAGCCACAGTTATTAAACGATATCACAGCGCCTACTATCCTACGCTGAAATACAACGAAGAGAGTTAAAATCGTAAGCCATTTTTTGTTACGATAACTATATTTACTTGTATTTAAAAGTTTTTATTAAATAATAGCTGAACCCAGCAGACGTGTTGTAGCGCTATAGCGCCACCTGGTAGCTGCAACAAAAAGGATATCACAAAAAACTTTTTTTACAAAAAAAAAGGTTTACGTGCATTGCCAAATATGTATTTTTTGTGTTAGCGATCGCTTGAGAACGGTGTTATGAATGAAACGATAATATAAAACTTCTAATATTGTATAGAGAGGATAAAACTTGCCGAGTTTTTTGCCGGTTCTTCTCAGAACAAGGTCTCCTGGACTCTCTTGAACTGATGTGGCATAAAAATTGACTTTCACAAGTAAACAAATTGTACCTAAATGATACAAAGATCATTTTTTGTATATATAAGAGAAGTAACGCAAGTCATCATGCTGTTAAACGTAGTTTACATATTAGATTATGATAATTTTGAATAAGTATATAGGTATGTCTTTTTGCGTTACACATTAAGTTAGTAGCTATAGCCACTATGCTTTTCCGAAACTTATAAAAACTCTCGATTAAAGCTAATATCTTATCAATCAGTCTTCGATTTTAGAGAAAATCTTGTCGACTTTTCGTTAAAACTGCTGTGCAACCTATACAGGGTGTAAAAGACATGAACAGTCAAATGAGAACCATGTATTCTGCTCACCATCATAACATTTTTCTTCCTTAAGACTATACCTGGGAAATTTATAGTTACGATTTTATTCAAGGTCAAAGTCATAATTTTTTTTTTCATTTTTTTATGAAAACCTATTCTATACGTTATTTCTTAATTATTGTCCAAAGAAACATCATCATTTTTTTTAGTATTTCATAACAAAAAATGGCTTCAAAACGTTAGCGTTCAATGTAGCTCACTCAATGCGCACGGATACTAACGAACGGGGCCGCCGTCTGGCAAAATTATCGCGGTTTTGCGAGTTGCGTGCGAGTTGAGCCCTTTACATTGCGCGGTACAATTTGAAATTTTTTTTAACACCAAAAAATAAAAATCATTTCCCAGCAATATTTTTTTTGAAATATGTCTTATTTTGATGTATAGAATACGTGGTTTTCGTTTGACTGTTCATGTCTTTTACACCCAGTATATAAACTCAGAAGTTTCCATTTAAATGCTCACAAGATAATGACACGTCACCATAGAATTACAATCAAATATTTTTGCACGAGCCAAGAATGTGTTCAAATCTCAGGTTAAAATTCTTCAACTCGTTTTGTTTAAACATTATAAATGACGAATGCTCTAAAAATTTGTCTTATTTTAAGTCAGATTTGCTTATTAATACAATAAAGGCGGAATTACATACCAATGACAAAAGAAAGTATGTTAAAAATAAACTGTACAGTTGGCTCAAAGCTGACTCACTTTAGGAACTTTTCATAATAAGATATTGATTTTAACACTTCACGGGTACTTTAGTTGTCAGTGCCGCAATGTGGCATATATGGTACTAAACGGAATAAGGAGTTGACTGTACACATTTATTTTGACGAACGAATATTTAAGACATCTTTGGTGGTGGTGTTAATTAAGGACCATGATACGTAAGAGGCAATTTTAGATGTACGGAAAGAATAATAGTTTAATAGACATTCCCTAAGGCTATTCTTTCAACTTGACGGGGCTTTAGCCTTTAATCTCACCTGATACATAGTAAGTAAAATGACGATGACCTGAAAAAACTAAAAAGATTTCTGGGACAGGAAATAATCCTTAATGTTTTATTTCGGTAAATCTGACAACAGCATTGTCTCAACTACATCACTTTGAAAACGTTCCTTTTATATATAAATATGTCTTATATATTTATTTTAATATTTATCTTAATATCTTGAAAATAAGCGTCGGTGGCGTAGTGCGTAAGAGCTTTGTCTCCCACTCGGGAGGCACTGGTTCGATCCCCGCCACGTACCCATGTGTTTTAAAATTTTGATTTCATATGTACGTTTAATCGACACTTTTACGGTGAAAGAAAACGTGAGGAAACCTGCACATACCTATGAAGAAATTCTTAGGTTGTGTGTGAAGTCGACCAACCCGCACTTGGCCAGCGTGGTTGACTAAGGCCTAATCGCCTCTAATGTGGGGTAGGCTCGAGCCCCTCGGTGGGGACATTATATGAGCTGTTGAAGATGTCTTAAATATTTGTTTTTTAAAATAAGTATTGTCAAATCCTTATATCCTTAGTTCTTCAACAATTTAGTACCAGATTCTGAAGGCGTGCACCTCTTCAGGTGCGTTTGATTAACAAACCTCAGAATAAGTAGGTAAATGTGAAGTAAAAGAGTTTGAGCTAGCATATGTTTACTTTTAATTAATATTTATCAATATTACCGGAAATGTATGTAATCTACGAATTGTATACAACTCATAGGAAAATACAGTTCCGAAGCTATTTAGGAAATGTATAGGTAAAATATTGTTTTAAAAATTATTTAATACATAAATATCCTGGGAAATGTATACATTTCCTACACGGCACGTATGAACGATTCACTGGCCTATTGGAGACTGAGACGTAGTAGGGCCATTGGTCTCAGTTTTGGCACACCCTTTTTTGCTTTAAACTAAGACTAGAACCATATGTTATGAAGTACAGCCGCTGATCGCGACACTCGATCTTCGGGATCTTCCTATAAACTCAGCGATTTGACTGATCTCCTTAGATTGATATACCTATCTGTGGTTAAGTACCTATTTATCCCCGCGTACCCATTGATATCTTAAATGTTACATTTCCGAATGCTATTTAGGAAATGTATAGATTTCCTAGGAAATGTGTCTAATATAACTATTTCACACATTTCCGTTAACATCAATATCAATTATAATATTTTTTTGGGTTTAATCCGAGTACCAAATACGTGCATTCCCATCGTTACGAAGACCCACGTAGACCTGTCAAGTCAAATGAAGTAACGTAAGCCTCAATTCTCTAGTCAGCAGTCCTCCCAATGTCACCAGTTTTAAAGGGTCGCAAGGCGTCTACTACACTACCTTTGCGTATGCATAAACCTACTCTACTCCATTGGTCTACTATTCCCTTTAGCACGGGTCGAGTCTCTTCCTTCAACATGTTGCCACCTGATTTTGCGCTTTTCTCTAGAGCAGAGATAGAGATGCTCAATTGTTTTGGTCCTGTAGAAAGAATGTATGAAAATAGATTGACGAAAAGGATTTATGAATCGGAAGTGAACGGAGATGCGAAAAGACGACGACCTAGGCGAAGTTAATCGATCAAATTGAAGAAGTCTTAAAAAAGAGCCAGATCAAAAGTACTCGAAACCAACTCGTCTCGGTTTTGACCTTTGGCCTCAGATCATTTAACTTATATGATCTGAGATCTGACCTTCCACCTTGTCTTTACACACTTTAGGCCACTGCAAATGCCATCTGTCCATCATATGCGTTGTGTTCCGGACGTAAGGAGGGGGGCGGTCCGCCTTGGGTGCCAAGCACCAAGGGGTGACAACGGCACACCAAAAGGGGTGACAACGTTACAGTTACAGAATATCTAGTAGGTAGCGGCGGGCGCCGACTTTGACAAGCGTCAGTGCTAATCATCCCCCCTTCCCCTCGCAACCCCGGGTTAAAATGTACCCTACGCCGCCCCTGTGTCTTCCCACGTGCCTGCATACTCCAGAAGTTGATTTATATAAAGAACTTTTTGATTTTATCATCGGTTCTACGACAATGTTTCAGTGCTTTTAGATAGTGCTTTAGGTATTGCAGGCGACTCGGACCTTTTCCGATCTCGAAAGATATACCTTGTCTATTTATCCGGATTGGATTTTGACTACATAATAGGTTGGGGAAAAAGTTTCTTCGCATTTTTTAAGAAAATTCAAAACATTTTTTAATATAGTTTATTTACATTTAACTAAAGTATGTAGGTACCATTTTGTTCGATAACTCTTTGCCATCTTGTAGGTAGGGACATGATCCCATTGCTATAGAAATTTTGGGACTTCTGGTCAAAATACCGCGACAAGTGGTTTTGGCAGTCCTCTCGTGATGTTAACCTGACACTGCCTAAAGAATTCTGAAGAGACCGAAACAGGTGGAAATCTGAAGGTGCAAGGTCAGGACTATACGGCGGATGCATTAACACCTCCCAGCCAAACTCTCTTAATTTTTGCTGAGTGGCTAAAGATGTGTGAGGTCTAGCGTTATCATGATGAAAAACCACACCCCTTCTGTTGATTAATTCCGGCCGCTTTCTCTCAACTTCTTGCTTTAATCTCATCAGTTGTTCGCAGTAGAGTTCAGAATCGATGGTCCTGCCTGGTGGTAACAGCTCATAATGAATAATGCCCTTCCAATCCCACCACACACACAGCATCACCTTGTTGCGAGTTAACCCGGGTTTCGCCACAGTCTTTGAAGCCTGACCGGCCTTTGACCACGACCTTTTTCGCACGTTCTTGTCGTACGTGATCCACTTTTCATCACCAGTTATCAGCTTCTTCAAAAATGGTTCGGTTTCATTACGTCGTAATAAAGAATCACAAATGAGTTCACGATTCATTAGGTTTCTTTCAGTGAGCTCGTGAGGTACCCAAATGTCGAGCTTTTTTGTGTACCCAGTTTTTTTCAAATGCGCCAAAACTGTTTTGTGGTCAATTCCCAGTTCTTCAGCTACGTCGTAACTACTGATATGCCGATCTTGCTCCACTTTTTCAAAAATGGCATCCATTTTATCTGTAATAGGGCGACCAGAGCGACGTGCATCTTATTGACATCAAAATTTCCGGATTGAAAACGCTTAAACCAAATTTGTGCTACTTTCACAGACACTGCACTAGGTCCATAAACATCGCAATTTTTTTTCGCGGCTTGCGTTGCATTTTTACCTTTTTTGTAGTAAAATTTTAAAATGTATCGAATTTCTTCATTAGATTCACTCATCTTGGCGGTACGAAAAACAAATGAAAATCACACATTTTCCTAATTTGAATTTGGAATTATGTTCTTTAAAATTTAAACTTTCAATGATACCAAAACCAGCCAGATACAAACAGTATAGCCAAAGAGATTTTATTACAAGTTTATACATACTATAATGCGAAAAGACTTTTTCCCCAACCTAATATATAAAATTATTATTATTATAAAATAAATAAATAAAATATAAAATGTTACAGAATTACTTAATCGACAATTCCATAGTCGCAAGCGGAAATTCCACTCAGCTGATTTATCAGTCAGCTACGAGTATGTATGTAGGTTGTAGGTATTATATATTTTCATCTGAAGAATAGTCAAGATAGTGTCAATTTGAAAAAAAGTATGATTAAACATGACGATGATGTTATACACTTATAGTAAAATCGTAGATATACCTAGGTAGGTAACAAGCCTAAAAATATATTACTTTCATTTCGATATTTCATTCGCCTAATCGGGGTCTACTGTCACTGTTCTGTGGTTCTGTCATTACATCTTTCCGATAGATATACCTAGGAACAAGAAACACTAAATCGATACAAACATACAATCGGGGCTGATACCTACATAATTATGTTAGTGGTTTGACATGTGGTGTGAATTAGTAGAATCACGAGATGTTTTTATACTTAACTCTTACATTATTATTCTAACATCTAACCAAATTAATAAATACGTAAGTAAATACGTATTTTAAGACTCCGGACTGCTGAGGTGTAAGGGTAACATCTGTGTGTCCCATTTGACGGATTTTGTTGGTTGGTTCACTGAATGCTCCTTAGATATAATATAAGGAAGGCTCAGACTAATAAGACTTTTTTATTGGTCTGAGACTGAAGGTTACTATTTGCGTTTGTTGCCCCTTTTATACAGGCGACACAGACTGAGAACCTATAACTATTTTGAGGCATTTCATAAGCCCATACTGCCATATGTAGACAATATGCAACCTTCTTAGAATTGTAGGTAATTATTTCTCCCCTCCGAATCGAATACTAGACTATAGAGACTATCGCTAGAAAGCTCTAGTGAGGTTTGAATTCCAGCCCTACCCACCACCACCCACCAAACCAAGGTCCTCGTCAGCTCATAAACCCGAGCGGTGACGCTGAGGCCATCTGCGGCCGACCACAAACATAGTCAGTCAAAAAAAATATGTGCTTAGTTACAGAGCAAAAATCTATGCAGATATCACATCGTGTGTAAATCACGACCGATCGATAAATTTCTGTATTAGTACAAACTATCTTAAAGATAACACAAAATCATGTTTTTTAGTAACAGTAATCCTTTCTACTTCTACAAAGCAATTAACAACTCCTACCAAAGGCTTAGCTTAACAATGTTATCATGCACAATAAAAACTTGCCTACGTAGCATTAATACGGCATATGGCACAGGCATTAACTTATTTGTCTTAGGTTTCCGCAAGATTATTTATCTGTTCTATCGCCGCTTGACAAGTCTGTGGTGACGACGTGCACCGGCTCCTCATCTGGCATGACTTCCATGAGCCGTGGGCGTGCTTGGATACCGTGTTCCGATTGGCTGTAGCCGGTGACGTGCCGGCCAAGCATTGAGGATGGGGATTAGAGAGTTATCTTATTTTGAAGTACATGTTCAAGTAGGTATCATGAGTTGCAGATTATGATTTCTGTAGTTGCAGACTACACACAATATAAATAGAGTTCAGTACGTAAAGTTTATACCTTCTTAAGCACTCGTTAACGCACACATAGGTTTGTCTTCGATAGCGAAGTTATTGGCCTTCATTTTACCTGATATTAGGAGATACGAGCGTCATCCGGAACTAGGGTTGCCAATGTTATCATCCGTACTAGATATAGATAACATACAAAAGAATCGTACTAATATAGTCAATTATAAAAAAAATAATATACCTAGTAAAAAAAATTACAAAATTTTTAGCCCTAATTCAACTGTCGCACTTTTTTACATTAACTGTTCTGGAATAAACGAGCCCGAAGTGTAATTTTTTATGTATACTTAGGTACTTTTTTCCTCAATTTCCCAAAAGTTCCCACAATATTTATGGATATTTCTTCAGAATATACAATTTTTATTCAAAATAAAGGTTGTAACCCTACTCGGAGCTCTCAACCAGTGAGAGACTGACTATATCTTATTATCATTAACTGCCGGAACCCAAAAACGCCAACAACTGCATAAGATTTTAGATCTCAATATATTTCTATTTACAACACTAAAAAGCGAAAAATAAAATATTTTTTATAAAAAAAACGCATTCAAAACTAAAAACGGAAAAATAAACATTTTATGTTTATTTCTCCGTTATTAAAATATCTAAATGTTTTTTTGAGATCGGTGGCAACCTCATAGTAGACCGTCAGCAGAGTCATAAAAACGGGGATGTAACAATCAACATGTTTGACTTGAAGCAGCACTTGTCGGCGCTGATCAGCGCCTACCAGCGCCGATCGGCGCGTTCCCCACAAAAGTATAAAATACACTAGCGCTGAATTGCGCCGTGTACCAGCGCCGAAATGCGTTGGTAGATCGGAGCTTGTTTCCAGCTTTGTATAAAAGTATATGCACTGGTTTTAAGAATGTGTTGTTCCATTCTTTCCTTTAATATACACCTATATTAGTTTGGTGCAACCGGCTGTCTTACTATTTTTAACCAAGAGTTAGGAAAGGGAGCTAAGCTAAAAGTTTACCAAGTAAGTACCTTAGGTAAGTACTGTATATAATCTTGCAATAGCCGTTTAAATCAAAGACAGATTGTATGTAAAATTAAGAAGGCCTCAAGGAAAAAAATACTCTCAAAATGAATAGTGCGCAAAATAAGGGCGAGAAACATAGATTAAAGCAAAAAAGGGGTGAGAAACTATGATTTAGATTAATAATGATAGTACACATAGTGATAATGGTAGTGGCACAAATGTTCAAGACCTTTATTTTAATTATACTTTATGACTGCTCGTCAAGACGCATGCTTGTGCATCAAAAGCTTGCCATTGTCCACTACGCTAAAATAACACTACGTTCACCGCACAAAACCCATTTCGAACCGAAACAATTTTTGAAATAACGCGGATCACGAACGATGCCATACTTTCGCTTTCGCGCTTATGTTTCGCGCCAAAACACTCCCGTCAAAAGTGTCAAAATGAAAACTGTCAAACAGTTTTTTTATTTGGATTTTTGGCTTTGTAACTTAGACCATTGAGCCATATTTGTAAATAATTCTTCTTTCTTGATTTTTGATATATTAGGCGTCTCACATTTTAATGAATCTAAGGAGTGCTTGGCGAGAAACTCATGGCACAGACCTCATGATGGTCTAATGAGGTGGATATCCCACTATCAAATTTTCTACGTCATACACACCACAAAACCTCTATTTTAATAATTACCTCTATTTATATATTGCTTATTCAACCAGGATGCTTGTGCATCATAAAAACATCTCTTTCAATGCACAAAATTCACTTCAAAACAATTTAGAATTATTGAAACAAAAATGTAATGCCATGGTTTCCCGCCAAACCATGCGCCAAACTGAAATAGGTAAAACTGGAAGCCAATAAAAAGTTAAAACGACTTTTTTGTGGGGAGAGTTAGAAAGAGACAGGTCTCTTTCTAACTCTCCCCACAAGTAATGTGATGTCGTACGTACGTATGACGTATCAGACAGCCACGTGACATGTGTTCTATTGGTAAGAAAGAGACAAAAGGATAATAATACTTAGACAAAGAATCCTTGTCTAAGATAATAATAAAATGTTTCAAGGTCTAGTTTTTTGCCTTCACTTTTTGTTCGCGTTTTGGCTCCGCGTTTACCTATGAATTTCTTGCGCCAAACGCGGTCCGGGTGTTAATTTTTTATTGGTAGTAAGGCTTCCAGTTTTACCTTTTCTTGGTACGGAGCATCAAAGAAATTATATATACCTATTTATTTTTAATGTCATTTTATCGATTTGTAAATATCTAAAAAAAACTCCGATAATTACCGGTTTATTTGTCTATGCTATGTACCGGATATGCAATGTGGCGTAGTTCTATATTTTTTAATCTGCATTGACAGTCAATAGTCAATGAACGGCAGCCATTTTGCGTTGCTTTGTGAATGTGAAACGATTTGCGTAGCTTTTAGCAAAGAAATATTTTGTTGTGTATTTTAATTACTGTGATAAGTGCTAATAACGAATATTATTTTAGTGTTTTTGTGCTTTACTTTATTAAGTTTGTGTTAGTTTTTTAGTTCTAAATCAGAAAATGGGTAGAAAGAAGAAGAAGGCCTCTAAACCTTGGTGCTGGTATCCTTTTCCAATAAAATTAATATGATTACAAAATAATTCGACCTTCGAAATTAGGTCAACGTTTCTAAATATCTACGATTTATCTCAAAATATATTCTGATATTTGTTAGGCCAATGTTTTCCTTAGCACTCTCTTCAGGTACTGTAATAGGGAATTCGACGACGAAAAGATATTGATTCAACATCAGAAAGCGAAACATTTCAAATGTCACATATGCCACAAGAAATTATACACTGGGCCAGGCTTGTCAATACACTGCATGCAGGTACGTCAGCCCTACAAAATTGGCAAGCGCCCCGCCCGCCCACGATCAGAGGCACGCGGCGCAGTGTTTTATCTTTAGATATTTTGGCGCGTCTTATTCCGATCATTTATTAGCACTAAACTGGTTATATTAACCATGCAATACTATTGGGTATAATAAACACAATACATTACTTACCTTCAGAGGGTATGATCAATTAAATAAACATTATTTTTTTCCAGGTACACAAAGAAGCCATAGACAAAGTACCAAATTCTTTACCAAATAGGTCAAATATAGAAATAGAAATTTATGGTATGGAAGGTATTCCCCCTGAAGATATAAGAGAACATGAGAAGCAGAAATCAGGTATAAAAAATTCTTTTATTAGTTCCATCAGTTCGTTTTTGGAACAAAATGTATGTACCAAACCATATTTAACACTCCTTTAGCTTAGTTGTTACTGGGTGTTTAGTTTTCCTCTAGCTGTAAATATTAACTTTATGTGCAAAATTCTCAATGTGAATTTCATATACTTACATATAAATTTCATTTAGGTGGTGGCAAAGTTTCTGACAGTGATGATGACGAGCCCGCTGCAAAGAAAAAGGCTGCCCCTGCATTGGTTTGTAATCACTAATAAAATATTATAATGCATTAGAAAATGAAAGACAAGAAATACTTTATTTGGTTTGGTATAACTATCAAATATTTTAACTATGCCAACTTAAATTAGAAACAACATTAGCTGCCTTCCAAAAAACACGGTATTTGTAAAAATATCTCATGTTAATCATATTTTTCAAATCTGGCATGTTAACCGTATTAACTGGTATCCGGTCAGATATTAAATCTAGGATACCGGATAGTTATCTAATATCCATTTCATCTCTAGTTAACAATGCCATAAAAATATTATTTACATCAGCAGTATAACCAATCACCAGCAGGTAGACAAAATAGCTTTATTACACTAAAATATATGAAAAGAATAATGTAATATTTATTGTAAATATACTTGATTTACAGTTGGGTCCAGGTCCTTCAAACGTGACACAAGGCATCCTGCCTACTCCTATGGGTCCAGTGCCTCATGGGATGTATCCAGGACATATGTCCATGAATCCCATGATGCCTCCATTCATGCAGGCACCTAGGTAACAATAATTTAGTGTACATATAACTTTAGATTTAATTTTTTTAATTCTTGTCAATAATTGATAGTTTTTATTACATACTAACTCTCCTATTGATAACCAAGTAGTTACATTTTGGCTAAGTAAGTAATTCAGTCATATAAATTGTTGTTTGAGTAATTATTTTACTCAAGTAAGTACTTTACTTATCTATAAATATTAGTGCAAGTATTAAAAACATTAATAACAATAAACATGATTTTTCTACCTCATAGAACACCAAATAAACATACAACGTAAGATCAGGCTAGCACAAGCTGTCAAATTTCTTCAATAGACTTTAAACTCTTTATCACTAATGACTGGAATAATGTTAAAAAACTATTGGAGAAATGTGACAGTTTTGGGTAGTCTGATCTGCTGCACATACTTTGTACACGGAAAACTTTTGTTACTTCAATAATTTTTATAAGACAAATGCCATAAGCTATGCAAAATTTCACAACAGTTTGCAATGTATTTTATTACATTTTCAGAATGATGATGCCTGGTATGCGACCACTGTTTCCAGCAGCAAGCATACCTACATCAACACCCAACAAACCTACCTTCCCTGCTTACAGGTATGGAGTTACAAAATATTATATGTATTTAAAAAAATATTATTAAACTGTCATGAAGTATTCCAAAATAACTTTGAATCTAATCTATGAAGTCTAGACCTTCATAACACTGCTTTTTTTCTTTACAATCAATACTATATGTTTCATGTTCCATCTTTTACAAATGCATGAATACTGCAATATCAGCTTAGTACTTTTTTATACATTTTGAATTAATCAAGAAACTTTATTTGTATACATTTTAAGGGTTATGATAAAAAAAATATATTATTAACTACACATTTTAGAGAGTAGGAAATGATCGATGATACCATGTCATAGCAACGCGATAACCGTTTACTACAAAGTTACCACCACCCATATACATATTATTGATTTATTATGACAATGTACTAAAGCGTTAATCTACTTCTGTTGCTGTATCAGAGCGTCGCATCCCTTACTCCTTGTCCCCCCTCCCTCCATTCTGTCTGCAGCGAAAATTATGGGTGGTTAATCTAAATAAATTCTTTTATCGCCTGTTACAGTAATGCAACAATAAGTGCACCACCCACGACATCCACATCAGCAAGTAGTTCAGACCCAAAAGAGAATGGTGAAGTAAAACCACCAGCGGCAAACTCTTGCCCGTTAGTAACGGCCACTGGTGCCGGCTCAAAGATAGTCCATCCACCCGAAGATGTCTCGTTAGAAGAGATACGGGCTCGAGCATCGAAGTATAGGCCAAAACCCAAACAGGAGGCACCACAGCCCCAGCATCAGCAGCAACCCTCGATCATCACCCCGAGCACCAGTCAAGCAGAGGTATCATACCTTGTAAGATAAAAAACATTCAAGTAAAGATTGAGCCAATGTTATTAATTTGTTGGTTTGCAATTTTTATGTGAATTAATACGAATGTGAACATTTTGCATGTGTCTATCTCAGTGAACGCATATAAAACATGGAAGTATTTCTGACGCTTTGTAATGGTCCCACGAAAAGTCCGCCAAAGAGGCGGGGCATCATGTGTCTATCTCAGTGAACGCATATAAAACATGGAAGTATTTCTGACGCTTTGTAATGGTCCCACGAAAAGTCCACCAAAGAGGCGGGGCATCAAAAGTACTCCATAACTGCTTATTTTGGTTGTTGCCAATGACTAGCGCCCAACTCCGTGTCACTGTCGTCTAAAATTAATCTTATTTCTAAACTGGTGAAGCACTATCTATTATACACCTAAAAATTTCATATTTAAAGTCGTTTTCTACGGGGAGATTATAATATCGAATATTGTTCTTTATCTGCTATGTGTATATAATTCATATTTGAGTAACATTTGGCGTCGATTTTTATCGGAGCTAGTATAAAAGAGCTCCTTCCATGTTTTATGTGCATTCACTGATCTATCTCTATTGTGTTGAGAGTAAGTGAGATGGTGATTAGACAATAATATTTATAGCATATTGGACAATATTATAAAATTCAGAAAAAATAACACTAAAAAAAACCTATTTTAGTCATTACTTTGTTAAAAAGTGTTTTGTCTCATTCATCTCGTGCCAGAGTGACAGAGACAAACAATTTGTAACTCTTTTATAAATTCACTTGTTTTTATGAATAAGGGGGTTAATTTTTGACAATATAAAAATAACCTTACATATAGTGAGCCTTACATAATATTATTGCGGTTTCAAAAATTTTTTGTGCTATTCTATTACTGATCAACATCTCGCTTTCCTATAATATGCAATTGATACTAATTTACTTACAGCACGGTTCTTTAACAGCTCTTAACTGTTCTTTCTAATTGACTGAGTTGTTGATTTTTACATTAATACGAAAAATTAGTCTGTGAGAAAATAATACCATTAAAAATGATTTTACATACTAAATCAATGTTTTCTAGTGCTCGTTAATTCTGATGTTTTTTGTTTGTGTTTTGTTTGAAACTAGATTTAAATGAAATTTTAGAATTTCTGTAATGTGTGTAGATACCGTCTTAATAATTGGGGCCAACAGCTTATCGTATCTTTCATGACTTCTCTGGAACTGATCATGATGATAAATACGTTTTTTATGCAACTGTGTATAGCCCACCTGATGGTAATCCATTGCCAAAGCATCTAGATGCTTGCAGGCACTTTCTTACTCTATTGACCTCACGACAAAATACTCACATATAGAAATGTCACAATTGATTAATTTAATTAAATCAATTAAATCCGGAAGAAGATGGTTATCCTAATTTTAGATAACAAATTTTATCAAAGAGACTTTCATAGTGTTCTTGCTCTGTATCAGAGAATGACCACCATATTACAGGTGGCAGTGGTGATCGCGGTCTTTGGTAAAGTACTTCAACAGCCCAACCAGTTTTATGCGGTTGATTCGCCCCATTTGAAATGGCCACCTGAAAATCGAGCGGTTTTTGAGAAATAAGAAAATTTCTTTATTCATTTATGCTGAAATAAGCCAAATTTGTAAATGTACTGCATTACAAGGTCCCAAGGTACTCAAACTGCAGTACCTACGTAGGTCTGATTTGCAGGTGGCAGCATACAAATAAGAGCCACTAAGCCCTCGCACTGCTTATTTCACCTCCTCAATCTCAAGCAGTATTTAAAAAACTAGTCTCCAAGGGGCAGCTGCCAACCCTGGGCTATTTCCCTACCCCGTGGAGCTTTGCCGGCCTCACCAACAGAAACACACCGCAAAAATAAAGTGCTATTTGACTGCAGTCCTCTGTAAGGTGAAGGTAGTACCCCAGTTCGGGCCCCAGTGCTCCAAATTCGAACGGCTAGTCCGCTATGCCCTTCTTCGACTAAACTCGACTACTGCTCTATGCACAGCCTGACAGTTGCTGTCTTCCCAAAAATGCCGCCATGTACTTTAGTAGGGGTTCATTCCTAGGCCACACGCTGCCCACTATATCCATTTTTGACCGACCGGTACCCCTGGTCATAAGGTCAAATACCTGGGGGCCACCCTTGACCGACAGCTATCGTTTGCACCCCATATTAAGCAAGTCCGAGATAGGGCCTACTTCGTCCTAGGTCGCCTATACCATCTCATAGGAAAGCGAAGTAAAATGTCTCTTGAAATAGGAGAACGCTTTACAAAGCTTGTGTACGACCTACGCTAGCGTTGTTTTTGCACACGCTGCTCCCGCTAATATGAAAAAACTTCAGGTTATACAAAACCGTTTCCTGCGCATGGCATCAGGCTGCCCCTGGTACATACGCAATGTAGATCTCCATAGAGATTTCGATCTCCCGTCCATAGCCTCATTTATGAAGGAAGCGTCTAGGCGCTACTTCGACAAGGCTCCTTACTACCCTAACCGTCTTGTAGTTAAAGCCTCTAATTACTGTGCTAATAGATTTTTGCGCGCGCCTCGCACCGTACCAAAAACATCCTACTGGACCCCGAAGATCCGATCACGAGCGCCAACGCTCCGTTACCGCCTTAGAACAACACTACACACCCAAGCAATAGTGTTTCACTTTCAAATCACCGCACCCGTCGAACAAGGGTGCGTCGACCCGGTCTACACACTGCGCTATACCGTGGACGTGGGGCGCTTCTCCCCACGTCCTCCACGACACGACGCGCCCGAGCCGAGGGCCGAGCCTTTAGAGGCATCCTCGGGCGTGTCGCTCCCTTACAATTCGGACGCCCTAGGGACGCTAGGCGGTCGAGAGACTCCCCATGGGGGAGATGCTCGGTCGCCCAGTAATCCCCTAGGAACGGCCGATTTACAGGCTTGAGGACCGTCCAAGGTTATCGCCTTCTTAAAAAACCGGTAAAGCAGTAAATGCCATCAGTGGCAAACTGCAGTAGTCGTCAAAAAAAATGAAATTGGCAGGCCGACCTATTATACTAGGTGGTAGGCTTGTATGTCGTCTGGGTCGGTACCACCGCTTTTCCTATTGCAGCCGTGAACGTTACTGAGCAATGAAGATATTTCATCTTAGGCCTCAGGATGACAACGCCCCTGCGATACCAACTTACCAAGTGATTTTTCCATTGTTATTGCAGGTGTTTATAGGCGGCGGTATCCACTTACCATCAAGTGGGCTGTCAGTTTGTTGTCATCTAGTTGTATAAAAAAATCTTAGACCGCCACTGAAATCTCGTCTGTCTGTCTCTTTTAATATACGCGTTAGTATGTTCTTTCTTTGTCTTTATGATTCACACTAACCGCACTACATTCCCGAGCATTGAAGCCGGTTATTGCGTACGAGTCAGCGACACTACTGCTGCGGCCGCACACATCGCGATGTCGCGAATATTCGCATTATCGCGATCTGTCTAGCCAAGTATTCGCGAATACTTCGCCACTTCGTGCGTAGTCGCAAGGACATCGCGCCGTTGTCGGTAAACTGGCGCACATCAAAGCGTTTTTATCGCGATGTCCTTCGCTTGCGTGGCCACACTTCGCGGTCTTCAGTCGGCGCACAGACATAGTGCGCAGCGGACGTGGGTTTAATTAGTTTTCTACCATAGATTGGAATAACGACAAGATTTTAGAACTTATTAGGAGTGTGAGTCGATATTGTTTAGTGTTGGTACTTTTCTTAGACAACTCCTGACGCAGTAAAAAATAGTGCCATAAAATATAAAGACCGATAGCGGCGTCCAGTTTCTTGCGCAACATCGCGATCACATCGCGTCAGACTTTACAGCGCGCAATGTGTGGCCACGCACATTCGCGGTAGGCCGACGACGAAGATTATCGCACGAATGTTATCGCGATCAGTATTGAAGCCGCAGCATTCCGTAGGTGGCGGCGCACATGTTAGCCACCGCTGTGGGTGGGTGGGCGCGGCCGCCTCAAGTTGACGTGTGTCAGGTGGCGGCGCACATGTCTGCGGCGGTGGCGGCGGCGCGGCAGCAGCACGCGGCGGCGGCGGCGCTGCGCCGGCCCATGATGCAGGGCGTGGTGGGCGTGCTGCCGCAGGTGCGCGTGGGCGTGCCCGTCTCGATGCCGCCCGTCATGGGCATGCTGCCAGTCATGCCGCAGTTCAACCTCATGCGCCCCATACAGCCCGGTCAGTATTACGCCCAGTACCACGCCTACCGCTAGGGCAACGATACTTGTGAATCACAATCTAAGCCAGTTTTGGTGGTTAACGACTCCGGTTTCTAGTTTGGCTTTGTTAGACAGAGCGGCAGCCGGCTGTCGCGCGTTACGTCATTTTAGTAGTAAAAAAATGCAATTTATATTAAATTTTGAAATATCGACCGTAAACCGAATATATCAATTCCTTGTTTGGTTGGGATATTTTTTAAGAAAAATACACCTAAATAATAAAAAAGACGGATTTAACGAATCGGCGAGATGACGTCACCGCGACAGCCGGCTGTCGCTCGGTTTTAGAGAGGAACTTAAAAAATTTGGTAGAACCGGAATGTAGGTCATATCTTCAATAATATTCTAAAAGCTTTTTTGATACTTTACATTTTTAATTTTCAACTGTCCATTCTAGAAAACGAATCGTTATTCATCGAAGCAAACTCATACTAGAGTTACGGAAAGCTGATACTCTGTAATGCACGGATGCTCAATCGCATTAATAAAACTTCAACCAAACAACTCGAATATCACAAACTTTATGTCACTCTTCTATTGAAGTTGTTTTTACACTAATCGGTTGAAAATACTTTCTTTGTAGTTTGTGTTAATTATCGTTGTAGTATAACTAGAATTGCTTTATCACTACAATGTAATATTCCAATTTTATTCTGATTTTCAGCTGTTCTTTGTAAATAAAGTGCTATTATGAAACTGCAGACCTGACAATAGTCATTAGTTTTTGGTTTAATTTTTATTAATGTCTTCGGCACAATTCCTTGAGCTCATTTCGACACAGTTTTTCTTAAATTACATTATGATCTCCATAGGTCACTTCTGAGATCTGAAGTCATTACAGAGTATTATGGCTGGATCATGTAGCTTGTGTGCTGATTTGTTGATCACTTAAAAAAAACATACCAACCGAATTGAAAACCTCCTCCTTTTTGAAGTCGGTTAATGATTAAAAAATTCGGGCTTTCCAAACTTTTTTATACAATCAATTTTATTGTTAGATTGTACTAGAATTATTATAGACTGTGCCATTGGGTTCAACCAATTATAGGTTTTCAAATATTATTTTTCTATGGATTTTTTGAGAAATTGTGCTATAAATCACGATGTTGACAGCTTGTATGGCAGTCTGGTCCCAAAAAGTTATCAAATATTCTAAATTCCTGAAATTTGTTGGGATTTGATTAAAATTCTCAATTTAGAAATATGTAAAGAATTATAATGGTTAATATACTATTTTCTACTTAACTAAATAATATATGGATTAGTAGGTGGATGGATAAATAATGTCTCATGAAATATTTTCGGTGGTTAGTATTTAACTATTTAATGGTTTATTAATTATGAACTCAATAAATCAATAAAATGACAAATACATTGTGTATTTTTCGTATTTTGAAATAGGTAGAATCGGTCAATTAAAATTAATGACCAATTACCAAATAAATTTAAAAGGTTCAAATTATATCATATAATTAAATCTTTATTATATAATTATGATAATCATCATGATTATATCTAACCTAAATAAATTCGGACAATCTTGCACTGAACTAAATGTGCATAGGAACTTGTAGGGTGTTGCCATGTATTAATAAGTTTAGGGTTATAAGCATTTTTGGAATTAATTTGTGCAATTTTGTGAGAACAATCATTTCACAAGTTGCAATTTTGTATAAATTATTTCATTTCTACTTTATCAATTCCTAACCAAGATTGCGATTCACAAATATCCGTAATCAACTGTAAGGTGATCACCGCTTACGACCAGATTGTATAGTTTGGTGATGTGGTTAATCTATGCGTTACTGTTTTTAGATAAATCACTCTACATGTTTGATCATGAAATTAGCAAGTTTCACAACAAACAACAAATTCTGTGTTAGGTATGTTATGGTGAACATTATTTCTATAAATCAATGTATCCATGGAGCCTAAATAGTGTTATGTAGTTTTGATAGTAATTCTTAAGACTTAGGAATGTAAGGTCAGATCTTGTTACCTATCCTTAATATTGCACCGTAATCTCTTTGTATCTCACTATAGTTTTTTAATGATGAATTGTATTTTTGATGTCAATATGGTCCAATTCTAGGAAGTTGTCGTTGAAATTTTTGTATCACGAAGCCAACGAGAGTAATCTATGAAATGTTACATTGTTAAGGCCAAAAGGTTTGCTGGGCTCACTAGAGCTGTTCAATTTTTTTATTATATCATCCATATTTTTATATCAAGCTACCGTATGGCGTACAAGTTTCCAATTCAGTTGTGAGAACCAGTATTACTATTGCATTTAATTAATTTAAGATTAACATAGACTGGGTGCGTTTCATTTAGTAATAATTGTCCAGACCCATTTTTTCAAGCTCATAATTATAGTTACACCGACATCACTGTAATACTTGTGACATGTTACATATCTGCGTGGAAAATGGAGTGCTTGTTTTGAATAAATAATAATAAGATCACGATGAATCCTTGTCTGTTTTCCACGGCCACCCGAGAACGGAACCCGAGCGACGTAGTGCAGTTCCGATGATTCCGAGCTCTCGAGTTAGTTGGCTAGTCGCCGCCTCGCCGAGCCTCGCCGAGCTGCGCGCCGCACATGTCTGACTCTCTCTATCTCTCTCTCTCTCGTACTGTACACACGTAACAGCTTGCCCGATACTCACCTCTCCTAACACCCCACTAACACGCCGGGCGACTCACCACCCTTACGATTCGACCGTAGACAATACACTGGCAAGAGCTAAACTGCGATGTGCCATCCGCACTATCGGAGGATCGGATTGAAAATGAGCGGTAATTTTATTCACATTCCTTAATGGATTTGCTTATTGTAGTAGCTCTTATCTTATTACTGTCTCGATTTTCTCGTAGTGTCATATAAAAAGTGACTTTTTGACGGTTTTACGGGTGGGTACACTAATATTATATTTACGTACAGTAGATTTGTCGCTTTACAATGTGCATGACTCGACAAGTTAATAGTCGTTGGCTGAATTGGATTCTGCGAGCAACCATCTCGGATCACACTGAAACATGCATGAACGGATACGGTCACGTCGCCAAGTATTTTGGAAGTGTGATTTTCATTGTGACTTATTTATCCTACGTACGATCGTCTTACGAAAACCATAATAACCATACAAAGCGCCTTTGCATTCCTATCATGTAACTATATTAGAATTTGCTATTTAAAATTAATCCTTTATTTTCACTGACCTCTATTATACAAGTGCCCTGGACTAAATATGTCTGCTAACATGGCAGTTGACTTTTTTGTGTCAATTCAAAGCGGTTTAATATTAAAATATATATGTCGCAACCGTATTACAAAATGGCGCGGCGGATTGTAGGGTGTGTTGTTATTAACCAAATAAAACCGTTTATTGATAAATCGTTAGTAGATTCTATCGATATTAGTCTGTATAATCGAATGGAGATCGCTTATTATTGGTAGGTTCAGGTTATTTTTTTTAGACCAAGCTGATTTTAATTATTGACACTCATCACTCTCACATGCTATAATCCGCCGCGCCATTTTGTAATACGGCGTGTTATACGATATGGCTGTGACATATACATTGCAAAGAGATCACTAATCTGTGGTCCCATCAGTTCACTACCTGTTTTTAACCCCGACAACGCCCAAATGGCGATAATCAAATGACATCACTTTCAGTCCAGCGTAACTCATAGATTTATAAATACTAACGTCTATATATTGGCAATGAATCGACTAGGGCAAGACTAAAAAAATACACCAATGTGAGTAATGCGCATTTGTGCGTGAAAAATTGTACCGCGACTGACAGACTACGTGACTGACAGAACGGCCGCCTGCGTGTACGTGAAATGGTCTCATCTATCTATCTGTTCTAATATTATGTTCTTTCTCTTTCACATTATACCTATGAGCGTACTTATCTAATAGAGGTCAGTGTTTACTTTCCATTAGGTACAGTCAACAGCACAAAGCGTACCACAAACTGAAATTTCCCCAATCGATTTTGCGTTTTATATCGCGCACATTTAAGGTTGAAAATCAATTGGAGAAATTATCAGTTTCGGGTAGTCGGATCCGCTGTAACATGTACTTTGGTCGTCTCGTTTGTTGTAAATATTTGGTGTGGGCGCGGGGGTGATCGTAAGGCGAGGGTGCGTGTGTTCGTTCGCTTGGTGCACCTGGCCCGGCAGGCGACTGGTCGCAGTCACAACGGCGCCGGCGCGCCGTGTGTTGGTCCGCTGTGCGGCCCCCTGCCGCCTCGTGCGGGGCGGGCTCGGGGTGTAACGCGCACTTTCCTGTCCAGGCATGCTGCTGCCGGGCGGCATGATGCCGATGGGCGTGTTCCCGGGCGTGCCGGTGATGCAGCCGCGCTACCGCTAGAGGTAAGCGGCCGGGACGGGCGCCGGCAGTTCCCTGCGCCGTCTGCAGGCGACCGCGGTCACAACTAGCGTTGTTGGATTGGCGGCCCCCTGTCCCTTAGCGGCCACACCCTATCACTGCTCTCGCGTAGACTGTCGCCGGCAGATTTCCGTAGCTCCGTTCTTAAGTTTCTCCGGTGTTTGCGTGTAAGGATAATTGAAGAGTTAATGTTAATTCTGCCTTGAAATTTTTCTTAAGCATTTCCACGTGAAGTTGTGACGTTTGCCTACTCTCTTGTAGAATTTTGACTATTTTACTGATTAAATGCTATGGACACGAAGCTCGCTTTTAATTTCAATCCTTGTCGGTGTGCTCTATGACGTTTAGCATGTTGATTATGTTAATAGCTCCTGTGAGATACGTTCACTGCTACGAACAATCCGAAGAACTGATGATTGTAAGTAAAGATGTCTTAGAATGTTGTTGCATTAATTAATTCTTATATGACTGTAAATTTTTATCGTAAAAATATTAATTTTATTTCTTTTTCTGTTTTAATAACTAAATGTTAATTATTAATCACCAAATTTTTAGTATCATTTTCATTTCATTGTAACAAAGTGATGCCCACATATTATTGGCTTAATTTCACAAATAGTTTCACATTTTCAACATACCCTATTAATGTTGTTATTGTAATAAGGATGAAAATTAAAACTAGCTATTCCTAGCAAGTAAAACAGTAAGTATATAAAAAGATATTATCAGTGATTTTCAGAATAAATCCAGGAAAATATGTTTCAATTGTTTTTATTTACATCATTTAGGTAAATTTCCAAATAATTTCTAAAGCACAAAGTTAAAAGCATTTATTAAAAATTCATAGTTGAACATGGCATAACAGTTATTCGCTTTCCATCGAACATCAATTCCATTTACATCTGCCCGCCTAGCATGACCACCTAAAGACGATATGATATGTTATGATATAGCCATTTATCGCGTTGAACTGTCAAAAATTATTGGATATAACCGTCAACTTGAAATCTTATCGAAACTGCGAACATGTATAAGGCTGGAGTTTCACCCGAGTTCTTGTCGTAAAAACACGTGTTGAGACTCCATTTTTAATAACCTCAATCAACCGTACAATTTTTGTTACTTTAGTTACATTTCCACATGACATTGGCAAAATGCGTACGCTTAATGCGACGCGATGCCATTAATTAAGAATAGAATAGAATGTATAAGGCTTATACATGTTCGCAGTTTCAATAAATTTTAAAGATTGCGGTTATATCCAATAATTTTTGACAGTTCAACGCGATAATTGGCTATATCATATCGTCTTTCGGTGGTCTTGCTAGGCGGGCTGGATTGTAGAAATAATTTACTTTCCATCAATCCGGCACAAAGGACCAACAGTATTCCTATTAACCCAGTCCAAGAAAAAGTTTCAGTACCAACCGTGATCAGTGTATATGTAAGTGTCTGTGTAAACAAATAAACAGTAATTGCTATTTCTAAGGTCTCAATTAAAGTTAAAATTATGATTATTTTTTGTGGACGCACATTTAACCGAGCCAAACGCGCCGAACGAATCGAAATCAAGGAGGCCTCGCACGCAACCGCATCGAAAGAATCGAACGCGCCGAAGAAATCGTTTCTCTGTAATTATAAGTGATAGAATGAATGCGAGCGCATCTGCCGAGTCGGTGACGTCATCCGAATTCCGGGGTTCTTCCAGATTCGGACGATTCTACGCTGGCAGGTGTGCTAGATTTCATTTAAAGAATTCTAAAATAAATTTCGTTCGGCTCGGCAAAATGTACGTTCACATTTATAGTAAGTAATTCAAATGTATCTATGTATCTTCTGTAGATAAGATTCCATATCATAGATTTCACTAATTGGTGATAAAACGTTTTGAAAATTGACTTGATGGTAAGTGTCTACTGTACTTCTAGTTCAGTGCCTCCGGAGTACGTAATTCGAAGATCAGATGCGACCTTTGCAGACGGAGGACAATCTTCGGTAGGTAACTTTATGGGCATCAAATAGATTGCATAATGCAAACAGTAGAAAAAAAAAATTATGGCTATCAAAACTTTTTCCAAATAATGGCGTACAGTCACCAGCGCAAAAGTAGTATCCAAAACTAAATATAAAGCAAGGATCTGAATAATGGAAATTATTACTTTTACCCAGACTTTGACCAGCCGGCCTATTCGCTAACTTTTTTTTTTTACATGACAAGTGCCATTATAGCATGTAGTATAAAGTAGCAATGTATATGTAATTCACTCGGTGATTATCACTGTCATCTGTCAAAAAAGTTAGCTAATAGGCCTACCGGACTGCTGAGATGATTTTGAGTGTAACATCTGTCCTGGTTGTTGGTTTTTGCCTTAGATTGTTTACTGAAGTATTGTTACTTACTGTTTGGATTTGGTGCCCCTTTTATGTAGACTACAGGCTAGCAGCCTGTCATTATTTGGATGGCCCATACTGCCAGATGTGGTTTTGTGTGTAACAAAATGTTTCCCTAGGATCTGCTCAACAACCCAACCCCTCACGGGATTACGATAGTGATCGTATGTAAGTATGTATTATTTTTGGGTTATTCCACTAATCCCCACCAATGTGGATTTGTGGAACAAAAGTTCACACAAATCTCCATTATTTAAAAATAAAACAACTATTTACTGTATATTCAAATAAATGTTTTATACAGAGTGTAAAAGACATGAACAGTCAAACGAGAACCATGTATTCTGCTCACCATCATAACATTTTTTTTCCTTTAGACTAGAGATGAAACGGATAGTTGTTTGGCCGGATAACCGGCGAGCTGCGAGGCCGGATGGCCGGATATTTGGCCCATTGTTTCGTTGCATGTCGTGACGAGTTTAGCGCCGCAAACGCAATCAGATCAATTTGAGCGGTTTCGCTAAGTTTTTACTATTTTTTTTTAGTTAAGATATTTACTTTTTATGTATTTATCATAAGAGGGAATATCTCAGCAGAAAATTTTGGTTTTTTAAAAAGCTTTTCTGTAACTTTTTCGTCTCTAAATAAAAGTCGACATTATTATAAGCCATTTTATTGATATTTACCTCTCAAAGATTAATGTATTGTACTTTATTATAGGAAACTAGCTGTGCCCGCGCGACTTCGTCCGCGTGGATTTCCCGTTTTTGCAACAGTTTTCATTGATGCTCAACTTTATATTTTCTTGGTAAATAAAACCGCTTGTCACAATCAATCAATCTCATTTTATTATTTTTTTGACAGTTGTCATAATTCAAATTTCAAAACACCATAAACTATATGGCTACTTACGGAGTTTGGCTACATCACACGTGTGTGTTTCACTGCTGATCGTTAAAAAAAGTGTTTTCTCGCGGTCGCAGATATGTGACTGATGCAAAAAATAGATAAAAACAATCCTTGATGCGGACTTTATATCATGTTAAAATTTCAACTCAATCGGTGCAGTACTTTTTGAGTTTTTGAAGCATACACAAACCAACATAACATTTTTATATATATAGATTGTCGTAGATTTTTAATATCCGGTATCCGGACGAATATTGCGTTACTATCCGGTATCCGGCCGGATAGTAAATTTAGGCCGGATACCGGATAGTTGCCGGATATCCGTTTCAACTCTACTTTAGACTATACCTGGGAAATTGATAGTTACAATTTTATTGAAGGTCAAAGTCATAATTTTTTTTTTCATTTTTTATGAAAACTTATTCTATACGTTATTTCTTAATTATTGTCCAAAGAAACATTATATTTTTTTTTAGTATTTCATAACAAAAAATGGCTTCAAAACGTTAGCGTTCAATGTAACTCACTCGATGCGCACGGACACTAACGAACGGGGCCGCCGTCTGGCAAAATTATCGCGGTTTTGCGAGTTGAGCCCTTTACTTTGCGTGGTACAATTTGCAATTTTTTTTAACACCAAAAAATAAATCATTTCCCAGCAATATTTTTTTTGAAATATGTCTTATTTTGATGTATAGGTAGAATAGGGTCATTGCGCCTGTTTGCCGACCGCTTCCCCTTTTCGTCCATTTAACCGCCCTCCTTGATATAACGCCAAAAAATAGCAAAACGGTTATACATAGGTCCTTAAAATATTTATGTATTACGACCTGAATAACTCCACAGTAAGTACATGCCTACACAGTTCACTGGAACGCGGCCATTAACTAGGATTAAGCTATGCAGTTTATGGTACCCGGCGAAAGAGTGAAAATGTGTCAAATATTGCAGAAAAAATAGTGACGTGCCGGAACTTACGCAGTAAATAAAAAATAGTTCTATTGTGTTTCTTGGTTTGTTTACTGTTTATACATATAGCTTGCTATAAATATAGTGTGGACGAATAGTTTATTATTTTAATTTACAATAATTAATATATAAAACGAAGTGGACGAGAAAGGGTACGCCCTTTTTATTAGAAAGTCCTAATCTCGACCGGGTGGTCTATAACAGGCCCGGCCATGTCAATTAGGTTCTGTCTGATATACGAAAATGCATGTAAGTAGACTAAATTTTATTCAGCAATATGAACTTTATGTGTACAAATATTTGCGATGTCCAATTTTCGTCCGCTTATTTGTTTTAATAAAGTATAAACCTAATACGTTGAAATGGCCTATGGTCGGAAATCGGGCATAAAGTACAATACGTCCCAGTTTTCGATATACTCTGTTACAACAAACTAAAAGTGATTATTTTATGATACCTGCAACCAAATGTTACTACAATATTATTAAATGAAATAATATTAAAACAATTGAATGAAAAAATATTTACGGCGGCCAATTTCAGTCCGCTTATTAGATTTAATAAAGTATACATTTATACGTATAAAGTATATATTTAGACATTTTAAATGGCATGCGGTCGAAAATTCGACATACAAGTAAAAAATCCCAGTTTTCGATATACTTTGTTATTTTAGAATAAATTAAAGTGATTATTTTATGATAGTGTAATAAAATAACTACTATATACTAGATTAACATTACGGCGCTCAATAGTGATTTTCTGTCCACTATGATCTGAGTTTACACAGTTAAGTATAGATTTTTCAAGTATATTACAATTACAGAAAATGTTATCCAAGCAAGTAGCTGTAGTAGGGGTGATTCTGGTAGGTTCAAAGAAAGCACAACAAAGATTAAAAGATCTAAATAAATTAATGAACCTATTTGTATATGGACTTGATACTAGAATATTTACATTGAAGTCCCCACAGACAACTATCTTCTTGTTGTTGCTACAAATAATATTTAGAACATTTTCCATGGCAGTTTCAAACAGATCATAATTTCAAACAGTTGAATGAATGGGCCTTACAATGTCTTACAATGGGTCTGATAAGAAGGCTCAAGGTCACCCAAAGGGCAATGGAGAGGGCTATGCTCGGAGTTTCTCTGCGTGATCATATCAGAAATGATGAGATCCGCAGGAAAACCAAGGTCACCGACATAGCCCAAAGAATTGCGAACCTTAAGTGGCAGTGGGCAGGGCACATTGCGAGGAGGACTGACGGCCATTGGGGTGAAAGGAAAAGTCCTCGACTGGCAACAAAAACAGCTTCACGGAAACTCGGAGTCCTGAACATGGTGCGGCGTTTCTTGACGCCAAATCAACTTTGCTTGCTATACAAGACACAAGTACGGTCCTGCGTGGAGTATTGCTCGCACCTGTGAGATGGCTCTGCCAAGTACTTACTCGATGCTTTGGATAGGTTGCAGCGTCGCGCGGCTCGCATCATCGGCGACGAAGAGGTGACTAAACACCTTGAGCCTCTCCAATTGCGTCGCAATGTTGCGTCATTGAGCGCTTTCTACCGTCTGTACCACGGCGAGTGCTCTGAGGAACTTTTTTCCCTAATCCCACCATCTCCCTTCCTTTTAAGGACTACGCGTGCTGGTCTACGTTGTCACCGACAAACTGTGGCTACCATTCCAACGCGAACTAAGAAATTTGGCAACTCGTTTCATTGTCGCACAATCAAGAAATGGAATTCACTGCCAGCACACGTGTTCCCTCCTTCCTATAATTCTGGGTCATTCAAAAGAGGCGTGAAGAAGCACCTTGCAGGTCAGCAAGACGTGGATGGCTAGCGCGGCAGTTTATCTCAGCTATCTTCGCATTTGGACTCTACTTCTGCGTACGATCAGGTGGAATAGAGTCATTTGCTTGATCTTTTTATAAAAAAAAACCACGTGCTGGGAAACGCAGCTTTGGTAGGCCCCCACAAGGTGGACTGATGATCTAGTAAAGGTCGCGGGAAGCCGCTGGATGCGGTCAGCGCAGGACCGACCGGTTAGGAGATCCTTGGGGGAGGCCTATGTCCTAAAGTCTCTCGGCTGATATGATGATGATGAATGAAAAAATATGCAAGTTTAACATCATATTTTAGGGGTTATAAAGGCAAAACGGGTTGTTTTCGGCCTTGGATTCGGCCTTTGGCCTGGATCTTAGGTCAATCTTTTTCAGTGTATTTTTTCTAGTTTTAAAAAATATTTACGCGTTTGTAAACGCAAAAATTATTACATATTATTATTAATTTATTTTAAAAATATGTTTTATAGAAATGTCGTGATTGTGATGTAGAAAATTATGATATTTATGTTGAATAAGACTATGTCTTGTTATATTATTCGTTGTCTTTCTATAAGTTTTATATATATTAATTGATTTGTCTGTATTATGAGATTCATATCATGTGAGTGTGTGAGTAAAGATATAAAAACAAAATTTAAATTAAGAGAAATGCCTAATTAATACGAAAACTAATTCTGATCGCTTGTATTTTTTTTAATTAGATAACTATTAACAACTTTTTGTAACGAAGACTGATTTTTAGACTACAGTTTATCATCTTGATTAACAATTTCATTTTAAAACATATTTTTATTCATGAAATCCATACTCAATTGATGCGGTCGAAAATAGGACAACTGGTGGACGAAAACTGAACTTTGCGGTCGGAAACTGGTAATATTGGCATTTTATTAGTTATTTTAAAATATTAAAAACAACATGACTGTCACCACTAACACGTTCGCAATAATTAGAAATAGACTAATATAGGAATTCATTTCAGTAGTTATTTTATAAAATTATAATAAAGAAATATTTTAATTTTATTTTCAAAGTTGATAACTCCACTAAGTGGACGATAACAGGCGTAATGACCCTACATGGTTTTCGTTTGACTGTTCATGTCTTTTACACCCAGTATGTTAATGCTTATCAAGAAGATTAGTTATTTCCGTTAGTAAATTTTTCAGCAGACTTCTATTATTATGAATTCAGGACTTATGTCTAAGGTTCAGTACTGCCTTTTTTTGTCGGGGAGGTCAAATGCATAATTACGCATCGTCCCTGCGGGGTGGTGCCAACCACAGGGGATATGTGGGACTCGAGGTAAAGGCTTTCCCTCCATACCCACTAAACATCCTCCCCGGCCTGACCTCCAGTGCGCTATTACGGGACGGCTCGGGATCTGCGCACGTGAGCGCAACTACACCGAGACCGTCCCAACGCTGCCCGTCTAGGCACTCCTTGTGCACCAATTGGTGGCCAGCATCCCAAAGGGGCTACCGACTAACGTTAGTCCCTGTGGGCCGCTGGCCGACGCCGGCCTTAAAGGCCGCCTCCTCACCGACGGCTGGTCGACCTGGCGCGTCTCAAAACATAAAACCTTTTAGAAATAGATTTTTTTGTCTTTAATCAACTACTTCTGTTGTCGACTGTACTTCAAGGATATAGTAAATTAATGAAAAAATTTAAACTCAAACTTCTTGAAAAATAAAAATCCTTCACAAGGATACTTTTGAGTCCAACCTCCGATGAACACACAAGATTCAATCTTCGACATTTGTCCCTCGCGCATGTCAAAGAAGACTGGGTTTGAGGTTGGGTTCAACATAAGTATATACTTAGTTAATTCATACGATTTAGCAATCTTTTAAAGAAGAATTATTTATAGCTGGTCTTCTCTTCTATACAATCATAGCAGTCGCAGAAAGAAGTTGGAAAGCTGATAATGCAATTTGTACCTAGTTGAAACGCTTACGCCGGTTTGCTCCCTTTTTCTACAGCAATAGACAAGGTTTGTCTATTGCTGTAAAACCTTTGCAAGGTTAAAGCAGATCAACTATGCATTACGTGATATCAAACAAAACCAATCATAGCGATCCCACGTTTCGCTAGAAATTTGAGATCAGTACCCCCTAGTATGAGTTTGTTAGTTTTCGAGCTCGATCAAACGTATCTTCTCTTTTCATACATTGCCCGCAAGCGCCTCTAGCGTAAACTATCAGAAACAGTGAGCAATGTATGAAAAGAGACTACGTTTGATCGAGCTCGAAAACTATCAAAACGCATACATATCTACTAAGGGTACTGCTCATATAAATGTGGCGCGTTTGCCTCGCCTACAAGACCCTTCTAACCTCTTTCTGTGTTGTCTTAAGGTAAGGTGAACCTAAGCATACGTTTATGCAAACTACTAAAACAAGACTCCTTTCATTACCGTGGGTAGCTAAGTTGGAACGTGAATCATCAGCGATGGCATTGACGACACATTTACCTATAAGGTAAGATGCAACCACACGTGCAATCTGGAATCGATCATGGGTAACTAAGTTGGAACGTGAATTAACATCGATGGCGCTAACGATATATCTCGTGGACTTTCTTTTCTTGTTTCTACACCACCGCCAAGACCTCATGATGGTTTGTACCTACCCTTTGTGTAAAAAAACGTAAGGTCGAGGTGGCTAATTCCGGCATACTTTATTTAAATCTGAAGTTGATCAAGCATAATAAAGAAACCTTAAAATAGATGCCAAATATTATGTGGCTATCAAGATTGGATTTTAAGTGACTTTTTATCAAAGTATAATTTATCTGAATCTCTATTAAGATTTTGAAATAAATGCCATTTTTTAAAAACCTTCTCACTAGACGGATTTTCCCGCATCTCGGGGGCAAGTCCGTCATGTAGCGATATTTCTATGAAATTCCAAGCAATTTTAATATTACACCAATTTGATTATTTGTTGGTGAACGACAGTCTATAATGTGTCCTACACAGGTCAAAATAGAGTCTAGATATCATTTTAAACGCATAAACATTTTTTGGGGGCTATTCCGGCATACTTACAAAGCCAGGGGTAGTAAACCTAGTTTATGCGATGTACGAAGTGGAATAAATCAACTTTACATTTTAATTTTAAGGCATTTATTATATATCAATGAGATTTCAAGCGCCTGGTTGAATCTACATTAGTCTTGACTTATAAAATTTAAGACACAACAAATAAAATAAAAACACATTATTTATGAATTTAAAACAAATCACGAGATAGCTTCCTAAACATAATAATATTATGAGGAATAACTATTTTACAACAAATAACAAACTATAGACTTATTAAAGTAGGAACTGAACTAGCAAACTTTTATCATTAGTTAGATGAGCTTCATGAAAATCATTTTTGTCGTAAGAACCTTTACTGGTTTTCCTTTTGTAGTTTCGCATTATAATGGTGATATAGGTAAACCGTTCTGAAACAAATGATAATAATGTAAATTGTAATAATACACCATCTTATATTTTTTGATTAGTACATACAAAAACAATAAGGTATAGTAGTACTCATAAAATCTACCAACTTTTTCTACGAACACTTCAAAATCTAAAAAAATAAAACAAATGTTGCATACATTTTGAGTACGTATGTATTATAAAAAGTTTATCATCCCATTAAATGTTTGTACTAATTTAATCAAATGTGGTGTAGGTATAACCTATAAATCTCAAAAGATTACGATTAGTAAAAAAAGGTTTACAATATCTGAAATAGGGAAATTCCGGCACATGACGAAATTGCCCCGTTAAATATAGACGGGATTCGCCACTTCACGATTTTGTGGTTAGAAATATTTCAGATACGATTAGTAACTTATTAAACGTTTTATTGTAAAGCAATAACACATAATCGTTTGAGCAGGCTTTGAACTATAAATGTATTACTCTTTTATTACTACAAATGTCATAATATTATATTTACCTTCGATAAAAGGTGACACGTCTTACTCACTTGGCACTTTCGAAACTCAACTGAACTTCTAACGACGTTTGATTCATGTCTATGTCAACTTTCGCCATCTGTCTGGCATAATTTGAACGACGATGTTATCCTGTTTTACCGACGTTATATAAAAAAAGCATAGGATTATTCCGTCAAAAGTAAATCGAAGCAGACGGTGACGCCCCCTAGACGGATTTAGCCACCTCGACCTTATCTAATTTAGTTGCGACAAATGACCTAAGCTCAGTGTATGGGAAACGTGAATTGCGCTTTCCGCTAGGGGCGCTAATCGCGTTTCCGGTGCAAACAGCACTAAATAATTAAGTTTTTTACACTAAAAAACTTACGCTTAGAGTTCTAATCTGAACTAAAGCCAATAGCTAAAAAAAATTTAATAGGTAGAAGGAAATATTTTTTTACGTAGACGAGAAGTATACCGGATAGTGACTCGATACCGGGCGGCTGCAGAAATTGTTTGCACAGCTTTGGCCGGACTCCGTAACTACAGGAACCTGTAGGATGCGTTACCAATTCATGTTATTTGTGCGACTCGCTGGGCATCCGCCCTTATGTAAATCTTCTTACAAGACTTGGATGCCTTATTGTAGGCTGGTAAGTATTTTTTAAGGCGATCGCGAGAAATGATTGGTTTGTAGATACCTACACTTAATGCACATTGCCTCTAATGTACAATACCTACCTACGACAGTGCCAGCCTCAGATCATTTAAGTAAAGGTGCCAGCACTGACGCACCAGAGTCAATGTGCACACATTCAAGGCGCACACGCATTCGTGAGATAATAATATACTTGCTACAGATTGATGACGTGCAAGGGACTGCTTTCCTTCCACTTTACACGACTGACGGAGCTAAGGTTGTACGAGTAGATCGCGGCGGTTGCAAGGCGCCGCTTCCCACAAGTACATGGAATGGAGAGGATGCTACCATTTAGATGTATGGTCTATACATCTGACACTGATGATGATAATTTGATATGATATTCTTGATAGAAACATTCATAAATTGATTAGTTTTTTTATAGAAACCAAGGTCCCTTATCAAGAGTTGTTTGTATGTAGGAAGCATCCCTTAAATTATCGTGGGTGATAAAAAGTACCTAACGGTGTATTTTTGTGCTCGGTTTGATTTGGTAATAAGGCGTCTTCAAATCCCGTTTGGAATCACAATCTTATACCAAAATCTTACTAGAACAGCACTTAATATCAATAATTATATATTGCTTCAACATTTGCTTAGAGAGGTAGAATAAGATAGCCCGCCGCTGCAATTTGTGAGGCAGTGTCAGCGTCAATGATATAGGAAACTTTAAATAGGCAATGTAAAAGAGAAAGAGCATACTAACGCGTATATTAGAGCGAGATAGACAATCTATGGTCAGCGTATGCGTGCAGCGGAGTATTTTGGGAGACGCCAAGCGTTGCACGTGGCACTCTCAAAGACCCTTCTTTGTGTTATCGCACACCTACTAGAGGGCGCCAGGTTATTTGTAAGTTGCAACCCGTACTCGTAGTGTAAGTTTGTTAGTAAGTATAAAAAAAAATACTATTTTAGTTGCGTTATGAGCTCAATTTGTATGGGAAACATGATTTACGCTTCTTTCCGCTAGGGGCGGTCTTCACGTTTCCGACGCTACTGAGCTATGGCGACCCTGGTTGAGAGTTCCGAGTCAACCTCTTCTCCACCTCCGGTTTAAATCAGCATTTGCCGCTTAAGTAATTACCAGCAGAATCAGTTTTTCTTAAATACTGTTGTAACGGCTGAGGGCCCAAATTTTAAATTTCGGGCTCATTTACACCAGATAGGGCGCTAAATATAGGTAGGTAGACGTAACATTTTGCTGGGGTATCGCACACACAATTCACCTATGCTTTCATGAAAAAAATTAAAAACAGCATTTCTTGATATAGAATACATAGGGTAAACTTCTAGTCATTGGACACTACCAGTCATTAGACAGAACTCAATTGATAAGGTTGCTTATAAACTGGAACACTGCAACTGATCTCTTTCTAAACTCTGCTTATTGACAATTCATACAGTGTTCCAGTTTTTAAAGCAACCTTATCAATTAAGGTTTTATTGGGTTCTGTCCAATGACTGGTAGTGTCCAATGACTAGAAGTTTACCCTAGTATCTATTCTGTATCAAGTAGATAGATAGTAGTACCTACGTTGTACTACTCTAAAAACGTCAATTAGTACGTAGTTGTAGGTCCTACAGTACAGACCGCAGCGTCAAATTCTTAATGCAACCTTATGTCTCGGGCATAAAGTTCGTCTGAGAAGGGAAATTTGACCTATTTGTAGAGCTCCGAGGTAGGGAAGGGCACTGGGGTTCGCAGCGAGCGAGTGCTTGCTTACCTAACTAGTAGAACGAAACACAATTATATTAATAAAGCCGTATATTGAATTACAGTAATAAAAGGTCTCCTCTGTACACATAACACGATTATTATAATACACGACATCACTAGTACCGATAGAAGTTACTATTACGAAACTTACATAATACACATATTGCAATACAACAGGCTTAGTAACAAATCAACTAGTGTAGTATCACTGCAGAATAAATTCAAACCCCAATTAAATATTTTGGTAAAAAATTCACAACAGCTAATTTAAAAATAAACAATATTGTCATAAAAATTAGTTATACAACAAATGTTAACGATACACTTAAACCCTATTCATGGCAACTCCAAAAACTTAATACAATACATACCATTAACCTCTGAAAAAAATATTTCATACTCTATTGGCAACTGTTTAATAATTTTAATAATAGATATCAATCGACAGTTAAATAACTTGTTATATATGTCGAAATGTAAGATAAATAGGTACGCATAATTACTCTACTTGGTCTGATAAACTGGGTACACATTGTTACAAATAATTTCTTTGTAATATAATTTAAACTATAACTCTGAGCGACCAAGATCATCACAATAATACCTACTTTGAATAAAAACTATCTTGTATACTTCTTTACGAATCGATGACTACACAATAACTAAGCATTCTTTCTCGATATGTAACTGTTAGATAAATCGCAATTAGATGGAGCTACAAGAAAAACAATCACAACCCTTTCGCTAATATATTCCACCTTGGCACGATACGTTGACAAACAACGGGTAAATACACGTTGAATACTGAACACTTCGAAAGATGGAAAATTCGATTTCACTACTCTAATGGGACATTAAAGAACACAATTAGGCTATCCTAAACGGTCGGGAGAGGGAGTTATATTCCTGAAGACATCTAGCGAAGGCGATGACGACCGCATCAGATCGGGGCAAGGAGTGTTGGTGCGGGTCATACTTTCAAATCTCTCCCTCATGGCGGCGACGTGACCCGCTATCACGCAGTCCTTTCTATCATCAGTCAACTCCTTACCGTCTAAGGAATCTGCATCTATCGCCGCTCTATCTACGACCAAAACTTCCGTATCTGAGAGTAAAGACACCTCCGAAGACGCGGTGTAATACATCTCGCTAGCTGGCTCGCAAGCCACGTCTGACGTTACCGTCTCCACCGGGAGCGAAACCAACGAATCGCTATAATTCAAAGTCCGGTTCATTTCGATAGTTCGAAACGTCGACTCAGAACTAACAATTTCCGCGTAGACAAACGTTTCTGAGAACCTCTCCTGACAAACTTCGTATGTGTACGTTTCGCTCGGTTTGGAAACGGTTTCGTGAGATGGCGCGTTTTCCTGCAATTCTGATCTCTGAGGTACAATTCTTTCCTGGCAGAGGGAAGTATTTTCCAGCTCATTAAATAGAGACGTGTCATCTCGGGTGCTCTCGTAAGACATGTCCCGCGACACTACACTCCTACTAGGTACTAACGGCACGCTTCTGACACTATCCGTGTCCTCAAAAGGCACAGTTCCATCGCTCGACGACACAAAGCTTTCGGTATCGTAAGACTCCTCATCGTGGTCTTCGTAGTGGGACGTTTTCATTGTATCGCAGAGCCTGTTGATGGCATCGACGACGTCACGGAGATCGCTGACGTCACTGGTTGGCATGGTTAGCTCGTCTATGGGCAGAGGTTCTAATTCTGGTCGTTTTAAGGCTGGGTTCGCGATGGTTCCGGCTGGGCAGAGTAGTCCGCGCGCTACTGTTAGTAACGCGTGTGCGGGATGCGCGTCTGGGTTTAGATGAGGGTTGCGTGGTAGGGGGTTGTTGGTTGAGGGGGGCGAAGGCGCGGCTGGGGGGGCGTCGGCCCCCCTCGCTCGCTAGCAAGCACTGGACGTGCCCGACCAACCGTCGAGCGGGACACGCAGCGGAGGCGGTGGAGCTTGCGCCTTGTTCGCTGTTGTAAATTCAAGTAATGTGTTAAAATTGTGCACACTCCGTATTAATTCTAGAGCACTTGCAGACTAAGTTATATACCTATCCCTGTTATAAAAGCCTGTATTAGTCAAACTCCAAGAAGCAATTTCGGTACATATTTTGAACCTAACGGGCGAATAGTCCAAACGATTCTTAATAAAGAAACCGCTTTAGAGGCTGACAAGAACCAACTAGCGCCACGTTTTGAAAAATGTGAATCGGCCACAATCTTATTAAATGCAGGCTAAATTTATTAAATGATATCATGTACCACAACTTTTCATTGTTCCGTATAGTTTTAAAATAGGTATTTGCGATAAGTGTCGACTTTTCACATAAACCCATTTTATTACTTGATAAAAGAACGCAAACGAGTGTACAGTAATTCAGTAAATATTAGACGTGTACCTGCTATGTGACTGTAGCCGTTTTACATTTTTCAAAAATCTGGTTTAGAAGTTTAAAATTAAATGTTGGTGGCGCTAGTTGGCTCGAGTCAACCCCTTATAGCCTAAGAGCCAGTGGAAAGCTACCTGTATGTATTTGACCAGACTTGGGGTTTTGTACAGTGAGGCCCCTATACCTACCATATATGAGATGGGGGTTCACTAAGCCCCAAGTGGTGGACACGGCGCGCGCTCAAGCAAGACAGGTATCGATTTTTGGCGAATTTTTAATGCATTTGACGACGTCTGCCGTTTTTAAAATTTGATAATATATTATTATTATTATCTAAAAACAACAATGGCAGACCATTATCGCGCGGTTAACATTGTGGCAGACAGTTTTGAAAGTGCTGAAAAAAATTAAATTTTGAATTTATTTGAAGAGATCTGCCGTTGATATATTTTATTTATTAGGGTCTTGAAAACTTATATTCATCACGGCAGACGACTTCATTGAGTACACACATCAGCAGACAACAAAATCTTTGCTACTATCCGGTCAGATGTATGTGTATTACGTTCCCTATTTTACATCAATATGATTTACTTTATCACTGTGATTAACTAAAATTGATAAGTTTGATGATTAATAAGTTTGATGATAAAAAAGTTAGTGAGCTTTACCAGCAACTTCTAAGAGCACATTATATTTCAAGTGTTTGGAGAAATGCTTATAAGAAGCAACCTACCACATTGGACCCATTAGAGTATGGTTGGATTGAACAGGATGATAAATTTTTATTCAAATGGTTTGAAGGTGATCAACTTCCAACTTCTGTGAGCGACTTAATCACCCAAGTCCATGGTAATTTCATAATAACCAAATTTAATCGAATATATTCGGATCACTTTACAAATTATTTTTATTTTGAAATAATTTTTTTACAGATTCCGATTCTATGGATGATGAAGACGAGTCACACCACGACGACCATGATTCCGATGACGATGAATAAAGATTTAAATAAGTAAAAAAAACATACATTTTTTTTTATTGCATGCACGTTTCATATTTTGTTATTCATTTTTTTAAATTATGTCTTAAATAAATAAAAAGAAGAAAATTAAATAAATATTTGAATAATTATTTGTTATCTGCAATATACCTTAATATTTGAGATTCTTCCAAAATATACTAACTTTTTTATCATCAAACTTATTAATCATCAAACTTATCAATTTTAGTTAATCACAGTGATAAAGTAAATCATATTGATGTAAAATAGGGAACGTAATACACATACATCTGACCGGATAGTAGCAAAGATTTTGTTGTCTGCTGATGTGTGTACTCAATGAAGTCGTCTGCCGTGATGAATATAAGTTTTCAAGACCCTAATAAATAAAATATATCAACGGCAGATCTCTTCAAATAAATTCATAATTTAATTTTTTTCAGCACTTTCAAAACTGTCTGCCACAATGTTAACCGCGCGATAATGGTCTGCCATTGTTGTTTTTAGATAATAATAATAATATATTATCAAATTTTAAAAACGGCAGACGTCGTCAAATGCATTAAAAATTCGCCAAAAATCGATACCTGTCTTGCTTGAGCGCGCGCCGTGTCCACCACTTGGGGCTTAGTGAACCCCCATCTCATATATGGTAGGTATAGGGGCCTCACTGTACAAAACCCCAAGTCTGGTCAAATACATACAGGTAGCTTTCCACTGGCTCTTAGGCTATTAAGGTTAATATCGTTACACGAGCGGGCATTGACTTTAAGCATCTATAACTATGAAGCTCTAAGAAGTTTTAATACTCGATCGTAAATCTCAATTAATAAATATAATTTAGTCTGTAAGTGTGTTTAAAGTGGATACCAAACTTTACAATTAGCATTTTCCTAAATCGAATTCTTATATACAAATGTTTTTTTCTTTAAACCATATCACAAAATAATCAATACGAACTAATAACATGCTCATTAGCACCGAACAATCCGTTAAAAAATTCAGTGTTTTCATGCTAATAATGTTTCAACCACCGTGCAAATGCATACTGTGAGTGATGAGTTACGTGCAATGGTGTTATAATCGTGATACTAAGCAAATTAAGAATGCCATAATGTTTTAAAAAACTTACCCGGTATACATGCGTCTGTATGGTCGCTCAATTATCCATTTCTATCACCACTTTATATACCTACCATTTCATATAATTAAAAACTAATATGAGAAAAAAATACTAGGAAAATATTTAAATAATTTAACATAAATACTACTCTAATTACTAAAATTGACTATCTCAAAATGTACAGACCGCTGCCCGTCAGACTACTAGATAACTGTTAAATTGCCTCAATACATTTGCTTGTGAACTTTATGCATAGGTGATAATGTCGAAAATATGTTGAAGGAATTCCACATTTGCGGGTAGTCCAATCTACAGCGGTTTGTGCCAAAATAAATGAAACAAGCGAACACTCAACTAATAAATTACATTAAATACAAAGATAGGATTAAATAATGAAAGTACGAAATAAACTTTAAATCTTTTATTATCCAAAAAAATAAAATATTAAGCATCGTAGACATCACTATCACAATACCGGTCGCTTCAAAATAAAAGCTTATATAGCCTCACTAATCTTCATAGCTGCATTTCTAATAGACATTTATTTATGTATCATAAACAGCAGGGTCATAACGCGTTATTTGCGATCATAGAAACCAAAGCAATATCGATAACGTTCCGTCCATTCCGACTCGAACGCCCTAGAGCAGGGTTTCTTAAAGTGGGCTCCACGGACCCCTTAGGGGTACGTAGCATGGGTGCTAGGGGTCTGCAGGCAGCAGCTTAGTTAACCGTAAACATAATAGGGGTTAAAGTATGAAATTGCCGATTTTTTCCTTATTATTCATTAGTGTATAATTCCTTTAATACAATAGCTATGCCCATTATTCTTCTTTTATTTTAAACTTCATTACAAGGACTTAAATTTATGTATGAAATTATATTCTTATTTTTTATTTTTTTCACTAGAAATATCATCTTCAAAAACAGCTCGTCCTAAGAGGTACCCGTCTCCGTTATAAAAATATGAATATTTTTTACATGTATCAATTCTCAATTTTTTTTCTCTAACTATCCTATAGCTCAATATTGTTTAAATATATCCACAAAATTACACAAAATTTAGATTTGTGGTTCCTTAAAAAATCGCAAATATATTAGTATGCAAAAATGATTTTTCGTTAAATTCTCCACACAAAACGGAAATTTCACACTTAAACCCCTAATATTATTAGGTTTTAGCAATTCACTAGTCGTCTTGCGCCTTGCTTTGTCAAAGACAATTCCACTAATTATCGTGGTCTAGGAAGGTAAAAAACGGCATCCTTCTTATTGACTGTTTGTATAATTTTTTTTCTAATTATCGCCTTCATGAGGCGATTACTTAGGAAACAGGCGACACTGACACCGATTTCCCGGATAGATATGTGTGAACACGGGTGACGGATTACACGTTCCTGACGGGAACACTGAAACTCAGGTAGCCCTGACACGGAAATGTATGGATAGCCCTTTAAAATGATTTCTTTAAATTAGACTTGTTTTCTTTTCCTAAAATCTTCTTTGGACCCTATGTCCGTGGACTATTTATGGGAATGGTCCATGACAGCAAAAAGATTAAGAAACACTGCCCAAGAGACTAATCGGTCTAGACTCCCGCGGGAGATGCTCGCCGGCAAATCCTCTCTTGGGTGAATGGAATTATAGGCTAGAGGACACTAAACAGTTAAAGATCCCGCTTTTGACAGCAGTCAATATTATCAATATATATGGAAAGGAAAGCGTTTTGGATTTGGTTTAATACGCGATATGGCCCCAATACAAAGAATGCAGTTATGAAAATTAATAGAAAGCCAATATTTAATTGCTAAAATCAAAGTGATAAAGTGAATATTATAAAGCCGTCACATATACAATAAAATACACAAGTTTGCAGTAATGGCACCTCACTATATTAATAAAGATCACAACAGTTTCCATCTACAGAACCACATGAACAATCATTGTAACATTCCTACGCCGTGCACTAAAGGCAAATGTTATGCGTACCAAAATACTCTAAACACTACCAAAAATTGTCCAGCCCGGTATAATTATATAGGTATTAACAATTGGACCAACCATGACTTGAATCAATCACGTCAAGCAGCAACTATGAAAGTTGAGTTTACCAATGTTACTTTACCATATAATTCGTATTCTTTATATCGCAGTTACGATCACAGCGCCACCAACTGATGACGCCATTACAACCATAAAGCCGTATGGAAATAATTGAACTAATCAGTGGTCAAAATTTGAATTGGAATTTTTGGACATAATTTAAAAATTGTCACAGCAACATATGCAAATACGCATTACGAGGTGGGAATAAGGGTAAATTTTCCTTAAAAATAACTTTGGGCATTTCGATATTATTCGATATTTGAATTTTTCGACTCTCCCACGTCTCGGATTCAAGGAACAAGTTTGTTCGGGTGAACGGTAAATCACAAACGAACGATAAACATGAACCCTACTGCGTATATTATTCGATAAACAAAAAAAATGATCTAACAAGGGATGCATGGCATAACTTTTCAATTTTTAAAACTTTTTGTAGTCTCTGGTGCATGACCATCTGAACTTACGCAGATCAGATGCTAAAAACTCGCGTTCGATTCTATCTGTCACGCTTGCCACCATGTTACATTCGTGAGATCGACGATGTAACCAACATAAAAGTTACTGTGTTAATAATATACCTATGTATATGTGGACTGGACAATTTGGCACATTGCGGTTCTGTTGTAAAGCAAAATGCAGACACACAACAATATAATATGTTAAAGTAGAAGGTTGTTTATAGATATATTAAATTTCATAATTGAAACCCTTCGATATCGCAAATAAAAACGCATGAAAATAATTCACACGATATTAAATACAATTGATTTATTGATACGCATAACGCCCCCAGCTAAACTACCAATACTTAAAGTTGACTCAATACAGAATTGTTTTCCACATATTGTAAACCTCGTAAAAATAATACTAACGTATATTATAAATAAAAATAAATGTATGCTGATGCCGTAAACGATAAATGGACATATTTATGACACCCTGATTTGATGACAAATTGCTACAAAATGAATACTGCATTGGCCAATGGAATGGATCGATGACTTTCACGGTATATTGACTGGTTCGACAGAATTTTATTAACGTAACGCAAAAAAGTGAATTATTCACTTTGTGCACTAAATTTTTTATCAGTAACGTCTGCCGAACTTCATCTCAAAATTTAAATGCGATTATGAAAAATATTTTAATGTTATATATGTGTAACCCCATCACAACACAAAGCGTAATTGAAAACACTGAAAATAAAGTTATTTGTAAAATTTATGGAATAGGTAAATTTATGTAAATGCAGTATTCGGTTTCCTTTCAATAATTACCTGTACTTTAAAAACTTGTTATGTACTGAAAAAAACATATCTACTATAAAAATAAGCATTAATATAATAGACTTCTAAAGAAAGAAAATGTAATATCAAACATGTAAATAGAAAGTTATCGAAAAAAAATTTAGGATTTATAAAAAAGTAAGGCCACGTTTTCAATACAGAAACATTTCACATGCGTTCATGCACCGGAATATTTATATAACAAAATAACATTTTATATAAATAACAATTTTTATAGAAATATTTCCATTTTGGTATATAAACTAACATATTTTATATCATGACTCTCTTAACTTATAATCTACCTTAAACGCAACAAATTATTATGTCAACATTGTTATGACTTGTACCTAACTTAAGTTAAACTTAAGACTATATTTCATACAATTATGACTACAGAGCATATCTGTGTGCGTTTGCTCTCCGACTAACGTGAATTAAAATACCGACTACAACTAAGCATAAATCTAAACTGTCTTATATCAGTCAAAATACTTTGCAAATTAAAATATTTCGAATACTTATAGTATTCGTATTCTTGTAACTAAAAACATTGTTCGTAAGCTTCGCTATTATCGAAAAATACAATTAAATATCGTACCGATATCTAATCCAATTAAACGTTCCGATTTCTAATATGGGAAATCTTTTAAATTAAAATTAATACTTTTCGAATCATTCATCCATCATTACGCCAAACAAAATATCTTTATCTTTGATTATGTTTAGACTTACTCTACTTGGGTCTTTAAAATACATAATATAAAGTAGCAATAGATATAATACTTCAATCCTACTTCAAATGCAATCATTATTCTACTATAATCAGTTTTGACAAAATAAGTGTTACAGTTTTCAAAAGCAAGAAATAAGTAATAGCGGAATAATAAAACGCATCTCATTCAAAATGGCCGCTTGGAATTTATGTCATCTCACTCACACAACATCAAACGAGCGAAACAACATGTGTTCCAACTGGCCATTTTAAATCCTAAAGTTTCATTTCTCTCTGTAAATATTCAAACTAAATATATTTTCCTCAAAAGTATATCAGTTATTTGTATTCCTGTACAATATTTAGTATTATTTTTGATCAGAAAATGGATCATTTTGTAAGGAAGTGTCAAACAATTGAATTCAAAATACTTATATTAATCAAACAGTGATTAAAGTGTTAATTTCAACTATTTATTTTTTTAATAGAACATCCAATTGTTATCCACGTATTATCCAAAAGTAAGGCACTTCTTTGTAGATATCTATGTAATTTATGGCCATTCTGAACGTGCATTATTTCAAATATGAACAAAAGTTTCAAGACAAAATAAGTTTGATTTATCTTTCTCATTACGCTCTGAAACCATTCTTTTGTTGAAAGTTTTATTTGAAATGTTTGAACTTGATCGTTACAGAAACTATTTTTAGTTTTTTATTTGTTTAAAAAAAATGTTTCGAAAACCTACCTGCACATTAGATATCACGAAACTGGCATAGTTTCTATAATAAAATTTCAATAGGTACTATCAAAGTATATTGAAGTACTGTTGACATCTTCTGGTGCACAAATAAGCCGTCTGTATCCAAAGAAATTAAAATAAACTACCTATAACATACGGCAACAAGCTGTGTTTTCACAATAAAAAATCTTTTGTTGCGCTTTGCAAACATTTAATATATTGTAATTTGAATAACTACCCATTGATAATTATTACAATTCTATCGACTTGAATTCGTTGAGTTCGTAGGAAATATCAGGGATAAATAAATAAAAGCAGGCAAACCCAGTGGTTAACCACACGATAACAACTAAATATTGTTATTTAGGGATTTTTAGAAATTCATCCCAAACGCGAAATTCGAAATCAAAATATGAGTTCCAGAAATAATTTAGTCTGTGATAATGGAACCTATAGAATTATATGCAATAACGCACACGATGCGCAAAAACTCCGACACAGAAAATATCCTGGTATTTCTTAGAGACCGCGCCGTACAAAAAGTGCGCCAAAAATTAGAACGATTGCTTCAACCCGCGCTAACGCTAAGTGCAACCAGGATTACCGCATATCGCGCTCGCTAGTAACAAATTCCTTCCTTTTAATAATCTTTCTGAGAGAATAGGATGACCCAAAATTCTCTATTCTTCTTCTTTTTCTGTATCTCAAATACAAATTAATTCTCGTTATACAGACAAAATGACCGAAAATGTACGTCTTTTTTCCGCGCTAAGCAGCCTGTTTGTGCGCCGTAGACTCGAGGGCACAATAAGTGTGTCGTCTGCGATACAAACATAATATTTTGCCAAATACATAAGTTACATCAGGCAACTTGGCATTCATTAAAAAAATTATCGACACATAAATCTTTCTGGCGCCATGAAAACAATCCGAAATGAATTTTAAGTGGTTTAAAACAAAGCGTTAGACAATTCGTCCCCTAGACTATGTAACGTTCAGAATGGCCACAATTTCCCGACCTACAAACTCACGTGTAGCTGTACTTACCGGCTACTGTGGCGCTGTTGTAACCCTTAGCGATCCGTTGGAAGGGGTCCGGCGGGGGGAACTTGTGCGGCGACTGGAAGAGATCCGAGAACCTCAGCTCCAAGTCCGCCTGGCGCATGGACGAGCCGCGCTGGGGCGGAGGGGGCGCTTCCTCGCCGTTCATGCTCTGTTCGAATGGGTTGGGCTCTCAGGCAAGTGGCAATCATTTATGTACAGTCGACAAAGTTCCCAGTGTTATTAGGCAAATTAAATTAATTAAACGGTTGCCCTGGACAGATCCCCGTCTAATTTTTACTACGGCCAATAGAATATTAACTTATTACAATAATATTAACATAGCACAACTAGAAAATACAATCCCGCGATCCCGAATCCCGTGGTCACGGAATCCCGGCTCATTTTTGATCCCGAAAATACCGGGACTGCACTTTTCGGGATTGCTACAATCAGGTCTAGTTTGTTTGGTCTGTATTATTCTGTAATCCGTTACGCGGTGTTTTATCTTGACTAGATTACTTATAAAACACTTATTACATGATGACAGAAAGTAATAAAATAATTTCACAAGTACAGTCTTAACAATATTTTTATCGACGGGAATTCCCTGTACGAAAGTATAGGTCAGTTAAGACTTTTGATTTAATTTATTATTATTTTTCCAGAGAGTGACAATGTCACGAAGGTTACGTTACTTATAACGCTTACAACATTTTAAATTTAACAGTGAAAGCTATTGCAAGTGGCGGGAGACTTTTTTGAACATAAGAAAAACTATTTATTATCGGTGTAGGGTAATGGGATATGTTTAAGAATTTACTATCTATGCTTTTCTTTTATTTTAGCCCTATTAGTAACCACATTTTCCAATCCCGGGATAGTACCGCGATCCCGGGATTTACGCATTAATCCCGCAATCCCGGGATTTGTAAACATCATCTGGATTGTATTCTCTAGGCACAGCCAATAAAGCGCAACGTCTTCACTCCGCTTCCGCAGGTGGCCTCTCCTCCACGCAGTCGCTCTAGCGTTGCCGATGACATTGTCTGCTCTTATTGGCTCAATCCGGTTGCCAGAAGACCCGCCTCCCTAATAAGGGGGCGAGTCGCTGTCAATCAGACACGTCACCGTCAGTGCCACGCGATTATCGCCTACAAGTGGAACACTGAGATCTTTGTCGATTATACAGTACAGTTGGGTAAGAAAAACAAAAGTTCACATTTGCTTGCATGAGGGCTTGACATCAGTCATTTAAAACTAACAAAAACTTTTCATAAGACGCCTCTCCCGCGAAACATAATGACGCCGTCGTGGTGGAGTGGTCAGTAACGCTGCCTACATACCGGGCGGTCCGGGTTTGAGTCCTGGTAGTGGCAAATGTTAGTGTGATGAGCACGAATATTTGTTCACGAATCATGGTTGCTTATATATCTATTTAAGTTTATTTATTAAATATCTAGATTATGTATATTTGTCCGTTATCTAGTATTCATAGCACAAGTTCTGGCTTAATTTGGGGTAGATAATAGGTGTGAGCGTGGAAATGTATTAGGCTAATTATTTTCGAGGCGACTAATAACTTAAAGGGCGACTAACTACATGTTACTTAAAAAAATAACTTGGCAGCGATTAAATATTTTGGCAATAATTATAATTATGTATAAGATGAGCTTAAAAATGCAAAGATTTATAAAAATTAAATAATGGCTGCTACTTTAATGGTGAACTGGCTTATGAAATAATAGGCGAGGTAGGTACTATAAATAATGAGATGGCGAGTATAGTATTAATAGTGCGATAACAAACATTGTGTTATTGGCAAATATAGGCTTCCAAACGAGTAAAGTAATTGTTTTTTTTTTAATTCAGACTATTTTGTCGCCACGCTAAATACATGCCAATATATTATATTATTATTATGTTGAATGTTATTTTGTGAATGATATGTCCACGAGAGCTACTGCCGACAAACTGTCACAGTTTGGCAGAAGTTAAGTTTTATAACTGTATGTATTATTATGTGAAAATAAAGAAAAAAAGAATTATTATGCTCTTTGCCCGTAAGTAACCTATGGGTCGCGGGAGAAAGGCCTACTGAATAAAGCCTAGGTACATACGTTCTGCCTGTGTGGTGGGGGCGGGGGCGCTGGAATGGGCGGGGGCGGTAGGGCCGCCAGAGACGCGTTCCTCGCCGGGGGCGGTGGGGGCGGGGGCCCGCCGCTGGGGGGCGGAGGGGGGCACACCCCGGGGGGGCGGAGCCCGCGTGGCGCTCGCATCGTACCTGGAAAAGACAGGAATGAGCTTATGTGACAACGTTGTGGTGGAGTGGTCAGTAACGCTGCCAACATATCAAGACTAAAAAACCACAAACAACAAAAACTGAAAATATTTACGTAAGTATATATTAGTACACGCGACATCCACGCTTCTAAAACGTGTTTCCTATCACAGGTGAAGAAGAGATTTCTATTAGAAATAAGCCACACCTTTTGTACTTTTTATAAATATTTATGTGTTCCTTTTCTGTAATTCTCGTGTACAAACTATTAAATAAATAAATAAAGAACCGACCGAGTCGAACTCACGAACAGATAAGGGTTCCGTACAAACATGTTAGTATGTAAAAAGCATTCGCTACTTGCCCGTTGTGTACCACGACCAATAATGGTGTACCATGGGCATATTATTTGGCCCGTGGTACCCCCGCTAAGATTTAAAATGTTTCTTTTATAATTCAAAAAAGATTTGATACGTGGTACTACGGGCAATAAAAAATATACTGGGTGTAAAAGACATGAACAGTCAAACTAGAATTCCTACGTCATTGAGTCAAACGAGAACCATGTATTCTATACATCAAAATAAGACATATTTCAAAAAAATTATTGCTGGGAAATGATTTTTATTTTTTGGTGTTAAAAAAAATTGCAAATGGTACCGCGCAATGTAAAGGGCTCAACTCGCACGCAACTCACAAAACCGCGATAATTTTGCCAGACGGCGGCCCCGTTCGTTAGTGTCCGTGCGCATCGAGTGAGCTACATTGAACGCTAACGTTTTGAAGCCATTTTTTGTTATGAAATACTAAAAAAAATTATAATGTTTCTTTGGACAATAATTAAGAAATAACGTATAGAATACGTTTTCATAAAAAAATAAAAAAAAAATTATGACTTTGACCTTCAATAAAATCGTATCTATCAATTTCCCAGGTATAGTCTAAAAGAAAAAAAATTTTATGATGGTGAGCAGAATACATGGTTCTCGTTTGACTGTTCATGTCTTTTACACCCTGTATTAAATAAAAAGATTATACAGGGGGTTCCACGGGCAAAAACCAATTGGTCGTGGTACCCCACGGGGGACTAGGCTGTTAGGACCACGGGCAAGTAGCGAAAGCATAAACTACAAATCGGTTTTAGGATTTCAACCTGAAACTTCTTCAGCAGCAGCGTTGTTATTTGAAAATTCGATGAAACGAAAAAGCGACATAAAAGTTTTTTTGTATTTCAACATTTTGACAATCAATATAAACATCAGTTTCTGAAATCACTTTGCTATTTTTCTGAAATTTCACTTCTGCCGTGTGTGAATTGCACGCACAAACTTTTATTTCATATAACATTGCGTTTTCCTAAATATCACTATTCTAGGTCAACGGAAAGAGTCTTCAACTGATACTGTGTCTTGATGGACAGACAGCACCACTTGCCCAATTTTTTTTTATGTACTTACTAGAAAAAATGCACTGATAAAAATCGACTTGCCTCAGGCGGGAATCGAACCCGCATTTTCCGCAATCCGGGCGGCTGCGTTGACCATTACGCCACCGAGACACTGCTTTCGCTGTCGAAATTTGTCAGTGCTTGGCGCTTATGTTTTTATGGTAAACATTGTTTCATCAAATCTTTGATCATCAAAATTTGCACTTCTAAGACCCGAACGAAATATTTTTGCAAATATTTGACGCTCAGTTAAGATGAAACTACCTTACATTATGGAGTTACTTTATTTTTTCTAGTTTTAAAAATAAATACGCGTTTGTAAACGCAAAAATGTATTTACTACTACTTTTGGAAATAATGGCTTTAAAATAATATGAATTTGATACTTTACCAAAATGCGAAGCGTTGTTCTTAGTGCCGATGTGAGGGTTGAGTGGTGCTGGCGGCAGCTGCAGCGGCCGCGGTAAGCCCGCCTGCGGGGACGGCGGCGATACTGGCGGGGACCTGCCATGGGATATCGGTACCACTCATTTGCTAAATGTCCTCATAATTTATTATTATTTTACGAGATGGCAAACAGGCTTGCTGCACATCTGATGTTAAGTGGTCACCGCCGCCTATAGACACTTGCAATATTAAGTGTAAATCACTTAACACCGCAAGTGCGTTTGCCATCCTGGGGACTAAGATGATATGCCCTCCATGCCCCGTAATTACACTGGCTACCTTTCCCTTCAATCCGAAACACAGCGAACTGCTTCACGGCAGAAATAAGAAAGGCGGTGGTACCTACCCAGACGACCCTACATATGGGTCTACCACCTATTGATTTCAGCCGAGAGACGCCCACAGTTGTACATAGCCATTTATATGATTCTTCGAATTAGATTTAATGTCGTTATAGAACGCCATGGCCATGGCTAACTTAATTTCCAGCAGTTAGCTCGAAAAATAGGTTTAGGTTTAAAGATTTTTTTATTCTCATAAAGACATTACATTGTCACTTACATGATAACTTAAGTAATTAACAGATTGTAAACTGTTCGTGGTCACAAACGCAAAATAAATTGTTTGTGTTGTAAATTAATCATTAAAAATAATTGTAATAGTTATAAAAGCGTGAAGTTACTGTTCCGTGTAGCTGTTGCCACATCTATAAATCTATAAATTTTGCATACTAACGTTTTTATTACTTATTTGATAACTATTTGCATAAGTTATAGAAGAGACAATATTATTAAAAAATAAAAATAAAAGATAAAAATTAAAGTTTAGGTTAAGCTACAGAAAAAAAAGTACATACAAAAATTATGACCACATAAAATGAATACAATAAAATACAGGGGGTTTCCCTAAAAATTTACAAACTGAAATAGAACGCTTAAGTTCTATAATAATTGTTTGATTCCTGAATAAAATAAATTAGTCTAAGATCCGAACCTAAATCGACCTTCACCGAGCTGATAATAGAATGAAACATATTTTATTATTAATTTAGTATATTAGAAAATATATTAAAAATGGGTTGTCTAAAAAAAACCTGGACAGACTATTTTTAATTATTTTTTGAAAAATGATTTTTAATAAAATATTGCAACATCAAGATAATAAGAAAATTTTGTCGCGCGCTTATGATGATATAAAATTTTTTCTATTATCCAATCGAGTGAAAGTAACTGATATCGACATACCTGTTCATACCTGACAACCCAGTAGTTCGCGCAGGTAAATAATAGACAACCCAATGCCTGCACATTCTATACGGTTTCTACTATCAGTCAGGACAAAATTTTCTTATTATCTTGATGTTGCAATATTTTATTCATTTTTTTTTAAAAATCATTTTTCAAAAAATAATTAAAAATAGTCTGTCCAGGATTTTTTTAGACAACCCATTTTTAATATATTTTCTAATATACTAAATTAATAATAAAATATGTTTCATTCTATTATCAGCTCGGTGAAGGTCGATATAGGTTCGGATCTTCTACTAAATGAAATGAGCGTCTGTGAGAAGTGAGTTCTTTATATTCTGTATAACATGTCTCTGCGTGGGTCAGTGCCGGCACTAATGCCGGGTGTAACCTGTAATGTAATCCTCTTAACCGTGTAAGGTAACGCGAATTCTACTTTAGGACCACACTATGAGAGTTAGGCCGCGGACTCGAAGGCAGCGACGAACGGGGCGACGGCGACGACGGTGCGAGAGCGACGCGATCCAATGCAGATTATTTGGAACTGATTTTTCCGCAATAAATGGAACTTTCCTCGAAGGCAGCGGCGCGGGGAGCGACGCTTGAGCGATGCGCAGTGCATCGATTGGAGCGAGCGCATCATGCGCTCCAGTCAAGCGGCGCTTGCGCTCTTCATTAACGTAGTGTTGTGCATTTTACTTATTGCTTTTCATCGACCGACGTTTCAAAACGCCCGCCGACGACTTTAAGGAGAAAATTATTTTTGATAGGACAAAGACATTAATTTCTCACAACACAACACTACGCCGCTCTAGCGCCGCGCGATCTGTCCCCTGCCTTCGAGGCCGGGTTGGCGACCGCTCGTCGCTGGCTTCGAGACCGCGGCCTTACATGCAATGCTGACACTCGCCGTGATCCATCGGTGGACGGTCGGTTTTTAGGGGCGAACACAAAGGCGCTCGCGGTACTCGTTTGGACGGCGTTCTCGACGGTTGTGTCGTGTGTTATTTCATGCTGAGATTTAAATTCCACATCTCACTCACCGGCTCACTGTATCTACTAGGTACATGAACTACAAGAATAAAGAAGCTAACTAGGTTCTATACTGACCTGGGCACCCTCATACTCTGCGTTCTCGTTGCCGCCTTCCCATTGACGATCAGTTTCTTCGGCGGTGGCGAGGGTCTCGTGTCAGCGGCGGTGGGTGGTTTCGGCGCCAAGTTCGGCTTGCCGAAGCTCGGCCGCGGCCGGTCCGACAGGTCCGACGTCGAGTGCGATGCCGACGGCGTCGGCGTGGGGGGAGCTGAAGTGAGGGAGGTCATACTGCCACCTGACAAATGGGCACAGATAAAGAAAAATGGCAAGAATTATCTCGACATTTTAAAAACGTCCCTAGATCATATTTAAGCCAATGGCAATTTATTAAATATTGTTTATAATTTTTCATAAAGTTTTAGAACTTGTTTGAGGCCATGAAAAAACTAACAAAAATTACTGAGCATTATGTATTGAGTAAATTTATCGTCTAGGTTGATGGCCGTTCAAAACCACTTTTTCACTATTATAGTTAAAAAGGGGCACTATAAAATCTCAAATTGTAACGTCTTTTTTTGTGCCACAACCGACAAATCATCAAAGTAGATGGCTAATACATAATTATATGGTATTATCTGCCACAGTAACAAAAGTATAAAATAATTAGTAAATTTAATACCTTACCTAACGACACCTGTCCCACGGGATGTAAGGAGCTCTTATTCCTATGGAGGGTGTTGGAGACATTTGGCGGCAGCGTCTGCTCTGAAGTCTGCTGCTGCAGGCTGTGGATGCGATCTGATATTGACCCGGTCGTTAGGACTGAATCAGACGAGCTCTGTAACCAAGCAAAAGTAACATTTTATTGGACTCCATTTTAGCGTCAGAGAAGTTTATCAGAAATGTACCTACCACATTTCAAAAAATTAAATAAATATTATTATCTCTCCGATATAGGTACTAGAGCTCGAGATAAATCTACTTATTTTCTGTTATTAATTACATTTTGAATAAAGATTTAACGATAAAGAAAGATCAAGACATTTACTATTAGGAATCATAGAATAGAACACTTTATTTACTTTGCCTAGATAGTATTTTGTCGGCACAGTATTTATCATAACTAGGACTAATACAAATTGAACTTGTGTATTTTCAATGAACTTTGTTTTCGAAAATAATATCTTCCACAAACTGTTTAGAAATAACGTTTTTGTTTCGCCTACAGTTTAAAACTAAACGAAACCCGGAAGTTGCTGAAGTTAGCAGCATCTGCCAGCGATGTACACAGTCTATAATGCTATAGGCGAGCAAAACTAAACTTTTGCAGTGTGAATGCCAAATCGGATATTGATCGAGTAAAGTTTGACCTATGTTAGAAGTTGACTCATCGACACACATATGTTACACTTCGTTAGTATTAAGCTCATTGATATAAAGCTTTGAGCACCTCTGTGGTTTATTGTTTTACCATCTGTATCAGATCTAGATATCCTGCCTGGGTACATCCCCAAAATGGTTAAAATGCTCAGTCTATTTGGTGGTAGTTGGTAGGGCATTTGAAGTCTAGTCATTAGAGATGCCACGAATATTCGGCCATTATTCGGTATTCAGCCACTTTCTTAATATTCGGTAATCGGCCGAATACCAAATAATAAATCACGGAAAATAAAAACCACATAGTATTAAAAAATGCGACGTTTTAATCACAAATGACTATTCGGTTCGTATACTCCCCGTACAATAAATCAGCAGAAGAAGACTGGATGTCATCTTTCAGTGCGGTACGGATGCCAAGGAGCACTAGAGGCAGAGCTTCGATCCATGAATCACCATGGCAGGCCATAGCAGCTTTAAGTTGCCATGTAAATTCGACCGGGGGAGGAAAATAATCGTAATTGCGTATTCGGCCAAATCATTATTCGTGCCAACTCTACTTCTAGTCATACTTAGAAAAGAAGGTACTAGTTAAGCACTTGTTTTCCAAGACAGTCACCAAAACAGCAGTATTGTGTGTGTCCCTATAATAGTTAGAAACAAAATAGCCAGACCACAGATATTATATCAATATGAGGAGATCGGTCGAATCGCCGTGTTCATAGGAAGACCAAGTGTCGCGATCAGCGGCCGTACTTCATAACATGGTTCTAGTCGAGCAATGCCGTAATTATACACTATTCATTGCACGCGTCTTAAGGACTGCGAAGCGATGAAAGTTAAGCACAGCTGCAAAGGAGATCGGTCATATCGCTGAGTTACGTATTCACTTGACTTTATCGGAAGGCGAAGTAGCGGAAATGTATGCCCACAAAGCATACACTTGTCACAAGTTAAACGCCGGCTTGGCCTATCTCCTTGTATTATTAAATCTGTGAGACAGACCCTCAGGGTTACTGGTTACATAATCATAGGCACAAAAATTTAATACACCTCAAGAAAAGAAACGTCTGTTAGGCGAATTTTTTTTGGAAATGAAACTTCTATGGATTCACCGCTCGGGTGTCAGGTCCATACCATAGTGCTGCAGAAAGGGATGCTAGGAGCAATGTCTAGGACTAGTGACCCAAGTTTAGTAAATGCAGTTAAAGAAACTGTATTAACAGAACTGCATTAAGGCTGCTCGGCTTAACTTGCAGTCAGCGTATAGTCGTTGGAACTGCACACCAACGCCTGTACGGTTGGCAATTTCTGCATTTAAATTGCAATTTCGTAGTCAGAAAGCAGTTGAAATTCAGTCCGCCTTTTAAATGCCGATTAAGATACTATGTATAGGTACTTTAAAAGGAATAAATATAGTACATATTTGTAATCGTACAATATGAAACTATTTACCGATATATGACTCAAGTAACGGAGGGAGCGTCACTACAAAGCGAAAAATAATTTGTAGATTATAATAGCACTTGTTACAGACGCACAAGGTGCGTATTAAAATGACGCAAATGTAGTGTGAGTAAAGTTGTCTAAGGTGATAAAAATGAATCACGAGTTGTATGATTCAAACGATTCCTGTGTTGACCGCAAACATAAATATGCGGAACCTTCAGGTTGAAGGAAATAGGAAAGCCTGATGCGGAAAAACAATAATAGTCCTGGCTTAAAATTTAAAGGCTGCTAGCAAAATTTAAGACCAAATACAAAACGCCACTAAATTGACTGTTAAATACGCGTTGCGATTATTTAAAAAAAAATTAAAGTAATCCGCGACAAAAAAAAAACTGAAAAAGATAAAATATAATTGTTCTTGTTCTTTCGACTTTTAACTTCATTAAAAGAACCTATTTGACATGAGGGTTAAACGGCAAGAGTTTGCTTTAGTTTGGTCCTCGCGGTATTAAGGAAATAGTACTGGCCTCTCCTCGACAATTTACTTAACCTAGGATTAAATAACCTAGGATCAAAATGCCTGCAAAATTTCTCCAACTCCAATTTAATTGAAGTTCCGATTATCCGGACACTGTTAAACTTCTTCAGCTCTTAGTAGTCTTCTGCAACTTTTCATGCTCAAATTAAATTAATTGACAATATTAATAATTTTATTTGAGCTCTAGATTGTTTAACAAGTGCCCGATCACTATTTTAACCGCATTGCTTATTGAACTTGAGTTATAAAGGACGATTACAAACGAGACTCGCATTGAAGTGGCATTGATTCCCCTCTCGTCCGGCTCAAGCACCCTGAAAACTAAATGACAGAGCGAGTCCTATGGTTATAATATCCTCCTTTCATGCTGCTCTTATTACAACCATCGAAAAGTATTTTTTTTTTAATTTAATAACTAGTCTGCATTGCTTTGCCGTCTGCAAGGCGTTTTGACGCCTCCTTTGACGGACTAAGGTTGTAAGAAGGAAGGAGCACATGTGCAAGACAGAGAATTTCATTTCTTGACTGTGGAAGTTAGAAATGAGGTCCTTGTGATAAATATATATAAACAAAGTTTCTCCTAATCTTCAATATCTAAATAGTTGGTAATAAATTATCAAATTAAATCAAATTATCTTGTACTTGTAATTTATCGTAAGTGCCGTGTTAAGTATTTTCATCAGACATTGCCCTTAGAAATATAGATTATTGAGATAACAATAACCTCACCTCACAACGAGCAGTTCGATATTGTCTGCAATATATCAGTTGACAAGGTGAGCGAGTGGTGACGTCAGCTTCGGCCATTTTCACATAAATTTATAATTATAGCTTTAACGGCAATTTTAATACCTTAAAACCAATTCACTCAATCACTTCGAGTCTCAAATCTATAAACTACTATGAAATATACATAATAGGAAAGAGAGTTTGTTTGCTGCGCCTCAAACTTAAACATTATAATATTACCTTGGGAATATAAAACTTAAAGCTAGTATTTAAAATATACATATAGCTACTTCTTATTACTTCTTTGATAAAATCGTCATAATTTTTGTCAGACTTGAGACGAATTAAGGGGTCTTGAGAAATAATAATATATTCGAACAGAATATAGTCATATACTCTTTTTCGTTATAGTCATGTTCGAATATATAATTAAGAAGATATTAAGATATTAAAATTCCAAGATATTAAAAAACATACATTTTTCTTGCGTCACTATTCAATTAATAAAGACGAATCTATGCAAGCAAGTATATCAATTAATAGCAATAGGTATACATTACAAGATTAGACAGATGGAATGACATCATCCAAACTCGAACCGCATCGTGTCTTATTCAATAAAAATGATTTGAATATTTTTTACTTTCACCGCTAGTTCTTTTTAAATACATTTTCATCCCACCACCTCGGAAAGTGTAATTTTGCGCTTCGAAATCTGGCTGGAAAATTCTATTTTATTCGCTTGAGCGGCAAAGTAGATTTGAATTTAGAACATCACATATAATGAGTACTCAATATAATTGTAAATTCAAAACGTTATTAAACCTATTTAATGTAACCTCTATGGTGCCAAATTTATGATTAGAATGAAGATTATTTTGTCATTTCCTCGCTGAGGTGGGATGAAAAGTTACGTATTGCACTCGAGTGGAAAGATTTTTCACCTTGTGCTCGTTTGTTTCCCTCGCTGACGCTCAGGATTCTAATTTAGAATCACTCGCTGCGCTCGTGATTCAACTTTAGAATCCTTCGCTTGCTCGGTCATCCAAATCGAGCACGCGGTTAAAAAGGAACTTTCCACTCTTGTATAATAAATAACTATTAATTTATGCGCATTTAATGTTTATCATTACGTAACTTGGAACTATCTCTCACCTTGACTAGTCGGATTATTTGATAGATAATAAGTTTAATTTGAGAAATGAAATTATTTTAAAACTAGCTCCTATCGCACCTACTTTGCAAGTAATTGTAAGTAGAATCTAGTGCCTCTATATTTTTATAAACAAAGGTCTTACCGCCGATCCCATACAAAATTAGGAGCTATATAAAATTAAATGAGGAGATATATAAATGATGATGAAAGGTGCAAATTAGCATAACGTAAGCGGTTTCCGTAGCCTACAGATACTTGTAACACAACGGCTGTTTTGCCAAACCTCTTAAAAGCAATATGTGATAGTGAAAAGTCCACCCGGTCCAAAGAAACTTCCTTGAAGCAGCTCGTTAGAACGAATCACAAAACCGTCAAATAAGTCACTCCCATGGTGATTAAAAATATTCTATAAATACTAACTAGGTTGGGTGCTTAATTAGATGGAAATGCATTCTGCGTGATTCACAAACTAAAATAGACTTAAATATAGGGGGCAATAATAATTTTATAATCCCGAGCTTGCGATGCTTCGGATGGAATGTTAATTTTCACACGCACTTGAGCTGGGATAAAGCTTAAGCGTCGCTCAAGTACATTTGGCTTAGTTCAGGTTGGTGTTAGGTTTGGCAGTATGCCAATGACACCTTTGTAGGCGCCTATATGCACCCTGGAGCCAGCGGACCGTTCATATTGACATATCTATTAATCACAATGCTGTTTTGATAGTATTACGAAATTGTGAGCTGTAGGTTTTCTTTCGCCATTTCTTCTCCATCTCAGCATAAGCATTATTATTTAAGTAAAATAATAATTTCTTCCCGAAATGGTGGTAGGGCTTTTGTTTTGATATAACAGTACTTAGCAAAAGTCCATTTAAATAAAGAGCTTTTTCATTTCATTTCGCTAGTAGTGCCGTGTTTAGCAGCAAAAATGCGAATGGACATGTTGATGCTGCCCGTTCTTACTACAATATTTTTTATATTTCCACTCTCACACCTCATCTAGCCCAAATCAGTAAGGACTAGTGTTATGGCTACTAGATAACGAAGAAATATTAATACCTAAATTATACATTTTTGTAAATAAACTTAGAACAAATAAATGTGTGTCATTTTATTACACAAACATCTGCCAGGATTCAAACTTGGACTACTAGATGTGTTGTCAGCGTTAATGACCAGTCCACCACGACGACGTCATGGTGTTTCTTTTCTACCATGTAAGAAGGTTTGTGCCCAGTAGTACAAGATAGTAATGATAATGACGAATGCAATACAGTGGCTATAAGCATACCGCAAAGGTTGCTGCAGAACAATCACAATTTCATAAATAGCATTAGGTAGGTACCCACTTTCCGTTTTCCCCTTCCTTGTATGTCGAGTTATTGTTTGATTACTAAATCAGTCAATGTTTCACAATAACATTACGACGTACACCTAGTAAGAATTAATCACTATTATGCTAATGTTAATAAACTACAACATAATTGATATGCGATTATCATGACGTATGTTACTGTACAAAGGTCTTCAATTATTTCAGGTCTCTGATGAGAGTTATTTTTAATGAATGTCTTCTTCGGACACTGACAACTTCTAAATAACCCCAAAGAGGTTGTGCAGAACTTTTGGTAACTTTTAGTTCCACATAAAGCTTACATCTGGCAGTGTGGGTCATGTCTCAAAATAGTGATAGGTTGCCAAATGGTTGCCAGTCAGTTGCCTATAAAAAATGGACATCAAGTCCAAAAAATCTAAACCTTCAGTGAACCAACAAAGAAAAACCGGCAACCAGGACAGATGTTAGACTCCTACATATCTCATGTTTTTAACAATGGTCACAAAACCAGCTAAAATTGGAACGAAGTATTGGCTCCCCTTTCGACTCGAACGCCTTGAAGAGAAAACGACAGAGTCACTCCTCAGTTAGACTTCGATTAGAAATTCTTTAGGTGTTTCACCTTAACACCTAGAGGATCCACTAGTTTTCGACAGCTTTTAAAACTCCTGGCGTTCAAAAGGCCAATTGAACAGCAATAACTCAGTCAAAGAATTTACTATATTCGAGGCAAAAAGAAAACCTAAATAGCACTAAAATTAAAATGAGTCAACAAATCCTTTGCCGTGTAGACACCGATCAACCTTAAACATTAGTAAATTGAGACAACAAATAATGACGTCAACATGTGGTCAACTAAATCAGGTAACCTCAGAGATGATTCATGCAACGTTTTAAATTCAAAAGGTGGCGTTGGTTGTGACTAATCACACTATAGTCAAGTTTAGACTTCAGGTTGATACAATAGAAACGACGAATGACATTATGTAATGGTGTTCTGAGGGCCGCTGGTGGCTGTGACTAATCTAATCATACGAGTGTGCAATGACGTCTGATTGAGCTGCAGGTGTTGAAGTGCGATGTGTGATTTCGTAGTGATACAGTGCTGTTGGTGGTGTTTCGAAACCACGGGACTGTAGGTGAGAGCTGGAAATGCAACAGTGACACAAATTGCAAGTTCCCTTCGAATCTATCTCCTTTGAGACTTTGAGAGATACTTTTATTTTCTATATTGTGGTTGGCAAACAAGTATATGGTCCGCCTGATGCTAAGCAGTGAACACCAACGTAACATTTGAGCGGTGCAATCCTAACTTCGTCCGCTATCCCGTGAAGCTCTACCAAATGGCTCTACTGAACTTTCGTTTCGCTCCGACAGAAGCAACTAAGTTAACAACTTCTAGTTTTTGAAAGTGGAGAAACTGCCCCAGTTCGATGTCGTCCATCATAATTTCCTAGAGGTACCTTGCAGATTTGAAATCCTCTTGGGAAAGTTCGCCATACAGTGTCGAGATCCCACCAACGTCCTCGCCTTCATAAAATGTCCGGTAATAAGTACTGTAAATACGATCTACGGCCGAGCCCTATGCTTACTTGCTAAGCATGTGGTATACAAAAAGAGATAACGCACTTTTGGCCATACTCACTTTCCAAAGGAATCCTTATCGGAAACAAAAAAGTTGTAGGTAGAAGGAAAGAAAGTGAATAAATTCAATTTCAAGAATTTCCTGTGTTTTATATTAACTTACATTGAAAATTACATTCAATTCAATCAAAACGACCAATTCTATTCGCGACGAGGAAATGAACCGAATTTAATGGTTTACAATTGGTTGTATGAATCAGATGAACGTCAGCAAATGTACCGCTAATGCACGAAAATATTATAATGCAGAAGCCACAAAAGTCATTTAGGTACACAACACTGTACTTGTTGGGCCAATTTTATTTCATTGTAATGTGTTTTTTGTATTTTTATAACTCTATAAAGTTCGAAGAATCTAAATAAGTTAGATATGAGTTAAATGCCATTGAAAAACTTACACCCCTAAAAATCTTATTATAAGATGTAGATATAATACGCGATTTATAATAGTGAACCCGAGAGAGAAATATCTCAAACTTTTACAGCCATTTGCAAATTTACAAACTTAGACTGTTTCTAAGTTTGTAAATTTGCAAATGGCTGTGTTGCTTTACATAAAACACAAATAAAGTACGTGTTAAAACTATAAAATAAGTATTGATTTCAAGGTAATGAATGAATGACTAAGAACATTGCATGGAAATCATAGAATATAAATTATTGCAACTTGAGAAATGTCTTCTGTGCGTTATTTCCCAGATACGGCAAACTGTTGCAGTACAAAAATACAATTAGTAAAAAATACTGTGAAATTATCATACGTTTTGGATTTTACTTTAAAAATGAAGGATTTCCATACAAACTGTTATCCCCCAGTTATATGTATTTTAGCCCCTTAGGGGTTGAATTTCGAAAAATCCGGTATTATCCCTTGCCTAAGTCATAAAAGGAACCTCTGTGCAAAATTTCAGCTATCTAGGTCCAAGGGTATGAGCTGGGCGTTGATCAGTCACCCAGTAAGCAAGGCCTTATCTAGTATAGATGAACCTCCTACTCAATATTCCTACATGATTCGGAAGGCACGTTAAGCTGGTGGTCTCGGCTGCTGTCGAAAGATTGCAGTCGCTCTCAAGTAGGGTTTGTTGTTAGGCAGGCAACTGTAAAAATCTTGTGCCCAAACCAAACCTATAGCAGAATTGTCAATATCAAGACGTAATGCACCGTCCCCAAATAAATTGGAAGTAGGTTAGCAGAAATAAGAAGAAGACTATCAACATTAATAAATATTAAATAATTTAAGTTGTCCTAAGGTCCTTAGGTACAATGTTTGTCGAACGAACAGACGCCGCGCTTTTTCGTTAAGTGCTTTTTATAATTATTGCCACCTTTTGAACTACACTATTATTCTCGTCATGCGTGTCCTCCTATTGAAAATCCTCTACTGGTATAGTAAGTATACCTATTTGGTCTCTACTTACTATCGAGGAAAGCGAAGAGATCAAAACTAAGGCCAACATTACTAATAATATGAAGTCATTAACTCCCAGTATCTAATAGCTCTTATTAAGTAGGATGTCCATTATCGATGTAATGATCGAATAAATCTATACTAATTATAAATAATTCGAATTAAACTATGCCTTGCAAATTTGTATTTACGGCAATATGTCCATCAATTACTAGACGAACTCTACATTATTTATATCTGCCCCATAGATTTCTATCCGTGTAGGTTGTTTAGTAGTGCGCACGTAGGAATGAGGTTTTTATAGGTCTGCCAATAATCCAAACTTTAAATAACGGAATTGACGACCCTATATCAAATATTAGATGCATTATTTGATGTAGGATCGACAACAGATTGAAATAACGACATATAAAATACGTTTCCAGAACACTATATACTTAAGCTCCATAATTAATGAGCGCAGTGGATAAGGGAATGGTGGAACAATCGCTTTAAAGGTTGTAGCACACTTAGCAGCTCGGAACCGTAACGCTTCAAAAGTTTAAGAAGAGGTTAATAAGACAAAGCCACTACTTTCCTCTGCCGGTTTTTTAAGGTACTAAATAAGTGTGTTTGTTCCTCCAGCCTTACGGGTACTTTAATTTTTGCGATTTTCGACAATTGTGCCCTTGTACTACCGAAGGTGCGAATAATCTTTAAAGAACCCCACCAAAGAATTTGAATTACTTTCCAAAATTTTGAATATTTACATTGAATATACGTCTTTTCGGATTTATATATTCTCCAGATTGATCCAATGTTGACTATGAGTTCTTGGATTAACTATCCGTCTATCTTTGAGAAATAACAGGTAAACTAAACGCTTTGTTCAGATTTTGAATACCTAGAGAGCGAAGACATACTTTCGGCTTTATACTACCGAACTATACGTGCACATCAAGTTTATGATTGTGAAATGGGGTCGACCGCCGACCGCGTCCTGTAAAGTAATCAAAGTGCTAACGACGGCTGGCCGTGCCAAAAACGGCTGGCCAACATCTGTTAATATTGTGCTATAGATAATGTGTCATACTCATTAGGGCTAATCTTGAAATCGAGCATCAACAATGCATCGGTGAACTGTTTACAGACGTAAATAGAAGTCAATTGTGAAACATTCTAAATATTACCACAAGCTAATAACGTAAATCCAATGTCAATGTCTTTGAGACCGAATAATGACTATAGCTACATCTAATTTGTAATATTTAACGCGAAATTGATAATCAGAAGAAGAATTAATAAACATATCCTTGTTACCCATTAGGTATCTTCTGTAATTTAATATGTACATATTACCATGGATAGAATAAATTCGTCTCGAACCCAAGATATTTGCAATGTCATTAACGATCGTTTACTTAATATTTGTCATATCACTAAGAGATTGAGATAATTATACTACAATATTGTTTTAACTTTATCCTATCATTCCTTTATTCTTATTACGTGGTCTTATTTAATATCAGACTATTAAAGTAAATGCCTCATTAAATATATTTTCGTCTCATTAATGGAAACTACTCTTTGATATTTACTAGGTTATACATGTCTTTGTATTTGCTGTTCTCAATAAACGCATAAAAACTACCTGAACATGCCAAAGTAGTAAATCAGTATCAGTATAATATTTTAATTTCTTTATAATAAAAGAATTTCCACCTAAAGACTTTAAAGAAAGCATAATAGATATAGGTCGTGTATTCAGCAATTTTAAAAAATTGGCATAATCAGGAACATATTAGGCTATAAAAGTCAGGCCAGTTACAAAAGACGAAAACACATATAAAAGTATCGTGTAAAGGTAAAAATGTGTCCTAGAATCATTGCGTCAAAATTTTTGAGCAAACGAAAGTATTATAAGAATTTCTGTCCTTCAAATACCTAATTCGCTTGTGCACAAAAACCCAGTTAAATGCAGAAATAACAACAATTTCATTGTTAGAAGTAATTATAAATAAATTATCTCAATAAAACCCACAATTCGGATTACTTAAACGCTAAACACATATTAGGAAAATACTACTCTTATTTGGGTTATTTTAACTTTTAATGCCTTATAATAACAATGATAGGAAAATGTTTATAATGTGTGTTGGGTCATAGATAATAATTTTACTATTATTTATTTAGTTTAAATTACTACATTAACGCTGTAAAATCTTATACAAAACCTACCTAATAGATTAAACATTTCCAAAATAACAAAGCACCTTTACCTTATTGTGTAAACAATAAATACAATTTCCAAATTCAGAATCACATTTTGGAGATATGATATTTCAAATATTAGAATCACTAGTGCCTACGGCCTACATCAAAATAATCTATCTCAGTTCGATGGAATGTCAATAATATTGAGGATATAATAGTGTAATGAGGTGGCTCCTTGTTACATTGGCTTATTTCGCTTCAAATGTATCTAAAGAGTTTTATATCAAAATATCCAGGCTTGTTGTTCTGTAACGAAATTATATCCTTCGATTTTACCAATCACCAACAATCATTGGTTACCGCCCCGGGTTGATAAGAAGAAAAGTAAGATGACATAAGATTTAATTCTAAGAAACATATTCCGTCATCTTTCACATTCACATTCATAGTGAGTGTTGAAGTTATATATCCAAATACTTTGCATTATGGTACAGCTGATTTCTTTAAATATCCCTATGACAGAAACTGCTTAATTTATCACTATTTTGAGACGATAATGTAAGGGGGTAATGGTCTAAAACCTAGTAAGCCCGAGCTTAAGCCCAATAGAATGTTTCTGTAATAAACAGGAATTTACGAGTCACATCCCAAATAATACGTTATAATAGCATGTGTAGGTATGTTTATCCGTTATCTAGTAAACATAACACAAGTTCTTAATGAGTATCATAATGTGGATAAGAAATGTTATTATCATCTCTGTATCTTCATGTTCGTCAAAACAATTATTACGAAAGAAGTGAAAATAATAATGATGATATTTTCTCCAGATACTGTTAATTAAAACAGAATTATCCTTCTAAGTCAATGACAACGCTAAAATAGAATACAATTTCCGTGTTAGTGGGTGCAAATGACTCGGTCATAAAGAAACCATGATCTTAATCTTAAAAACTGTCAAATAAATGATAAGAGGAATCCTGTGTAACAGATAAAAAGGCATTCTAAAATTACGAAGATTGAAGTAAAACTAGCGAGGCCTTAAGGAAGCCTATGTGCTTATGCAGTTATGCTAGCTACTTTTTATTACCACCTTCATAGGTAAAACAATACGTTATTAAAGTAACGTTAAAAATCAAGTTCCTTTCGTAGTTCAAATTTTCGGCGCTTACTGTTCAGCTAAAATCACATTTGCTTTCCACGATATCTTTAAAATTCGTGCGAAGGCCACTATACTGTAGAAAATCTGATATAAGTACCCTAGAATGAGTTTGTTAGTTTTCGAGCTCGATCAAACGTATCATCTCTTTTCATACATTGCCCACTGTTTCTGATAGTTTACGCTAGAGGCGCTAGTGGGCAATGTATGTAAAGAGACGGAAGGGTACTGAAAATAGCGGCAACCTTATCTGTATCTTTTAAGTGTGGCGATCACTTAATATAAACATTGAAATCGCTTTAATATCATGTAAACCGGAAAATGCAGGAATACTAGGATAGTGCAACCATGAGGAAGATAATGTCGAGTTATAAGGCATCGAATTTCATGATTATTTAGAAGGAAGAACAGAGATAAAAGTCTTTGTTGAGACTCTTTGTTGAGACATAACACACATATTTGTAAGACATCAATGCTTAAAGGTGAGTAATATTTACAGTTTTGTTAATAAACTTACCCTAAAAATAGTCCCAAAATCTTCCCAAGACATTATGTATGATAACAAAATACAAAATTGAGAAAAATGCCAAACTCACATTGAAAACAATTATTACTAGATAACTTGTCCGATAGAACCGAATGGTGGATTGCGATAAAGCAGCTGATATCGATATCGTGATTGATAAAATTTCAGCAGTGACGGTAGCAAAGTAAATAAATTTTCGTTAATATTTTAATCGACGGTAGGAAAATGTCATGACAGAAACATCTCATATTCATAATCTTTTATCTGAGAAAACTTCTTCTGCCATACGGGTAATATTTTACAATAAAGATCCATGGGTCGTTGACAGATGCTTGCCTCTATCTCATTATTATCTTTCCATTTCAAACCGTTCTATGTCGAAGGAGTTCGACAGAAGAGTGTCGATGGTGTCTTACTCATCGAATGACGGCTTCTTCCTGTTTTCTTATACTTCCTTCAGTAAAACAATTCATGTTTGGAGATATTATAGAAAAAGATCTTGGATCAAGAACAGGCTTGGCATAGAATTTATCGCAAATGTACCCTTTTCTACTCTACTACACTAATCATCATCATCATCATTTCAGCCGAGAGATGCCCACTGTTGGACATAGGCCTCCCCCAAGGATCTCCAAACCGGTCGGTCCTGCGCTGCCCGCATCCAGCGGCTTCCCGCGACCTTTACCAGACCGTCAGTCCACCTACCAACGCTGCGTTTCCCGGTAGGTGGTCGCCACTCAAGGACCTTTCCGCCCCTAATAGCGTCAGATCACTACACTAATAGCCTCTACTAAACAGCTTTTCGTTGCTACTAATTCATTTTAATGTGTATAATATTGAAATACTTTAGTACGTTATTTTATTTATTGTGATTTAATAAGCGCCATAAAGTGCTGCGATATTTTAATACAATAATCCTCACCCAGATTTTAGTAAAAGTCGATGCTACGCAGTAAAAACAAGATCTGGATTTGTCCAATCATATAAAAGCTGATACCATTACTTTCTACTAAATTGTGCCGAGTTTTTTTTTCATTTTGTTTACTTATATGAAAATGGTATGGTAATATATAGAGAAGGTATTGTATTGATTTAACCTAAGAATTCGGTTTCATGATTAACATTTGGTTCGGAAGCAGTTCTTCGTAATATCAGAATTCACGTTTTTCGTAAACTGCAAGTCTTTGACAAACGCAAAGAAGAAAGAGAAATATGTATAATAACAAATTAAACGAAATAACAGCTAAAATTTCGATTGCCAATCACGTAGTCGAAAAATGATTATCGTCAACACCTACTACCTAATCCGCTTTGGGTCACAACTCACAAGTTGATGGAAAAATAAACATAGAACAAGGGCTTCATTTTTCACTCTAATTGAGTAAGTAAGTACACTCTGAAAACGGGAATCGATTGCAGACGTGTTTAATCCTGCGATGAAAGGATATTGATTTTGTGAATGTCAATAAAATTAAATTCAATTATGATAAACATTTTTAAAATAATTGATTAGAGAAATATGTGTCAACAAGTAGGTATAGCCTATTGATTATGTGATTACTTATTTATGTACCTACTATTAATTAGTTCATTCTATTGTTTTCTCTACTTAGAACTTAGAGCGAAATAGTATTGTAACTTTTAAAGATATAGATAATACAAATTATCGAAAACTAATTTCAAAGCGTGCAGAGATAAATGTGTCTCGAAACAAATTTAACAATTTTAATGTCTTAAATATGAAACTTGTCTCCTTCGAAAGGGGTCTATTGCAACTTAAAACTGCATGTAAAATGGAATAGCCAGTACCAAGCAAATATAATTGTTTTGTAATTATTTTAATGAACGAAAGATAATAATAACAAAGAAACAGCCACACACACACACACAACCAGTAAATATTAAATGTATCTCGTAGCTTTCTTTTTGAAGAATGCCGTGGTCGATAATTGCATTGGTATCGAAAAGTGGGAGTTATAAGCCCACCAGTTTTCGCAACATTGTTGTGTTGTGACCCAGACTTAATACAGTCGATGGTATCGTCATTCAAAAATTGTCTCTATCACCAAGTATTAAGGTGTGTCTGATGTGCTATTTTATATGGACATGTCGTAATGAATCCAGCGTGTATCGAAAAAGATTTTTAGTAATACACAGAGTTGTGCGAGGATAATCCTAATAATGTGTCCAAATCCGTATAACGCCTCCCACGGAGTTGTGAGGGTATTAATACGAATACACGTGAGCCATTACCCGCCGAGGATATTTTCGCTTGATGCGTGTGGGTTCGGATTTTGTTTTTATGGAAAAATAAAACTCAACTCATAACCAAAAGACCATACCTAATGTAAAGTTCAATTGGTCTCCTAGCAATTGAGTTAGATTACCTGAATGAACAATTAACCAGAACAATCAAGTCTGTTCTATCAATTTAGTGTAAATATTCGAATGGAGACAACTAATTGTTGATAGATTCATGGTTATTTCTACTATAAAGTTACTTTACAACAAGTGCTTGTTAAAACCGACTATAGACTTTTCGGTGTACTGTTCTTCGGCGGTGAACTCAATCTGAGCCAAAGAAGCCAAGTTAAATAAATAGTATTGGAAACGGATTTTCTCTTCTTTAATGCAAGATACGCACAATGATTAGCGTGCCTAATGATACACTGGTGTCGAGGTACAAATTATCTCGCGCACTGGACTGATATTTTTACGGTTGTCTGCAATTTTGCTATTATAGCATATTATTCTGGCTTTTGATTTTGTTCCGGTGTTACGGTGAAAATAAAGCCCAAATCAGAAGTCCTGTTCCTTTGCAATGATTTATTTGTATAAAAAAGGGTTACAATGAAGATGATACAAGGCAGTAGTCGATTACTATAGTTTGTAAAACCTTTATTATTAACCCTCCATCGGCGCAATAGTAAATGATTGGGCGCAATGCATCTGACAGATTAGACAATCAAAATGCATTGATTTCATTTAATTAATAAAACGAGAGATTAAAACAACAAAGACATTATTGATTAGGCCCTAATCAATAACGTCGGTTGGTTGGTTAAATCCTAATCATTAGGGTTTCAACAACGTAATTACAGTAACAAAAACTATCTTTTCGTACAAAAATAAATAAAAAAACAACAAAAATCGGTATTTTTGAGTTTTTATTTGAAATATACTCAAAACACATGTTAAATTAAAAAATAAAGGACGAGGTTTTTCTTTACAAAATAATAATAAAAAATTAAGGCTTTTTAGAAATATCTAGTCTGAATTAGTGTCACTTACAGGCGCAATCGGTCTGTAAGATTGTATTCTAAATTGTCACTAAGGGTAGATGTCATCATTTAAGAGCCATTTCACGTTTTTGCACGAATTTCGGAGATTTTGGAGTCCTATATCACAATCTTAAGGAATACCCAGATATTATTTAATAATTGATAAAAATAGGCCAATCTATGTTGTTGACGTTTAATGAAACAAAATTACTAAAACTTATTTGATTAATTTGTAATGTTCGATCTCCCACAACCGTTTTGCTGAAAAACATTCGCAGACTCAATTTCAAAGTCCTTATTCTATTAATAATGTTAAAATGATAAACGTAAAAAAATATAGGAATCATCGGACATATGTTCCAGTCGGTACTTAATGAAATAGATTCTTGAATTTCATTACCATTTATGAGTAAAAAAATAAATCATTTGGCAAATTTCTAACATTAACATAATAATTTCATCGCCAATTTTGGTTAAAATACATCGTAATAACTAAAATAAAATTATCCCAAAATAAAAAATATTCCTTCGACTTTTGATTTCTAAAGTTATTTGGTCAATATCAACAATAAACTTGTCAATATATTTATATGAAATGTGAAAGAAATTAGTATAAATCACGATGCACAAGCGTGCTCCGATTAGTCTGACGCGAGCGTCCGTCCAGGTAGGACCTGTGCTATTTTTTCCCGCGTCCCGATATTCGTTCGCTCGTATCGAGTAGTCATAATCATACTGCGACAAATAGTTTTGATCTATTTTGAGTTTTGTTTTTGGATTTAAGTTTTGTTACTTATTAAATATGTTGGTATGAATTATACTAGTAGTTTGTATAATAATAACATTCTTTTTATTTATTTATTTTTAGCTATGGGTCGCAAGGATAGTTATTACCGATGCGTTAAAAAAAGGAAACGCGATAATTCTGCAGCCTTAAAAAAAGCAAATAATTTATTTTTCAACTTGGCCGAAATAACGATATACTTAAGCAATATTATGATGTCCTGAAGCTGATTTGATGACGGAGCTGGAAGCTGGTTATAAACATACACATAAACATATCATCACGCTTTTATCCCCGAAGGCATAGGCAGAGGTGTTAACACCCATATTTCGGCAGATATGATTAGGTCCCCATGTAATAGGTGGCGAGCCTGTTGCCATGCACCGGGCACAATGTAAGGCAAGCAATATTCACAATCCTTACTTCCTTATAATATTATAAATGCGAAAGTAACTCTGTCTGTCTGTCTGTTAAGCTTCCAAGTCTAAACCACTGAACCGTTTTTGATGAAATTTAGTCCAAATATAGATTTGATCTCGGGAAAGGACATAGGCTACTTTTTATCTCGAAAAAAAGGTTGAATGGGTTGAAATAGGGGATGAAAGTATGTAGAAATAGCTAAGTGGTTTTCTTGTTACAATCGAAATCAAAAATATTGAACGAAGAAAAAGCGAAGCTATATAACACTGTGATTTTATATTATTATTTTATTTTACTGGTATTTGTTATGTTTGCACTAAAACTAATAAATGAACGTAACTCAAAAATATATATAATCCCAAAATCCTTGCCAATTTGTCTATTAAATTAAATCGTAAAACCACTAAAATATCACGGGATCGCAATGATATGCGTGGATGTATTATGGATAACGAAATTTAGTGAAAATTCCCTTGATACAAAACGCGACAACAAACTGATTTGAATATTAAATCACTGATATTTGCTTTATTTGTTGCACATATAAAACACAAATGTATACTATCCCGAAATCCACGATAATTCGTCATTAAAATGAACTCTTAAAATCACTAAAATATCACAGGATGGCATGGATATACGTGGATGTATTGTGAAGTAGTTTGACGTGATAACGTCTTATAAATCAACGAAAGCCGACTGCACAAAAAGACATGATTCTTTGTCACGTTCCGCCTGAGGAGAGTATGCAATCGAGAGCGCGGAATAGGCGATAGAGAAGCACGATCGGTATTTACGTTAACACGTAAAATTATCGTCCGTAAACAGACTTTACAGACAACCATTTTTTTCAAAAATATTCACCATATCAAAGCCTTTCGTAATATCTGTTTAAGATTAAATCTTTAGAAATCAAAAATATCTACAGATCAAGTAGATATCCGTGGATGTAGGTACGTGAAATCACAAACGTCATTTAATACTAAAGGGTAACGGCTTTTTTTTTAAGCAAGTGGTTATTTTAAAAATCCATATCATCTCACTTTTTTTTTGTAATATAGCTTTAAGAATAGAGCGATAAGTCATTGAAATATCTTGGGATCACCCCGATATCCATGGATGTAATATGGAATCAAAAAATTCACATTAGTTACCATAGCCATTTAACCAATAAAAAAAAAGTATCGGAGGAATATATAAAAGGAATATATAAAAAAATATGGTTAGTTATACTGACCGCTCCACCAACGGCATCTTCGATGTGTGTCAATGTGTGTGACGCTGTATGATATTTATTTATTCTTATTTTATTCAGAGTTCCCTACCCATAGGGAACTCTGAATAAAATAGGGTGCCAACGGGACCCGATTAATATGCCTCCGCTATGTGTCTGTCTCTCTGGCTATATCTCTTACCATAATAGGTAGGCACTTGAAATATTCACAGAATACCTTTATGCTTTTGTGGCCGCTATAACAACACCACCTTCACCCATCTCTCATTGATCAATAACTATTGTGCTGTAATACGTGACATGAAACACGGACAGTAGATAGGTCTCTATAAAAATATCTTTGAAACACATTAAATATTATGTACTAACCAATACAAAAAAAACAACATAAAGGATCAAGATTATTTCGCAGACGCGCAGTCTACTCACGCTGCCAAGTACGCGCACACAAGCGTACAGCGCGTTAAAAACCTAAAGTCGAGCGCTTACGATCGGTGAAATGGCTCTTAAGGAGGAAACTCAAATGGTTAAAAAAATATTTAGTAAAACAGACCTGCGCAATCTGTACCCTTAGTATGACTTTTGATAGTTTTCGAGCTCGATCAAAAGTATCGTCTCTTTTCATACATTGCCCACTGTTTCTGATAGTTTACGCTAGAGGCGCTAGTGGGCAATGTATGAAAAGAGACGATACCTTTGATCGAGCTCGAAAACTAACAAACTCATACTAGGGGTACTGACAGATTTATTGCGTCCGAACGGAGGGTTAAGATGAAAAATCAATTTACGGACCGTACCACAAGGTTGGCTAGACGATGCGGCGTGTGTGGGACGCACGCCTTGACATTAACGCCGAGCCTACCCACAAAAACCCACCGGTACCCTCCCAAGCCCTTTGTGGGGCATTTCGGGATCTGAGTACGAACGTACTTCTTGTCACCGAAACGTCCTCGGGCTGACCCGGTCCAACAAGCAGCCTGGCGACGCGCAGTTGCGGGATTGTGCGCTAAGCAATAATTATAATATGAGCTATGCTTGAAATATTTTTTTTTTTATTATTTAAGCCCATAACACCTGCAATAACAAGGAAAAAATTAACTTGGTATTTGCAGGTGCGTTGTCATCCTGAGGCTTAAGATGAAATGCCTTCCATGCCCGGTAATTACACTGGCTACCTTTCCCTTCAACCCGATACAGCAAACTTTTCACGGCTGAAATAGAAAAGGCGGTGGTACCCAGACGACCTTACATACAGGCCTACCACCTAGTAGATTCCCTCATCAAGTTCTGTCAATATGTAGAATGTAGAATTATCTTGTTGGTGTCTACTTAAAGGTGAACATCGTATCACCAAGCTATTCTAATCTTTGTAATAAGAAAAGCTCTAGGGTAGATGGTGAAATACTAATATCGGCAAATAACTCGGTGCCGCGTCTTTTCGTGACCACTGGTGTAACCAAGTCGAGAAAAAGGTTTACCAACTAATACTGCGTAATACCTGTGTCTAAATATTAATTACATATATAAATAGCACTCACCAAAGGCATCGCTGGCTTCTGCACAGGGGGTTGTGGCGGGGGTCCTCTGACTCTGTTATCGCTGGGCTGCCGTCGAATTGCAGGCCGCGCCGGCGGTGGTTCTCTCGGGGCTTCTCTCGTATACTCTCTAGGCGGCTCGCGAGCGTACTCTCTGGGAGACTCTCTAGGACTTTCCCTCTGTTCCCGTCCCGCTAACGCCTCTGACAGCGCCGCACTTAACGCTCCGATGGAGCCAGCGGGCTGAGGCCGGACTTTTTCTGGGGAAGACTTTGGTGGTTGCTGCGGCGGTGGGAACCGTGGTGCGTCGGTTTTAACTTGGCCATTTGGAGTGGTGGATCCTGAAATAATATTGGATCTTTAATATAATTTGCAAAACACTGTAAATTGCACCATAATATAATATTAAGTAAAACCCAAATGCGAAAATAACTAATGCAAAGAAACTCATGACACAAGCCACCTGCTGGCCCATAAAGTGCCTCTTAATGCCTCGCTTGAATAACCCTAATAGTAGGAGGTGAGTACAATTACGAGTTTTGTAACAAATAATTGGAAGAAGAAAGAAGGGAAATTTTGTATCCAAATTTCCTTTTTATCTTCTGAAATAAATAAACACAGCATGCGTTACCACACAGAAAAAGTAATTTTAGGATAAACAAATTCAAAGTCAAAAATATATTTACGTAACTATAGATAAGTAGATACCTAATGATATTTAAAGACTATCGACCCGAGAACGATTATAGCATAGTTAGCATTTTTTGAAAACAGTTATATAATATTTCTAAGTTATGTTAAACAGATATGAAAGTTAATAAATGTCACCCTAAGCTGCGCTGGTTATCGCGCTATTTACAACGTTTTTACCAAAACTAATTCGTAATCGTTTGCATACATTTTGACAACAGTTTGACAGCTGTCAAAATGTATGAATACGTTATTGGTCAGACCAAGAAATTTAGATGGAGTTTCTCCCGAGTTCTTGTTGCAAAAACACGTGTTGAGAGACTCCATTTTAACCTCAATCTACCCTACAATTGTCGGTTACTTTAATAAAATTTTCACTTGATATTGGCGCAATGCTTAATCTTTATGTGTCGCGATCGCCATTAGCTTAAAATAAGAAGAAGAAGAAATTTAGATATAGGTAAAGCTAGAAGCCACATTACCAATATTTCCCTTCCTAATTGCCCCTGTATGTATAGTACGGCGAGCCCCGTCTTTATACAAAATAACACAAATGGATGGCGTTTCCCATTCCCATCTTCCCCTGACAGGCTTTCCCCAAATGGGGGAAGATGGGAGTTTACTTGTCATCTTCCCACGATTGTGACTTTGGGGGAAGATAGGAAGGAAGAGCAAGGTGCATTTTCCCCCGAAATATTTTTTAATGGTATTTCGTGTTCTGCTCTTTATTTAAATGTACATTGCTAAGTACTTTTAAATCGTCAAAACCCCTACCACCATTTCGGGACGAAATCATTATTTTACTTAAATAATTATTAATATGCTGAGATCGATAAGAAATGGCGAAAGAAACTCCACAGCTTACAACTTCGTAATGATTTCAAAACATTTCAACTTAAAATATGACATTAAAGTTAAGAAAATTCCGCCCGCATCCAGCGGTTTCTCGCGACCATTATCAGATCGTCGGTCCACCTTGTGGGGGCCCTACCAACGCTGCGTCTCCCGGTCCGCGGTCGCCACTCGAGGACCTTTCTGGCCCAGCGACCGTCAGTCCTCGCAATGTCCTTCCTGCCCACTGCCACTTAAGGTTCGCAATTCAATACTCAATATTTATTGTTTCCAAAATTACATAGATGGTGGTTACAATTTTGGACCCTGCTGGGCACAACAATTCTTTGGGCTATATCGGTAAATTTGGTTCTCCTGCGGATCTCATTATTTCTGATATGATCACGCAGAGAAACTCCGAGCATAGACCTCTCCATTGCCCTTTGAGCGACCTTGAGCTTTCTTATGAGGCCCATTGTAAGCGGCCACGTTTCGGCTCCGTATGTCATCACCGGCAAAACACAAGTATTGAAGACTTTCGTCTTAAGACACTGCGGTAGACGGGCCGACAATATGCCGCGTAGCTTCCCGAACGCTGCCCAGCCGAGTTGGATTCGTTGCTTGACCTCTTTCTGGAAGACTTGCTCAGTAGGACTGTTTGTCCCAGGTAAACATAATGGTCAACAACTTTCAGTGTAGAGCTTCCAACCTGTACAGGAGTGGGTACATGGGAATTCGACATGATTTTCGTATTTTTCGTCTTGTCCATGTTCATTTTAAGACCCATTTGTTGGGACACTCTACAGAGAACGTCGAGCATTATACCCAAATCTTCTAAGGTCTCAGCCTCGTCTACGATATCATCTGCCAAGCGAAGGTGGGTCATATACTCGCCATTTTTGTTGATGCCAAGTCCTTTCCAGTCCAGAAGCTTAAACGCGTCCTCCAACGTAGCTATGAACCGTTTCGGCGATATAGCGTCACTCTGTCTTACCCTACGCTGGAGCTGTATGGGTTTTGAGTTCTGGTCCTGAAGGCGAACTGACATAGTGGCGTTTTCGTACAGATTTATCGATAGTCTATTTGGCACCTCTAGAGTAACTAGAGCACGGCCCAGGTCCCGACAGAATCGAAGGCGTTCTCATAGTCCACAAACGCTAAGCATAATGGCAAACTATACTCTCCGGTGTTCTGTATAAGCTGCCGCAGCGTATGTATGTAGTCTAAAGTACAGATAGTACTAAAGCCTTTTCGGAATCCGGCTTGTTCAGGTGGCTGGGAATCGTCATACCTGCGCGGGAGTCGACTTGTTATAACTCTCGAAAAAAGCTTGTAAATATGACTCAGGAATGTGATGGGCCTATAGTTCTTCAAATGGGTCCTTATTGCCCTTTTTGAAGAAAAGTCCCACCAAGCCTCCGTGCCATGCCTTTGGCGTTTTACCCTCGAGTATAATAGATTTAAATAGCCTCTGAAGAGCTTTTCGTCCACCTGCTTTCAGAAGCTATGCTGTAACACCGTCATCACCCAGCGCCTTATTGTTCATAAGCTGCAGAGCTACACTAATCTCGTACAGGCTGACATCCGGTATATCCTCGGTATAATGTCAGGTCAATTTGGCTGCAATGAATCGCAGGAGCGGACTGAGAGGATTTGCCAGCCCCTTATTTCTGCTAACTCTTGCTATAGCATGCACGCTCACACCTTCAGTTGGTATGCGATTTGTTACCTATTTTGATTTTTTTTAAATTTTAAAATAATTAATATCTCAGAAACAGTTTGCTTTCAGATCACTACACATATAAATCTTTTTTACTAATAGATTTGTATTGTCCTCTTCTACCTCCCCACTAATTACCAATCATCCTGTACGTATTATAGGAGTTAGCATTAAATTTAAGTAGACAAAAAGTGATTATAGTAATGATTATAGACCTTTGATGTAAAGAAAAATAAGTTAAATAATTTCGATTTAGTCCTCGAATTAATTTCTCAGAAATATATTATTCTTCGAGAGCATGTGCCCTATTTAGTTGCCTGAATGTTGTCTTGCTAGTTGTACAGATGGAATGGCTACTGAAGGTTAGACTACAAATCTAACAAAAAAATCTGATATTATTTTGCAATAAATATTCAATCTTAGGGTTTCCCAGAGATCCCAGGGGCGTCGTGAGGTGAGATAGAATGGATTTCATGTCTGTGTGATGCGAGCGGGTTGAGTGAAAATAAATGTAGAAAAAGAAATGAGAGATGCGATTTCCAAACTTGTACCCTGTTTTGAGAAGACACATATTTAAATAAATAAATACTCTTTTCATTTTGATTATGTTTTGTTTTTGCAGGTACTAATTGTAAATGCAAAAAAAATGCCAAATTATTCCTAAGGACGTCACAATAAAAATAAGTTTGGGAAACCCTACCATAGAGGTTAGATTCTAATGAGGAAAGTTAACATTTTGCGGTACCCTGATTTGTAGCCATCTGTCCCATATAGACTGTAATTACAAAATATTACCAACAGTAATATTTATGATTACTTAGTAGATATTTTATTAGTGGAAACCACTAATAAAAGTAAATAATGCAAATTAGGCAATAGTGAAATAACAGATAGACTTAATGATAATAGCTAACACATGTATAATTAAAAAGCTTTATCAAACAAAGCCGTACCTATAATCTTGTTAGAGACTTATCTCTGTTAGATTAGTGGGAATAATTTTACACTGCTAATCATTTTTTGCTGCAAAATGCATGGAATGATTACCTCAGTATATTTCAATTTTATTTTATGCTAGCTTTTTCATAATTTATATAATTTAGAAGTCTATTAAAAATGGTATTGGAAATTATTAAAAGTACACAAAAAGTCTTCTGTTAAAATTCAGCACTGTCTAAAGACAATACAAAAATAATATAATACAAAATATATATATTAATCTTCTATTTTGAATAAGATAAATAATAATATGTATATTGATAATTATATTGTTCATCACATAAAAATAGATAAGTACATCCTTAAATTACACATTTTCATTAATGAAAAATTCTTAATTTTAACTTTAAAAACAAAAACATCATTGGCATATGAAATTTATATATAGAATTCTCATAAACTTCATAACTTAAAATTTACATAGAAAGTCCTTAAAATAAATAACCAAGGATATGTCATACCAACCTGCAAATTTCCCTGTGGGTCTTAGCTTGGGCATACCACCGGCAAACAGTCCCCCGAGACCCGGAGGTGCTCCACCACCATTTTGCATCGGCGCCGGAGTTCTGACTCCATTTCCTACTGCAGGTGCATTACTAGGTGCATTTGGCACTTTTCCTGGTATATAAGGTCCACTTTTATCCACAGTCACAGTCTTTTTCAACCTTGCACCCTGTCTGATAGAACTCAATAACGCGTTTCTGTCGTCAGATGAACCACCCTTTGAAGATCCACCAAAAATAGGAGGTGGTGGTGGACCAGGTGGCGGCGGAGGGCCGGGTGGAGGAGGAGGCTTCGGAGCCATGTCTAGTCTATCTTCTCTGTATAATGCCACTAAGCCATCAGCTGTGAAAGACAATATTATTGCCACCGCTTTTTCAATAGTCCGTTTTTTTTTCAATAACCGTCACAGCGAGCAATCACAATCACACTAGCACGTGATGACAACACTCAGCACTCGATACGTCACTTCGATCCATGTTAATTTACATATAATACTGAGGAACCTTGTCCTAAAAGATTAATCATTGTAGGAAATACGTAGGCACTAGAAACTGTTTTCATCAAAGTAACTTCAAAATCTACACTTACATCTTATCTAGTAAAATAAGTGTACTGCAATTCAATAAGAAAGTTATCAACTGCAAATGTGTAATATTAAATTATTTATTTAAATATTTACAATGTTTTTAATTCACTTCATAAAAACGAGTGAACTCAAGCAGGAATTCGTCAAATTCTCACAAAATATAATATGGCGGAATCTGCTGTCAACAACTTTTACAGATAAAAAATAATAATGTTGCCACCAATTAAATAAAAAATTGTTATAGTAGATTGTTATCACATTCCCTGTCCACGACACCATTTGGAGTCGCGAATTACATACATTTTAAATGATGAACTATTGGATGACTTGTGAATTGCGATTGGATTTTGGTTTAGTCTTACGAGTTGGAAAGTTTTGAATGCCTGCAAATTTTGTAATTTAATAATACCTCGACAGTTCGTGAATATACGAAGAGTGACAAAGCCACGACTCCCCCAGGAGTCGCATTGTTTTTTGTTGTTTTATTATAGAAAATACTAAAATAATAACAAAATAATAATAGGAGTAAGTTCTTGAAGTTATCCATTGAAACTTGCAATACTCGTACGGTAATAATTAAAGGAAAATTTGGGATACATCTATTCTATTCTATTCTATTCTTAATTAATGGCATCGCGTCGCATTAAGCGTACGCATTTTGCCAATGTCAAGTGGAAATTTATATAAAGTAACAAAAATTGTACGGTTGATTGAGGTTATTAAAAATGGAGTCTCTCAACACGTGTTTTTAAGACAAGAACTCGGGAGAAACTCCTTGGGATACATCATAAGTTTATAATGTCTCGTATGAAACTGTCCTGATATAAGTTTGTCACTGTATATAGGATAGATCCAAAATTCTCTAAACATTTTCCTTTTCTTTTTTCTACTTAGTGAAAAAACAAGGGCTATAATTTTTTTTACTGTAGATTGTGGACATTCTAACCATGGAAATCTTGAACACAGCCGTCCACGCGTCACAGACCGACAGAATGTAGTCAATCGTATATATATATATATATATACAACATGTAAACTAAATAACCAACACATTGAATACAGGTGGTTTGGGATCGGCTTCCGAGTTGATATCAATTTTTTTTTTTTTTGAAAAAATCTAAAAGTACCCAGAAAATATTGTACATACAACATTTTCTGGGTACTTTTTTTTTCAAAAAAAAATCGTTTTTTTTTTCAAAAAAAAATTATTGAAATCAACTCGGAAGCCGATCCCAAACCACCTGTATTCAGGGTGTTGGTTATTTAGTTTACATGTTGTATATATATATATATATATACGATTGACTACATTCTGTCGGTCTGTGACGCGTGGACGGCTGTGTTCAAGATTTCCATGGTTAGAATGTCCACAATCTACAGTAAAAAAAATTATAGCCCTTGTTTTTTTACTAAGTAGAAAAAAGAAAAGGAAAATGTTTAGAGAATTTTGGATCTATCCTATATACAGTGACAAACTTATATCAGGACAGTTTCATACGAGACATTATAAACTTATGATGTATCCCAAGGAGTTTCTCCCGAGTTCTTGTCTTAAAAACACGTGTTGAGAGACTCCATTTTTAATAACCTCAATCAACCGTACAATTTTTGTTACTTTATATAAATTTCCACTTGACATTGGCAAAATGCGTACGCTTAATGCGACGCGATGCCATTAATTAAGAATAGAATAGAATAGAATAGATGTATCCCAAATTTTTTTAGTATTTTCTATAATAAAACAACAAAAAACAATGCGACTCCTGGGGGAGTCGTGGCTTTGTCACTCTTCGTATATTCACGAACTGTCGAGGTATTATTAAATTACAAAATTTGCAGGCATTCAAAACTTTCCAACTCGTAAGACTAAACCAAAATCCAATCGCAATTCACAAGTCATCCAATAGTTCATCATTTAAAATGTATGTAATTCGCGACTCCAAATGGTGTCGTGGACAGGGAATGTGATAACAATCTACTATAACAATTTTTTATTTATTTGGTGGCAACATTATTATTTTTATCTGAAAAAATCTAAAAGTACCCAGAAAATATTGTATGTACATACATTTTTAAAAAAAAGAGAAGATAAACAAACGCAAGAATTGGCAGTATGGCTTAGACCTTCGCCTGTCCTAAGAAAGGACGAATAATACTACTTGTATGTACATACAACATTTTCTAAGTACTTTTTTTTTCAAAAAAAAATTATTGAAATCAACTCGGAAGCCGATCCCAAACCACCTGTATTCAGGGTGTTGGTTATTTAGTTTACATGTTGTATATAGTGCACCTTGGATAGAAATCGGTGATGGTGTTCAATTCAACTAAACAGTTTGGTTGAACAAAAAATTGGTCGTGTACCTAAGCCCTTAGATAGAATCCTTTCAATTTAGGTGCTAAGCATACATTTTTAAACCTCTGGTTAACAAATATACCTATAAGCAGGGCCCGATCTAGCCATTTCGCCGCTCTGGACATAAGCCAAATACTAACACAACAAATTAGTATGAGAAAATTTTAATTTCTCATTTTTGCCGTCCTTCGTTTTTGGACATATTATGTCCGGTTGTGACCCCCCCCCCCCCCCCCCCTACATCGGGCCCTGCCTATAAGAATACAATGTGTGGCATACCAAAAATACATTAGTTTTGTATGTATGTACACAATATTAATAACACAAACAAAATTATCCTCTTAATTGCATGTGTCATACAATTACCCATTAAAGAATAAACAACTACTACCATGCCTTTACAAGTATTCTATTACTAACAAATATTTATTGACTTTATTGACTATGATTATAGTCCCAAACGGGGTTATTGAGAAGAACCTTAGGTCTCATTTATATACGATACTGCGGCCCCATTAAGCTTATAGTTAGCAGCTGACTGGCTGACTGTCTGCTGACTGAATCTAAGCAGCCGGCATATCGGTCACTAACTCAACGTTGAGTGAGCGGTGAACTATAGCGTATTAGCCACGAAGCGCTTGCGAGGGAAGGTATAGTTAGCTTCGGTAGTCGCACTCAATCCAACTGACCGCGTAATGAGCGAACTAAGCCGCCGACTGCGAGCATCGTTAACTGTGACTCAGCTGCTGACTGAATGAGTTCGCAAGCGAAACTTCACACGCAAACTGCTACAGCGCGTATTTTATACGCGCTATATTTTAAAAGCGCTGTATGGATACAACATTTTAAATATATGGGGAGGCGTACTAGGGTCTAATAGTCAACCGCTAACTGTGAAGCTAATGGGGACGGGGCCATAGTTACACTAAATCTGCATCTGGCAGTATCAGTCAATCAGTGCCTCAAAATGGTGTCAGGTTGCCAGCCTATCCGCCTATATAAAAGTGGCAACGTACCCAAAAAGCAATCAACCTTGAATGAACTTTCAAGCAAAAACCAACAATCAAGACAAATTTCACATTACTTACACTCTAAATAATAATTATCTCAACAGTTACTTACATCATCGTAAGTAAAATTACAAAGAATATTTTAATACCGTGTTTTTGTTAGTGAACGTCTATACACATATGATCAAAGAGTATTCATTATAACCGCGGTCTTTTATTGATAGACAGGTGTCATAAGTTAGACAAAGGAACCAATGTCATAAATATCATTTTTATCTGGGATTTTGATATATTGGAATAATTTGTTCCATGTAATCTGCGTGAAAAATGAACGCTGAACAAAATATTGAATATTTGTTTGACATATCTAAAACGGTGAAACATTTCTATGAAACTCCAGTGATTCTCATAACAAAACAAGATTATGCAGACAACGTATTTAACACAATGTGTGTAATACGCACAGCACTTCAAAAAAATGATAACAACGAAGTAATTGATGCTATAGCTGATTTCCATTTAAAGTGGTTGCACGCAGTTAATGAATTAGAAATGTTTAAAAAACGAATCAATGATATCACTAAAGAAGAAATTTTTCAACTAATTAGTTTTACCATTGATGCTATGGGTTATCGCTTAAAATATTATCAAAGATATATGGAAAAGTATCGGCCTACTTTACCTAACACCAGTCAAGCTAATTTGATGGCAGATATTGAAATAGTCGAGGAAATGCATAAGGACGTAACTCGTTTATTACTAGAAAAGCTGAAATGTTTTAGAAATTTTGTAGGCAATGATGAATTCAAATTAAAAGTTCACGAAGTAACGGAGGAATTACTACAGTGGTTAGACAAGATAAACGATGAACTCGCTTCAAATCTAAGCAAATATATGCACATTCATATGCCTAATTTGAGGTCAGATCTTACCAAAACTTTGCAACAGATTGTAGACGAGATACAGACATCATCATCCACGTCAGCACTAGTTTTATTGGAAGAATTAAAAAATAAAGGTCAGGATATAAGTACAATGATTAGGGGCACTTCAGGTCGAAATCTAGAAATCAGTAAAGTAGTAGAGAAAATTGAAATCTTAGAAGATCGTATACAACGATTAGAACATGAGCCATTGTCAGCAGCAGTTATGGCTTTAAAAAATAAGAAAGAATATTTGGAAAGGAGGCTATCTTCACTTGAAAACCTAAGAATTACCTTAAAATCGCTTAATACTTTAAATGATGTACGACTAGAAGATGTAACTGAAGAAGAACTTTGTGGGTGTGAAGATTTCTTTCAGTTTAAAATTTTTAATCATTCATTGCCTGCCGAGGAACGTGAACATCTTGTTACGGAATTATGTTATTTGTGGGACTTAGCAGTTTTTGGAGAAAGAAGTCACAAATCCATAATTTCTATTCTTAGTGCAGTTGATTTGAAAGAAGAATTCACTGATGAGCTAGGCACATTTTTTATTGATGAACATAGCCGCAAAATTTATAAACTATCCACTGACGACACATTGTATCAACCAAATGAAATCAACGAACTTGTTCCTGTAGCAGATGATCCGGAACATGTTTATTTTTACGATGAGTGTGGTCGATATTACATCGATAACAAAACTAGACAACGCGTTTACAAAGCTCACGCAACCGCTAGTGAATATTTGATGGATTCCTCAGGAGATCTGTTAAAAATAAAAGAAGAGAGGGATGGCAAAACTTTCTACTATGATAATTATGGTCGTTATTACATTAATAGTGAAGGAAAACACATTTATAGAGAAGTGGACAGCATAAGTGAATATGAAAATGACGGTTTGGGAAACCTTGTACGGATTAGAAGTCACTTGGATCTATTGGAGCCCTGTCCTGATGATGTTCAAGTAACAGAAGAATTTAAATATTTGAAAGAAACGGTTGGCCTTGCTTTAAGAAAATGTATTGCCAAAACTATTTTATATCAACCTGCTGACCCAATCAAATACTTGTCTAATGCTCTCATAAAATATAGAGAAAATATGGAGTTGCAAGACACAAGAACTAGAAAAAAACAAGAGTTGTATATTGAGCGTGAAATTAGGCTAGCTGAAGAAAGAGCAGCTTTAGAACGAGCGGCTATGGAAGCAGCTAAGCTAGCTCACGGTGGCAGTGAAGCAAGTTATGATTCTAATTTGTTAAAATATACTTCACAGCATCAAGATGATTCGTTTTCTGTGGGCGCAAGTGCAAGTAATGATTAATTTATTGTAACCGTATTTGAATCTCGTCAAGACGACGATGATTTTATTTAACATGAATTTAGTTTTGTTTCTTGTCTCATATGTAGGTATACCTACCTACCTATACTTTTGTTAGTAATAATTATTTATGAATTTTACCTAGATATCCGCCATAAAATGACAACACAGAAAAATATATATTTTAATTTACATTTTTCTTTGCATTATGCGTGTGTCAATGACTAAATTACTTTTATTACGTTGTCACATTAGGCTGCAGCACAACAATAAGCAAATTTTGGTGAGGGTATCACGCGGTGTGCATGAGTTCGTCTCAGTTTCATATCTTTTAGATAATGTTGATTCTATTAATGAGATTTAAATTCGCAGCAAAGGATTGGCACCTCTTTTTCTAATTGTAGCATCATTGTTTGTAACATAAATAATTGTAACATTGTTAATGGACACGTCACAGCGTGAATTTAGACCAACCTTAAGACAGATCAAACGGAAGTCAACTATACAATGTGTCCGGGAAAGTAGTACATCAAACTTTAAGATCGTGTTCTATGGACAATTTAAATCGGTAAAAATACATCAAGTTAGGGATCTTGCTCTCACCCTCGCCGAAATACAAGAACCTAAACATTTTTTTCATAATTTTTGACCTTTTCCTTGAAAAAGAAGTTCAAACAAGTACAAATTCAGTAGTTAACAAGATTAAGTATCAGTAGAATTGTTAAACATACACAAGTGACTGAGTGATATTTTAGTTAGAATTTTTTAACATTATATAGTTCATTTATTTTCTAAATGACACTAAGGCACCAAGCGACTAATTTGAAGGCTATAGCTAGTTTTTGCTCTTATAAATTGTTTGTGGAATATCATTAGGACGTGGAACATGCGATTGTAGAGAGCCTTCTTTATGTACCCAGTATTCTTCCAGTATTAGTACTTATAGGCAAGGTTCTCCACAATCCCACGTCATTCTAGTATATAGTATTTAAAGCTACTGTAGAAAACTGAAACTACTGCCTACTTTTCTCAAGGATGCCATTCCATTCCATATGAGAATCGTGTGTCAACTATCAATAGACAGCTAGATTCTCCGTAGGTAGAAAATGCATGTCAATTAGAAATCTACTAGCAAGTTTCGAATCCTGGTAGTGTAAAAGGTTTTTGCGATGAACACGAACATTGTTCACGAGTCATGGTTGCTTATATATTTATTTATAAAATATCTCGATTATTATGTACACGTCTCCGTGGTCTAATATACCTAAAACAAGTTCTTAATGAGATTATAATTGTATAAAAATGCTTACAAACTTGAGTCACGCTCAGGGTTGCCAGGTGTTCGGTATTCTACCGAACCGTTCGGTATTTTTTAGATAGGAGAGACGGAGTATGGCAACTAGCCTCGTTATGCTCCTCGTCCTGCCCATCGCACCCTATTTTGTTTGCCTTTTGTGCGCGAGTCAAAGGATCGGCAATACACAAGTGAGGAGCTTTTTTTTGGTCACTGTACGGTATTTTTTTGGAAAGACCTGGCAACCCTGGTCACGCTGTAAAGAAAAAGAACTACAGTCACGCTGTAAACATAGATTAATGAAGAAGGTAATTACGGCCTTAGATTATATACCTGGTATCTAATCTAAGCTTACGGCTGTAAACAAGAGAAAAATATTATCAAACATAAAAAAATATATATTTTACGACCGTACCTAAGAAAAACAAAGAAACGGCTAAAAAGTCGTGTCCTCTAAGCTATTAAATTAGTATTAAAAATATATTACTTAAAATAAATATAGTAGAATTTTAGTTTTTTCTAATGGCAACCGAGTCCGCGTCTACGATTTGTTTCTGAAAAGGTCGTCGATGACTTAGCGAATTATTACAAAATTACAAAGAAAAGTGTCGTTGTTATAGTGTGAATTTACTGTTTACGTATACTGTTTTAGTGTAAGCATATAAATATACACATCATGGCTGGTGCAATGTTATTTGAGAGATCTCGTCTCTCCTCGACGAACAGAGACGAAGACGTTCGCATGACCGACAAAATGGTTAGCACTGGCGAGCTGCCCGAAGATGATGAAGAAAACATAAGGGCTAAGGAACAGGGCATTCTGAACCTCGGAGAGAAGTACAAGAAGGAAGGCAAAGCCAAGGAATTAGCTGACCTCATTAAAGCGACCAGGCCTTTCCTTAGTCTCATAAGTAAAGCAAAAGCGGCAAAGTTAGTTCGGTCTTTGGTAGATTTCTTCTTGGATTTGGAAGCAGGTATCGGAATAGAAGTCCAATTGTGTAAAGAGTGTATAGAATGGGCAAAGGAGGAACGCCGAACCTTCCTACGACAGTCGCTGGAGGCGAGGTTGATCGCTTTATATTTCGACACTGGTATGTACACAGAGGCTCTTGAATTAGCCACAGCATTGTTGAAAGAACTCAAGAAGTTAGATGATAAGAATCTACTTGTAGAAGTTCTACTTTTAGAGAGCAAAACTTATCATGCTCTAAGCAATTTACCTAAAGCTCGTGCCTCACTTACTTCAGCCAGAACTACAGCAAATGCAATATATTGTCCTCCTAAAATGCAAGCTGCACTTGATTTACAATCTGGAATACTCCATGCAGCTGATGAACGTGATTTCAAAACTGCTTACTCATACTTTTATGAAGCATTTGAAGGTTATGATGGTGCAGATAGTCCCAAGGCCTTAACAGGTTTAAAATATATGTTACTGTCAAAAATTATGTTAAATCAGGCAGAGGAAGTGGCAACTATTTGTGGAAGCAAGGCTGCACTCAAATATGCTGGGAAAGAACTAGAAGCAATGCGGGCTGTTGCAACTGCTTCCCATAAAAGATCCCTTGCTGACTTTCAAGCTGCATTAAAGACTTATAAACCAGAATTGGAAGAAGATGCAGTAGTACGTGCCCATCTGGGTGCCTTGTATGAAACAATGTTGGAGCAAAACTTATGTCGTATTGTAGAACCTTATATGAGAGTTCAGGTTGAGCATGTAGCCAGTTGTATCCGTCTGCCTGTCCAACAAGTAGAAAAGAAACTGTCCCAGATGATTTTGGATAAGAAATTGAATGGTATTTTGGACCAAGGAGAAGGTGTGCTCATTGTGTTTGATGAGTCACCACTGGAGAAGACCTATGAGACTGTCCTGGAAACCATCCATCACATGAGCAAGGTGGTTGATACTCTCTACCAGAAAGCCAAGAAACTTTCATAGACCCATGTAAATTTGTTGTAGCATAAACTATATAATATCAAAATAACCATAAATTTTCAGTTCAAATGTTTGTAAAAGAAACTATTTTTTGAAAAATACAAAATTTCATTTGTGTCTACTGCAATGTTGTAAGCAAAATAGTGACGTGGTAAAATATTATGAAAAAAAAAATGTAAAATCAGTGAGAAATTGGGGAATAGCTAGAATGTCCATTAGGTGAAGTAAAACACCACCTCATAGCTATGTTATAAAGATTGCAACATTTTAAATTTGTATTAATTCTTTTTTTTTTTCATTTCATTTTTAACATAATCTAGTTGAAAATTAATAATTATTCTGTTTTATTAAGAAAAATAAAAGGTGTTCTCCAAAATGTTGTTATTACTTTGCTTTCCACCCACATGTTTATTTTGCAAGTCATCTTATTTTAACTGTTGGCAGAGGTTACAGTGATTCATTCCGTATGTATATGTATTTACAACTGTTGGGTGCAAGTAAATTAGGTTAGTTTATAAATATGTAAATAAACATTCCTTAGATTTAAATTTTAATTGTCTTGCTGATACAATATTTCTTTACAAGCATATATTATACTCGCATAGTCTTGTTAATTGCGACAGTTACCTTCAACTGTTTCCACAGGAAAATGTGGTTTTCATTGTGGCTACCAAATATAGAAAAATATCAGTTGTAGCCATCATGAATCCAAGTGTGCGTTCCCCCAGCAAAATGTTGTCAAAAACAGTCATTTAAATTATGTAGGTAATTAGTTGCCGAGCTTCTGAATTTGTTGCAAACTATCTTAAATTAGTTGCACTTATAGTTTTTTAGTTATTTAACAAAAACATTTTCTGCTGGGGGAACGTTACCGCAGCAAAACATTTTCTTTTTTAATGGGAATATTGAAATAAATATTAGCTATATAATTAGTAGTCTAGGCGGGGTAAATGTTGCGACTTATTTGGTGTTTGTTCTTTCTTCGGCTGCGCAGTTATTCAAGATTCTGCTGGGGTAACGTTTGTGATTTTGCTGGATCTCCAAAACGGTTAAGCGGATTCTTATCATCTTTTGTACATGACTACATAAGAATTTGTTTAATTAGTTGCGCTATAAAAAACACCTTTTTAATGCACCGTTCAAAGGTTATTTAATTAAATACAAAAACACTTCAATAGGTCCTAGCTCTTTGAAATAGAGCTTTAAAGATTTGCTTTAAACTTTATTTTGTAGCTTGTAACTGCCTTCAAATGTTTGTGAAGTTTCATTAGTATCCTGTTAGTAATTAAGAAATTATGATGAAATTAATTTCTCCACATTCACGGTCGCAATGCGCGCGGCGTTTTTTGGCCACTGTTAAACCTGTATGTGGATATATAAACCTAATGTTATATCAACAATCAGTTGCTTAGTTCAGTTTTATACCTGTAAAATTTCAGCGTAGTACATACAATATATAACGAGATAATAAAATAAAAGTCATTAGGAAGGGCAAGATCGCGGTAACCCGACCGTGTTTAGGTGGTGACAAAAAAGCGACCGCGTAGTACATTTAGGCTATCTTCTAAAATGTTTAGTATAATACACCTCATAAGTTCGGTACAGACGCGTACATGGTTGTTAAATACATAACAATAATAAAACTATCTACCATATCATATTATTATCTTTCGGTTTCGGCTACTTTACTACTTAGAATAAATTAGTCTCTATCTGAGGTCTCTATTATATGTACAATTGCAGAAACCAAGAATCGTCGATAACACGTCCTTAAGTGGGATGGGACGCAGGAGGGGTGCGCACAGGGGTACTTCATTATTTGCATAGCACAATAAACTTGAACCTTAGTCAGTAATTCGTCTTGTAGAGTGCGTGTGCGCGTGCGCTTTCTATTTTTGAAAATATATATCAAGTACTTGAGAATTAATCAATGTGTCTGTGTGTGTGTGTGTACCTACTTAGCGTGGATTAATTCTATTGAGGGCAATATTCTAAATTTGATTTTGCTTGTTGGTGTGGTGAAACATTTATGTAGGGTATAAGGAATAAAATGTAAAAAGACAAAATAGTTTTGTTGTTTTTTTTTATGTTGATGTAAGTAAATCTGTTATGCAAAATGACAGACGTTTGTAATGACGAGATCCAAGACAGCAGACGTGACTTTTTAGTATAGGAATAATTTTCGTAGTTTTCTGGCGTCCCAATTCCAAATACAGCATCTATTTCAAGATCCAAGATGGCGGACGTGACATTTTTTTCAGAATGTCAATATGGGTATCGTTTTCATGGTTTTCGGGGCTCCCGATTCCGAATACAACATCTATTTTGAGATCCAAGATGACAGACACGAGTTTAATACAAAATCGATATGGGTACCATTTTCGCGGTTTATGGGGGTCCTCGATTCCGAACATCACATTTATTTTGAGATACAAGATGGCGGACGCGACTATTTAACTTAATGTCAACATGAGTATCACTGCTTGGTTTACGGGGGATCCCGATATCAAATACAACAATTCTTTCAAGATCCAAGATGGCAGTCGCGACTTTTTAACTTAATATCAATATGGTTAAGTATTACTTTCGGGGGTCCCGATTTCAAATACAACAACTCTTTCAAGATCTAAGACGACGGACGCAACTTTTTAACTTAATATCAATATGGGTATAATTCTCGGGGGCCCTGATTCCGAACAAAACATCAACTTACTACAAATTACAACAAAATACAACAACTCTTTCAAGACCCAGGATGGCAGACGTACCTATTAAACTTATCGTTTTAAACGTTTTCGGGGTTCCTGATTTCGAGTACAACATCAATTTTAGATCCAAAATGACGAATGCTACTTTTTCACTTATTATATAAATATGGATGTCATCTTCGTGGTTATTTGGGGGTTCCGATTCCAAATACAACATCTATTTCGAGATCCAAGATGGCAGACGCGACTTTTTAACATATTGTTAACATGGGTAACGTTTATGTTATAGATATTAAAAAGCCGCGTTCACTATCTTGGTTATCTCTTGTGTGTTGTATTCGTAATAGGGGCCCAAAAATCCCGAAAATATAGACTCTGTAAAAAAGTCTCTTCCGCAATCTTAGATCTTGACATAATATACTACTTATAACAAAATAAGGGCCACCCGTAAATTTGTAAAATAAATAAACATAACTCTTGTTTAATGTTTGTATGAATAATCTCAAATTTTTTTTTAATTCTTTATCAATTTAATATAAAATAACACACTTTAAAAGATTTGAAGATTTTAGAAGATTTTTTAAAAGATTTTGAGAGACACAAAAACAGGAAACATTAGGCTTGGTTTTAAAAAAACATTCAAAATGTAGATGGCCCTTATTTTGTTTTGAGTAGTTTGGAATCGGGACCCCCGAAAATTGCGTAATTGATCCCCATATTGATATCATATCAAAAAGTCGCGTCCGCCATCTTGGATCTCGAAATAAATGTTGTATTCAGAATTGAGACCCCTGAAAATCACGAAAACGATACTCATATTGATATTTATATTAAATTTAAAAAAATCGCGTCCGCCATATTGAATCTCGAAATAGATGTTAAATTCATAAATTAGAAACATTCGATTTTTTTTATTCAAATGCTTAGATTAAAGCAAAAAAGGGTTTTTTTCTTTAATCAAAGTTCAAAGGTATTATTATATGTAGAAAAAGTTCAGTTGCAAGGTTTGGCCCGAACATACACATGTATTGCAAATTGAATTAAACCCTGTAAAAGATAGTACCTACGCTTAATAATTATGCGTGATTAATGTTTTCGCCAAAAGTCCGCCATTTCGCGTTTATCAGATTTACGGCAAGTTAAAATAAAATATTCTTGGAATTACCTTTCTTCTGTGCCTGGAAACTGATGAAATTTTATATTGTTACCTAAACTAGATGATGACATGCAGTCTCTTATAGTACATGTAGTATGGACCATTTTTTAAATATTTTTAACCGACTTCAAAAAGGAGGAGGTTCTCAATTCAGTTGGTATGTTTTTTTTAGCGACACCCTTGGCCAACATCTCCCAAACGAGTGTAAGCAGTTCGGGGGCGCCGTTGCGCCCCACCCGTCCCGCAACGCCCTCACGATTGTCCTGTCTAGACGCGCTCGTCGGACGACTGTAAGACTTCTATAGACTGTGCTATAAAGTTGCATAATGTGTTTACAAAAATAGTTGCAATATTATTATTAGTACCTACATTTTGTTAGGCACCTAGCTGACATTGTGCCTACATAGAGCATAGTGCATATATTAGAGATGTGTAAGACTTAAAAACTAAATGTATTACTTAATTTACATACTTATTGCTTAAAAGCCAATATTTTACCTCAAATTGCGTACCTAATTATTACCAGGTATTTATTTCCACATGCTCGTACCTAGTAAAGAAATGTAAGAATTTCATATTTATTTATTGAATATGAAATCAACTCGTTTAATCGAAATTATTATTACCGGTCAATAAAAATTATTGATGAAAACATTTAGTTTTTTTAACACTTATGTACACATCTGTACTAAACTTGTAACACTATCCTGCATATTTTCGAAGATAGCCTAAATGTACTACGCGGTCGCTTTTTTGTCACCACCTAAACACGGTCGGGTTACCGCGATCTTGCCCTTCCTAATGACTTTTATTTTATTATCTCGTTATATATTGTATGTACTACGCTGAAATTTTACAGGTATAAAACTGAACTAAGCAACTGATTGTTGATATAACATTAGGTTTATATATCCAAATACAGGTTTAACAGTGGCCAAAAAACGCCGCGCGCATTGCGACCGTGAATGTGGAGAAATTAATTTCATCATAATTTCTTAATTACTAACAGGATACTAATGAAACTTCACAAACATTTGAAGGCAGTTACAAGCTACAAAATAAAGTTTAAAGCAAATCTTTAAAGCTCTATTTCAAAGAGCTAGGACCTATTGAAGTGTTTTTGTATTTAATTAAATAACCTTTGAACGGTGCATTAAAAAGGTGTTTTTTATAGCGCAACTAATTAAACAAATTCTTATGTAGTCATGTACAAAAGATGATAAGAATCCGCTTAACCGTTTTGGAGATCCAGCAAAATCACAAACGTTACCCCAGCAGAATCTTGAATAACTGCGCAGCCGAAGAAAGAACAAACACCAAATAAGTCGCAACATTTACCCCGCCTAGACTACTAATTATATAGCTAATATTTATTTCAATATTCCCATTAAAAAAGAAAATGTTTTGCTGCGGTAACGTTCCCCCAGCAGAAAATGTTTTTGTTAAATAACTAAAAAACTATAAGTGCAACTAATTTAAGATAGTTTGCAACAAATTCAGAAGCTCGGCAACTAATTACCTACATAATTTAAATGACTGTTTTTGACAACATTTTGCTGGGGGAACGCACACTGAATCCAATACAAAATGGAAATGTTATTTAGTTGTAACTACTTATTGGCCTAGAGGTATACATTATGGATAGTTTAGGTAGGATATCAACTAATTAATAGTTGTAACTACTTATTGGCCTAGAGGTATACATTAAGGATAGTTTAGGTAGGGTATCAACTAATTAAAAAGAATAACTAAGTTTATAAATTTAAAAATATATTTATTGAGATAATCGTACAGTCATAACATTGTTACACACTTCTAAAGACCTAAAGTTTTACCCAATAATACCCATATTTTCAAGGAAGTAATATTTATCACAGAGAAATCTAACATTTACTAATATTTTCATCCCACCACCTCGGAAAGTGTAATTTTGCGCTTCGAAATCTGGCTGGAAAATTCTATTTTATTCGCTTGAGCGGCAAAGTAGATTTGAATTTAGAACATCACATATAATGAGTACTCAATATAATTGTAAATTCAAAACGTCATTAAACCTATTTAATGTAACCTCTATGGTGCCAAATTTATGATTAGAATGAAGATTATTTTGTCATTTCCTCGCTGAGGTGGGATGAAAAGTTACGTATTGCACTCGAGTGGAAAGATTTTTCACCTTGTGCTCGTTTGTTTCCCTCGCTGACGCTCAGGATTCTAATTTAGAATCACTCGCTGCGCTCGTGATTCAACTTTAGAATCCTTCGCTTGCTCGGTCATCCAAATCGAGCACGCGGTTAAAAAGGAACTTTCCACTCTTGTATAATAAATAACTATTATTTGTTTATAGTAATCAACATTAAACATTATTTACCTAGGTACTATAAATGCTAAAATACATAAGCCCGAGTAGGTACTACATATTATTTGACCCGTTAGATTAGATGACATCATCGTAAAAGTCAATGGCCCGCCATTTGCGCATTACTTTACAGGTAAGAGAATACCTAATAAAAATGTAAACAAACAGCCAAGAAATTTATAGATAAAACTGAAAGCCATAACTAAAAGAGTAGACAAAAAATGACCTTGAAATTTCTTATTAACCCTGTTCTTTCTATCCACTAGAGCACGTGTCACGTGACCGTCTAATTAATGCTCTGTGTAATAAATCATACATACGTACGTCATCGATATTACTTGTGGGGAGAGTTAGAAAGGGACAGGTAGGAAACGAAAACATTGAAAGATTACTTGGAGTCAAAAATGTTTTCTTTACTTTTTTATTGGTAGTGTGGCTTACAGTTTTACCTAGTTTCTTGTGAACAGCCGAAGACGCCTCGCGTGACGTCAGATGACAAAATATCAGATATCAGACTGACAGTTGTAGACTTCTTCTTTTAATTTTATGGCGTACGCGACACAAAGATTACGCATTTTTACATACCTATAGTAAGAAAATTGTACGGTAGAATGAGTTAAAAATGGAGTCTCTAAACACGTGTATTTACAACAGAACTCGGGAGAAACTTCAGTTGTAGACTTGAAAGATTATCAAAAGGCCCAATCTGGCATTATGGGCCAAATAGTGACAAGTGTCACCTATAGCCTGTCGCCTACATAAAAGTAAGGAACTAAACCTTCAGTGAATCAACCAACAAGCTTTTTAGGTTAGGTTTTTTTTATATTATTTGGTTGGCACTGCCCACTTGGCAGAAAAGCATACGGCATATGATCAGCAGTCACCGTAGGTAGCTAGCCTATTGGGCTCCACGTCCGGAAACCTCCAGGTGGCGGGCCCTTGTAACGTGGTGGGGCCGTCGCAATTTGTCCTTTCCGACCTGATAAGTGTGCTATGACCTTAAAGGGCGCGGTTATTTTATACCGCAAGCGCTGCGGAAAACCGAGCCGCAAGCAGTATTTTTTCCATACATTTTAAGCGACGATTGCCTCTGCGTCAAACGCAAAAAAATATTAACGGAACTTTTTATATCGCAATGCGTTTTCAGCAGCGCTTGCCGCATAAAACTATCGCGCCCTCAAAGCGTAGGTATATTAGAGCGAGACAGATAGGCAACGAGACCATTTCACGTACACACAGGTTTTTACTAGCAGAAACGTCACTTGTCTAAGAAACGAACCAATCACAGAGCTCTATTCAATGCCATTGCGTTGAATCTGGTGCAAGACTGTCCAAGATCTCAGAGCTGCCCGACGTTATTTATTTTCTCAAAGATTAAATGTGTGTAGAGTACTGCTTCTATGTACAGACAACAGCACGTTGGGTTACCACAAACTGTCAAATTTTCCCAATCGATTATGCACTTTATATTGAATAGTAGGTTGAAAATCGTTTGGAAAACTTTGACAGTTTTGTATAGCCCGACGTGCTGTTGACTGTACGTTGAACATACGCATACATACAGTTGGTTAGACGGCCAATCGATAGATATCAGGTGCTAAAGATGAAAAATCGTTCACTCAAATTCTGAAAGCTGATTTTTATACAGGGTTACAGGAAAAGTCGACCTAGATCCGTTAAGGGCGTGTAGTACACATCATTTCTGAATGATTTCACTATGGAACCCCCCATCCTAAACTTAACCGTTTTCGAGATATTCGTGTTTTAATTTTTTTTATGAAAATGCCCATTTTTTCGGCTATTCAATTGAATATTTTGAATTTTTTTGATTCTAATGATTATTTTTTTGGTTTTTTACATGAAGAATGAGATGGTTAATGACCTCAATGACTAAAATTGCACGTAAGTTAAGTAAATAGGTCATTGTAGACGATCGAAACTTAAGAAAATAAGTACAAATTATAAAAAAATATTTTTCTTTTCTGGATATCTCAAAAAATTATCATGGCACTTGCTCTGCACATGTGCTTAAAAACATCTACATTTTATCAGCTATCCAACGAGGTATAACAACCTAGGGTTGTATTTAAACTCATAGAAAAAAACATAGTTGAAAAGGTTCAGGTAGTAGGTCTAACGGGTCCCTCGGCTATTGTCCTTCAAGTTAATCCGGTGCGTGTGAGCGAGACAACTTACGATTTATGCAGGTGAGAGTGAGAAAAATAATGTGCAAAAACAAGTTTGGGGATACAACATGCCCACTGTTTTGTATTTGGTCGTATGTTTGCTTGCCATCCATTTTAGTCTGCTCATGCGATTCGTCCATGGTAGATGCGAATTATTGTGCTTTCGGATTCCTACACGACTTGGCTTTGTTTCTGGACTGATTTTTCTAACTGTGACTACTGTGCTTGTTTACTGGACTCTGATTTGTGCTTGTGATACTGGACTGTTGAAAATGGCAACATACTCGAACGAAGAATATGCGGATATGATTATCTGCTACGGATACTGCAATTGCGTGTCCGCACAAGCTCGGACTGAGTACATACGACGCTATCCCGACCGTCGAGTACCTGATGTGAGCGTTTTCGACGGAGTTTACCGACGACTTCGTGAAACTGGCTCTGTTTTGCGACGACGTACGGACTTAGGAAGACCGTGTGCGAAATAGAGGTGGACACGTAGAACATGAACTATAAAATTTTGATGATGCTGAACTTAAGCTGAAATGATGATGCTGAACTTAAGTCAAATTAATTAGATTAAATAAGCGCTATTTATTCTGACTGCCCCATGTAGCCTTAGAAACTAAGTTTCACGGTTAGACCTACTACCTGAACCTTTTTAACTATGTTTTTTTCTATGAGTTTAAATACAACCCTAGGTTGTTATACCTCGTTGGATAGCTGATAAAATGTAGATGTTTTTAAGCACATCTGCAGAGCAAGTGCCATGATAATTTTTTGAGATATCCAGAAAAGAAAAATATTTTTTTATAATTTGTACTTATTTTCTTAAGTTTAGATCGTCTACAATGACCTATTTACTTAACTTACGTGCAATTTTAGTCATTGAGGTCATTAACCATCTCATTATCCATGTAAAAAACCAAAACAATAATCATTAGAATCAAAAAAAATCAAAATATTCAATTGAATAGCCGAAAAATTGGGCATTTTCATAAAAAAAATTAAAACACGAATATCTCCAAAACGGTTAAGTTTAGGATGGGGGGTTCCATAGTGAAATCATTCAGAAATGATGTGTACTACACTCTCTTAACGGATCTAGGTCGACTTTTCCTGTAACCCTGTATATGTTATTCAGGGGGCTATTTCAACACAATATACAATCATATAGACAAATCCATCCGAACACAATATTCTATAATATAAATGACACAAAAATCACTACAATTTTCTATAAACAAACTGCTGTTTTTAAACGAAATTGATTCATCAAAGAGTTATGAGGTAACAATGTTTTTTGGTTATGGGACAAGAAATTTATAGGTAAGTCTGGAAGCCACGCTGACAGTAAAAAAGTGAAGACAACTTTTTTGACCCCCAAGTAACCTTTGAATGTTTCCGTTTCCTGTCTCTTTCTAACTCCCGCACAAGTAATACGATGACGTACGAACGTATGACGTATTAGACGGTCACGTGACGTGTGCTCTAGTGGTTAGAAAGAGACAAATATGATATAACAAGTTTCAAGGACACATTTGTTGTCTTCACTTTCTTATTTGTAGTGTGGCTTCCGGTTTTACCTATAAATTTCGTGGTATGGGAGGGGAGGAATTTTGTCCCTTAGGATTTGTCTGGCTCTGGGATCTTACTCTATAGCATCCTGGATGTTTTCATCGTGTATCACCATGAGCCGAACGAAGCTATCAAACTGCGTTATTCCTCCTGTTAAATTCCTCAGTATCATCAGGCACGTCCCACCTGGGGTTCCAAAAGCCGTCCGGTGTTTTCGGTCGACTCGGGTTGTTCTTGCCGCGATGCTTCGAGCACTCGTCCATTTTCTTCGCGAGCATCTCCAGATTGTCCTTGTAGAGTTCATCGTAGAACTAAGAGATTTAAAACGCATAGATTATTATTATGTAGGTACCTTAAGTCACTAAAAGCGTATAATTCTCAGCCTTTTAACTTCATTAAAAGAACCTATTAATATTTTTAAGACTTCGCCGCGTCGGGGATCGCTAATCCATACTTTAAAATTATCAATATTTTTTTTATATGAATTTTGGTTTCATTTTATTTACTTACTTAATTCTTGTTAAATTACTCGCGGACCCTAATTCCGATAGATAGCTTAAAATTACATTTTTCTTGCATCTTATTCAAGAGAGCTGATGACCTTGAAACGCCTGAACAGATATCCATGAATTGTAGCTAAGAACCATCCCGATTACATCAGCTTTCGAACAAAGAAAAACCGCATCAAAATCGGTCCTCTCGTTTAGGAGCTACGCTGCCACAGACATACAGACGCAGATACACAGACACGTCAAACTTATAACACCCCTCTTTTTGCGTCGGAGGTTAAAGTAATTATTTAGACAAATTTAATAAAATGTCAGTAAATAAATCCTTGTCTCTGCAACATGTAATTTAAATAACCAACATCCTGAATACCCGTGGGTTGCGCTTGTTCCCAACGAGTCACACTGTAACCTGTAACACTGTGACTCGTTGGGACAACTTTGTAAAATAATTCCCAACCAGTCACACTGTAACACGTTGGGACAATTTCTATAAGAGGTTACTTATTATTATAAAAGATTATTTACCCTAATCATGTATTATGATTATGATTAAATAGTATGCTAAACATCTCCTGCATAGTCATGGTAGCCTGGTACTTCAGGTTGGAAACATACAGACTGAAAAGTTCACAATCCCGCATTGATGGGGAAAGTCGATAGGGATTAGTGGCCTGGAAACAGTACCTATATCTGTTTATCTTAAATAAAAATCATTTGTTAAGTGAGTAGTATTCGTATTTCGTAAATTTCGAAAAGGTCTCCCAACGTGTCACAGTGTGACTGGTTGGGAATTATTTTACAAAGTTGTTCCAACGAGTCACAGTGTTACAGGTTACAGTGTGACTCGTTCGGAACAAGCAGTGGGTTGGGATCGGCTTCTGAGTTGATTTCAATAAAAATAAAATAAAAAATAATACGAATTTTTTTTTAAATAAAGATTTTTTTTATTGAAATCAACTCTGAAGCCTATCCCAACCCACCTGTATTCAGGCTGTTGGTTATTTAAATTACATGTTGTATATCAGTTATCCTCTTTATCCTATAACCTGTTTAATATGCAACAGACATTTTTCTAGTATTTTCATTACCATACAATAAGATTCCCATACAAATCAAAAATAAAATGAATAATATTATAAAAAAAAACATCTCACCTTTCTGCACTCATCGCAACTCCAACCGCGGAGAGCGCGTTTTTCAAATTTCTTTCTAACTGTTGGCTCTTTGTATAAAGGTTCATTGTTTTCGGGGAGTTTTCTGAAACAAAAACATTAACATTATTATCTAAATTACTCTCGATTGAAGATTTTAAAGTAATTCATGGTAAAATGATGTTGTTGTGAAGACTAGTTTGAAAAGCTTTCATCAAAAATCTTTGAGGTTAAAAAAGGTTTAGGTACTTATTTTTTGTAAATAAAACAATATTTCCTGTTAAGAAAAGTTTTTATCGTTAATATTTAGTGTATTTCCCCCATTCCATATAATGGCTTCTTTTTCCAAGCCAACTATTTTGGTGTGCAAATAACGACTGTTGTATTTTCTAGTATAAATAATATGATGTAATTTCCTTTACCTCATTACTTTCTCCTCTGTGGGTTTAATTTTAATCTGGTCCCTGTGTAATAGTGAAATACTAGAGTCTGTGTCGATGTCCGGAGGCAAGTTGTCTATGTTTTTATTTTCCGCGAGGGGTCGTTTAGATGGGCTGTAAAGAATGACGAGTTGCTATTATAAAATACAATTATAGAATAGTTATTTGTTCAACAAGTGAACAAAGTTATTTTTTGCCGCGAGTGCCGGTATTAAATCCCGCACTTGGCCAGCGTGGTTGACTAAGGCCTAATCGCTCCTAATGTGGGGTAGGCTCGAGCCCCTCGGTGGTGACATTATATGAGCTGTTGTTGTTGAGTGAAATAGTCTACAATTGAATGACGAACATAGTGAGTGATTCATAAACAGACTACTGAGCGCAGCGAGTGATTTAAAAGCACGACAGAAAAAAAATTTGCTCTCGTGTGAAACATACAACTTTCCAGCTCTCCAGCGAGTTGATTGTTATAGGTGAAAAAAACAAGGCAATACTTTAATACACGTTTATTAGCTTAAATTATTGAAAATTTTAAGTAAGATTACTAAAATAATTTAAATTGAATGTAACGTATTGTTCAGAGCTCGCAGCAAAATGCGTTTTTCCTCCGAGATTTTACGAAGCGAAAGAGATCTTTTGGTGCTGGAGAGGTGAAAAGATAATTATACCAATATTATTTGATAACTATATTTGAAGGTCGATTTTATTGGATGGGCTTGTTTGAGGTGTGTTTAAAAAGAAAAATATCAAGCGATATTCCGCCGCGAATTTGTATGAAGTTTCGCAGCTGCCACGAAAGCGGAATCCGCGCCATTATCGCCTGGGTAGGCGGTCTCGTTTCTCTTGATATGCGAAATAAATTTCGGCCGTGAGTTTCATAAGTGTACAAATTATACCTAAATGAATAAATAAATTTTTACTTTGACTTTTGGACGGGGCGATTCATCGTTTCGACCAATCTGACGAAAATCGTAACGATCGAAATGACGGATCGAAGATCAATCGTACCGTGTTATGTGGAGGTTTAAGCCCACGCCCTCGGCCCGCTGAATAGTTGAGTCATTGCATTCGTAGCGGACGGGTGTGATTACGAGCATGCCGAAATCAAAGCATGATAAAATAAGGGAGAAACTTAGAATTAGTCAAGTTTCGCTGGTCGAAATTGGCTAATAGGCCTTACTAATACTAGTCGTCCCGGCCACGCGTTGCTGTGGTAATATCATACTACTGACCTATACATTGTATCTGCAGTAAAAAAAAATATGACTACTTATCAAGATAAAAACTGTCCTATCTGTCAAGTTGGATCAAACTGCACACGGTGTACAAATTTTATTAAAATCGGTTAAGTAGTTTAGGAGTCCATCGCGGACAAACAACGTGACACGTGATTTATTGATTATATGTAGATTATGAAGAGGAAAGATTTGTATGTTTGTAACTCAGACCAATAAATTGGTCTGAGGTTTGTAACGAATAAAATACTACTAGACCAATTTTGATGAATTTTTGGTACATATTATAGATTAGATGTTAGGAATCCATAAAAGCTGCCTTTCATCCCCTAAAGGAAAGATTTGTATGTTTGTTTTGCTAGGGCCGTACCAAATTTTGTCAAAATAGATCCATAGTTTTTGAGTTTATTCGTTTCAAACATACAAATCATTCAAAAAAATATTTAAAAAATAAAAATTAACCACCCGTGCGAAGCCGGGACGTGCCGTGACGCAACTGGTCAATAGTGACAAAAAAGTAGTTACATAAACTTCTATTGTAGCTCACCTCAGACGGTTCTCATGGTTCTGCTCCAACATATCAACATGCTGAAGGATCGACAAGCTCGAAGTTATTTCACAGTGAGTTTCGTCTTCATATATCTGGCTCATTTTTATCTGGGAATTTTCTTTAACGTCATCCTTTATCCTAGAAAATATTTCCCCTTTAAATACACATCTTCTTAATAAAGCAATTAACTACGTAAGTGTCCTCTTTAAACTTATTTTATTCCAAGTATGGTGTACTCAATTAAGTACAGCGAAATAATTGGAGCTTTACACCAGTATTCACAAACATTACTATGAGATCACTCGACTCTTGGATAAGAAACGAACCAATGACATCAAGGCCATTGCGTTGAATAGAGCTCTGTGATTGGTTCGTTTCTTATCCAAGTATCGAGTGATCTCATAGTAATGTTTGTGAATACGGGTGTTGATGTATTAGAAAATGAGACACTTATTTGAATTTCTAATTGAATTTTTAAAATGTATTATAATTAAAAGCTACCGTCAGGTATTTCACTGTACTCGATTGGGTACAGCGCAGCAAAATGGATACCTGGCTGGTTTTAGTAGGTTGATCGACTCTTCTTTCACTTCATTTTCGACAAGGCTTTTCTCAATATTATTCTCATATGACGCATTCATCCTATCAGACTTCCCTTTCAGGCGTAGGGGAGGTCTTTTAAACGGGCTATTTTTGGTGGAAGTTTTTAATCTGAAAAATGAAATATTGTTCATTAAATTGTTTTAAGTAGTTTTATCTGAATTTATCAAATGTTAATTTCGGTAGAGCCTGTTTCATAATGTCCAATTAACTTCCATTAGCGTTTACTTAAGTGTCATTCATTAATTATGTAGGACACAGCATTCACGATTAAAAGAGCTAGGTTATCAGCAATCAGTCATTTTACTATAGGCAACTGCTCTTCACTTCACCTCCACTATGTTGGTCTGCAATGCTTTATTCAATTTTATTTTACAATAAGGCTAAATAAGAAAGCAAATATTTATACCAAAAAGCAACAATTTTATTTAGACAGGGTGGCACATTTAAATCGGTCAGTATAGGCAAGTCTGTAACTATATGACATACAATACAAAGATCCGTTCTTAGGAACTATATCATAGATTTTAGTGACAAGAAAAACTGCATACATAGAAACCGGTCGTATTGAAAAAAGTTACGTATTTGAGTAAAATTAGTAAAAGTTACTATGACCATGATGTCTTAAATGGATAAAACATGTAATAGAAACCCCCCATGGAATCTATTCCTCATGGAATCTCCACATAGACATGGTTTGGTGTCATGCATCTTCTTTTTATACTATGGTTAAACCTGCTGCAAGTTAGGACAATGATAGAGATTTACAACTCGTCATTTTTGTCTCTGACCTTCTCTATCGTGACCAAGGAACTTGTATATCTAACTGGAATGCTCACGAAACAATATCATGAAATGAATATTGTACTTTATGTATATATGTGTAAGGTCTAGATTTGATTTTATCATATGAAAAGAGGAAAACGTTCCGTCAAACAGCGACAAGAATGGAGTGTGTCTCTATCTTACAACAGTATTTACACATTAGTAGAACGAGACACACTCCATTTAAGTAGCTAAATCTTCGGAACGATTTTAAGGTTGCCGTCAGCGTTCCAGTTAGCGATATAAGTTCCTTGATCGTGACTTGTTTGTCTTTTTAATTTTTCCTATTACGGGACGGCAAAGGGATCTAGCCCATACAGCCATGTGTTCAATTTTCTATCGTCTTTCTTAATTTTCGAATTAAAATGAGGGTGACACCCATTTTAATACATCTAGGGAGTGCTTGACAAGCAATGCATTGCTACAGACCTCATGATAGCGACTGATGATGTGAAAATCAACTATAACATTCTCAATGTCTTACACACCACAAAACCTTTATTTCAATGATTCCTCTTAACTGCTCGTCAACACGGATGCGTGTGCATAAAAATAACACCTCTTTCATTGCACAAAATCTACTCAGAAGCAATTTTGAATGATCGAAAAAAAGATCTACATCCTGACGCCATGGTTTCCGTTAAACACACTAAAATGGTTTGTAATTTACTCATGCGTGACGAAAGGTAAATACAGAATATCATAGGCCCCAAAGAATATTTAATCGTAATTACACCAAGAACTATCAAACCTATATGTCACTCTCTACATTATCTCTAAACAGATGTTTGTTAATCTAAAAATATTTGGCTCATGTTAAAAAAAGATATTATATTGAAATAATTCTACTTTTCAAATGCAAAATTATACTCAAAATACTTACAAGGATGGAAAGTTTGGAGTGCCACTAGTTGGTGAAGGTAATATGGTGTCATCGTTATCAGTAGACTCCTTTTTTATTAACAGCTGAAAATTAATAACTTTATATTAGAGTGCGTCCCAAAACCAGGTGAAGCCAAGTAGACAGCATAAGAAAGCTTTCTAATTGGGTGTAAATTAACTATAGTTTAACAAAACTAACCAATGGTGAAAGCGCTTCTTAATAACGACCAATAGTGAGCAACAATTTACTCTACCCCAAGTAAATTGAGATCGTTTTCGAACGCACCCTTGATTAGAATACCTTGCCTAGTACAGTAGTGCAACAATAATAAACAATCAAAATAAAATTAATTCTATTAACAAACACAAGAGATGCCAAACGATAGTGCAACCTGTAGGGTAGTACACATTATTAAAATTACTTAGTATTTTTTAATTGGCTACTGCGTCAATGTTACTCATTAGAATTTCTTTTAAAATAAACTATGTATAGAAGTTAGATAATGACGCCTAAATGTAAATATATTTACCTGTACATTGCCATCACTCGGCGAATTCCTAGTCATGAGCTCCGGAGAACTGGTCAGGTCTACTACATTGTTCGTTTTAAGCTTCACTAGGTGTATTCGAGATTGGCGCAGTCGAACATTTCCTTTACTCCTCGAAGGTGACGGGAAGCAGAGTTTTAGCGATTTATTTTGTGGTGTGGCCCTACTTAAGAACAAAGTTTTATATTTTAAATGCGGTTTTGAACAACAGTTTTGCTTGAATCATTGCAAAATGTGCTAATGTTATGTAAAAAGCTCACTGCATCAGCGCTTAATTCAAATTCTTTTGCAAACACTAAGTTATATTTTACAAAATAAAGTTATTTTTATCACCTCTCCATAGCAACTTTTGACTTAGTTGAGCGGTACAACGGTCATAGGGCATTTTAGACTGGGTACCTCGAAGTCCAATAATGAAATGTGGTTTGTTTTGTAGTTAAAAGTTATATTATAACTTTTCATCCCGATACCTTTGGATAAAATAAAAACATTCTGTGAAATGATAACCCTAAGGGTAAGAACATGCCGAAGATGCCTCAATGCGATACCTCGCGGTCGCTGTTTAGCTCGCTACATCGATGTCGCCTCCATGTAAAACAAATGCATGCTAATAAACAGGCACGCACATGCCTAACCCCTTGTGTCACAAGGGCGTCGATAGAAGCGGTATGAGAGTGAAGTAGATACCTACAACTTGGGGCGAACCGATTTGACCAATCACGAGCCAGATCACATCGATGCCTGCCGTCGACCGCGATGTAAAAACAAAATATTTTGTTTGCACGCAGGCATCGAGCTAAACCGCGAAGTTGACCGCGATGTATCGCAGTTAGGTATCCTTCGGCACGTGCGTGCCTGTTTATTAGCATGCATTTATTTTACATGGTGGTGACATCGATGTAGCGAGCTAAACAGCGACCGCGAGGTATCGCAGTGAGGCATCTTCGGCATGTTCTTACCCTAAACTTACAAAACAAACCACATATTGATTTACATGCAGTTTCAAGCACAAAAAACAATGTAGGTAAGTAACCATTTTCAGGTGGCTCCAGGGATCATTCAACTAGTATTTTTTTAAATGGGGGCTTGGGCTTGGAATGACGCAGGGGAAATTGCGGGGAATAACATGTAATATATTTCTACACTCACACCAATTAACTATCGAAAAGTAAGTATCATTAAAAAATGTGTTATGGATGCTATATAACGGATATTTTATTTAATATTCATAATAATTTTAGATACTTTTATAAAGAAATTTAAATAAATATATAAACAACCATGACTCGCATACAAATATTCGTGTTTGTCACACAAATATTTGCCGCTATCAGGATTCGAACCCGGACCACTTGATGTGCAGGCAGCTATACTGACCACTTGATGTGCAGGCAGCTATACTGACCACTCCACCACGACGGCATCAAAATCCGACTAGCTACCTTAGTGGACGCTGATGGTGGGTCACAGGTTCGAACGAAATGCCCATTCACCTTTATAATGATAAAAAAATCATTTAAAAAAGATAGAAAAAGACAAATATTCGCTCACCATTCTTTTGGACACTTTTTCTTGTCACGGAAATCTGATGAATTATTTGATTGAACATTGAGAAGTTTCCGAGACTGTATTATAGGACTAGTGCGCCCAGGAGTGCCATCTATTTCCGATACAGATACTTCATTGAATGAGACATCCTCTATTGACTCTTGTTCTTTGGGGCTACTTTTAATGTCAATGTTTTCTAGGCTATCTGTTTTTTCTATTTTAATATTATCTATATGCTCTCTTTTACAGGTGGCTGTTTCACCACACAGTATTTTGAATATTTCAGTTATGATATTCAAATTCTTAGTTTCTTGGAGTCTGCTTAACGTAGAAGCTGAAAACACATATTTTTGTCAATTTTGTAAAATAATACACAAAAGTTAGGCACATAATATGGTCAAATATTGCAACTAAAATAGGATTTCTGAGGAACTCCTATGAAATTTATTTAAAAAAGTATATAAAATTATGCACCACACCCATTTATAAATCTGCCGCCAGTAGGCTAATAAATTTTTGCCGCCAGTAGGCTGATAAATTATTGCCGCCCCTACTTACTTATGAAATTCGATACTATAGTTCCATCGAGCATATGCCTAGTTCACAATATTAATTACATTTGCAACGTTATTTTGCTCTATCTTATTCATTACATCAGCTTTTTTGCCTTTATTAAAAAAATTAAAAAAATCGGGACTCATTTCCTGCCCCATCCAAATTTGCCGCCCTAGGCTCCAGCCAGCCTACTCAAGCCTACTGGTAAATCCGCCACTGCACTAACCACACCTTAAACATAGCACGTTTCCTTTCTTTAAAATTACCAATAAAAATCTTCAAAAAACCTAAAATAAATTTTAAAAAGTGTTCCTAGAATTTTTCGCGAAAATACGATTTATGCCAAATATTTCAAGTTGTTTAAAGTATGGTATGGAACAGCTGATCTCGCTGTGGCAAGAGTTGTTTGTATTGATTGACTGGCACTTTTTCACCTTGAAATATTTGTCATGGTTAAAAAAATCACAGTGTATATACCTACCTACCTATTAAGTAATTACCTAATGTATATTATTAGTAAACAAACCATAAACATTAGTAAGCAACCCTATTATTCAACTCTAAATCCATTTTGTTTGGCCATAAAAAATTACGATGAATCTACCGATTATTCACCCAATTAACAGTTATAAAATAGATTATTGATTTATAAAATCATAGTTTTAACTTTTAACGATAAAGAAATCCATCATTATAGGCACTTACATACCTTAAACAAGAAATATGATTTTAACAATATTTTACAAAAGAACAAGTCTTACCAACTAGCCCAATTATGTTGTCCTTCGATTCTATAATTTTCTTCAATGCTTCGGAACTATTACACGTCATGCTGTAATAAAAAAAGAAATAATATAGTAGTTGATCTAAAAACAATATAAAGTTTCTCTTGTAATAAAAAGTGATAACAATAACTTTCCAGATACTTAAATGGATATCTATGTATGTTATAAACCAGAGATTATCAAACTTATTTGTTTTACCGCCCCCTATGAAATGAATTATTTCTCACCGCCCCCAATTTTTTATACACCTAAAACTTAAAAACCACGATTTCATTGCTTTAATTACACAAACTTCTGCACCTCCCTTCCTCCTGAGGCTGCTTCCGACTCCGATAGCCTTACTAATAAGGGGGCGTTTAGTCAGTAAGAAGGAGTAAGGCACAAACTCGTATATCTCTTTCGATGCTCAATCGTACTGAGAAATTTAGGACAAGTTTCGATGAACCCGCCAATTGCAACCGGATTGCACCAATAGCGTTATTTAACGAAAACTTGTTACAACTTGATTGCGTAGGGCTATCCTATGAAATCTATGTTAAGTATTTTTAGTTTTTATATCATACCGGGCAGAAATATATACTAATTATTCGATATTGAGTAGAAGGTAAGGTAAGTTTTAATATCAGTGAATTTTACGATATAAAGTAAATGAAATTACAAATTAACCAACGCCCCCCTAAACTACGCCAACGCCCCCCATTTTTATCTGGATCACTTAACGCCCCCCGCTAGGTCTCCAACGCCCACAAGGGGGCGTTATCGCCCACTTTGAGAAAGACTGTTATAAACAAACTAGGCCAGAGGATACTACTCCAATATGTATCTAGAACTAGGTGTGTCCGTGACAATGTTTATTTATTTATTTAAGGAATACTAATGACTATACAATCAATTCGCTATAATGTTCGTAAGATTTAATGTTTTACAAATTTTTCCATTGATCACATCACGACAGCCTTTTAATTCGACCCACTACTGGGACACAAGACCTATCCTTGTTATCGAAGAAGGTTAAGGCAGTAATCCATCACGCTTGCCCATCACATGGCTATGTGAAGATTTGTAAGCGCAAAATTAAATGGGAGTTGTGACCCGATTTAGAAAATATGAGTGACAGTTAACCCTCGGAAGGCAACAGACAACGATTGTGAGCGATGCAGAGTGTTTACACGAGGTTTATACTCTTTAAATTTGATTTGTAAATTGGTTTGAACTTATTATTTTAAGTGTTTGTGTTAGGAGTTACTTTAAATATTATTGTTATTAATTTTATATATACAGGTGGAAAAAAGACCGTGGTTGGAAGAAAATTACCCTTAATATTGATGATGGCAAATTTTACAGAAAGGAAACATTCCTTTATTTTTAAATATAATTAAAACTGCATTTAAAGATTTTTAAAAAATCACCTGCTGGAGACGGGTATCTCACCGGTCAAATGTGAAAAAAAGAAAACACCCTGTATTTTATGATACCAAACGAAAGAGTCATTCATAAGGATCAATTTCTTTAAAACAACATAGTATCTTAAACTAAAGAAAGAAGAAAAAAATATTTTTTCACATTTTTGTCGCGCCGTGACGTCACGCGCTGGCGCGGACGCTTAGTCGGAGTTTGCCGCGGAAGCAGTACTTTAACATTTAATATCTCAGTCAGTTTTGAAGATAGGAAAAAAATAAAAACAGATTCTTTTTTCTCGAGTTACCTACTTTTTAGACATGCTGATAACAAAAAAACGTTGGTGTGACTCATTAGGAGTCACTTTACATTCCAAATATAAACCAGGAAACTCCTGAAGGTGAGCCCTCTGCAAAATTGAAGAAACAAGCAAGAAGTGCACTTTGCCCAAGAAAAAGGGACAAAGAAGGGTTTTTTTTTTGTTCCATAAAATGTCTTCAGCCGTCTTGCATTCACGACCATAAGGACATTGGCTTGAACTGTATTTAACCCAAAAAAAATTACCAAATTATTGGTGAAATAATTAATACTATTTTCATGTTATTTTAAATTGTATCTGTGATTGATATCATAATAAATAACTTCCGTTTTTTTACACACTGATGTTTTATTTGAGTTTAAAAATAATGGGGTGATGCGTCACCCCTGTTGCCATTTAGGTATGTAACAAAAGTGTTGTCTGCCGAGGTTAACATGTGATATAAACTGCCTTCAAAACTAAAAAAGGAGAAATAAAAATTCCGTTTATAAAAAAAAATATGTTTTTTTTGAGGTCGGTCAAGTGACAACGTTTATTCCAAATATTGAGGTTGGCACCAACCTCAAAAAAATATTTAGATTTTTATAAACTGAATTTTTATTTCTCCATTTTTAGTTCTGAAGGCTGTTTTTTTTTATTTAAAAATAATAAATTTTTTGCTTTTTAGTGTTTTAAGTATATAAATTTTCAAAATTCCGTTTATAAAAAAAAATATGTTTTTTTTGAGGTCGGTCAAGTGACAACGTTTATTCCAAATATTGAGGTTGGCACCAACCTCAAAAAAATATTTAGATTTTTATAAACTGAATTTTTATTTCTCCATTTTTAGTTCTGAAGGCTGTTTTTTTTTATTTAAAAATAATAAATTTTTTGCTTTTTAGTGTTTTAAGTATATAAATTTTCAGTAAACTGTCTCAAGATCTTTAAAGATTGCAATATCATCAATGTCAATTAAATAAGCATTATTAGGGATAACTCAAAAACTACTCGTCAGATGTCGATTAACTTTAAATGGGACCAAATGACAAGCTCCAGCTTTCAGCCAGAAAAATATTTTAATATCAGTACACCCATTAAAGAGTTATGAGGTAACAAACATAAAAAACATAGTCGAATTGATAACCTCCTCCTTTTTGAAGTCTGTTAAAAATTACAACTATCAAATACTTATATTTCTCTAGGGTAAAGGAACTTTTTAGTGATACAAGGCATACAAGTGTATGGGTGATAAAATGTATAATCTACTAGATAATAGCTTAAGAGGATTGTACTGCGAACATCTTCTTCATACAAAACAATACAAATTGAGAAAAAGTTTTCCTCTTGATAATTCTTATCTGATCTCTATACTATTTTAGAAAGTTTTAAACATGCTAAAAATGCCCCGAGGTGGGGACATTATATGAGCTGTTGATGATGAATACCTAGCCTTTATTCAGACAGTTTTTTATATTATTTAATAAACTTTTCACACTTTAACATTTATCATTTATCAATTTCCTATCTGTATGTCACTATTTGACAAAGTCCTCCTTCAACTGTCACCATTTCTCTTTATCATTAAAGAATCATACCTAAAGGTGAAAATAGGACAACAAAAAGACATGGATAATCAAAGTAAAGAACTCTTACACTCTAGAGCAGAACTAATATCAAAGCCTAAAAAGTCAAAAGCCGCAAGAAAATAAATAGCCCAAATTAGTAATGAAGAATGAATACATAGAACAGGAAGCATTAGAAAAGCAACCAAACAACTATTAGAGAAACTTTTGGTTTCTGTTACTAGCTTTTTCATACTGAACATAACCTTTGCAGAAATCTCATGAGAAAGATAAAGCTCCAGGATCAGACGACAATACCAACGAGTTATTCATACTAAATGCAAATGATGTTGACTGAACTAGATAGAGAAAGCCGAAAGGTAGGATTAGTCATGAATACAAAAAGCTATGACAAATGGGAAGCAAGCACCTATCAGCCCGCCTAGCATGACCACCGAAACACGGTATGATATAGCCATTTATCATTTTAAACTGTCGAAAATCATTAGATATAACTGCAATCTTGAAATTTGGTTGATGCTGCGAACATGTATAAACCTTACACAACTTCGCAGTTTTGATAAACGTATGGAGACATAGGCACCATACAATTCATTGAGTCTTTCATACAATTATTTAATTACATCTTAAATGAAACATACGGATTTAAGTATACTAAAAAGTATGGTTTAAATTAAACAGTTTAGAAAGTATTGACTTTTTTATACAAACTTTTATACTTACCTTTCACATTTTTCCTTTTGTATTAGAAACTGTCGTTTATTGTCTTCAGATTCAAAACATAAATGTTCAAATTCATAAACTATATCTGAAATTATTCGAAGATAAATTTGTTGAGTATATTATACAAATAAACAAATACAATAATAAAAATATGCCTACTCGCAGCACATTAATTAACTTCACCTTTATAGATATCAATACTTTGTTGCAATGTAGATTTTAAAGCAGTAAGTTTTAAGTTGGAAGGGCTTTTTGTTGGCCATTCATCAGCGCAGCTCATTTTAATTTCTTGTTCTGGTAGAAAGAAAATAAAACTGAGATTTATTATGGTAGTAAGTAAACTAGATCTTGCTATGGCTTATGTCTAATTTTACTATTTAAACTATGATATATACAAATGTACTCTTCTCTGTCTGTGATTATGATAATTAGTAGTATCATAAAATAAAGATTTACAAAGGAAATATTTTATTCGGACGTTTAAACCGCCAAAAACAAGAGAAAAGAAAAAAGGACAATGACATTGACAATGACAATGACTATGACATTGACTTTTTTTTGTTTTTTTTTCTTTCTTTTTTTTTTGTTAAATTTTCCCTGTTACGGGACGGCAAAGGGATCTAGCCCATACAGCCAAGTCTTCAGTTTCATCTTCTTTCTTGATTATTGCATTAAAATGTGGGTGCCACACTTTTTAATGCATCTAGGGAGTGCTTGTAGAGAAATGCATGGTACAGACCTCACGATGGTGACTGATGAAAATTGTATAGTGGGATTTCCAACCACTATACAATTCTCAACGCCCCATACACAAAACCTTTATTTCAATGATTCCTCATAACTGTTCGTCAACACGGATGCTTATGCAAAGAAACGACACCACTTTCACTGCACAAAATCCACTCCGAAGCAATTTTGAATTATCGAAATAAAGATCGACATCCAGACGCCATGATTACTCGCCAAACACCCCCAACGTAGTGATTACCTTCTCTGTGAACACCCCTTTTTGTTTCTTTTTTTTTTGGTTAAATTTTCTTGAAATTTTCCCTGTTACGGGACGGCAAAGGGATCTAGCCCATACAGCCAAGTCTTTAGTTTCATCTTGTTTCTTGATTTTTTCACGTATAGCACACATTTACTCACTCGTGCACACTGTTGCAAAAGTTGTAATCGTTATTATGAGCGCACACTCGCGGGCTCGGCCAGCCCGCGTATCACCGCGTACCACCTAACGTTGTTATATCGTTGTTTCTGTCGCATAATTTGTAGATGAAAAATTGTATTGTTATGTGAAACAGTAGTTTATTTGAATAGAAAATTACTTTCGTATGATAAGCAACTCCGTTTTAGAATAACTTTAATGTTTTTGGTCGTCGTTTACAAGAACACTCTTCTTCAACAACTGATTCTATTCTATTCTTCTATTCAATTCAATTATTCTTATTCTATTCAATTTATTGCATAAGATAGAGCAACTGGATGGGCCTTAGCTACTTTTGGTTCTGTATTACTTTTTTCACCTTCTGTGCTATGCGATTCAAATAATTTGTCTAGGTTCTCTTTATCACCCGCATGGGGGGAACGTTAGATATCATTTGATCTTTCTATTAAAAGTGATTTAATATTTTCGCTCTGCTTTGATTGTATTTTAATTATTTTGATCATTAGAGCTGTTTTCTGGCTTAATACAGCAGCCAAGAGGTGGGCGCTGCTACCTTGATCTTGTGTCGGAGTATGTTTATTGCTCGAAATTGATGCGAAGCGCTTTGAGCAAAGTCACCCCGTATTTTACATTATCTGAGCTAGACCTTTTTTCTCCTCTATGATCCATAAATATATGCCGGAGCGTGATTTTTCTCCATTAAGCTGTGAGGAGCATAGAGAAGAGCTCTGCCCAGGGGCCATTTCAACAGTGTGTCTCTTAGCGATAGTGGCGCTCCGATAGAGAGGAGGCCGATTGGTTAAAAACTCGAGCCAGCTCCACTGTGGGGATAGCGAATCTTAGTTTAACTTCTACTGCGGGGAGTACCTGATCACCGCCAAACAATCCTTGAAAGGAATAATTGTAAACAGGCCAGTCTCGCCACCCCAAAGGATATCGCCTAACGTTGTTATATCGTTGTTCCTGTCGCAAAATTTGTAGATGAAAAATTTTATTGTTATGTGAAACGGTAGTTTATTTGAATAGAAAACTACTTCTGTGTGATAAGCAACTCCGTTTTAGGATAACTTTATTGTTTCTGGTCGCCGTTTACAAGAAAACACTCCGCAACCAATATTTTTTACGAGATCCGCTTAGCGACAGATACGAATTCAAAATGGCGGTCGGTCGACGCGGCGAACTAGTTTTTATAAACTGACCTGAACTTTGGCAGAGGGGAAGCGTCCGCTTGCCACGTCCTGTATTAAATTGTCAAAACCAACATGTAAGGAATTTAATGCGAACATCAAGAAAGAAGGCAGAAAACTGAAGATGTGACTGTATGGGATAGATCCCTTTGCCGTCCCGCAACAAGGAAAATTGACAACAACAAAAAAAAGAAGTGAGTTCCGGTTCCGACTTTGTCTATAGTTTTCTAAACAGGCAAAGGAAATGTAAATCGGAGACATCTTTAATTCACTCTCCTCTGCTTTGTGATAAGGTTTGAGAATGTTTGTCTAGGGCAAAGGGAGTTGAGTTGAATAGTTAGTATTTCAGTGGAAAAGATTGAGCACAATATTGATACTCTTGGAAATTGATAAATATCTACACAAAAGGTAATTGGTTTATTTGTATATTTGATGACGCTATACTAAAATATTCCTTTGCGGCTGTATGTAAGCGTGAGTAAGGAAAGATTGGTAGGTATCACGATGGCGGTGTGATGTATTTGCCTTTGCTTTCGTTTCTTTTCACTCATTCAATGAAATAAAACGAATTTGGCGGTCTTCCCTTGAAATAATAATTGTAATAATCTAATTTATAATTGCGAATATACCTATTTAGGCTACTCTATAATCTGTGTTTAAGTTCGCTTTGAAATTCTACTTTTAGGATTTATAAAGAAGAATGGATTCGGATGATGAAATGATTTTGGTTATCATTGAAGACCAAAATTCACAAAAAGATACTACTACTACTACTACTACTTCTACTACTACTAGTACTAGTCACTTCCCAGTTCCTTTTGTGGAAGTCAAAAATGAACCATTAGATGAAGATGAACTAGTTGATATGATCGAGACGGCTAAAAAGTATGGAGAGTGCTTATATGTGCGTGGAGATGAAATTGAAGAATTTATTAAGCCAGAAGATACTGAGCTGTCTGAGGAATATGAAGTCAAAGTTGAGTATTATGATAGTGATGAAGATTATGTTCCTAAAGATGAGGAATTTGATGAGGACATGGCTATGGATGAGGATTTCCATCTAGAAGAGGTTAAAAAACCTAAAACAACTAGATGGTCAGCCAAGTCATTTCCTACAAAAGTAAAATCATTTGTTAAAGAACTGAGGCAGGAATATGTAGAATTACGGAGAAATGAGAAAGCATTAGTAAAGACACTTTCTGAGATAATGAGGACTATTTCACGACCTGAACCACCTCAGGATCATTACATCTTGAATGATACTTTATTTGAGTGAGTACAAATTATTATTTGCCAATATAAATATTGTTATTTTATAAAAATTTTAACAGCTCAGCTTTAGAAACAGGTATAGAATAGGGTCAAACTTTTTGTGTAGACGCACTATAACCTGACACATTAACTGCAATTTTACTTATATACATGTTAACTAAATTTTGAGATAATATATTCCAAAATTACATACACACACTTCGAAAATATTTTATCTAGAGTGTGTTCCAAAACGATTTCAATTTACTCGGGGTAGAGTAAATGATTGCTCACTATTGGTTGTTATTAAGAAGTTCTTACACCATTGGTTAGTTTTGTTAAACTATAGTTATTTTACACCAATTAGAAGAAAAAAGCTTAACTTCACCTGGTTTTGGAACGCACCCCTAATAGTTTGACAATTGTTGTTTAAATTTTATCCATAATAGTAAAGCAAAGGAGGTTATTTCATTCAGCCAAAACCGAACAATAATTGCGCAGGTTAGCCAAGCCCGCGAGTGTTCGCTCATAATAGCGATTACAATTTTTGCAACAGTGTGCACGAGTGAGTAAATGTGTGCTATGCGTGTTTGCCTCACCCCCTGCGAAAAACGGCAGAATGTTTTCAGTACTAAATCTGCGCTATGCCACGTCCCGTGTTAAATGGTCTAAGACTTCTGCATTAGGCAGTTTTCGAAATCTGAGAAAACGCGTAACGTTACCGCAGCAAAATCTTAAATAACTTATATAACACAACACGAACAAATTTTGCTATTTGTGAAAATTTTTTAATTTTCACAAACTATCGATTCGTGTATTTCGTTACGGTCTGAAACATTTTGCTAGGGTAACATTTCAAAAATTGCTTATCCATGATATTCAATGGAAATATTAGAATGTATTCACAGGCCACACAGTAAAGCTCATACATCCACAATTATGACTCATAGGGCCACTGCTAAGGACACAAATATGAAGCTGAAGCAAACACTAGTGGACTTATAAGGTACTTGTGACCTATGTGACTGTCTTAAGTAAGAACGGGAGGACAATGAATTAGAAATTCTTTAAATATTGGAAAAAACAAACAATTAAGGTATACATTGTCTGAGCTGCATATTAAGTATGAGGTTGTCCTTTTGAGCAATGCAACCACATGCAGGACACCATAAAATCCTTTACTGAGTGTAATACACATGAATAGGCATTGAGTAAAATCAATGAGTTTAGAAATAAGCTTGTGTCTCGCAATTAATAATGTAAAATATTTGGAAATACAAAATAAAGAATTGCCCACAGATAAACATAACTGTTTGTAGTCCCGGCTTCATATGTGTTAATAAGCTTATAAATAAGTCAAAAAGAATTATAAATCAACATAATTCTTTTAAAAAACACAGGTTTCAATATATGAAAAACATTAAATTAGCAGAAAAATTAAAGAATATTAAAAGTAATGCTGTTACAATTATTATGAAATTATTTTAAAATTAGAAAATATACTGAAAGCAATCGACCTGCCGCAGGCGCGTATCGAACCCAGCATCTTTCGCAATCCGGGCGGCTGCGTTAACCACTACGCTACCAGGCACTGCTTACGCCGTCGAAATTTGTCAGTGCTTGGTGCTTATGTTTTTATGGTAAATGAAATGAAAAGCTCTTTATTTAAATAGACTTTGCTAAGTACTTTTAAATCGTCCAAACCCTACCACCATTTCGGGACGAAATAATTATTATTATGCTGAGATGAAGAAGAAATGGCGAAAGAAACTTTACAGCTTACAATTTGGTAATGATTTCAAAACATCATTACAGGTCAATAGATAATAACAATAATAATAGTTTTAATCATCACCTTTGTTACTTTGTTAAGTGGCCATTCATTTATTACGTAAGGCAATTATTGCTAGTTTATGTCCTATAGTAAGAAAAAAACCCTTTTACAAAAAGTAAGACATGGTCGACTCCCCTCCCCTCCAAGTCATCTTACGTAATTAATGAATGGCCCCTAGTCGGCAATATTGTTTTTTTTCCATTATTATGAAAAATTAAAGTCATGGCAAAGTTTTATATTATGCTTTTCGACACAAATGCTTGTCCCTAAAATTTGTTTATAAATACAACCAAAAAATAAATTAGGAAAAGAAAATTTTAAGTTACGTGAAATAAATTAAGTGGATGGTTAATTCTTTGGTCGGCAGACTAAAGCACATAAGTCATTATGGAGCCCATATTGCCTTGTGTGCTTGTCGGCACCCAAGAATTGTGCCTCTTGAGTGTGTTTATGATTGGTAAGAGATTTTTTTCTAAATTTTTAATAAATTTCATATATCTTAATTTTATTAGTACTTTTTTACTCTCGTCAGTCCCCTGGCAGTTAAATTCAGAAAAATCTAAATTCTTAACATCGACTTAAAAAAATTAAATTACTGCCCTATCACTAGCAATATATTCATTAGATTAGCTATCTTTTATTCCCAAATTTGAAGGAATTAAATTTAGAAACTATCATAAACTAAATATCCCGAAAAATTACCCAACTTTTGTACATTCTATGGAAAAAAAATGTATTTCTTTTTACGTGGCATTGCAAACGCATGCTGGGTGCAGCTACTGTGTTATAAATAGTGATTACTTAAACTGCATTTATTTGCGCTGGAAAAGATAATCTAATTTGGTTAGGTTAGGATGGTGGAACAACTGTTAATTAGTTTATAATTATATTGCATCCTTGTCCTACGCCACTCCGAAGCTCCGCCTCATGTTGTTGTCGCTGGCTACGTATTTCATTGCTATGCAGACGACAGTATAGTGCATGCGAGCTATTTCGGACAAGCGGAAACCGTGGAAAATCGTGAGAATCTTGTCATTGAACTCAACCGGGAGCTGGAACTTGTTTCTAAATGGGGTACAGCAAATCTGGTTGATTTCAATGCCAAGAAAACTCAGGTGTGTGCGTTTACGGCCTAAACGTCGCCAAACGACTCCTTTCCCTTCCCTCTCTTCACGGCAGAACGCTGACGCTACAGAGCAGTATCACCTTGCCGTGCCGTGCTCTGAGGAGCAATTTTCCCTAATCCCTCCATCACCCTTCGTTTTAAGGACTACGCGTGCTAGTGTATGGTGTAACCGACAAACTGTGTCCATTCCAACGCATACTGAGAAATTAGGCAACTCGTTTCTCTGTCGCACAAAGAAATGGAATTCATTGCCCGCACACGTCTTCCCTCCTTCCTACAAGCGTGAGTCATTCAAAAGAGGCGTGAAGAAGCATCTTGCAGGCAGGCAAGGTTTATCTCTCGAACTAGCATCTTGGCATCTGGACTCCACTTGAATAGAGTCATTTGCTTGTTTGACCTTATAAAATCTTATAAACCAAACAGTTAATGCTAATACGTATGATAGCTAACTCCGTGGCCGCAGATTGGCAATATCGCCAATTTAAACACTCCATCTTCGGTCATTTATATGATGTAAGTTTTAATTTGTATCAATTTTATCATTAAAGATGCAGAAAATGTGGAGCTATGTCGGAAACAATTGCTGCTGCGGGTCGCCACTATCAGGAGAAACATGGCTCAAGATATCTTGTCTGTTTTGCTTGCGGTGTAGATTTCAGGAGGTAGGTCTAATTGTAATCCCATCAAAAACATAATTGTGAAATAACAGCAAAGTTTAATATTGAATTATTGCGTCGTTAGACTTCACCGACAAAAGAATCGGGATCTATATGGCTGCCAAATTCTGTGTTCACTCGTAAGAAATTATTACTATTAATCATTTATATGTTGTTATTATTAAAATTACTTTATTTTCATACATTTATACTGTATAATTTTGTGCTAGTTTATACTAATTATCCATAATTTTCAGTTTTCAGATTTTTCCCTTGTATGTTGTATAGGCATAATATCTAGAAGTGGGTTAGGTGTTTGATGAGTGAGTTTGTCAGTCATAAAAATATCGGTTTTTAAACGTTAATATATCAAAAACCGTTTGAGCTAAATCAATGAAATTTTAAATTCTTTCCAAGCCAGCTTTCATAAATGTGCCAAATTTCATGTACCTCTGTAGATTATAATATAGTTTACGAGTTAAAGGATCAAAAGTAGCTCAAAATAGTTCGTGCAAGTACATAGCCATAGTTTCTTGCTAAAAATAAAAAATAGAGTGTTTATCGTGTTGAAATGGGTTCAGGAAATGTTTATATTCAGTAATTTAAAAATATTTTAATGAAAACTTCAGGAAGGAAAAATATTACTGAAGACTTGGCTGTATGGGCTAGATCCTTTTGCCTTCACATAATAGAGATAATCCGGTGAAGCGTCGGTGGCGTAGTGCGTAAGAGCGTCGTTTCTCACCCGGGAGGCACTGGTTCGATCCCCGCCACGTACCAAAGTGCGGGTTGGTCGACTTCAAACACAACCTAAGAATTTCTTCATAGGTGTGTGCAGGTTTCCTCACGATGTTTTCCTTCGCCTTAAAAGCGTCGATTAAACGTACATATGCATTCAAAATTTGAAAACACACACTACGCCACCGACGCTTTTTTTGGTTTACTTCAAATCAATTTCAAACGTATTTTAATTACCTATGCTCATCCAAAAGTCAAAAAGTGATTTTCGTAATTGAATTTTTCTGGTCATGTTCCTTTTAATCGATTTCTTAATTAAGGTTTCATTTTTCACACATTTCATTTACCATCGCCAATTATATTCTTCAACGAATATAGCAAATAAAAACCATAGACAATTTGTAAATATAATACATAAACCTACAGTATGCCAATTTTAAGTAAGAAATAAGGTAACATGAAATGTAATTAGAAATTAAAATACATTATATTTCAGCACTACGAACTTATACAAACATGAGAAGCGCTGCTCAGCACCAGATGCTAAAATTGTGTTGAAAGCGCGAGCAATCTTCCTAGGTCGCAAAGGCCGCAGCAGACCGTACTTACCAAATCCAAAGGACTGCGTTTTACGAGTACCTAAGCGTCAAAGGCAAGTACGCAGGTTAATTGCATCATTATATTATTAATCTAATCTTATAAGTGAAATTATGTTTGTTTTTACGAAAGTTAGAACTACACTTACGTGCAATGAAATCGACTCACCGGTACGCTTTGGTTCAGAACTCCCTAATCAAAATCTACAATTAGTAAGTAATAATTTTTAACCCCCGTTTAACAAGAACCTAAGCTTTCATTAGACCAGTTTTTACTGTGATAGATTTTGGTTTATCGATTTTACAAATTGAAAACCAAATGCTAAAATTTTTAATGAAAAGAGCTAAAATTTTTGGGAAAATCAGCTGAATTTTAAGCGTCAATAAATCTGTAAGATTAATCAATTATTCGATAAACAATGATTTAATTAACTCTGAACACTGCATAGTCACAGAAATAGCGTATGACGTAAAAACGAGAAACCAGGGTTTTCGTAGAAATGAGTCTATTGTCACCAATACTTCGTTTATCGATGTTTAGAGTAGATTAAATAAAGCTTATGAAATATACATTCAAATTATATTTATACTAATTAGGTTTTGTTTATCCAATCTTATTTTTATATGTCGATATATTAAGAATCGACACCTACGAGGTGAGTCGATTTTGTTGCACGTAAGTGTAATGCGGTGTAAAGGTAGTAATTAACATGTATTATTTTTGTTTCTTTTAGGTTTCATTGTTCAGAGTGCCCAGCAGTATTCTCCTCCAAGTCGCATCTGGAGTCTCATGAGAATATGCACAAAGGTCTGCGCCCGTACCGTTGTCATGTGTGTGCTTGCGCTTATACTTCAGAGGCCAGGCTCAAGGTAAGAATGAGGGAAGTAATGGCGTTTTTTTCAAATGTAGATATTTAAACTTAAAATATGACATTATGGAATATTTTTTTGCGTTTACAAACGCGTAAATATTTTTAATACTAGCTGAATAAAATCGAACTGCCCCAGGCGGGAATCGAACCCAGCATCTTCCGCAATCCGGGCGGCTGCGTTCGACAATTTAGGTAACTATGGAGCCCTAGTTACTAATAAGTGATACATACACTGTGTTGATCGCCGTGTAATGATTGAGTCAAAATTTTGTTTGAAGCACGTCTTTGTAGCTACAACCACTTTGTCAAACTCTGTAGCCATAATAATAATGTTACAGCATTATTGTTGTCTGATAATTAATGATAAGATACCCAGTTCTGCAGTCGTTGAGGGTTCCAGTTGAAGCTGATCTGTATTTTCGGCATTATCACCACTTACAACAGGTTAGAGGAAGCTTCTCTGTCAAAGAAAAGAAAAAAAAGCAATATCTACGAAATTACAAGAGTCTTACGATCTTACGATGACACGATGCGTTTTCGTCGTGCCATGAATATGGTCGTGCGATAGCTCAATAGGGAGGGGTGTCCTAATAGATCGCGTGATGCCGATCACACAACGACAATCGCCACTCGCCGTATTGCTATGCTCGCGCGATGACGTCGCATCATTTGGGACACTTAGACCATTTAACACAGGACGTGGCATAGCGCAGATTTAGTACTGAAAACATTCTGCCGTTTTTCGCGGGGGGTGAGGTAAACACGCATAGCACACATTTACCACTCGTGCACACTGTTGCAAAAATTTTAATCGCTATTATGAGCGCACACTAGCTGCCTCAGCTAACCCGCGTACCACCATATCGCCTAACGTTGTTATATCGTTATTTATGTCGCAAAATTTGTAGATGAAAAATTGTATTGTTATGAGAAACAGTAGTTTATTTGAATAGAAAATTACTTCCTTGTGTTAAGCAACTCCGTTTTAGGATAACTTTAATGTTTCTGGTCGTCGTTTACAAGAAAACACTCCGCATTCAATATTTTTTACGAGGTCCACTTAGCGACAGATACGAATTCAAAATGGCGGTCGGTCGTCGCGGCGAACTAGTTTTTATAAACTGACATGAACGTACTTTCGTTCATGTACTTTGGCAGAGGGCAACGCGTCCGCTTGAATTGCGAGCTTCCATTAGGACACTGTCTTGTATTTTGAACTCATCGTACTACATACAAGATTTTGCGCAAGCACAGAAAATGCTCAAAACGATCGTACGATGGTTTTGATCGTGCATTAAGAGCTACAGATCTCCTTAGAGTGTCCCAACTGATGCCACGTCATCGCGCCAGTACAGTAATACCATAGTATAAGGAAACATGTAAGTTGACTTCATAGAAAACACCGAGCGCGGTTTTTTTAATAGAACTAACGAATACCCTAGTAAAGGCTGCGCGGTACGTAACACTGCTCGCGACCGTCGCTTTCGTCGAAAGAGAATATCTTTATTTTACTATAAAAAGTTGTATCGTACCTTCTTGAAATCGAACATTTTTTTCATGTGAAATTAGACTTTTTAAATTAAACACAGGGTCGTGCATTTTTAACAATCTCCAGCGCTCCACCAGAACTATCCAATGTAACCAATAAGATGGCGCCGAAATTCTTAACGCGGCCAATCGAGCCAATAACGGGATCTTACCCATAGAGAAAATTTGACTCCGCCAGATAATCGAAAAAGCATTGCAATAATTTTACAGTAAAAGGAACAAAAAAACCAAAGTTAATTAGGATTTAAAATTAATTAAATGGAAAATTGGAGAGCCCCTCATTCTATTGTTTTTGGTTACTCACTAACTTTTTCCTGTAAAATTATTGCAATGCTTTTTTGATTATTCCGGCAGCAAACCACTTGCTATCTCATTGGCTTTATTATCTGGCGGAGTCAAATTTTCTCCATAGGTTAGATCCCGTTGCCTTCCGGTTTTCCTTTATGCTTGTTATTTTTTTAAGAAAAATAACTTTTAATGAGACGAACCGGTGTTATAATAGTCATTATGTTACAGGTTGTTTTTTAATTTTAATTTTGATTGTCTATATTAAAATGTATGTTCACCTTTGAGATCGTAATTGGAATATTATGAAATGAGTGTAGATAAATAATATTATAATATAATTTGTGCTGTTTCTTTCCTCTTCCAGCGTCACCTGAAGAAACATTCCGACGAGGAGTACATCTGCGACCACTGCGGTCGGCCATTTAAATTGAAGGCTGCTCTCGTGGTCCACATGAACACTCACGATCGTAAGTGATAGTTAGTCTTAATCCCTTTATTATAAAACATAGACTAAAGTTGGTCGTGGTTTGAAACTGATGCTAACTCTGTCTTTCATTCAGCAAATAAAAGTGACAGCAGTGGCGTAGCGTGTCTTGAAAATTAAAATAATGAAAATGAAATGATTTATTTGTAAGTAAAATGTTGTACATAATTTGTTGGGGCAATTCTCTCTTTAAGTTTTTATAAACCTGTACTGAGAGGATTCCACTCTTCAATATGCTACATTAATGTTAATATAAAATAAATACTAAATATATTTATGTATGGGTAAGCACATAATTAGTCAACCGTATCGCATGAATCCTACATAATATTATAAACGCGAAAGCCTGTAGCCTTGGAGGGGTCCAGTATCAAAATTTTTTGGGGGGCCCAAATGAAGGGTAAAGATTTCTCACACAAGAAACAAAAATGCTTGCATTAAATTAAAATAAATATTTTTAAGCTATTGCATAGCTTCTATCGCGGGCCTTGAGCGCGGGGACCGAATCCAGAAATTCCGTAACGAAAAAACCTCACGCTCCCCACTCCGATGGGCAAGGAGGTGTGGCTTGATGGCCGTGCATCGTCTAACGTCGTTTCAGTTCGGCAGTCTTCGACACGGCGTTGTGTGCGTGCGATTAGACGTATTCATAGCTGTACTTGTAAAATTTGTGTATAAAGTGTTTTGAATATGAATGTTATTTATTTCAGTTAATTATTTCAATTATAAAATTAATATCAAAGAAAAAGAAATACTGCATGAATAAAATAAATAAATAAAATTATAATTGCATAAGTTGATACAAAATTCTATTGATTTTAAGCTATCACTTCCATTAGAAATTGAGCTAGCCAAACAATTCAAATTAAATATACATTTTTCTTGCCTTTTTTTCTACAAATTGATTTATTAATTCATCTACAGCTGAAGACGATTTCAGTTTTTATAAAATTTCTGCTTCTTTAGACAGTAGTGACAATTTAGTAGCTATGGCTAGGTGATCACGGGTCTGAGTTCCGCATAAAATTTTACCTCGGGTGGTAAAAAAGAAAGCCGATCGCATATTAATCAAATATCATGTCACTGCGATGATATCATGATCATCATCTTTGTGATGTTTTATCGCCCTAGTTAATAAATGTACTATTAGAGGAACGTAATTAAATATGGAATACCATTTAATTATGGTGTATAAAAACATATTTGTAAATCACAAACCTTTATTCTTAGTATTTATCAGTCAAATAGTTGCGCTTACTTTAGTAACGGTCTTCTGTTTCATATATTAATTTTAAAACAAAATCAACATAAAGGCACCCATATCTTAATATATATAAATTCCGTGTCACGTTGTTTGTCCGCGATAGACTCCTACTACTTAATCGATTTTAATCAAATTTGTACACCGTGTGCAGTTTGATCTCATGAATAAATTGTATACTATGAAGTATACAATTTATTTGTAATGACTATATGAGAAATAATTAGTTTTTGTGTACCTTAAACACTTTTCTCACAGCGCCAAAACAAAACACGTTCACCGCGGTCACAACACTTGCGCGAATGACAAATCGATAACTATATTCGAGTAAAGCGATGTTGAGATAAAAGATCTAAAAGACCTTTTGCGAATAGGAGTAGGTATTCATTTCCGAGAAATACCGGTATTCCACATTAGGATACTATTCCATATTTGGTTTAAATTTTGTAATAGTACATTTATTAACTAGTGCGGTAAAACAAAGAATACCTGCGATCTGATGGTTTCCTTTTATCCGCCCGTGGTAAGTATAAAAGTTTTCCACATTCTGGTCATAAAATAATTATTGCATTGTTCCCAAACAGCTGTGCCGAAGTTCCCTTGCGCGGAATGTCCCAAGCGCTACTGTACTAAGCACGCGCTTGACAACCATGTGCGCCAAATTCATCTCAAGTTACCGCCTGCCTGTGCATGTCCTGTGTGCCCTTACAGGTAACTTTTTGTTATATTCTCTTATTAGCTTTTCCCGGCGGATTTGCCTGCGTGAGTGTCGTCTTTCAATAAAGCAGTGAGTACATAACACAGGAACATGTTACCGGGATAAAGGTATTCATGTTTTAATACAGGTTATGATGATTCATTCCATACCTTCACTACTACAGATGATCTAGTAAGGTATGGAATGAATTACCAGAAGATAACAGCAGAAATTTCTACAAATTGAAAATCACCTAAAAATACAAACGTTCCTGTCCAACGATACATTTCAAAGAACAATGGCAAAAATGATGTCGAAATATATGTGTCCCTAGATAACATTTTAGCTAATTTCAATAAAATAATTTATTATGATTTTTCATATAGTTTTAGAAGTTTGTGAGGCAACGAAAAATAAAATTTATTCTCTCATCTCTCAACACGTGTTTTTGCAACAAGAACTCGGGAGAAACTGGCTATAATCATTAATTATAACTTTTTTTTTACTGTCACAACCAACAAACCATTAAAGTGGATAGTGAACTCCAGCTTATTCGAAAACTAAGTATAATAATATTTTAAAGAGATTTTTCTCAAAACAATATTAGTAACCAAGGAAAATTTGGCTATGTCATGGCGTTATCTGGTGAACCTTGAAGCATAGCCGGATATCCGGCCATAGTCGATTGGCGACTCGTTACATGAGTGAACACCACGAACGATCGGGTGGACTCGGTGGATTTATCCTAATTTGCCCTTAGTGCACATCGAGTATTAATTTTATAAACAATTGATGATTCTCTTTGTTATGTGAATTAAATAAAGTGCCTCTAAAGTTTATAAATATTTTTTTTCATATGGTATTTTAATTTAGGCGGGACCGGATAGTTACCGAATATCCGTTACACTGATTTGTATATGCTAGCAGTATAAAGTTATTCTGTAGTGCGTAGATGCTTTATAAGTATCCCTGGACTTTCAATTTCAACTTTTAAGTGTTGTTTGCAATCTGTCGGGCAGTGTGGAACAAACATTTCTGCCAATGAAGTGATTGAAAAGACACGGATGTTTGATTGGTTGATAAGAAATTGTTCCAGAAAGAGCCCTATGTAGCACCATTAAATTACCTGCAAAAGGACAACACAAAGGAAAGATTCAGTTCATTCACTAGTATTTTAATTTTCGACAGAAACACACTATGGTTTATTAACTGCAATCTTCTGTATGGTGAATATCTCCCTTTGCTCTTATTTAGCAGTTTTTATATTGCAACGTATAAATGTTTCAGCTACCCTCGAATGTCACTGGTCAGAGACCACATGAAGAAGGCCCATGGGATGACGCTGATGACTCGAAAGGTGAGCATTTTCAATACTAGGGACCGGTTGTACTGAGATAACACTTGTTTATTTTTTGTTGAGCGCGCAATTACTAAAACGAACCTGGACCCCGATCGCGGTAATATAAAACATAAATTATTATCTTCGTTTCGTTTGTGTTCTAGCTGCGTTTGCGTCCCATTTGAGTTCCAGTCAATGTGAAATTCCTTATCGCGGTAAAGTCGCGGCACAGCACATTCTAAAAACTCTAAATACGTCATCAAATTTTAAGTAAAGTACCAAAAATCCGCTAAAGTTCGTGCAACGATTGAGAAAAAGTAGCGTCCTTTGAAATGTAATATAGAGACGTGACTTTGACAGCGTTTGTGTTTCATCTGCGTTCGACATGCGTTCGGACCATCTGTCAAATCAACACCGCGATACGAAAACATTGAAAAGTTGCGTTTCGTTCGTGTTCCACTTGCGCTTCATCTTGAAATGATTTACGGCGATCGGGGCCCTGTGCTCTTGTGAAGCTCTCATCCAACAAAAGAAGCCGACACAGACGATATCAAAACAATACAAGCTGGGAATATCTTATAATTTTTAGATAGTACCCAGCTAAAGGAGTACATGTTAGGCCTCAATAGGACTTACTTGAAGGCTAGTCGCAATAGATCTTTATAGGTCGCAGTGACGCAAAAAGCCCCGAATTTACGAAATAATAACAAAATACTAAACCGAAAAAGGGCGCTCGACCTTAACTCGTTGCGACTTATTGACTTAATTAAAACCTCACCACGTATCATCAAGGGGGAGGGGTTAAAAAGTGCTAAAAAAACAATTCGTGATATGTAGGGTGACCAACTTTTCGTGTTTAATTTTTTTGCAGATGTTCTTCAAAGCGCTGCCGTCGCTCACTGACGAACAGCTGAAGCTCGGTTTGGACATTCTGAAGTCGGACAAGACTGTGTATTTCTATGATAATGAATAAATTTTATTTTATTTAGTTATTATAATTTGAAAAAGTTGGTCGAGTGACGATAAAATAGTTAATAATCTGTTCACTAAAATTAAAATAGATAAATTATTTAGTTTAAGTCTATATATATAATATGCAAATAATCAAATTGTTTTATTTATTAAGCTCGATATTCGGTAAGCCATCTTGGTCGCGGCAAAATTTCGTTGGTTTCAATGATATTTCATTATACAAAATGTAACAGAAATAACGCTAAACCTGAATATAGGTGCATAGGGATCAGCCTCAGTAAAAAAAAAACATTCAGTTGAATTGATAACCTCCTCCTTTTTGAAGTCGGTTGATAAGTAGACACCTATGAGCACCTCACTCTTGCGCAGTTTTCCTAAACGCGGTCGATGCGTAGTTTGTCCCATACTATAAGTTTAGGCCCTGCCTTTTGTAAGAAGAGTCCTACATAACGTTGACGCCACCCAGGCGTGACATATGCGCAACGCATTTCCCAACGTAAAAAAAGGTAGTAGACCCATCCATATGTAGGGTCGTCTGTGTAGGTACCACCGCCTTTCGTATTTCTGCCGTGAAGCAGTTCGCTGTGTTTCGGATTGAAGAGAAAGGTAGCCAGTGTAATTACTGGGCATAGAAGGCATATCATCGTAGTCCCCAGGATGGCAACGCACTTGCAGTGCTAAGTTATTTACCCTTAATATTGCAAGTCTATAGGAGTAACCACTTAACACCAGGTGGGCCGCAAGCTTGTTTGCCATCTCGTAGTATAAAAAAATTCGATAAATTCTTAGAGTTGGCTAACGAGTACGTCTAGACCAAAGATATAGGAAACTGTAGATCGGCAATGTGAAAGAGAAAGAGCAAAGTCACGCGTATATTAGAGCGAGATAGATAGAAGAGACTATTTCAAGTACACGCAGGCGGCCTAAATAGGCCTGTCAATCACGTAGAAAAGACAGCAACTGTCAGATCGCAGTACTATTTTTCACGCACACATGGGCATTACTCTTACATTGGTGCAGTTTTTTTGGTCTTGCCTTAGTCGATTCATAGCCAATCTAAAAAAGTCAGTAATTATACATCTATGGTCTAGCTAGACAGTGAGACGCGGGACGAGAGGGGACCAAACTACCATACACTCGTTCGGTACACGCTGGTCCACTGTACGTATACTGCACAAGTGCACACGCTCTCTAGACAAAAGCGGCATTTTCCTCACTTTCAAAGGCGTCGTACCATTATTTTTTTACGCTATGCCATGCGCTTGTAATAAGGTTGTTTTTTCAAATAGATCTCTGTTAAAACTTTTAGTAAATAAATAAAAAAAATATGCAATTAATTCATGCGCAAATTAATACCAAATTTGGTTTCAGGTTTTGCGTTATTTCTGTTTGAATTTTTGTAGGGTGAAATGTTGTACCGCCGTAGGGGAAATTACTACTGTGGATAGAAAAACTTAACACATTCCTTAAAAATACGCTTCCAAGACCAGGAAGTAAAACTGTCACCTTATTAGACAATAGGTACAAGGTAGTGTGTGTCCGTTCGCCCGGTCAGCATCAGAAATATATTAACACTTTAGTATCTACTTTGAAATAATAATCATTTATATAAAATGGTACTAAATATTTTAACAAAAACGCACTCGCGTTACTGTGACATGGTATTAAGTGTTAATACTACTGATGCAGACTACATACGACGTTGGCCACTATAACAGTCCTATTACAGATACAATCCACTTCGCTAAGATATTATGCCGGTCAGAAAAAAAAAACTGGCTTGAGGACAATCCGACGCAGTTGATTGGTCTCTATTTAGACGTTGCCAATATTGGATTGGCTCAGTGGATTATCTCTGCTATTGGCCTCTTGTAAATGTTCCATAGGGCGATATTCGTTTACACCTTGACCACTTTTTCTTTTAAATTAATGGCGATCGTGACACGCATTTCGCCAATGTCGAGTGAAAATGTACTTAGTAGGTAGATTTGGTTAAAAATGGAGTCTCTCAATACGTGTTTTTACAACAAGAACCAGGGCCGGATTTAAAGGTCTGGAGGCCTCGGGGCAACAAAGGAGTGGAGGCCCCTTAGCCCCAAATTATTTTCCAAATAAAATTAACAATTTTTTTCAATCGAGTTTTCGGTTAAAAAATAGGCATACTTCTTTACGACCTTTAATCAACGAACAAAATAGAAAGATATTATTAATATTATTATTCATGTAATCATGTTTGTACAAAGTACCGTAGGTAAAGGTAAAACGCGAAATAAAATATGAAAGGAAAAGTTGTTTACTGGTGTTTACTAGTCTGAATTTGAATTTTTTTTTCCGAAGTCTATTGTGGGGGCTTATCTTTTGTGGAGGCCCTGGGCTGTAGCCCCGCTTCCCCTCCTCTAAATCCGGCCCTGACAAGAACTCCGGAGAAACTCCGCCTTGACCACGTTTATTTATTACCCTGTGTCTTGACTGAGAATCTCTCGCGGAAGTAACGTATCATCGATTATAAAGCCTCCACGGGAAATTCGTCTAGAGGACCCATAAAGTTCTCCGCCTCCTAAAAATCCGGTGACGCTGTTGTGTATTTAATTTGAAATGTTGTTCTAATAAAAATGGTGACATTCCCTTGGGATGATCTCGATAACGTTATTGGTGTAAAATGTAAATAAAGATAGTTTAGATGTTATTATAACCTTTACTTTTTGCCTATAATTTTGTCAAGTTACTGTACTAGGTATATTTTTATTAGGTAAATTAAAATGACCGACGACATAAGGCTATGAAAAACAGTAAAATCTTCAATGAATTTTCAACCTTATGTTGGTAGATAAATCTTAGATTATCTATACAATATTTTATTTTTTATTTTTATTTTTATTTCATAGGAAGACCAACAGCTGTACACAACATAGAAACTTAAGATAAACAACAGAAAGCCAATTAAAGGTCCTCACAAGTAGACACATTCTTAAAAATAACATTACACTATGCAAAAAGAGACAAAACGCACACATTATATAAATCACATAAATAACCTTATAAGAGTCCACTAGCTCTCGAAAAATGTTTGGTTCATAAGGCGCTTTACCGATGACAGGCTAGTATTAAATAAGTCTATATCTAACTTCTTGGCTGCAGCATTGAAACTATTAGCCGCACGGCAGATAAATGCATTCTGACGGTACTTTGTGGAGGCTAACGGAAGATATAATAAAGCATTCAATCTAAGCGACTTTACAGGCGTTCGGAGAGCAACAAGTGATAGAAGTTCAGGACAGTCAACTCGTCCAGAAACAATTTTAAGCAGAAATGATATATCAGCAATTTCACGCCGCAATTTCAAGGGAAGTAGATGATGTTGTTTACATAAATCATTGTAGAACAAAGAGTCATACTTAACTTTAGTACGAAAACATATATATTTAATAAACTTTTTCTGTATATTTTCAATTCGTGATATATACTTATCGTACATCGGATTCCAAACTTGCGAAGCGTACTCTAAATGACTCCGAACAAATGCACAGTACAAGACCTTTAAAGTTTTAACATTTTGAAAATCTTTTGTACTACGAATTATGAAACCTAGCGCCTTAAAGGCCTTTGAAATTATATTATCTACATGTTCATCAAATATTAATTTAGAATCGTGATATACACCAAGATCACGTACACATGAATTGCGTAGCAGAGAAATCCCATTAAGCCTATAGTCAAAAGACACCAAATTACGTTTACGAGAGTAAGATACTACACTGCACTTAGATGGGTTAAGGTCCAACTGATTCTTCGTACAATACTCGCTTAACCTAACCAGATCCTCTTGAAGAGAAACAGCATCATTAATTGAATTAATTGAAGTGAATATTTTCATGTCATCAGCGAAACACAGTAAACGTGACGACTGAAGGCAATGTTCGATATCGTTCACAAAGATGGTAAATAAAAGAGGTCCTAACAATGATCCCTGCGGAACCCCGCTAGGAACCATAACCCAACCAGAGATATAATTATTTATCACCACTGCCTGTGTGCGATTTTCAATGTAAGACGAAAACCATCTCAATAAGTCTCCACTGATGCCCATAGCCTCAAGCTTCGACAAAAGCAACCCATGGTGGATTCTGTCAAACGCCTTACTATAGTCGGTATAGACGACGTCGACCTGATTGCCACTGTCCATACTCTCAGAAAGGATGTCATTCAGGACTACAAGGTTAGAGACAGTGGAGCGACCTTTTAAAAAACCGTGTTGGGTAAGGCTGAATGACTGCTGAAGTGCTCGATATACCTGATTGTAAACAATCTTTTCTAGGACTTTAGCTATAATACAGAGCTTAGAAATTGGCCGGTAATTAACAATATCCGTTTTAACACCCATCTTATGCACCGGAGTTATATAAGCACTTTTCCATATGTTAGGAACAAGACCAATGTTCAGTGACTTTGTGAACAATAAGGCAATAGGAACAGATAATGTTTTCGCACAATTAATAAGGAGGCGAGCAGGCAGGGAATCTGGTCCGGCGGACTTGGAGGGATCCAATGTGGATAGAAGTTTAGCCACTTCATCACAATTAATATAAATTGAAGATATGCCGGATGTATTTGACATATTTGCAGATGTATATACATTAAATTGAGAACCCTGAGTACAAAGGAAGTTAGAGTGGAAATATTCTGAAAAAGCGTTACATATAGAATCGCCAGTATTGACAATGGAATCACCGTATTTTAAGCTATTGGGCATTGCATTGGATTTAGTCTTTGCCCGAATAAAAGACCAAAAAGCTTTGGGGTTATCTTTTATCGAATTCTCGATAGAACGTATGTAATTCTGATAACAGGAATTTTCCAGAACCCTAACTCGAGCACGTAGCAGCTTAAAAGACTCTTCATCCGATCGATTGCCGTAAATCTTAAATTTCTTTAGAAACTTATATTTTTCTTTAATAGCCTTTCTTAATGCAGGCGTATACCATTTAGGGTATTGTTCTTTAGTTAATGTTCTAGATGGGACATATTTTTTAATTAATGTCTCAAGAATACTATAAAAATGATCCACCGCAAGTTCAATAGTTCTTGAATTTAATATCTCAAACCAGTTGATTGCGGCGATTTCTTTATTGATTGAATCATAATCTGCCCTATTAAAACAATATTTAATCCGTGTGGCACTTTCCAAAGGGACAAAATCAACGAAATTAACCTCAATCGAAAGAGCCCCATGATGGGGATCGGTGGGCACTAGTGGGTCATCACTACAGTCAGCAACGCAGATGTTGTCATTAGACAGAATTAGATCAAGTGTCCTACCCATAGCATTTTTTATCCCATTAAATTGCTTAAAGCCAAGAGCACCCAGCTCATCAACCAAAAGACTTTCATCAATAGACTTATAATTAGAAGGATCAAATGATCCATCATCATTGTTACTTAAAGACCATATTATGCCACTTAAATTAAAATCTCCCGCTATCAGATATTTGTCTAAAGGATTATTAAACACTATTTCATCAAGCCTAGTTAAAAAGTTTGTTAGTTGGCAAGAGAAACTGGACCCCAAATTTTCTTTACACAGGTAGAGAGCACAAATATGCAATTTAATATGAAGATTTGAGACCCTGTCCTTAACAGTTAATGTTAGCCAAAGATCCTCGGCTCCAGAATTGAAATCAGGTTGAGGTACTATAGAAATATCACGATGTGTTGCTATGAGCACACCTCCGCCATACCTCTGACCAGTAGTAGCATAATTACGGTCACGCCGCCAGACAACATACCGGTCATCAAATAACTCATCATCCCTTATGCTCTCCGTTAACCAAGTCTCAGTTATAATAATAATGTCGAAGCTTGAGATACACAAACTACGAAAAAATTGCGTAGTTTTAGTACGCAAACCTCGTGCATTTTGGTAATAGATTTTGTATTTATTATTATTCACTTATAAAAAAAATATGAAATAAATATCAATTTATCATTAAAATATACAAAGTTAAAGTAGAAAAGTACCTGAACAAAATATATTTTATATATAAGGGATAAATCAATTTCTACCTCATCACGTGAGAGCGAGACAAATATTTCTACCGAAATATGTTATGTAGTGTGGAGTGGACTCACCTGGTTTGGTCTAATGTACCTATACTTACCTATGCATTTTCCAAGGAAAGGGAAAAACGCTAATTTTTGTATACTTACATTGAAAAGTTTTCAAGGTATTTTGTTGATTTGGGTATCCTTGAATTTCAATCGACATTATTGGTCCTTATTTTAATATTTATGAAGTTTCAATGTTACCTAAATTTACCGTGCTTTTATATAATATAGTTAGTACTTACTTACTAGGCAACAAAGGTTACTATAAAACCAAATAAAATATTATTACAACATTTGTAAATATTTGTTGAAAACTGTAAGGACAAATAAAAAGCCGCTTTTAATATGAAAAAGTGTTTTATTACGCACTTATTATTTCAACCAAATGTTTACGAAATATTCATCTATAGCATAATGCATACACAATTGTTAGAAGACACCACGATATTTATAATGCTTCGTTATATATACTAGGAAAATACAAAAATATTAAGCGGTTTCTTGATAAACACCTATCGGGAGTTATCTTAATTTTTTATGCGAAACACGAACATTGCACCATGTAATATGCAGCATTATAATTTGGTCATTAGATAACACTCCAAGACCTTAAGATAACAATATTTCTTAAAAATCGCTCACTATAACACAGTTTTAATACAGTAAATTCATTTTTGGGGATCCAAATTTAGCACTATACAATCCAAGGCTTCGGATATTAATATCTAGATAATGATGATATCGTTAAGTATACCTAGCGATCCTTGTATGTAGAGTACAAGAAAAGGATTGTCTACTAAAATTAAAACACAAAAAAATATAAGTTTTTCTAGAATATTCAATTTGGGTCATTATATTTTAACTTTATCTATTAAAAAACATGAAATATTAGGCGAAATATAAAATTCACACTAAACCAAAATAAATGTTAAAGTACCTAAATTAAATGCCCAGAAGCAATTTAAATTTATCTAATTTTAATTATAACAAAACATGTTACCAAAAATTAGGTGTTACACAAATTGACAATATTTATTTTGTCTGGAATGCTTTAAAGGAGAAGTGAGCGACCTAGAAACATCAGTTTATCTTCTTTATGGTACGGGTGCAGTCATAGAGCTAGAAAGCGGTCTCACTAATCTCGACAAACGTCTTACAACATCCACAAAACTAACAATAATCTTCATATCTCATACTTCACAAATACTGATCATATTTTAATCTTAACAATGGTCCAAAAATATTCTAGTAGCATTCCTAAACGACCGAGTAGAAAAATACTTTAATTATGCCTCACAGAAATCTAGCTTTTAGATAATTTTTACCATCTCACATTAGGCGTTTTTACGGCTTCAAAGATCAAGATAAAATGTAGGTCTAAGAGTGAAATCTAAACTACTGTGACAATCTCGTTAAGATTCCGTAATTATGTTGCATAATGTTCAATACGAAAATAGTGAGGGGCCTCTATCGATTCGCGTAAGTTCTAACGTCTGAAGTCGGCGAACAGAATCTAAGGCCTCTTGCAAATCTATTTATCTAAAGATAACTTATCTGAGATTTTTTTTATTACAATAATGGGGTTTTCGTACTGTCGACATTTTTATTGAACATTGTGCACCAACTTTAACCTTACAATAATCATACGTTTACTTTAAACAGATAAGTGAACTTGTTATCGATAACCTTACCACTTCAATTAGTACATCACTATTAAATGACGATTCTGTTTCGCTTGATCACAATGTTTTAATTAAACTTTAGATAATTCTTTGTTATTTTTGTATTTTCTTTTACTCGTTCTTTGTATAGTCACTCCACATTACTTTATAATCTAGTTTAGATCTATTACAATCAAGGTATTTGGTGTTATGTATGTTGAATATATTGATCACGCATCGCTCATATCGTCACAAATACGTGCAGCGGCTGCTTTCGATGACGTATCTAAATAACATCGTTTGATAATTCAGGCTTTAATATCAAAACTATACTTGTCAGAAAGTAAGATTATTTAATCTTGAGATAAAAATAAAACTATTCAATGTGCTTTACTATTAAAGATAAATACGGCATGCCTCAAGGTAAACGCTTTGGTCCAATTTAAAATAATTCTCGATACATCATCGTAAACCAGCCTCAACGACTAAACAAAATTACAATAGACGAAGGTCTTAATTCTAAACAAATCCGTTTCTAATGTAGCATTCTAAGTGTCATTAGTAAATGTAAAAATAAATACTCTTCAAACGTGAAACGAGCGTCCCTTATGCTGACTTTGTATTTAATAATTAGTTGTATATTACAAACGTAGGTATATACTAATGGCAGTTATTAACGCTCTTGATGACGATGCGACGGTTGAAGTCCTTGCGTTTATAGTAAAGTTAATACCTCAATATTAATCGAAGTTGGACGTAAGACACGAGTTGTGTGGTGAACCTCGCGCTAACGCACAGGTGGGTCACAGCATGATGACGTAATACACCGAAGCTCATTACTTAACAATACATGATTACAAACTGAGTACCATGCAAGATAAAATATTATGGTTAATACATACACTAATTTAGGTACACATACATTTCAATGGAAACAATAAATGAATAATAAAACTGCCAAACTTGCCTCATCGTCCTCCACATATTCTCTCTATCACTTATCTACTCGTGTATGTAAGATGTACAAACTAAAATTTCAATTTAAATCAACTGTACGTGAGTCAAAAGAAAATCAAATGAGGAACAGTCGATAATATCGATAAAAACTAAAAATAAACATCACTAAATCAGGCGCAAAAGTAAATAAAATGGAAATGATCCCTCCAGTACCATTCGCTTTTCGACTAGTTACCTCACAAAATAAAAAAAAAAGCAAATTGTACAGCTGAAATTATTAGGAACATACATCTGATACCTCTGAGCAACTTCTTGAAATAATCGTTCAAGAAATTCAAAATTCTATACTAACATACTTATCACAGGTTAAAGGGGACAAGAGAAAGTATTAGTGTTCTCTTAATACAGTACGATGCGTAGTACACAATGTATAAACTAAGACAACTTACGGTACTGCCGGCCGTCGCAGCGGCGGCCACGTTACAAATTAAAATTAATATAAATTCTAAACCCATAGCCCCTTACGGGGGCGGTTGAGATCCACGACTTATGTATAACAATAACGTTACGTTGATTGGCGGTGCTCAAGCGCAGAAGCCGACTACGATACGAGAAGAGCACATAAGGCGAAACGCAGCGCGGCGAGGACCTGCTATCACACCGGCATTCACAAACATCTCGGGCAGGTTTCGATCCCACTCTAACACACAGTTGCTGAAAGGGACGGGTATAGTTGCCGGCTCAATGTCTATGAATGGGCAGATATGTTTAGATTAAGTCAACCAACACTGAGCTATGCTGCGTTGCGATGTGCTATGCTCTATTTCATCGAATCGCTCCTCTTAGATATAAGAAGAATCGAACAAACCTTGCTGCGCTTTGTTTAAAACTTCCAACTTAGCTGAGCAAAGCGCAGCGCAGCGCAGCTTAATGTTGATTGGCCACCGTTATCCTTCGCGATTGTAATAGCAGTCCATCGCGCGATTCACGCAGCTCGGCCGGCGTCGGTATCCCAATAATAATAATTGTTTTGATAAAAATAGTTTAATCTGGCTGCTACCGTCGCTGACCGATCTGCGCGTTCGGGCGTATACACGAAGAAAGCGGGTTGCCGGAGACGTTTTGCCAGCGCAGATACCCCATGACCTTGTCGGCATATGTTAAAAATATTCTTTGTAGAAACAACGCCCACTAGACTGTTCCGTCAACGACCATGCACGAAGCGCAGTGGTTTTTTGCAGCAAATGCTGCGGAAGACGCGTGTCAAGCGCCATTCTTTTATTCAATTCATCTTAGCCGACGAAAGCATGCGTCAAACTTAAAAAACAACCAACGTTAATTGCTGTAGTTAAATGTATGTTCAAGTATTTAAAATAGTGCTCATCAAACGCTATGCGTCTTCCAGCGTTTGCCGCATAAAACAACCACGCGCTTAATCAGTCACGCATGGTTATTGACGTAATATCCCGTGGACGTTTACATACAATTCATACAAAGATTTTTTTTCATGTGCCGATACGGTTGCGTTAATGGTATATTACGTTGTAAGATTGGCCCACGAACCAGTGCCGCTAAGATCCGAAGGTCACCGACAAGTTCCGATCGGCTACAATTAGCGCAGGTAGATCGTCAATCGTTGCCATTTTGCACGCTACTGACAGGCATCCCCTGCTTATAACGGCTTGTTTTATGCCTTTCACGGTGTACGTATACCTATGTACGTTGGACCTGTACCGGCGCCCGCAACTCGCTTTCTACGTGCATACACCCTAGTTCGAATTCTCAAGTTGACATTTCTAAGTTTGGACGTCACGAAGGCGAGTGGTGACTCGCCTGCCGCTTCATCACGAAGACTCGACCCGCCGTCGGCAGCGCATGCCTGGTGTATCCCGCTAGTTACGCCGAGAAGGAACACTCATGGTGCATCAGTCCGTGCGCGGTAGGCCCGGCGCCGCCTTGTCACAACACTAGCGTCCGAGGGCCCGTGCCCTAGTCCCACCCGTTCTCTTTCACCATATGTGCCAGTTCTATTATAAACTTGCCCTCCTTGTACTTCTGACTGGATTCGAACGCGTGCTCCTGCAAAAGACACGTTTCAATTAGGACTTAGATTTTGCTGAGTTGCTTACCTAAAAAATTAGCTGTTCCATATATTTTGGTGGCATAAGTTGCACTCATTAGTAGTCTTAGTTTAAAGGATGCCAATGTATTTCCATCATTCTCTAGATATGGGGTTGACCACAAACTACAGAATTGAGTAAGAAAGGAGATCAGCACCGTTTTTACGGCACCGCTGTTGCTGGTTTACTTACTCCCACTTCTTTTTCTTACACACAGTTTCGTTTATTCCTGCCGGAATGTCCAATCCATAAGAAATAAATTCTAGTGGATGGGCAAAGCGCAAAAGAACGACGGTGTTTAAATCTTTTTGTCCCTTCCGTCGCGTCTGCACGGTTTTATTTACCTATCACTGCTTTGATTCTCTACAGTTTATCCATGAGGACAGTCATACGGAATAAACGCTAGTGGTGGGGCTACTAGGTGAGATGAAAGTCCGTCAAAAGATAAAAAGAAAGTCACTTCTCTGGAACTACTAAAATGCTCCTACAACGACTTTTATCGAGTAGAAAATTTCATTTCAAATTTTATCCCACGGTTTTTTAATGAGGACAAGTAAGGAAACGAACGGAGTACCTAAGTAGGTAATAGTTTTACCCATGCAGTGGCGCAGTGAGACCTAAATTTGACGTGGGCAAGATAAGATCCTTGAGGGATATTCTGACTAATCTGCGGGGAGAGTTTAGTCCAAGGGAGGCCTAAGTCCAAGGGTCTGAGGCCGTGGTCCCTCTGCTGAAATATTTCACCCACGTCGCCAATTTTATTACTGCTGCCTATGAATAGAATAGCTTTCTATCATTCCTACGTATCTGCAACATTGTGAAAGTTTTAAAAACTGTCTACTTGTCTGTCTACTTAAATAAAAAAAAATGCTTTTATCAGATTTCAAAAATAATATTATTCCACAGTACTGAGAATACTCAATTGCTTCATTTTTAAATTGTTTACATGTTTATTGTTTGTAGTAGGTACATATCAATAGTAAAGCTATCAAACAATGAAAACTTTTATATTAAATGTAGATTGATTGAGCACTGCGTCGGGTGCAATCTTGAAGGTCGCTTAGGTTAGTACGTGGGGCCAACTCAGATCATTTAACTTATATGATCAATACTAATCGTCTCGATGAGCTAAATCACCTCAGCTGATATCAGTTGTTTGGGTAATTTAAATATGTTACTGGCATATAAACATTTATATATTTATAATCTGCATAGCATACTCACAGAATTAGCTCCATACACACCACAGAGAAAACGAAAATACTATTGTCGTTACTCAACAAGATGCTACTTTTCTCATTATAATCAAATTCTCTACAAGATGGATAAAGTTTTATGAAAATAACTCCAGTGGTTTCCGAGCTACGTCACTTTTATTTTGGTACCTAAGACAGTGTCCAGAAGAGCGAATTCGCCGCGAATCTTTACGCGCGAACACATAGTGAGGCTCAACGCGCGAATTTGAAACTCGCGCGAAGCTTGTGGACCCATCAATTGAGCCCCAGTACCTCGCCAACGCACGTTGTGTGTTCGCGCGTAAAGATTCGCGGCGAATTCGCTCTTCTGGACAAGGTCTAAGACCTGTGTAAGGCGTTCAATATAGTGAAAATGAGGTACAAACTCTTTGAAACCGTAAAAAGTTAATACTGGCTATTAAAGCTGGAATACTATTTAGGTAAAAAAAGAGAAATAGTTTCAATATCATTTATACTACACCTGATCGGAACAGTACCTATTATTCCCGCAAATTGAAAAGACAAAGTTGATCTTTTCTTCGACCTAAATATGCGAGAGGAAAAGTTGTATGAAAACCCATTTCTAACGTGTTTAGCGGGAGAAAAAGTTGTATGAAAATCTATTTCTAACGCGGCGCCCGAAGCAGCGTGCGGTGGCGGCGGTGCTCGGCAGCAGGGCGCGCGCTCCGACATAACTACAGGACAAACTGCTCCCTCGTTGGTAATCTGTCACTTTCGTCCCGCGGTGAATAATGTACTATTTTTTTTAAAAAAGGCAAGTCTTGTTTGCAGTCTGTCGTAGCATGTTGTCGAAAATGCAAAAAATTGAATGGCGCGTGAATCGCGTGATTATTAAATGATTGCTTGAATATTTTCACTACGGAATGAGATAATCAAGACTTACAGGATACTTTAGGAGCAGATTCTATAGTCCACCTCCACCGTATACCATAGTTGCACTTTGGTGCGTCTAATTTATACGTGGAAGAACATCTATCAAAGATGACCCACGCTCGGGCCGCTCTACAACGGTAGTGACCTCTCTTTTCCGGGCTACCTACTAAAGTCGTATTCATGATAGAATGTCTCCATCCTGGGGCTACCATTAGGTACAGGCTCTTTGTACGCAGAACAAAAATTAAATTGCGTAATTAAATTCGCGAGAAACGGCGAGACAATCTAGCAAAAAATGTTTTGTTCCAGTAAGATAATGCCACAGGTCCGCCGTTGCTACGGCTGCAATTCGAGACGCTGGTTTCGAAATACTTATCCCTATTCACCCGACAATGACCGACTATCTATTCACAAGGTTGAAGGAGTCTTTGAGAGGACAGAGATTTTAAAATTATAAAGCAATAGGCGCTGCAATACAGGAATTGTAGGTGCTCAGGATGAAAAGATTTTAAAACACAAATTTTCAGCTTAGAAAAATATATTGTAAAGTGTACAACGAATTAGCAATCCTAATTCGTTGCAAGTGTAAGATTTTAATACACTAAAATGTAAGTAGGTACAAATTTAAAAATTTATCTATCCATTAATTGTGTAAGGCAATTATTACTAGTTATTGAAGGGGAGGGCCCTTTTATAAGAAAAGTACTTAAAACGTAACGCAAAAAGCTCACTTCCATCTGCGGCCTTATCGCCACCTATCAGGTGAGATGAGGGCCAAGGGCTTTCCAGTAAAGCATAATAACAAACTTACATATTTCCACCCCAGCATAGTCTTGCAACACTCGCAGTATATATCCGCGACAGCGTGCAGCCCCGTCAACAATACTCGCTCTTCCGCCTGCCCACAGCCCACATTTACACTGCAATGGAAAAAATTAGAACATTAATTTATCGTTAGTTATCAATAGAATAGAATACAACTTTAGTACAACTAATAAATCGAAAACATACAAAAGATTTGTACAAAGGGCGACCTCGCTAAAAGCGATCTCTTCCAGGTAACCTAAGGCGTTTTTATACTGCAAGAATGCAAACAAGCTTGCGGCCCACCTGCTGTTAATTGGTTACCGTCGCCTGTAGACACTTGCAATATTAAGGGTAAATCACTTAACACCGCAAGTGCGTTGTCATCCTGGGGACTAAGATGATATGCCTTCCATGCCCAGTAATTACACTGGCTACCTTTCCCTTCAATGCGAAATACAGCGAACTGCTTCACGGCAGAAATAAGAAAGGCGATGGTACCTATCCAGACGACCCTACAAATGGGTCTACCACCTAGTGAAGGTTACCTGATGATGACAGGATTTAGTCCAGGTTCCTGTCGAGGTGTAGGTACATGAAGTACCCCCGCCCCGGTGTCAGCCGAATGCCTCTCACTCCGCACGCGGGTCATATTGCGTAGGCCGCACATGGTCATCGCAGCCCGGGCCGTGCAGGCATACCGCACGGTCAGTCACAGTCGATGGATTTCCTGGTTCTGGCCCATGGCCCAGGTGCATCGACCTTCTGGGCACGGGTGCGGGGTGAACGACCCGTTCCAGAAGAGATAGAACAGATCCACACCCAGGCGCAGAGAGAGTGGCCTGGGAGGGAATCTGCGCCAATAGGGCGGGAATGGGTGCCCAGTGGGGCAGCCTCACCTTCCGCCTGGTGCAGGTACTAACCGAACACGGTTACACGCACTATCAGAGCGGCGGCGCTCGGCGAAGCAGATCTCTTTGCCAAACATTCAGTTAGGTCAGAGCCATGCTTTGCTTGGCAATGAGAGAGTTTGGAAGGCTGTCACCTCCTTCAGTGAATCAGTGATGGTGCAGAAGGAGGCAGCGGAGAGGGAGCGAGAGGAAGACGCTCAAGCCGCTCCGCCCCGGCGTAGGCTAACGGGCTGGAGAAGGCAAGCGGCTAAGACGGAGGGTACGCTGGTTTTTAATGAGCAGGACCGGCGCTGTTCAGCGTCGGGGATTGTGGATGGTCTATGTAATATTTATGTGACTGATTAGCACGAACATTAATTTGTTTACGATTGACGGTTGTTTAGATAGTTATTGAAGTTTATTTATAAAAATGACTAAAATGTATAATCTAAGTGGGTATCTATATTTTGAGTTATCCTGTATCCTCAACCGGTGTGATGAGATGATTTAGTTAAGAGTGTAACACCTGTGACGTAGCTTTATAAGCTAGAAAAGGGTTTATAATTTTAGTAAAAGAAATAAAAAAACGTCTCCTTTAAAATCAAACGTCCCCAGCCGCCAGCCTCCCTAATAGGTAGCACAATAAATATTGATCAATGGCATCGACTGTTCAAAATTTCAAACAGACGCCTCAAGAAAACGTACCTACCTACACGTAATTTGTTTTAAGGAACACGTAGGTAATACTGATATAGGTACTAAATCTGTTTTCAAATCACCAAGGACAGAGTAACGAGCTCGCTCGGGTTGACACAATGAAATATGCATGACTGCGATATAAATAGGGATGCCATGGAATAAACTAAAATTACATAAGTGCTCGTTTCTGGAAAATGTCCAGTTGAAAATGGTCAAAAATCAAACATTTGCAACATACATAATTATAGGTAACATACTATCAGGTTGATAAGATCTTCTAATCATTTGAAGGTTGTTGGGGTTTTACCATTAAACCTGTATAGTCGGCTACGATCGAAGATGACACTACGCGAGGCGACTGTACACGATGAACGTCGACAAAGCTTTTGGTGTGATGTATTAATTTAAGAAGAAAACCAGTAAAGGCAGCTAAGAAAAGAAAATATTGGAGGATAAGATTTACTTTAGGAAGTTAAACAATTTCCGAAGTTAATAACTGAATTGAGAAGTAACAAAATGTAGTTTTTCAGTTTTCAGGCTCGAATATCAGTGAGGATAAACTACCAAAATATCATCATTTTCCTACCCTGCTCCCAATTTATTTGGGGTCGGTACAATGCCTTGATATCGACAATACCGCCTAAGGATTTGGCATTAGATTTTACTATCAACTACCAAAATAAGTACAAGATTATTCGGAGATATCTGCTCCGACATCCTATGGATGTCAAGTTGTTGGCAGAGAAGCATACGGCCTGCCTGCTGATAAGCAGTTACCGTAGCCTATAGACGCTTGCAACACTGACGGGACATTCGCGTTGCCAACCATAGTCCCCTTCCCTGCCCCGTGGAGTTCTGGCACCTTAATCACCAACAGAAACACAACACCACAAAAATGTAGTTTTATTTGAATGTGGTCTTCTGAAAGGTGGAGGTACTACCACAGGTTTTAAATATAGAATTTTGATTAGTAATTTCTGTAGCTTTTATTATATTTGACACAATGCTTATATTCAAGAAGCTTATATTTGTCCATCTCCAGTCTTAATCTATCTTCGTGCTTATAATTTACAAAGAAACTTCGTGATTTATCATTACTTGTTTGACAATTGAACAATTTGAAATATTGTTAATCACCTCTCCAGCCCGCCTAGCATGACCACCGAAACACGATATGATATAGCCATTTATCGCGTTAAACTTTCAAAAATCATTGGATATATCCACACTTTTTGATTGATCGGTTAGGTACGCAGAACGCCAACGAAAGGAATATTCTAGAAGGAAGTGGTTTAGCAAGAATTTAGTGATGTACTGATTTAATTAGATACGTTTCTGATATTTTAATATTATACGAGTAGAATCAAGTGTTTCACTTAAAACAATACGTCCAAGTTTTCCTGTATTTTCCTTTCTAATTCGTAAGCAAATCAAGAGTTTTGTAGAGATAAAATCTAATTTTACTAAAGGTTTTAGACTGTTATTTCAAAAGAGGGTTCATAACCATCTAACTATACTGATTATTTGTTATCTATATATTAAGGTATTTTATCATGTACCTACTAAACCACCTGTATACAAAAACAATTGAGAAATTATGATATTCACAAAAAATTATTTTAAAATTTGTAATAAATTGAGAATCTGTAAACTGTGTGTTTGAACTTTAAATTGTTTTGTGGTTTTATAAAAGTTTTGACAGCCCTATTTATTGAACACGTCATTACATAATTTGAAATATTTTTAAATGCTAATCTTCGATCATGTTGTAGATGATCGAAGATGCTAATACTCACACTGAATTGAAGAGGTATGCGCGCCCCTGACTGCCTTGGAACGACTGAAAAATAATAAAAAAGAATTAAATTAACAATTTTAGACAAGGTTCTTGCCCTAACACGGATAGGATGGACTGTTCCCTCGTGTTTTATTTTCATTTAATATACTGGGTGTAAAAGACATGAGCAGTCAAACGAAAACCACGTATTCTATACATCAAAATAAGACATATTTCAAAAAAAATATTGCAGGGAAATGATTTTTATTTTTTGGTGTTACAAAAAATTGCAAATTGTACCGCGCAATGTAAAGGGCTCAACTCGCACGCAACTCGCAAAACCGCGATAATTTTGCTTGACGGGCGGCCCCGTTCGTTAGTGTCCGTGCGCATCGAGTGAGCTACATTGAACGCTAACGTTTTGAAGCCATTTTTTGTTATGAAATACTAAAAAAAATGATAATGTTTCTTTGGACAATAATTAAGAAATAACGTATAGAATACGTTTTTATAAAAAAATGAAAAAAAAAAATTATGACTTTGACCTTCAATAAAATCGTAACTATCAATTTCCCAGGTATAGTCCAAAGGAAGAAAAATGTTACGACGGTGAGCAGAATACATGGTTCTCGTTTGACTGCTCATGTCTTTTACATCCTGTATTAATAGAAAACAGATAATGTAAAATCACAATGTAAGAACAATAGGTACTGATGTGCCTATGCATTGTTTTTAGTGTGTTTTTACATCGTTGTTGAATACAGCCATATTCAACAACGTTTTGCGTTAAAACAAATTGCAGCTTAGCATGTACTCGTATCATAGACCAACAGATAGTGTCCTCAAACACAGATCAGCTGTGAATATAATTTTTTTGTGACCGCTCTTGGAACAGCTAAGGCGAAATTTGATTAGTTTTTTAATCGAGCTTTTTATGTTTTACGTGTGATACTTCTATTCTATATTATGATTTGTAGCTGTAGCAGTCGGTACTGGCAACGCGTTGTGGCTAAAATCAGCCAAGTGCTGCATACGATGAACAACTGGGAATGTGGCTGCTTCTCGGACGAAATAAACAGTATATTTAGTTTGAGGGCTGCTATAACACACTGTTTATTTTTACCAGCAAAAATAACGAAAGTATTTTTTACATACAATAGTTCGTCCCAAATGAGATGAAATGGGTCGTGAGAGGAACACTGTTACAAAACCCTAGCGAAAGTTACTTAAAAGTGGTTCACCGAAAATGTCCTATCATTAAGGGATCTCGAGCAGTAGGTTACGAATCTTCTTTACCGCATGCATGAAATTAAATCGGAGCTTTCTAACTGCATCGTTTCGGTACAGAGCGCATACACGAGGCTCTGTACCTAGCCAAAGCTGAGCCACAAGTAGATTAGCCCGTTTCGTTACTTCCCCAGCACGAAGCCCTCATCGCTCGGGATAAAGGGCGTAGCGCACTTCATCATCATCGTCAACAGATCATATAATATCCCCACCGAGGGGCTCGAGCCTACCCCTCATTAGGGCTTGGCCTTAGTCAACCACGCTGGCCAAGTGCGGGTTGGTCGACTCACGCACTACGCCACCGACGGTTTTTACACGTAGAACGGAATTCGAGCTAATGAATGTGCTACGATCTTCAAACGAAACGCTCCCGCACCGAAATCGAGACAGGCAAGAAGTGATTCTCGCCAAAAAAATTGTAAGTACGTAGAGATGCTGTACCTTAAACTCACATAGACCGTCAAGAAGGGTGCATAATGAGAAAGAAGTATAAAATGAACTCACCTTCGAGATAAGCTCGTCGTGGCTGGCCAGGTGCGCGCGGCAGTGTATGCAGCTGTAAGTGCGATGCGCGGGCGGCAGGTACGCTTGGAACGTCTTGACGGGGGTGCGCGCAGCCGCGGCGCCGCCCCCGCCCTCGCCTGCCACGGCGCCACGGTTAGTCACTCCGTCACGCATGAGTGCCTGCTAGCTGCCAACACACGCAGCGTCAGCGGATGCTGACCGAGCCCTAAGCGCACTATCGGTAGACCGAGGGACTTCTCGCGGACGTTACCAAATCACATGTTCTCGTCTTTGTCTTACGGTATTAACCAGTTACATTCAAGAAATTTATAGGTAAAACTAGAAGCCAGAACTCGAACAAAAAGCGAAGATAAAAAATTTGACCTTGAAACTTCTTATTATCCATTTATCTCTTTCTAACCACTAGAGCACGTGTCGCGAGACCGCCTAATACGTCATACGTACGTACGTCATCATATGACTTGTGGGGAGAGTTAGAAAGAGACAGGTAGGAAACGGAAACATTCAAAGGATACTTAGGGTAAAAAAAGTTGTCATCACTTTTTTATTGATAGTGTGGCTTCCAATTTTACCTATAAATTTCTTGCATAGAGTCTATTCAATACCCAAGGGTTGGTATCAGGCAGGCAGGGTGATGTCAAATAAATTGGGAGCATTGTAGGAGGAAGATAGAGGTTACGGGAGGTAGTGCAACTATAGATTTAGAAAATTTATAGAAAAAAAAATATATGGAAAAAGTGGCAAAAATATTGAGAGGACTAGCATGTTATGGACATGTAATGAGAAGATATGATAATCATGTGATAAACACGGTGATGAACATGAATGTGGACAGGTATAGAGGGAAAGGAAGACTCAAGGAAAAGGATAGATTGCATGAGAGATGGTATGGCAAAGAAAGGAGTTAATGCTGAGATGACTGAGATGTATGGAAGAGAGAAACATATTACGCCAACCCCAAATTAAATTGGGAGCGTGGCAGGCAAATGACAAAACTCTTGTCTCTTCGTATGGAAATCCTCCTACGCGGACAACGTCGGTCGAGCGTACGAATGAACACTTTAATCTATGTGGCACTGACACCGTAGGTACTGTAACATTGAAGTCAGCGACTGATAAATTACTACTTTTATGCGTAAGCTCGACCAACGTCCGCGGCCGACCACGGACGTCAGCGTAGGAGGAATTTCACCCTTAAGTCCATAATAATAAACTTCACTCAAATCATCTCAAGAAGCAACTTGAGAGCGAGACATGTTATTTTCATACCTACCGAAGCAGATATCTTCTCTAGTCTTATTTCTACTCTCAAAATAGTCACGGGCACTTAAGTGGGCTTTATTATTACGAACCTTTGAGTCGACCCTATTCGTGAACTACCGAAATGCATTTGAATGAGGTTTCAAACGGAAAATGTAGTTGGAATAATTTAGAATGCGAGCAACTCTTTTTGAAGTGCATTGATCTATTCATCCCATAAATCACTTTATCCCAAAATTAAACAGGACTTTTGATACGCGGTACCTAATATAAGTGTAACTAATTACAAGACGGGGTTAATACACTAATGTAACTTTGGAATACCGTTCAGTCAGACGAAAGACGTGCTAAATCAAGAATTAAAGTTATTGAGTTAAACACGATACTACTTCTCAAGAATTTAACCAAGGGAATTGGGTTGCAAAACTAGAGTTAACTGAAACTAACGTGATTTGATAACGTGCACGATGTCTTAACTAACACTAGGAACCTATTTAACTAAAGCAAATACTCTAACTTTAATCGAGTGCAGGAATGAAGAAATATGCGTTTTCCCGAGTGGAATCAGCTTACTATTTGGTGACAAAAACTTGTCAATGTGGGTTTTTTGGCTCTATTGATCAATTGTTCTCTAGATACCTACCTACTTCATTTAATACGGTAACAAGTAAATTTGGATGAGATTTGTGGTGGATTATTGCATTAAACTCCGATATATAATATACCTAGATGGATCGTGCTATGCAGAAAAGTTCGAATCAACAAGCATCTCTGGAATTAGAAAAACAACATTTTCGTCGAAATGTAAGATCTTTTCATATTGTTTATGTCTTAATTTTCCTCGAATGTTTCTGGCTAACATTTCGCATGACACGGTCCATATATTCTTCTAGTCCCATTGTAAATTCGTGGTAATAGTGCGCGTGGGGCGTCAGTGTAACAGCACTCATGCGGTGTCGTTTTAATATTATGCAAGAGCCCAATTTTGGCTTTAAATAAAGACCTACCTATTGCATCTGTAACAATAATAATAAAAAAATCAGTATAATTACGATAAACATTAGCAGTGGTAAGTACTGAAAAATAATTTAGAAGATCTCAATCCAATATTAGAAATCCAATATTTCTTTAAATTCGATGAGAAATTTCTTTTAAAAGTGATTTGAGGATTGCCATATGTGAATCAGCTGCCTATCTTCAAAGCTCTGGAAGAACCAGTCAGGAAAAAATGGTAAATAAGACATTGAGATTCGCAAGCTATTTAAGCATGATAAATTCGCTTTTATATAGGTACCTATAATAATTGCCGAGTTATGAATTGCATACTTCAATCAAATATATACTTCAAGTTGGCTTGATGAAACAAATGCTATCGCATTTGTTCAAATACTAAATTAAATGGAAGACTAATGGAGAGCTAATGATAAAAATATATACTTTCTGGCCTGACTTTATTATCTACAAAAAAATTAACAACTAATGCGTTATTTATCTAAAGGTAAGCTGAAGTTTTCCCTGGACGGAGCGTATTCTTTAATGTTTTAGCAGAATACTATTTAGAATGTTTTCCTGTTTCTAGTGCAAAGTTGTAAATAGTCTATCTTAAACTCGCTCGATATTTACTCCAAACATTAGCAAAACTTCAGGTAATGGCTACAACGGTGGACATTTAATTTCTATATTGAAACCCGTGGTTTCGTGGTGGGTAATGTTTGGGATTCAATGTAGAAGATAATCATGGTACTAATAATCATTTGGACTTGGCTTTTGATCTTTCATGTTGTCATTGTTGTATGCATAAATATAGAAAGAAAGAAAGAAACATTTATTGAGACAATACAACAGACAAACAGAAATATCATATACAATAGATATCCTTTACCTTCTCTCAACTCTAGCAGAAGCAGCTAAAGGTGAAAGGCGAAGCTGAACTTTTTCTCTGAAATGCTTGCACTAGCTATCCTATTCTTTATTCAATGAAATCGAACTATAGTACTGAGATTTATAGTATTTCGGAGCTTGATGATGAGCTAATGTTATTAAAACTGAGCAGTCATTTTTGGCTGCACTGGAGTAATAATAACTGACCGCGACATACAGAACACTAACATTTGCAAGTGTTAATTTTAATACTTACTAATGAATAGGGGCGACTTATTTCGATCAGTGGCTGCAGAGTGATACCCACGGTGTTTTAGTTGAGTGGTATTGATATTGTATCAAAACAGGTCATTAAAATTGGGAAGTTGACTAGAATATGGCTAAGAAAAACAATATTGTATATTCAAATTATCATGCTCATCTCAAGCCATGATTCTACTATCAGCAGAGTAAGTTACGGAGACTCATTTGACTTGAAATGTTCAGTAACTTTCGAGCTGCTGCTGTCAACATCAAAGGATACAGAACGGATATTGTTGTTTATAGAAACTAGTTTAGAGTTGAAGTTAGTCTAGTGACCAGCTCACCTGCTTGGCGCGAGCAGCACGCGCCCGCTGCCCACATGAGCCGCGAGGACCGTCGGTCACCTGCCGCGGGCACTTCCGCCCCGCGCCTTACGCGCCCTCCTCACGCCCGCCACCCTCTGAAAGAAGAGAGAAGATCCAATTAGAGAATCTAGTTTAAGGAGAAAATCAAGATTTAATCTTAGAACATTCGCAAGTATTTTGCAAGAATCGATCTTTGGACCATTTGCTCATATTTCTTAATACTAATCAATATTGTGATTGCACTTTATCTTTAATCCTATTATTTTATTACGGTGTCGGAAAGGATTATACCGGTTGATTGTTTTAATTTTACAATAGTTGTCGAGTATACATTAATAAAATTTATATTGCGACAAAGACAAAGAAGTGCAAATTCCTTTAAGAGAATTATTATCATACAACAAGTAATGAAATACGAGTAGATTATGTATATTATTTATTGTGAGATAATAGTGTTGAAGGATGTTCTACCTATCAATGTATTGTGGGAATTTAAATTAAACACTCTTAAAATGCTCTGATTACACGTGTGTGACATTAGATAAAAATGCTTAAATATAAATACTGTAGGTAAATATTTATTATTCTATTCTAAATGCGCGAAATGTTGACGTAAATACATATTTGTTTTCCACACGCAGCAGGTAGATTAGCATTTGAACTGATTGTTAGAGGTAAACGAATTGTTTATATTTATAGATTTGTCAAAATGTTTATTATTTGCAGTAGGCAAATATTTAACAGAAGTTGCAGGAGAAATGCATTTCACCGTCAATTGTCTAAGGACTGATGAATACGCTGTCTTACTACTAAATGCCGGGACACAATCATTAGAATTGGTGGTAGCTAGCAAAGAGCAAACCACCAGACAACAGGTCTCTGACTTCCAACACTAAGAACAAATTCAAAATCTCGTACTCATTATAAACCTGCGCCTATTTTGCAAAAGCCTTTAAAATAACCTACTCAATTATTCCTAACAAATGTTGTGAGCATTTAGTGAATTACTTACAGATTTCTTTGCCGATAATTATGTCATAATATTTCATGTAGAACCGCGAATGGCATTTAAAATGGTCGTAGAAAAACGATACCAAATAATTGAAACGGTTTCTATCTACTTAAAGTTTTACTCGTTTTCGTATTTTAGAAGTTTTAAATTCTGTTCTTAAGCCCGTGTTGGCTGTTGCCAGGCGGCGATAAGGTTGTGCAATGGCATTAGGTACGCCGGTAAAAGGTTACCTACCTATAAGGCAACTGTTTAAAACTGTTCTGAGCTCCGTGCAGCCGAGCGGCAAGGCCAATGCGCCCGCACGTGCGTTGACCACGACGTGCAAGTGTACCAACTTGAATATTCCTGAACCTATTTGACTTTTAAGGGTTATCAATTAACATGAATTCAATACTTTTATTTATTTTTTTAGTTTTCTAGACAAATAGGAGGAGTAGATACTAATGATAGTTGACAGAAAAGGGAAAGATATCACAACTCACCAAATAAATTATTGGGAACATGGTAGGAAGATGTTTTCACGAGTTCGAGGCTGTATGTACGTAAGAGGCATTTATTCGTCAATATTTATAATTTTACCGATGAATGAAGATGTTATGGATTTTTGTATGTGTAGTTCCATCTAGTATGTGGTCTTGACTCCAAAAACATAATAGAAGAAGTACTCGTAAAAAAAATCGCCTAACTTTTCCCACAAGAAAAAATGTAAGTATCACTGCTTTTAGCTTTCTATTTAACCGACTTCTATGACTACTAAGGTTTGATAGTGAGGGCGGCATTGTTCCCAAACTTCAGGAGAAATCTTTCGTCTTTCCTGCTAATAGGACTGTTGAGATTAAGATGAATCTCATTAAAAGTAAATTGTCAATAACAAACAATGCCACAATAAAAGTTGAATTGAAATACGAATTTCCCAACATAAAAATAAGATTTTTTTATATCATCTGGTTATAAGGACAGTGGAAAAACAGCAAACTTTATTAAGCAGATATTTAAAGTCATACGTGTAGACGAAATCTCGGAAATAGTAATTTTCTGTCTCTGTCTTCCTCCTGCCAAGTACCGAAGAGAAAATACTGCGTAGTTAGTAAGGAAAATATGAATGCAGCATTTTCTATAATAGCGTCGTCGTTCAGGAAAATAACTATTAATTATAAAAATTGCTGCGAACAGATGGAAAGCAACCATGGGGAAATGACGAAGAGCCGCACCCATTAAGGGTGAATACTGTTTAAAATGCTCCACTATATCATTTTTGGTCACTAACCTTTATCGAGTATGTGCGATATGTCTCCTGATGATTAATAGGATTTGTTTTTAATAGTTTCTGCTATTTTACTTAATTACCTGCCGGATTACAAGTCATAAAGCCTGTTATAAGTTCAAGGAGATAGGTAGTTCAAAGGAAAAACATTGTATTACGTGTTGTTATGAAACATCGAAACAGGATGACCAAAATTTGTCGCTTGACCCGTCACATTATCCATTTCATTCGTATCGAATTTGCTACCTTATATATTTAAAAACAATTTATATTTTATCTCTAAATACAAAAAAGAATTGTTATGACATGGTTGAATGGAATATTCATGTAGGTAATAATGCTTTTATGGACATTCATAGTCACAGTGAAACTAGCTTACTAAGATTAACAAATATGAGCGCTCATATTTTCTTTGCACCTATTAGCAAAGACAATACGAGCGGCAAATATTAGTTCGAAAAATTTATTACATACATTATGCGAAAAATAAAGAAATACTTTAGAAAAATGTCGACGTGAAGCATGTACACTAATGTACAGACGACAATTGAATAAAACATTTATTAAAACTAGCTGCCCGGCCACGCGTTGCTGTGGTAATTTCATACTGACCTGTAACATTGTATCTGCAGTAAAAAAAAAATGACTACTTATCAAGATAAAAACTATCCTATCTCTCAAGTTGGATCAAACTGCACACGGTGTACAAATTTGATTGAAATCGGTTAAGTGGTTTAGGAGTCCATTGAGGACAAACATTGTGACACGAGATTTATATATATTAAGATTAGGTCGAAAAATGTCGAAAAGTGAGAGACATTTTTTAATAATATATTTCCAATAAGTCTCTGGAGTATCAGGAATCAATTTAGCTTTCCTATATCTCTTTTTCAATTTCAGTTATTTTGTGTCCCAGTTATATTCACATGTTAACAAAGGTCACTAAAGAGACAACAATAAATTCAGTTTGCTTTAGCAGAGTGACCGTTTTATGGTACTAATATATTCATTGTCGACACACGATTTGAATACACAGACATATAGACAGACAATCACGTCGGATCTGTCGCCGGTGTCACTTTTAGAATAATGGTTGACTGAGCATTTATAATTACAATGTTGTTACCTACATCTAATTTAATAATGTCAATGTTATTGAAACATACGATTTTTTTCTTTTAACATATCAATGTATTTTAAGGTTGACATTGTAAATGATGAGCAACAAAAATATGATAATGAAATACAAGATAATGATAATCACAAATCACAATGATAGCATATAGGCAATATAGGCATAACGATAAAATATTTTTAGCAAAAAAATAGGACAACCGACTTCAATGCTTACAAATTTAAACTAAAAAGTAAGAAATAAATAATATTTTTATGAATTAGTTGAAAAGAGCGTCATAGAAAACCAAGGAAAGTATTGATACACATTTATAATTCTTTATTTATAATTCATACTCCGATATATTTGGAGTCGGTGCCAGCCTAAGCAAAATAAACTTACCTAATAGATACGAACTTGATTAATCCATTAACTATACATAATAATGAATGATGAAGATAAGAAATAATCCGCCGCTCCGTGAAGTTCGAAAATTGCAAACACTATCCTCCTTGGCTAGCTGGCACCGGCTCTTTTCAACTAATTCATAAAAATATTATTTATTTCTTACTTTTTAGTTTAAATTTGTAAGCATTGAAGTCGGTTGTCCTATTTTTTTGCTAAAAATATTTTATTTTATTATTTTTAGTGGAAATAAAGTATACTTTATTGAAAACCGATAGGCCTACTAGGCGCTCATTAAAACTTAATGGAAACTTTAACTAAAACGTTTTTTTTTGCTGACTGTTTTGATTACTGATTTGTTCAAAAAGGGTCGAATTTATATACTCGTAGATAAAATTTATACGGGCCATCTCTGATCTTGACGTACCTAAAAAAGAATCATTAAAATCGAGTCGTAATACTCATAATTGACGAAGTAATCAGGTAACAAACACAAAAAAACAGTCGGATAGAGAACTTCCTCTTTTTTTAAGTCGGTTAACAAATAATATCACGTCTCAGACCTATATCTCATTACAAATGCCTGCCATTCATTCAAAATGAATGGTAAGTTAATGAACTATGAACCTAGTTATTTAACTTAAGTTCATAAAATAATTTGTCATAGTTTATGTGTTGACTATTGGACCTACTAACCAAAATTTCACTATTGCATATTAGGTAATGGCAAGTTCAAAAAAAAATTGACATTATTTTTGTGTTCGTGGACGATATTATTATTTCATCCCCAATGAAATTATCATTTTAACAAAAAAGTACTGAACCAATTTCGGTATAATTTATACGGGACCACCTTGGGAGTATATCCTTCCTAACGAAAAAAGAATCTTCAAAATCGATTCATAATTGACGGAGTAATCGCGGAACAAACATACAAAAAAAAAAAAAAAAAAAACATACAGTCGAATAGAGAACCTCCTCCTTTTTTGAAGTCGGTTGAAAATGTCACAGATTCTAGAATTAGCGAAACTGTCGAGTAATTTTAAAGCTAATTGCTATTAACTTAGATGAAATGCTTATAATGAAAGCGAAAACCGTTCATATCAAAAGCCTGCACAGTGTGCCTATACGAAACGTTTTTTACGTTTTAATAATAAGCCTATCTATACGAAGAACGAATTAAAATCTATTTGTTAGATGTGAAGAATTTGCTCGCATAATATTATTAACATTATCTTATACATAATGTATGTATGTGTTGATTTCGACACAACGCAATTTACCGGTAAGAGTTATCACAAAATAAAAAGAAATTCACACTGGCACCCTGTGTTGTTTGAAATAAAAGTTTATATTATGAATTACAAAGCAGTAATGACGAAACGTGTAACGACTACTGAAAATACACAATCAAAAAGAACTGTTAAAGTAGCTATTACAGACAGTATTATTGATGGAATGAAAGTTTTTTTTCATAATTTTGCGTCTGCAAAAGCTCGAGGGATTTAAATTGTTTGGGATACATATAGAAAACAAGAAAGGTAATTTGAAAAAAAAAAGAATTTGCATAAAAAATTGACTGCTGGCACCTTAATTGTATCGGCCCCAAACAATATCATTGCAAAGGGCTAATTTTTGAACTAAGTAGCAACAAAATGGTGGACTATTAGTAGCACAGTAGTCGTCTCTCTTTATGTACCCAGGTAGTGAATAATATTGCGTTTGGTAGGCAATACATAGCTGGTACAATTTAGAAGCCGGTCCTATATTGTTTACTCTCCCCTATACAAAATGTAGCGGCGTTATACAGGCTTATGTGTAGATATTTATCGTAACATTCATTTACATCTTCCTGTCTATTATATCCATCTTCCAATTTAACAAGACAAGTGTTCTAATCGACACATGAATCTCTATGTTCCATTCAATTAAATCAACCGGCCAAGGCGTATCGTCCACGTTTATTAATTCCACACGGTGCCTCTACCACGTTGTGTTGTGTTCATCGTGATGAGCGTCAGTCACGAATATCGTTACATGGTTTTAATTTACATTAGACATACTGTGTCCAAAAACAGATTAAAGCTTTTATGTTAGTGATTGAAAATTACGGCGGATATGGACTTAATTACAAATAATATACGGATCGGTTTCACGCTTATTCAACGAGCTCGGCAAACTTGAAGCAATTTCAATAATTAATTAGATACATAGAAGAGCCCAACACAACTCTATGACCTTAATGAATAGACATAAAGTGTTATGGCGCCATTTCAATTTGAAGGGACATAAGCAAATTTATAATTCCATATTAACCATCGCATTTCAGTAATAGATTATGCGTGCTATTTTTAGACCAGTTTTAGCAATTTCAAATTAGACTAGTTTAGTTTCATTATTCACTCTATTTAGAACATTAAACTATCATTCAGTTATTAAAGAATTAAAGCCACTGATATTAAGCCAACCGTAATAGACGTAGCACACACAATACTCTCCCAGCATCGATTTGTGGTTCACAATTTAACTTAGTCTATTGATGTTCCCAATTTATGTTTGTTATTAGATAACTGGGTACAATAGCTTGTATTATGTGGTTTCTATCAATCTACAAATTGACAATACATATTTCCAAAATAATGATGAGCATAACAATTGCTTTGACCAAAAAATTGGAGAGAATTATAGAAAACTAACAAGACCCAAAATAAACATTAGGTAAAAACCCAATTAATTTCACTGTGGATTTAATTGTGAGTGAAACGTCTTCTATAATTTGTTTTTCTATGAACGACATTAGTTTGACCTTAGATTTATAAAGGTAAATAATTTATATAAATTAATACGTATAAACGCGAAGCAATTAAACTATAGCAACAACTTGTAAAAGTTCCTAATGAAGGCAAGCCATTATTAATACATGATTGGAGATTGATCCAGCCGATGCCAAAACTGTTGTTCTTTCATCACAATAGGTAATACAACTCATTACTTACTTCATACACAAAATTAAATAGTGGAAGGAAAAAAAAACCTAGACCTAGATAGGCAACTTAGAAAGGATAATATTTATCAACTAATTCGTATTACTATATCCTTTGTCTTAAATTAGATTCCCATTATAATTGCCAGTTTAGGAGCTTTACTAAAACTGTTGTGCAACTTGCACGCACGTGCAGTACGATGCCGATGTTTCAGATCATGTTTGAGACCACAGTTGACACAACAACGGAGTTTACCAATATTGGGCTAAATTGGCTCGGGACAATGTTTACGAGTCCTTTCACTACAGAATAGTATTGGCCTTTTGTAATTTTCTAGTCCTTTTGTAGTCATAAAATTGGACGCAATACAAGTGAGTCTTTACTGCAATATAAATGAAAATAAAGTGCCTACGGCGAGCTTAATAGAATGTACATACCTACTTGAAAATAATCTTTATTTCCAATGCATATAGTTTTTTTTGGTCAGTAGGAAATATTTAGTAAAAGCATTAGCATTTAGTTCAGAGCTATTAAGCGCAAATAAGTTTTTAACCACCACAAAGCTTTCAAACCACTAATCTCTAGTATCTACTAACATTAAAACTACATTATATTGTATTGATTCAAAACAGTCTTCGAAAAGCCCCCGGCCACGACTTTATGTCAGTAACATTTAAAATGAAAGTGTTTGCACAAATTAAACTTTCCCACTGACAGTAACCAGTAAAAGCTTTTTAAAGGAAAATGGAGAAAGGAATAATTATTTATGCTAATTTTACGTTTGTAACAAACTATGCAAATGGTGAACAGAATTGTATAGTTCTTGAACTGTTGATAAGTATTATAACGGTATTTCGATTTTCCTGTCTTCTTTTAGCGCTCTTTCTTACTTGGCTTAAAAGAGAAATCTCGTCTAGAGTTAGTAAGAAGCGAGTGACGTATATGATATTTCTGACCGTCAAAATATGAAGAACCATAATATACAAACATTATACATATTACAAGTTCGTTGAGTAAAGGAGAATGTTCCCTTCATCTTCACAAATTCTTCGTCTACAATTTCAGGTCAACCACCTGTTATCTCAGCAGATAAGTTTATCTCATCCATTTAGTGTTGTGTTGTAATTTTAGGTCAATGGTGTATATTGTTACTCATTGTTTTACCTGTTGTTGCAACTAAATACCCTGGCGACTACAATACCTTATTATTGTGCATTACAATGACTGTTGGGAAATTATCTTGTCGCTTGGTGCTCTTGCAACATCTTAGGGTTACACAGTCTTTATTAGAACTGTGGTATAATTAGAGTAAAATATATCAGCATCTATTTCCGTCAATCCAAAAGGGAAGGGAGTCAACTGATTGTCAAGAAGTTATGAGTTATGGAATAATTTAGAGCAAACAAATGTACAACATTATTTCCAAAGAGATATTTACAACTTTAATAGTTAAAATATTAATTTCCACGCACATCTATAGGAATGCCCTATTTGTGACTTATCTTGAAATTTTCTGATTTGTGATCTAATACATATAGTGATATTTTAAATTCTGATGAAAATATTTTTTGAACATTATTATTAAGATCTTTTTATACATTTAAACTATGTTACAAAAGTAGAATACGTTCGACTTACGTTTAAGTATTATTATCATGAATCACTAGCGTGCAATTAATCTGTATCCTTGTACGGATATATAATACCAGCAAAAACTGCAAAAGAATCAGACACAAAGCAGGATGAGGTTGCTAAATCTGACTTTATTAGTTAATAGCCAATCTTTGGTTAGAAACAGATATTTATAATATTCTATCTATTTGTTTTAATGTGCTTATTTGTAAAATACCTTGGTACCTACATGTAATGTTTTGTACGTTGTCGAATCATTTTGCATTATCCTTTAATTTATATTGTTTTCGTTTCAGTATGATATTTTGTACCATCACTGTGGTGAACAACTACCATTTGTATGAGATTTATTATTTCCTAATCTCCGTTATGCAATTTGTATTCTGTATAATTAAAATAAAGCAATAATAGATTTCTTACTACCTATTTCTATTTTATATATAATTTATATTTATTACGACATTATGTCTTCTGTTTTATTTAAGCAAATAGGTTTTTTTTAATTTAAGCAAATTATTTTGCACTTACCTAAATTATAAAAATGGGTACTTACTTAAATTGTTATTAATTACAAATGTCAATACTCGCTTTATAAACTAGTAGTATTATTCTCTGATTTTAGTATTTGTATACGCCCGCTGCTTACGTCAGATCTATTGACTATGGAACAAAGGCTGGGTTTTCTAAGTTTGTGACTTGATGATTATTGAAATACCAAGGATAATCAATTGACTTCTTTCTTTACCCAGAAACCATTTCTTTCTTATGAACGTGTTTCCTTGTATTTTCTATAGACAAATTACGTCTACATTTCATATATTAGTTAGGTTAGGACTCAGAATCCGCGCGAGATTGTATACAAAGGTCATTAACTCCAGTGAATAAACGAGTACACTTTTATAAAAGCAAATGTAGCAAAAAATGTCGGTACTTAGTTTTTACAATAGTTTTATTATCAGACTATTGTCCTATTAACTGGCGCTCATGTTGGCTATTGAAAATCAGTTGAACGTATTGTCTCAAGGACGAACCTTGATTAGTATAATAGTTTGTTAGAATCGGTTTCGTGTGCTATGCAAACACTGTGTCAATTATTAGACATATTCGTTCAACGAGGAGGATGGAATACACACGTCTAAGATAACGTGTGCATGTGTGCACTTTGTTTATTAAAATGTGATTATAGCTCGAACTATCTATGCAACATTAAAAAGAAGTTTACAACCTCCAGTAATGGTATTACTTTCAACTTACACGTTAGAATTCATATTTAGATTTTTAATATTTTCATTTGTGGCTATTTTTGCAATACAACTGTGTCTTCCGTATATGAAACAGCACTGCATTTAATTTCCATAACGCTACATGACAAAGATAATAATGAAATCACTGTTAGAAGGCGTGTTTCAAATGATATTTTACACTAAGACTGTTACAATAAGAGTCATTTATCTTTGCTCCAATTAACCCCGTTCTCTGTAACTAACAGACCTAACAGTTAAGTACACTTATGTGTAATTGACATCCTTGATGTGTCGCAACTTATTATTGCGTAATTCAATGGAACACGGTGTGATTTAATACTAAAGATTTACAATGTTAATATTTTTATTTAAAAGTTTGAGAAGTAGAATGTTGACTGAAAACTGAATGACGAATCGGACGATATGAAATAAGGAGGACGGAGAGACCTAGGCGAACGTTTATCGATCAAACCGAACACATTTTAAAGGGTCAGAAGTGGGTGCACGGAACTATCGATAAACATAATTTTCAAAAACCAATAAAAAATCGATTAATTTGACAATATATTCTTGAAGTGATAAAGAACAGGTGCGCTTGTTATTCGATATAATGTATCGATAACTTCATGCTTGCACTGGAGGTAAATACTCGAAATCGTCGTGCATGCATGAATACTGTAATCAGGTGATCGGAGTATTATGGAGCGACAAGAATATGTAAGGACCATGGCAAGTGGAAATAAGTTTATCAATGTCTACACTTGGAGAAAAGCGCGACTATGTATGTTTCTACGTATTTTATTTGAAAATGGAATATCTTAACGATATATTGGTGTTGATAAAGTTATAAATAGTTAATTAAAGATACGCTGCCATGTAGTAAAAACGAAAAATGTCTAAAAAAAATGTTTACATATTTTCTATTAAATAAAGATTATACCTATTTTAATGTATCTACTTTGTTATCCATTTGAAAGAGATAGACTAACATTGTTATTCAATGGAAAATACGTCCTGATAGTTTTCACCTTTTTTTTGTTGTTAAACCAAATACAATTATAAAATGGAGTCAATAATAACAATGTAAGTAATATTTTTTTGTTAATTATTCCACAGACTGTAAATGAAATTGAGCTAATATTAGTACGGGTTATCTGCTCTATGTGAAGCTCGAATAATCTCGTCGACAAGATTATTGATAAGAACGCTATCAGAAAGTCTAGACAGAAAACGAAGAAAAAGTCTATTACACCGAAATTAGCTTCAATTTCTAAGTATTTGATAAAATTAAATTGATCCTGGGATATGTTGAAAGCTTGCAAGCCTTACGATTTAATTGTTTCAAGACTTATATTAATACGAAAACAGATTTAGATTTAAAATAGCTAAAAGAGTATAATATGGATTTATGCGTCCTTTTAAATTTATATCCAATATACGATACACGAGCCAACACATGCTTACATGTACATCTCAAACATTTTGGGTCAAGTCGACGATTTTAAAAGACCTTTTATCACAATATTGGATGCTTTTACCCGATCCAAATTAAATTCTTTGAGTTGGAGATGAAATTATAAAAACTGGTGTAAACAATCTTGCTGATTGAGAGAGACTTGCAAAATCATTGAATAAATAGCAGACTTGTTGTCGTTGACAGTTTTACTGCCACAACAAATCATAAAACTAATCTTATGATTTAAATATTGAAGAATATAAGAACTGTTCGACACTTAAAAGATCTGCAGGATAATTTTATCACCTTCAGAGCCACGTCATTCTTTTGAAGATATCAAAAATGGGTGCTTCAGTCAAACCTAATAAACGGATACGAAAGTGTATAAAATAATCGAAAGGGCTATCCGTCTTTGTTATTTTTTTTTGTACAAATCACAACTAGATTTAACTACGAAAGGCCATTAGTATGTGGGGGAAATCATAACACAAATGATAACTGTGTCACAGAAATCGAGTTCAAAACAGCGCGACACTTCCGAACGAGTACAGCAATTACGATAGCGGTATCTGCGCATTATTATACAATATACATATATAAGCGACACACATATTTTTTATTTACATTGTTATACAAATTAATATCGTTATAAGGGAAAACACTGAGTTGGAAGATTTCCCGAGGATTTCAAGAGCCATTTTCTTACAGCAAGTCTAAGCGTGGGCAGCAGAAAATAAGTTACCGGGAAAGGATAAATTAATTGTCTCTCCAGTTCAAGAGGGTAATATATTTAGAATTTGATTTGATAAGGTACTCGTATTTTTATCACTGTCAGTATTTGCGTCGTAATATTAAGATCGAATGATAATAGATACTGCTTTGCGCTTTGTGTTTCTTTGAGTTAGGCTGACAGTATTCAAAAAGGAGTGTTGTGTTGAAAATAGGACTTATTTCCTAATATGTCAATGTAACGCTTCCTCAACATTTTCGCAGAATTTCTATTGTGTGAATTTTTCTTTGCAATGACAGGGCTTGACTAGTGTTAAGGACTATAATATACTTATATAAACTCTGTTACTCTAGAATTGTCCCATTAAGAGCCATTTCACGTTTTTGCACGAATTTCGGAGATTTTGGAGTCCTACATCACAATCTTAAGGAATACCCAGATATTATTTAATAATTGATAAAAATAGGCCAATCTATGTTGTTGACGTTTAATGAAACAAAATTACTAAAACTTATTTGATTAATTTGTAATGTTCGATCTCCCACAACCGTTTTGCTTAAAAAAATTCGCAGCCTCAATTTCAAAGTCCTTATTCTATTAATAATGTTAAAATGATAAACGTAAAAAAATATAGGAATCATCGGACATATGTTCCAGTCGGTACTTAATGAAATAGATTCTTGAATTTCATTACCATTTATGAGTAAAAAAATAAATCATTTGGCAAATTTCTAACATTAACATAATAATTTCATCGCCAATTTTGGTTAAAATACATCGTAATAACTAGAATAAAATTATCCCAAAATAAACAATATTCCTTCGACTTTTGATTTCTAGAGTTATTTGGTCAATATCAACAATAAATTTGTCAATATATTTATATGAAATGTGAAATAAATTAGTATAAATCACGATGCACAAGCGTGCTCCGATTAGTCTGACGCGAGCGTCCGTCCAGGTAGGACCTGTGCTATTTTTTCCCGCGTCCCGATATTCGTTCGCTCGTATCGAGTAGTCATAATCATACTGCGACAAATAGTTTTGATCTATTTTGAGTTTTGTTTTTGGATTTAAGTTTTGTTACTTATTAAATATGTTGGTATGAATTATACTAGTAGTCTGTATAATAATAACATTCTTTTTATTTATTTATTTTTAGCTATGGGTCGCAAGGATAGTTATTACCGTTGCGTTAAAAAAAGGAAACGCGATAATTCTGCAGCCTTAAAAAAAGCCAATAATTTATTTTTCAACTTGGCCGAAATAACGATATACTTGAGCAATATTATGATGTCCTGAAGCTGATTTGATGACGGAGCTGGAAGCTGGTTATAAACATACACATAAACATATCATCACGCTTTTATCCCCGAAGGCATAGGCAGAGGTGTTAACACCCACATTTCGCCAGATATGTTTAGGTCCCCATGTAATAGGCGGCGAGCCTGTTGCCGTGTACCAGGCACAATGTAAGGCAAGCAATATTCACAATCCTTACTTCCTTATAATATTATAAATGCGAAAGTAACTCTGTCTGTCTGTCTGTTAAGCTTTCACGCCTAAACCACTGAACCGTTTTTGATTAAATTAGGTACAAATATAGATTTGATCTCGGGGAAGGACATAGGCTACTTTTTATCTCAAAAAAAAGGTTGAATGGGTTGAAATAGGGGATGAAAGTATGTGTAAATAGCTAAGTGGTTTTCTTCTTACAATCGAAATCAAAAATATTGAACGAAGAAAAAGCGAAGCTATATGACACTGTGATTTTATATTATTATTTTATTTTACTGGTATTTGTTATGTTTGCACTAAAACTAATAAATGAACGTAACTCAAAAATATATATAATCCCGAAATCCTTGGCAATATGTCTATTAAATTAAATCGTAAAACCACTAAAATATCACGGGATCGCAATGATATGCGTGGATATATGATTATGGTTAACGAAATTTAGTGAAAATTCCCTTGATACAAAACGCGACAACAAACTGATTTGAATATTAAATCACTGATATTTGCTTAATTTGTTGCACATATAAAACACAAATATATATTATCCCGAAATCCACGATAATTCGTCATTAAAATGAACTCTTAAAATCACTAAAACATCACAGGATTGCATGGATATACGTGGATGTATTGTGAAGTAGTTTGACGTGACAACGTCTTATAAATCGACGAAAGCCGACTGCACAAAAAGACATGATTCTTTGTCACGTTCCGCCTGAGGAGAGTATGCAATCGAGAGCGTAGAATAGGCGATAGAGAAGCACGATTGGTATTTACGTTAACACGTAAAATTATCGTCCGTAAACAGACTTTACAGACAACCATCTTTTTAAAAAATATTCACCATATCAAAGCCTTTCGTAATATCTGTTTAAGATTAAATCTTTAGAACACCAAAATATCTACAGATCAAGTAGATATCCGTGGATGTAGGTACGTGAAATCACAAACGTCTTTCAATACTAAAGGGCAACGGCTTTTTTTTAAGCAAGTGGTTATTTTAAAAATACATATCATCTCACTTTTTTTTGTAATATATCTTTAAGAATAGAGCGATTAGTCATTGAAATATCTTGGGATCACCCCGATATCCATGGATGTAATATGGAATCAAAAAATTTACATTAGTTACCATAGCCATTTACCCCTAAAAAAAAAGTATCGGAGGAATATATAAAAAAATATGGTTAGTTATACTGACCGCTCCACCAACGGCATCTTCAATGTGTGTCAATGTGTGTGACGCTGTATGATATCTATTTATTCTTATTTTATTCAGAGTTCCCTACCCATAGGGAACTTTGAATAAAATAGGATGCCAACGGGACCCGATTAATATGCCTCCGCTATGTGTCTGTCTTCTGTCATATGACTATATCTCTTACCATAATAGGTAGGCACTTGAAATATTCACAGAATACCTTTATGCTTTTGTGGCAGCTATAACAACACCACCTTCACCCATCTCTCATTATTCAATAACTATTGTGCTGTAATACGTTCTTTATTATGAGTATCATGAAACACGGATAGTAGATAGGTATCTATAAAAAAATATCTTTAAAACACATTAAATATGTACTAACCAATACAAAAAAAAACATTAAGGATCAAGATTATTTCGCAGACAATAGTTCTACTCACGCTGCCAAGTACGCGCACACAAGCGTACAGCGCGTAAAAAACCTAAAGTCGAGCGCTTACGATCGGTGAAATGGCTCTTAACATTTTTGTTCTAAAAGGAGATGTTCCAAACTGGCCCATGTCTTGTACACTATCTCAAAAAATGGAGAAAAAATAAATGATTCTGGGAAATTTACAACTAAATATAAATAATGTATAGTTTTTTGGCTTAAAACAATTGAACTTCTTAGTTCACTTTGAATATGGCAACTATAGATAGCTTACCTATCTATTACACTAAAAAAAAACTGGAGCGTTCCGTTCCGAATTGCTGTTTTAACGCGTACAAAGTCAGCACTACGCATCATTGACTACGCATGCATTACCCCGTTAACATATTAAGATGGAACAAATTATGAAATAATCATTCGCATTTAAATGAAATATCCCAAACGTTAAAATTACACGGTTATTTTGATGTTTCGTCAAGAACGAATAATATCTGAAGATTATTTTCCTAAGATTATTACGTTAAGGCTTATTTTCTTTACCTTCGCTAGTATATCGTTGTTTGTCACCAAGGAGCTTCGTGTTTGTCACACAAGGTCACGTAGTATCTCTAACTAGTCTGTGGTCATAAAGTGACATCTTCCGCCATGATGGTGGTCTATTGTGTTGCAATAATTGCATTATTTAAACAACTTAAGCCAAAAAACAGAGCTTGTAAATAGAAATTTAACACTTGAGAACTGTTTTATAAATTATTGCCTACATTTTGAATAACTGTACAACTATATGGGCCAGACTCCATACATTCTGGAACATCTCCTTTCTTTTTGAGAAAGAAATTAGTTATGGAAAGTGAGAAAAAATTGTGGGAAATTCAATTATTTGAAAAGCGACCAGAGCGGTTGCGACACTGTAGGCCATAATCAAGATAAGTAATTATGTTAATGTCATGATGACCACTTTTTTAACATCTAATCGCGAATTTACGTCTGTTGAAATCAAAGGTGTGAAAGCTTTATGTTAATGTTTTACAATACTCTCTAACCATTTTATCTTACATAATTAATTTATCTGAAAAATCACATATAAAGCAACATAACCTAAAACAACAATATTGTTTGTTTTGTTGGTATGGACTATGACGTCACACCAGGAGCGCCAAAATGGCAAGCGTTTCTTTAGACACATTTTAATATAATAATCGAACATCGACACATTATAGTTATTTCGAAGTTGAATATCACACTTATATAAGCTTCATCTGTATGTTTGTTTGTATGTAAATGACTCCCTTGTACGCAATTTTGACCCACTGTCAGATTTTATTTAAACTTTAAAGACTTATCAAAGACCAATTACATTACAATAATTCGATAACAATATCCCATTGTCCTGATTAGAATCGGCAGGACTAATTATTATATAAGCCTCACCTGTATGTTTGCTTGTATCTAATCGATACGCACATTTGACCCCTTTTAAACAGTCAGATTTCATTTAAACTTTATAGAATTAATAAAGACCGACATTACAATAATTCGAAAAGGAGTTTGAAATGTTAGTTCAGTTATACGTCATTAGATGGCGTTGTCATTGTTAAGTTGACAGTGTTAAGAGTTTTTTTTAATAATGTAAGTACTTTCTTTTGCGGTTATAATTCGCACTAAAAAGCGGAAAATAAATTAGTAGTTTTAAAAAAAAAACGCTTTTATATTAAATCGGACTAGAAAGTGAAGAATAACTTTTTAGTATAGAAACTAAATGAAGAACGAAGACTGTAATTATTATTTAGAGAAAAGCGTGGGGTGCTCAATTTAATTGTACCGATCGAATATTTTCAAGAACTAATGTTATTGAGCACCCCACGCTCTTCTATATTAATTATACTTTCGTTCATGATTTAGTTTCTATACCAAAAAGTTATTTTTCACTATCTAGTCCGATTTAACATAAAAGCGTGTTTTTTTTAAACTATTATTTTTTATACTATATTAAGGGGATGTCAACCAACAAACAAAAATATAAAAAAAAATCATGCATATTCCCTAATTGTCGGAACACAATAATGCTGTCAACATTATTATTATTGCGAGAGATTTTCCTAAAACAGTGGTAGCTAGCCAGGCGGGTTTAAATAGAAGTCCTACCACCAACCAAACAGAGTCCACATTTGTACTCCACTGGATATCGAACCCGGGACCGAACCACAGAGGCGGTTATCTATACTAATATTATAGTTCAACCAAACAAATATTAAGTTTTATATTTGTTTGGTTGAACGCTCTAATCTCAGGAAGTACTGATTCAAGTTGAGAAATTATTTTTGTGTTAGATAGTCCATTTAACGCGAGTGAAGCCGCGGGCGACCACTAGTAAGTTATAAGAGGCGTTGGCCGTAAATAGGTACTAAAGCGGAGTTATAAGGAAGGCAGGGGACCTATATCGAAGAGTCTCTCTCCACTGGTCTCTTAGGCCGTTCGAGCCTGGCTACACCTGGTGCAAGACAGACAGCTTAGACAAATGGCTTTAATTACGCTGAGTTTCATCCAAGCCGCCCTTTGTACTTCTGTGGCGGACCCGAAAAAAGGCCCTTTTCAAAGCCAGTGGAGCCTTGTGCTCGGTGGGGAAGGTCTCCTAGACCGGCGGTCCGCTGTCGGGTCTTTATGCCGGACATCGACGCGTTTGAACGATAGGATCGCGATCGCGGGTCGCTGTCGTAGTGTGCCTTGGCAGGATGTCCGAAGAGGATGTTTAATGGGTATTGGGGGGTATTTTAAACATCTTAGATAATGCATTGGACCTCTCTGTTAAAAAAATGTCCAGTCAGAAGATATCGTGTGGGTATAGGTGGCTACTGGACCATAAAAATCTCGGCCGAGTTGCCTATTGCCTAAATCAAGTCGGCCACTGGGTAGGTTAGGGTTATTTTTTTTTATGACCAGGCGGAGTGCACTGTTTTTGGGAGATTCTAGTGTTTTATGCAACCTAAATGGCAGAGTAGAAAGGTGCACTCCGCCTGGTCATAAAAAAAAAATTGGTTGTCTGTAAAGTCGGTTTACTGACGATAGTTGAACGTGACAACGTCTTAAGAAAATACTGATGGAATGGTAGCATTTTTCAAAAGAAAAATTTAATTTCATTTGTTTTGCCGGCCTTACACGAGGTAACGCCGCATGCGTCATGTTTTTTCGAGCGTGCAGCCGGCTCTATCGAATTATAAGACGTTGTCACGTCAAAAATACCGACCTGACCACTACCATTTTTAGGGAATAGGTAACACGGCCGGAGGTCGAGATTTTTTTGGTCCAGTAGCCACCTAAGCCATCGTGTGAGCATTCAGGAGGTAGTCAAGAAGGAAGTTTTATTTCCATGTTCATGTTTGGATAGGAGAAAGATTTATCAAGACATTTTTAATCTGATAACTCTGAAAGCAAACACCTTTTATCAGTTGCCGATTTAGATTATTTTATTTTCACACAAGATTGCGTAGGTACTCAGTTTTGTTTAGAATCAAACGTTGTATCAATACCTACATTTCAACATAATTGCATGTTGCGTGATCTTTTATTTCAAGTAGGCACTCGTTGATAAGTATGAAGTCATTTATTATGAGAAATAAAAATAACAGTAGAAGCACGTGTACTCTCAAGGCTCTCTTTACAATTCACTTATAAGTATCTTTAATTTACATAATGAAGCTATACTTGTGAAAAAATCGAAAAGCGCTCAAAGCATTACATAAATATTCGACAGCATTATCTGTTCTTTTAAGTACGTAACTTAAACCTTCGCGGCTCCATTTACTTCAATAACAACTTCAAAGCCACAACTACAAACGCAAAATACAATTACATTATCTGACCTAAATTTTAAATAAATATTTATGATGGTTCAGACTATCTGACGCTAATATATAATTTCACTGAAAAATTTAGATCGGTTTAGATTTGTTAACACCTAAGTCTTTTCTTAAATTGTTTTTTTTTGTATATGAATTTCATGATATAGTTAGGTGCCTACTAGCATAGCTAAACACCACTTTGTGTACTAAGCCGTATTGATTGATGGTATTATAATTGTAGACAAGCGAGTAGTGACAAATGACAGTGTAATGAAATATTAAGTCCAATAGGAGTAGGTATACCAACAACTAACTCACCTAAAATAATTCTGAACGAAAGACAAACATTTGCAGGAAATGTGCTTAACCCTTAACCTCCTTCGTGAGTTCTTCCACCGGAATTAGATCCAGAGGATCCTGAGTTCAATTTGCAGGGAGTACAAATTGCTATTGTGTTCCGACAATTAATGATAAGATAGTCAGTCCATCTGTGGTTGAGGGTTCCGGATGAAGCTCCCTTCTAACTTATGCCTGATCATTACTTACGTAGGTGAGATGAAGGAAAATTGCAGCAATCTTTAATATCCCTCAAATGAAATATCAGTACGAACAGACTTGCATTTATAGATCGACGAAATCTAAATTAAGAATCAAGGCCGGTTCAGTTCATTCCGACGTCCGATAATTATAGTGTTCTAAAATAATCTTATTCACCTTACTCTTGGTGCATCTGTTTTATGACAAAGACCTTATTGATGAGTGGAAATTAACTAAATTGAATCCAATCACGTAAAATTTTCGGTGCAAAAAAGCCTGATTTCCTCATTTTAAAAATAAGATTACAGGTCTGACAGTAAAGTACTTCGCCAGAGTTCGGTATATGCCTTATAAATAAGAGCTGCAAGAATACACAATTAAGACGATATAACTGAGACAGGAAACGAGAAATGTTTCAGTGACGAGATAAACAAACTTTAAGATGCCAACCAAAGTAAAATCACTGGCGAGAGATGAAAGCAAGTACGGAAGCTTAAATTAAGAGGGGGTATAAAGCAAAATTACCAATCTTTGATTTGATTTTTACACCCCAAAATAAGCCACAAGCCACCCCATTTTTTTAAAATAGATATAACATTATATTTGAGAGATTTTAGTCTGGGAAAAAACATATAATGAAATATTTTTAAGCATGGAAAAATATCACGAACTTACCTTTAATTTCCAGCTTAAATCAGTTTATTTTCAATGCTATGCATATTACTAGGGATTACTAGGGATACAAAGCAGCCCTACTAGGGATTTTAAAAAATAATGAATACTTTACGACTTATTTTCATAAAACCAATTTGTCGCTTATTACGTTCTTATTCCGCGCAAAACGCATCAGTCTATCGCGCTTCACCCGTGGTAACGGGCATGTTTTGTTTCATCAATCAGTCTTGACTGCTCCGTTGAGACGAGTGGGCTGTGTTTCTGTGTTCCGCCACCGGCTCGAGAAAATACTTCGACAAAAATATGGGAAATAAAAATAAAATGCGAAAACACTCTAAGAAACAGCTTAGAAATTTAAAAATTCAACTCATGAATAATTGTCGGAGGTATATACATTGCTTTTATTATATTATATAAGTAGTTTAACCAAAAAATATCGCAATTTGAGGTTTTAGCTCACGGCACAATGTATCAATGTCGGCGCGGGTAGCAGTAAACGCAAAAAAATAGATGCTTTTTAGACTACTCATGAATTGGTGCAAAGTTTCAATTGTGTGGTGTGTGTAAAGTATTTTTAACCAACTACCAAAAAGGAGGAGATATTCGTCTGTATGTATTTTTTTATGTATGTACACGTACAGTCAGTTTCAGAAGTAGATGACCTTAGACTTTAGTACCATGTCATAGCAACGCCAGCGTTTGTGCAGTAATAGTTGCTACAATTATGTATGAAATATTATTATGACAAGGTACTACAGTGTTCATCTACTTTTGATGGTGACCCGTACACCGATATCTCTGTCATTTGTGGACCGATTTTCAAAATTCTTTTTTTATTCGATAGTGTATACTCCTGAGGTCCCATTGTCACCAAGTCAGGATCTGATGATGGGAAGCCAGGGAAATCGAGGGCAACCCTCAAATTTTATACGCATATATAACGTTTTTCATATTTTTCCTAAACCTATTCTATTATTTGCACCGGGTAGTCATCATTTCATGTTTATGAGCTGATGATGGAAGGTAAATATCTGTTCACCGATATCTCTGCCATTTGTGGACCGTTTCTCAAATTTCTTTTTTTATTCGATAGTGTATGTATACTCCTGAGGTAGTCCCGTTCTCACCAAGCCAGGATCTGATGATGAGAAGGTAGAGAAATCGAGGGCAACCCTCGGAAAAGAACAGAAAGAGAGGGTTATTCATATTTTTTATAAAGCTATTCTAGTATTTGCGTCTGGTTGTCATCTCGTGTTGATGAGCTGATGATGTATGGTAAAACTCCTTAACTATTAGGAGTTGGTTAGTGATAATTTAAGTATTAGAGGTACCTAAATACCGATAGTTGTATTTTTTTAGGTTTTTCAGGTGAGCTGATGATGGAATCATTGATGAGACTTCGTGAATGTGCAGCGACTATGCCCACAATATATTGTATTTTAGCCCAGAATGAGGAACTTTTTACTTTGTCCACCAGATCTTTACTGCAAAATTTCCATGCATGTATAATACAAAAAAAATGTACCTGTCATAAAATGTAAATATTTTTTTATGTTACCAAAGATCTTATATGTTAAAATACACTGATTTTGATAAAAATCCACAGAAAAATGTAATAAAGAATAATGGCCAATTTTACGAACATTGTCTTAGCTTTGGACAATCCAAAGTGGTATCTTGTCAACTCTTGTCATAAATAACAAGAATGTGATATAGCATACCACTTGGTTTGAGCATGTCAAATCAGATTGACATTAACATAATCAAAACTGAAAGTAACATTATATTTTATGAATAAATGATTTAATTACCAATAATTATTTTTTTGAAGAATGTGCATACCTGGTAATTATTCTGAGCGATTAGCATGATTTTATAAAAAAAAAATATAATTGATGTAAATAAAACTTTATTTATATACTTTGTTATAACCTTGCAGGGTTCATGTGTTGAGCTATATTTTACTTGTAAGTACCTACCTCATATCTTTGTAAGCACACACAATGAATAAATTATTTGAATCTGAATTTATTATATTATTTATTTACCATCAGCGAAAAGTATTAAAAATCCACATGTCAAAGTATAGGTAATGGATAGATAGTCCGACTCGTGCTTAGCCAATTTTATCTAGTTTTTCGCGTATACTATGTGCGATCACAAAAAAGAAAAATCATGAAGCGAGTGCCACCTTGCGGCTGCGAACTGCGATGTGCAAGAGGGGAAGGGTGAAACGCGCGGGTGAATTCTGATATTTTTCTTGGTTTATGCCCGCTCTTAATGCATGAAAACGATAAAATTCTTCCGAAGAAAGATTTCTTTGGTTCAGCACAACTAAAATTGGTAATGATTTTTCATAATAATGCATTTAAGTAGAACAGGATTTGCCATAGCTAAATCGAATGACACAAAGTCAATAAAATAGACAAGTTTCAATGTAAAAGAGCAGAAAATGTTAAGTAATTTTATAAATAGTGTTCTTTCCCCCTTCCTCCTTATCGGCACTTGGTTGCAATTGGGTACCCCAAACCTTTCCCACCGTGACGATGAAACAATAATAGTTCTTAGACCGAAATAGTACCATAGTATCAATTATTAGAACTTCTCAAATTTATAAATTTAAACAGATAATTTATTAGGTATGGATTTTAAAGGTAACAGATCGCTTGAGATGCGTTCAGGAGTGAATGGTGCACATGCATAGTAAATTTTGCAAAAGTGACAATTTTACTTTGTTGTTTGGTTGTGCTGCAGTTCTTCACTGACTTTACTCTTTATTGCACTTCACAAATCATAATAATAACAAGACAGTAACTAGCAGGTTTGCAAGGGTTAACTTATCTCTACAAGAGATCTCTTCCAGCCAACTCAGGTGTGTGAGAATGCGACACTGAAAAGAGAATTATTCAGCTCAAGTGTATTTAGAAAAGAATATGATATATGTTCGTATTGTTCGTCTTATAGCATTTACTAATTCCAATTAGAAATATACATTTATTTGTACTAAGTCAACGATAGTACAACAAAATGTCTACTGTCAAATTAATTTTGTTTATTTGTTCGCAACGTACGTTGCGCGATTTATATCGCAAATATTTTGGGCACGAACGAAATAACAGAGAAAAATTTGCCGCATTTCGCCGCTGAGGAAGTAATATATTTCAGCTTTGTTTACTCTCGGGCAATAGATATTTGACTTACCTACCTACCCGTAAAATTAACGAGAAAATTAAAATTAATCTTAGTTGATGGAAAATGTAGGAGAAACGTTTTGTTTTATGAATGCGATCACTTAATTAGCTCTGGTGCAATTGGACAGAAATATTAAAGTGACTATGGGAACCTAGTATTTGATCGGTTAAAAATCTTAAGGAGTTAACCCTGAATTCACGCAAGAGTGAACCGGGGCCTTAATGCCCTATTGACAAAGTTTTTACCAAAACCAAATCTTTATCGTTTTCATACATTTTGACAACAGTTTGACAGCTGTCAGCTGCAAACGTATGAAAACGATAACGATTTGATTTTGGCAAAAACGTTGTAAATAGCGCGATAAGGCCCCTGTTCAAGTAGATATTCAATATTTTAATAGAAGGCACGAGTTACAAACTCACTTTGCATACAATTACACATAAATAGTAAACAAGAGAGGCACTTCTATAAGGTATTTACTTATATCATGGTCTGCGCTGTTGCTGCGCAATTGCCATCTTGGAGGAAAAGGATGTTAAAGACTTGACTTTGCAGAATCGCAGACTGTACTGCATGCACTATAAATAGCCGACAAAGACTGGATATTTGTGTGAAAATGGAAAATAATTATCTAAGTATAATATAGAAATCACGACGACGCATTGCTTTTATTGGTTGTCCTACTAAAACAAAACAAAGACGACTCGTAGGTGCTCTAATAGTAAACAATCCGCCAGCCGATAGGTCGATCGTAGCAGTTGCGTCACGTAAACAAGTCACGACAGTGAACTGATAAAGACACAATAGCCCTTGCTCTTATGCAACCAGATAACAGCCGCTGCGCATTAATAAAAAGCACTCGATTATAATCCGTATTACGCTGCAGCTATTGAACATAATGCCATGATAACTACGAGAAACACTTTCATAGTAGAGCAGGCTTGCCTCACAGCTGTATTCGCTATTTACATAATCTGACCAAAGCAAACCGGCTTTGCTACTTTTATCGATGAAAAACCGTTCTAAACTGTGCGGCTTAGAAATTAATTTAGAATGCGGCACGCGTGATAATAATATGCAGAGGTGACTTCCGTGACAGCTAGGATTCTCATTAATTTAAAATAGTAAACCTAACAAGGCTATCTAGAAAATACATCGCTATGTATTATTACTCAAAATAATTAATTGTGATTATAACTTGGTCAAAAATACTACAAAAATACTTTTCATATTCTTTAAAATTGAATTTGCTATGTCAGTAGGCTACATCCTTGGCGATAGCGTACATACGTAATCCAGCCCACCTCACACAAGATTATAGTGTTTATAGATTTGCTACACGTGTTCGCCGTGGAAAACCTTACACTAACGTTGATACCACTTTTACTCAAGTTGTCCTTCAACAGCCTTTGTTTTTATTTGACGTGAAGCCAATTGCTGCAGGGATAATATTAATCCATCGACGATTATTAATATCCAGACACAATTGATTTTAATTGTGTTCTCGCGCTCCTGAGCGCGAACGGGGCTTAACGAGTTAACTCATTCTCAGTCTCAGATGCGATTATAATGGTATCATTTATGTAGAAAATGGAACACTTAACAAAAAGTAATAGCAACTAAGATATAATTTTTTTACTTTCCTTTTGGACCTCGCGGAGTTGTAAGAAAGTAATTCAAGTTTCGATTCCCGAGATAATAAAACTTTTAGGAGAATTCATTCGATGTTACTGATCCCTTTATATCCTTCGATAATAGAAAGATTACCAAAGTAAATTTACAAAGATCAGTTAAACAGGAATTTAGATTTTGTGGATTTATACGAAAACAAAACAGTACTGTAATTTGTACTTAAATCTGTTAATATTTAATACTAAGCAAGCAAATTTTTGACAAGGTGGACTGACGATCTAGTAAAGGTCTCGGGAAGCCGCTGGATGCGGGCAGCGCAGGACCGGCGGGTTTTGGAGGTCCTGAAATTATGAAGCAAATTTTTGAAGATAATATTACAACTATGATGAAAATACGTGACAATACTATAATAGAATCTGGTTCGGCAAATATTTATGCCTAGAAAACATAACACACAATCTTAACTACATAGAACAAGATGCAGCGAGCATAACAAAGAGCTTACGGCAATACAGGTTGCTACTCTGTCATGCTAAGTGCAGTCTGCAAATATAGACTTGCATACAATGATACATCGCTGTTTGGCTTAATGTGTTGTTACACAAAACGTTATGTACGTCTTTAGCGAAACTTTTGACATGTGCATGCAAGTAATGAAGATTGCCAGTGTCAACGAACGAACGACTACTAGTGTTTGTGCCAAGCACACCGTGACTGATTCCGCTAGATTAGAATTTCTGACATCAACTCTCTGTGACGCTAACGCAAAAATACTTCTATTGATTCTAAGTAATAGATGTATTTTGGATTATGTATCGTGTGTAGATCAATAAAATGCAACTAAGTGCGCAATTCACAGATTTGTGACTAAAATCCTAACTCAATTTTTCTCCGTGCTTCCGAAAGGTCGGCAAATACTGATGATGGTTGTAAGCCTGTCGCCAAAAGTCAGAAACGGTAAAGTGTTAACACCTGAAACTAGGCATACCTGCACCAGTTTAACCACACAATAAAGAAATTAAAGTTCTCCTGTTCGTAAATTAAATTCCAACAACTAAGCGAATTTGATATTTTTTTTTATAAAAAGGTGCAAATGTCTCCATTCCACCTGATGATAAGCAGAAGTGCAGTCCAAATGCAAAGATAGCTATTGTGAGATTTGTGAGAGATAAATCGCCTTCTACACGCCTCTTTTGATTTGAATGATTGTAAGGAGTGAATTCCGTTCCTTGGTTGTATGGCATAGAAATGAGTTGCCAAATTTCTTAGTTCGCGTTGGAAACGTGGAATGGTAGCCACAGTTTGTCGGTGGCACTAAATGCCAGTATACGTAGTCTTTGACAGGAAGGGAGATAGTGCGATTAGGGAAAAAAGCCTCTCAGAGCACTCACCGTGGTACAGACGGTAGAACGCGCTCAATGACGCCACATCGCGAGGAGCGGCTCAAGATACTCTACTTGTTTTGTCATTTAGCAAAAAAAAAACAACATAACTTAAAGAATTAAAACCAATGGGTGGTTTAATGTTAAGATTCTTAAGATGTTTGATATAAAAGGACAATGTATTTCTATTATCATCACTAAAATGCTTATTGTTGCTTATAAACCAAATATGTTTTCCTTTCTTGTGAAAATCTTTAGCACGTAAGTACTTACGTGCTAAAGATGTATAACCAGGATATTCTTCGAATAGAATATTAATAGCTAAATGTCAATGAGTTCTTTTAAACACATCAATCAATAATGGTCACAAGAGACGCGAGACAGAGTTTAATAATAGTGGTAATGAACTTAGCAGTCAAAAAACTTCTAGTATATTGGAATTTAGCGACATTGGGAATTCCGCCAACATTATGTTCAAACCTATTTTAAAGATCAAATCAATTTAAAGGAAGACATTTATTTTTAATAATGTGTCGTGAAAGAAATTTAGCTGCTAACACAATATGTACTCTACAATTCTCGATCCAATCTGTAGATTAAACTAGACCACGATAGGTCATTTACAAATAATGTAGGGTTAGACTACGAACACACGCGGTATAGGTTAGTCATTTAGTACCTACTGCCTATTGGAAATTGAATAAAGAACTACGTAACAACATATTGATAAGGATATGCCCTCGACATAATTTAAAACAATCATAGAAATTGTGAAGGAAAATCTTACTCACAATTTAATATTGCTTAGATGGTGATACGGTTTTTTAAAATCATATAGGTATCCTACTCGTAAATTAAGATTTAAATTAACAATTTAAAATACTTTTAATTTTATTTCAGTTCTTTGGTTACTTAAAAAGCTCGCAAACATATATCGTATAACGCACATGTAGAATAATTTTACGAAAGAACAATAAATAATTCATACAATAATCTTTATTTAGGTTGCGTTGATGACGTAAGCGAATGGTTTGCTAATAAATAGCGTGACCTATTTTGATAGAGAATTCTCAAGTATTTCTTAGTTTATAATTTAGTCGGGGTCACTGGACGTGTGTACATTACGCGTACCAAATGACCTTTACACATTATTTATTATTGTAAAAGCACATGTTTAATACCAGAAGATTGATCTTCCTAGAACTCGATTTTTGGTTTGAATGAGAAGATTGAAGTTAAAATAATTTTCCTTTTGCTATTACGACGCAAAATGACGCTGTAAAACTTATCAATAACAAAATAACGTAGAATAATTCAAGCTATTATGTTTGAAAGGAAAAAAGATCTTACTTAAGAATAAGAGCATTTTACTTAAGATAAGAGCTTTTTTCAATGAAGGTGAAGTGTATCGCCTTCATTGCACATGGTATCAAGTTAAGGTAAGGCTGTTGGTGGAAGTACACTTCACCAGAAAAAAACAACTGGACGAACTGTATCCTTTCATCTAACTATTGAAAGAAGACAATTACAATTATTAGCTAAGGTGATCGTTGTTATATAGCCAGGTGGATTAAGGCCTTAAAAGAACAAGCCCTACTATAAATTTGAAACGCCCTGGTACAGATTTTTCGATCAAAAACCGGTGGGCGCATCAAAAGAACACAAAGGCAGTTATTTAATCAAAGAACAATAATTAGGTACAACAAATTTGTGAAATAAAGGATTAGCAACGTTACGTCTAGACAATTAGAACTTGTGAGGATTCCAGACACACATTCTGAAGTAAGTAAAGTATATATTATTGTAGATAATGACCCGGACTAGGCAAGGATGTTTGCTCTTGATACGAATGACACCAGCTTAACCATGTTAAAGCGGGCCACTGATTTGGCAGAAGTAAGCGATCCGTGTGGTCTTCCAGCCCATTGGCTTACATTATTAGCCTTCGGGGAGGCGTCGAATGGACCGGTTCTGATAAGGTTTCGTGACGAGACGAAGTCAGCTGTTCTTCGTGTTGTTAATTCAGCGGTTATTGACTTTTGTCATACTTTCGCTGCGCGTTATTAACATTGTTCCTACTTCTCCCTTTGTATAAACACATTAATAGCTAACAAAGTTATCTGTTTGATCTGTTATTACTTGTATAACTTCTTTTATTACTCCTAATGATATTAAGTTATAAGTTGTTTCCTGTTTCTGATTTCCGAAATATCCTTAATTTTGGCACAGGCAAACGGCAGTTCCTTCTTGCATGAATGTTTTATTTTAATGCCAACACAGAACAACAAAATTGCATTAAACCTTACGCAACTTTACAATGTAACGCTGTATATAAACGAACACCTTAACAGCACGAGCTCGTTAAAACGAAACCGCGAAGTATTACAATAGAAACTGACAAACAAAACAATTAGAAACGGATCACCGAAGGAAGACCGAATTGAGATCAGTGGTATTGGCGCCACGCGACTATCGATGACGCGTTGACGGGTGTTTGGCGATTTTGATTCGTGCTCTTATTAAAATAAAAGTGGTATCACCTTACTGCGTTTCACAGATGGTTGCAACAGCTGTGTGGGTGAGGTACGCAATTAAACGGCCGTGAACCTGTATCGTTTATAACGTGACAGCTGACTGTCTACTAGATGTTTCTTGTATTTAAACGAGAGATCAACTAAAGCCAATGTTTACAAACACAATTGCGGGCGCATTTGCGTATTAATGCGAGTGCTTACTTGGACCGACATGCGAATATGCAAATGGGCTGGAACCTTATTAAGTAAGCAAATTAACTGCTTACTTTATAATTACCTCCGTAAACGCAATTTGTAGTAAGGAACTGTCTTTATTGTGTCTACATTTTGCATTAGTAATCGCAAATATAACTATCGTTACTTTCAATTTGAAATATGTAATATGTTCAAACATCACCAGATCGATTACCAGAGGCGATTAACGTAATTAACGTGGACTTAGATCGCATTTGTCAGTGGAGTACCTATTATGGTCTTAAAGTTAATCCTTCCAAAACGCAGGTAATTGTAATAGGTAGTTCGCGCATGACTTCCAAAATTGATTGGTTGGCGATGCCCAAGGTTATGTTAGATGGAACGCATATTACCCTAAGCAGCACTGTGAAAAACTTAGGCATTTACATGGACTCTAACTTATCTTGGACATATCATTTGCAGGAGCTTAGTCGAAAGCTATTCGCTTCAGCGGGATATCTCAGAAGACTTCGTAACTTTCTTCCAACCACTACCAAAATTGCGCTTGCTAAGTCCCTACTTCTTCCAATCCTTGATTATGCTGACTGCAGTTTCCTTAATCTAACCGAAGAGCAACTAAATAAATTTGAGCGTCTTCAAAATTTTTGCATACGGTTTATATTTGGTTTACGAAAATATGACCACGTTTCAGAATTTCGTCATAAGCTCAAGTGGTTGCCAATTCGCCTTCGCCGGAATGCCCATATTCTCTCCCTCCTTTATGCCATCCTATTTCACCCCAACACTCCTCTTTATCTAAAGGAACGTTTTAAGTTTCTCCACAATACTCACTCACGAGTATTAAGATCATCAGAGAATTTGAGGTTAGAGACTCCGGTACATTTCTCAAAATTCTATAACAATTCTTTTACTGTTCAAGCTGTTTTGTTGTGGAATGCTTTACCTGCAAATATAAGGAAAGCTCAAACTCAAGGAACTTTTAAGAAACAAGTAGAGGCTTATTATTTGTCACTATAATCATCCATTAGTATCTATAGTATATGACAGTATATATTTTATATATTGTATGTATGTGTGTATTAATATTTAAGTATTTATATTTATGTAATTATTATTTGGTATTTATAATTAGTATGTAATAAGTAGATTTACGTCGCCATCTTCCCTCATAGTTACTTTTTACTTTGCAATCCTGTCCATCCTAAGGTTACCTGGAAGAGATCGCTTTTAGCGATAAGGTCGCCCTCTGTACAACTATTTTTATATATTAATATACTATTGTTAATCTGGTTGATGTATGTACAATAAAGTCATATTCTATTCTATGTACTTATCTAAAAAGTATGCATATTTAAAATTAATAATCATAATTAGATTGTGAAAATACAGAACTTTTAAAATAAATGTACATATATGATTACAATTATTGATTTAAAAGATATGGACACGAAAAAAGGATACCGACTGATTGAAAGAAAGCCGATTGCTCTAATTGTATCTATTAGATTAAAAACACATTTTCCTTCTGAGAGGTATTTCCAATTCCAGACATCATTATTAAGATATAAATATATGATTACGTCCTACATTTTTTTGTTAATTGACTTGGGTGCTTTTGTTATTCACCTCATCTGGTAAGTGTATTTAATAAGTTAGAAGCGAGCTTCACCCGAAGTCCTCAACCACTGAGATACTATCTTATACCCAACTATCGGAACGCGACAATGTTGTTAAACCTATTGTTGATGCGACAAAGTGTAGTAAATAGCAAATTGGATAACGAAAAGTTCTAAAACAAACCAAAGCATTAATTTGCACCTCCCTGAGGACTGAGCCCGAGACTGGTGGATCTGCAGCCAGGAGGGAATTAATAATAAAGCACAGCAGAAGAAAAGACAGGAAAAAAAATTAACAATATTAATGTAAACCTAATAGAAAATGGTAAAAAATAAAATACATTTATATAATATGGATCCAAAAGATAGATTCAACATGAATCTAACAGTATTTTCAAATATAAAAAAGGTAACCACGACGTAGCATTTGTTTTCTGATTTACAATAATTGACTTTCTATATCAAAGAGGTAGCAAACAACCTAATGCTAGTTAATGGCTAATGATGGTCATTAGTCAAATAGACCTTTTTATTTCCAAGCAATCAGTTTCATCAACTAACATCAGTAGGGACTAAATATAACCTGTTGGACGGGACTGAACTCTAGCGAATGAAATAAAAACATAACCACACTAAGAACGCTGTACATCGCTTCGTAGGCTCACTATGGAGGTGAAGTAGACAGAAGTGGCAGAGCTATGGAGGACGGATATAGAGCCTTTGACATTTGATAACGAATTACTGGGTAGTACAACTGGTTTGTATGTAGGTCTGTAGATAGGTCTTTCGTTCCGTGTACGCCTGTGAGCCGAGGGTCACGTAGTGGTTAATCCTAAATATGTATATACATTATAAGCACAAGGAATATTAGGAAAACTGATTTTGTCACTCAACAGCTTCGCAGTTTCGTTATAAGTTATAGAATTCCTATCCGATCTTTTATGTATCACAATACTCGCGTTTTTGTCAGTGTTTCATTATCTTAAATTATAGTTACATATGGCTTGCATAAAATTTGATGAATGTGAATGTGGATGGGTATACAGAGATAGGAGGGATAGGAAGACCGAAGAAAAGATGGATACATTATGTGAGAGAGATGATATGGCAAAGAAAGGTGTTAATGTTGAGATAACAGTGGAATAAGATGTATGAGAGAGAAAAACATATCACACGGACCCAAATAAAATTAGGAACAGCGTAGGCAAATAATGAAGTTTTGCATTCATGTGCTCCAAGCCTCGAATGCAGATTGGTAGAGTATTCTTTATTCCAAGCTAATATACCTATGTTAAAAAAAAAGCAACAAAGGTGTTTGGTCTTGTCGTAAACGAGTGTCAGTTATAGAAATGAAAACCACTATTTTCTATGATAAGAAGTCTTCGTCCCGTAGTCTGTTGTGTCATGTTAATGTTAATGCAACCCTAGACAATCTTTGTTTATAAGGGAAGGGTAGACAGACATCTTATAATAAAAGTTGTTGATGTCCTACAAACAGTTAATAATATATTATCCAAATCAAGTGTGCTTTTATAAATTAAGAACATTAATAATATTTTTATTAATTTATTGTGCTAAATTCAGTGCCATTTGAAACAGAACTTCATTTACTGCACATGATGTTGAAATTTTGATTGCGGAAATGGAGTAAAATACGCAATATCTATAAAGAAATAATGTTAAAAAAATTCAATTCAGTTTGAATTGACAAAATATTATTTTAGACAATATACCAAAAACTTGCTTTGCATTTTTGCATTTTGTATTGGGTTCAATAGTAGCTAGAAGTATGATAACTATTTCTGAAAATCAATAATCATATTAGCTACTTGCTAAATAGTCCAAAGACGTAGATAAATAATCATAAAACTCAAATAAACATTAAAACGACACAGTTGGGAGGTCTGCCTTTGTAATGACTTACTCAAATATTGATAGCTCGACGACTGGTGTTACCTGGAAGAAAAAAATTAAGTGTTAAAAAAGAAAACAGGTTTTATGTAATTAATGAAGTCGTTACACTTTAATGTGCTTTAAGTGATTGACCTTTTACGTTTACGTTGCGTAATAATGTTCTTTAATATCAAATACAAATTATGTTTTGCATTTAACTTTATATGACTATTCATGATCAATCAGTTATTTATATTTTAGTTGTAATACTTTCATATTGTCTTCTTTTTTTGCAACAACAGGTAACCCATCATTATCCTTTCCATAAAAGTTATCTTTTGCGTAGCTGTGATTTTGTCTTAGAGTCAAATTGCATAAAACAGTTAGTCCATAGAATTTTTACGTTAACAACTTTACAGAAAAGAATGCAAGCTCCAGAATTTTGCCAACAATTTCAATGAAATGGGATAAAAGCGAAAAGCGCTTTTCCGCTTGACATCCCGTCTATCGCTGCAAGCACAGGTCGTTGCGAATGCGATGGCGGTGCTAATGAACTCCGCGACGGATATAGCTTACTTATTTGTCACGGTGGAGAGCGCTCTAGCGCTGAATAAACGCTGAATTGCGATTCAGTTGTAGAGTATTTGCCTTCAGGTACGTAAATGTTTGTATAAAGGACGACGCCCTCCGTCGTTTGCTAATTTAGAGTAAATTGCTCTAGGCGACATGCAAACCAATTCTTTTGAGGAAGTGTTTGAAATGTTTTTTATTCATGCAGCAAATTGAAAACTAGCCCCGATTAAGATACAAGGATTCAATGAACAATTACATAATTTAAATTAAAAAAAGAAACGAACGCCTCATCGAATCCCCCCAAGCAAGAACGTCTCCCAATAGTTAATTACCTCTTCTAAGTTCAAGTACACCTTAAACGGTCGAGTGGTTTCTTTTGCATTATGATAATAATTATGACAACACATACTCAATATCAATTTTATCTATAGCAAGCTAAACACGAAAGTAAAGAAAAGAGATAGTGTCAATGTCCTCCATACAATGTAAAATTCTATTTAAGGGTTGAATTAGGAACTGTAATCGATCGACTGTATACTCACAGGTCAATGAAACTGGCGATGCTAGCGGAACAATTTGCATCGATTAGCGGAGATTTAGATAAAAGACCGTGTAGATTCGATTGTGCAGATAAGGCGTTTGTTTTCCAGAAACTCCGAATACGTTTTAGATTTAATAATATATAAGAATAACAACACGACGCGACAAGAATACTGATAATGCGCAATACGTCGAACTGCACAGTGGGTTATCTAAAAATATATATCTACATAGTAGACAGATATCAAAAAAGTAAATCGACATAATTTTATGGCACATAAAACTTGGGATGTGGGGTGTATATTGAGTAACATAAAATCTAGCACGAGCATATACATCGGATCACATTAAAATGATATAAACTGAGTTATTGGCACAGGAGAACGTGAAAATTTAGCTAGAACCTTATGTGTTCTAGCTAAATTTTCACGTTCTCATAAGAATCTAGATATTCAAAGAAAAGGATATTGTACTTTATAGATTTTCTCCGACTTCCTCTCAAACGCCGTGCTCTAGTGGTTTGCCCACCGGAATTAAGACCCAGAGGTCCCGAATTTAATCCACAGAGGAATACAAATTTGTAGGTAGGTAGGTACTTGGTTAGGTTGGTGGTAGGACTTTTTTCAAGTGCGCTTGGCTAGCTATCACAATCTCATCAAAATCTGTCGCCATAACAATAGCATTATTGTGTTCCGACAATTAATGTTAAGATAGCCAGTCCTCTGTAGTTGAGGGTTCCAGATGAAGCTCGATTGCATCTTCGGCCTTATCTCCACTTTTCAGATGAGATGAAAGCCAAGAGCTTCCCTGTCAAGAATTAAAAAAAAAGCAAATATAGAAATAGCTGTTGTTTGTTACCTTGAAGAGTAACATCTCAATCATGAAGGAACACGAATTTCAGTCAGTAATGTTGCAACAACCGGTATACGCTGGATTTAAGTGTTCCTCAACATTATACGGCCGCTGGCCCCGATTCCCCAAAGCCAACGATCGCCCTACGCAGTAATACAATGAATCACCCGATTTATATTTTGTGCATGAGTCTTAAAATATGTGGCGGCATTTGTGTTATGGCCAATTAGGTTACTGGAAGTATTTCCTTATATTTATAGCAATATCCTTTTAAAACAAAGTTCATTGTTTGGGATAATCTCAAATGGTGAAATTATAATACATTTTCTAAAGATTGCTAAGATAGGAGATAGGTTAATTGCTATTGAAATAGCAATTAAGATTATTATCACGATAAGAATAAAACAACAAAGTAAATCTTTATAATTTTGTAATGTCAATAAAGTTTATTGTCTCGGTTGTCTTTCTTAGAATTGAGATCAAATAGAATTTATTTGACGCTCGGTGGTTTTCAGAATAAATTTCAAAGTATGGATTTAACAAAATAAAAATTTATCTAAGACAAAAACGGTTATATATAGGTCCAAACATCTGAGCAAATATTTTCGCATATTTTTATAAAGTTGCACAATTTGGATGCTATATTTGCACGTCGGTACAATGACTGCAGCGAGTCTTGGATGTAATATAAAATGAATGAGTCTGCACAGAGTAAATCGGAATAGTGTTAAGTCAGCACTCGTGCGGTCTGTAGATAATGTTGAATGAATGTATGTAGCACCGATGAAACGACGTTGTTGAGATCCAAAGAAGATTCATCACATTAAACTGCTAGACATTTCTGGATAAAGGACACGTCTATAATTTTTACAAATAATTAAGTTATGCTTGAAATGCTACTCAATTTAAAAGTCTTCTTTCAATTAATAACAAATTTCCATGTTGTTGTTCAAGATGATTTATTGAAACACGAATGATAACACGTTTTTGTTGTATTGAAATACAAAGTAATAAAAGATTCATTACTTACTGCTTGGTTAGTAAATATTATTAAAAGTGAAGTGTCAACTTAAAGAGTGAAATCGATTCACACAATGTTATATTCCAAGTAATATAGAGAAAATAAATACAGACATAAGTTACTGCAAGACCAAAATTGATTCCATTACAAAGGACAAGGAATCTCTTCGAAGCGACCTGAATGCGATCACTAACCGTTTCAACCAACTTGAACAAGTCACCCGCGCATCTAATTTGGAATTGCAATGCGTCCCGGAACGCAGCTCCGAGAACCTACTTACTATTGTGAAGCAATTAGCAAAAACCGTGTCATGTCCCATTAATGAATCTGATGTTTTTTACTGTTCGCGCATCGCAAAAAGGAACCCTGAGAGCCCTCGTCCCCGTTCGATTCTCGTTAAAATGAGCAGTCCTCGGACGCGGGATACACTTTTGGCCGCCGCAATAAAATATAATAAGACCCACCCTCAAGATAGACTGAATACGGGACACCTAGGCTTTGGGGGCGATAAAAAGGTAGCTGTATACGTTGCGGAGAACCTGTCACCAGAGAACAAGATCCTCCACGCCAAGGCACGCAGTCGTGCAAAGGAATTGCAGTACAAGCACGTATGGGTTCGAGGTGGCCGCGTGTACTATCGCGGTCATCGTAATGTTCCACCTTAAGGGTCGTTTTTGTATTACACTGTCGACGACTACCCTTAGCCTGTTGACCAATAGAATACCGAGTGAAGATCCCAGAGTGATGCAATACAATTGACTTAGCAAACATTGCCGTAAAGACATCTGGTTGCAATTTGTTAAAACAATGACCTTTTTTTTATAAATTCCAACCAGATGCCTTACAGAACAAAAGAGGGTCTTCTATTGGTCAACAATAATAGAAGGCGGGATCAACAGAAAGGACTCGCTTCAAACGAAAAATTTTTAAACTGTAAAGTTTAGCATGACCCCGATAGTACATGCGAAAAACGGACACATCTGAGTATATTCTCGTGCGAAGCGCGACTACGCTGGACGGTTTATCTTAGTTTTTTCAATTGTTTTTCTATTGCTTTTTTACCATAGCGTATAATTGTTTAGTTATTAAATTCAATAATTTAAAGGTTTATTTCCAAAATGTCAGAGGTCTTCGTACGAAGATAACTGAATTTTATAAGAATGTACTGTGTAGTGATTATGACGTCATAGTTTTGTGTGAAACGTGGTTAAACAGCACTGTTTTTGATATGGAGCTTGTTAGCGATCGTTACGTTGTATACAGACGCGACCGAGAGACAAGCGAGTTTCATAAGGGCAAATCTGGTGGCGGGGTGCTCATTGCTGTATCCACACGAATTTCTTCTCGTCGGCTGTCTCGTGCGGAGAGTGGATGCGAAGATTTATGGATTGAACTAGGGTTACACGGGAGAAATAACACAATAGAATACATGCAGTTGTGCGCCGTTTATCTCCCCCCACCATTACAAAGACATATGCTAGATCATTTTATTGAAAATGCAAACTGTGCCTTAGAATCTTATACAAAGAGTTTAATTCTGGGCGACTTTAATTTAAGTAACATTGTGTGGAAACATGACAATATTCTCACTGAGGATTATGTGGCCAAAAGTGCACTCGAGAGCTCGCTCATAGATTTTATCGCTCTAAATAACCTTACCCAGTATAATAATATCCTCAATGATAAGGGCAAGATCTTGGATCTTGTTCTTTCAAATTTTTATATTTCTAGCATCACACGAAGTACTTCCCCTTTGCGTAACATTGACTTTTATCATCCTCCACTTGAATTCTCCATCTCTTGCATTGAATCACCACTCTTGACTCCCAATACATCAAATAACAAATATAATTTTTATAAAGCGGACTATGATAGGATAGTCTCTCATCTAAGTTCGATTTCCTGGGACGATGAGATATCTTCGCGTCTAACATTGGATGAAATGGTAGAGAAATTTTACATTATAGTGAGAGACGTGATCGCTGAGCACGTGCCGAAATGTAAACCGAAGTCAAATAAATATCCAGTCTGGTACACAAGAGATCTAATTCGTCTCTTGCGTGAAAAATATAAACTGCGAATTAGGTATAAAAAGTATAAAAATCCGTTAGATGAATTGGCTTTAAATACAATTAGAAAAAGGAGCGCAGAGTTAATTGAAAGTTGTTATGTCAAATACATAACAGAATTAGAGCAATCGCTTTCCGATAACCCTAAATTATTTTGGACTTTCCTTAAGAATAAGAAACGTGATAGTCATAATTCCTACCCTTCCTCTATGACTCTTGGTGATTGCTCAGCGAACAGTGGCAGCAGTATATGCAATCTCTTTGCTTCTTTTTTCGCCTCTGTGTATAAGGCTCCGTCTCCATTACAAAAATCAAATGAAATTTCGGTCCAAACCTCAAACTATCTTAGTAATATTATTTTTTCTCAGGATGAGGTATTGAAGGTACTTAAAAGTCTAAACCCCAATAAGGGGGCTGGTCCCGATGGAATCCCACCACTTTTTGTGGTTAGATGCAGCAGCGTAATCTCTTTACCTCTAACTATTATCTTTAATACTTCTTTGAAAACTGGAGTCTTTCCGTCGGTCTGGAAGGAGGCGAGAATCGTCCCAATACTTAAAACGGGCGATCCCAGCTCTGTTAATAACTACAGACCAATATCGATACTATCCGTTTTTGGCAAAGTGTTCGAATCTTTGGTGTGTCCTATTCTGAACTGGCATTTTAAGCAAATAATTTCTAATCAGCAGTCTGGTTTTTTATCATCTCGTTCCACAACGACAAATCTTGTGACATTTACAAAGTATGTCTCTGATGCTCTTGACTCGCGGTTAAGTGTTGACACTGTTTATACTGATGCTAATAAAGCTTTTGATAGCGTGGATCACAACATATTACTAAGTAAACTCTCTAATGCTGGCATATGTGGCATGCTTTTTGAGTGGTTTCATTCTTATCTTGCTCAGCGTAGGTCGAGGGTGGTGGTGAGTGGCTTTGCTTCAGATACTTTTCTTTCTACTTCCGGAGTTCCTCAAGGCTCCCATCTTGGTCCGGTCCTCTTTAATATTTTTATTAACGACATTGTATCTGTCTTCAAGCATGCAAAATGTTTTCTCTACGCAGATGACATGAAGATATGCTTACAAATTAGAGACAGTAGTGATTCTCTGTTACTACAAGAGGATCTGGACCGTCTTGTTCAATGGTGTAACGATAACAACTTGTACATGAATATCAGCAAATGCAAATTTATTAGATTTTCTAGAAGCAGACACGTATCGTCACCTCAATATAGCATCGACGGGCAAATTCTGGATGAAGTCGAATCGATTCGCGATCTAGGAGTCGTTCTAGACAGGAAATTACGTTACCACACACACATTGACCAAATTGCGAAAAGGGGCTTTAAGATGCTAGGGTTTGTATTACGGAACACTAGAGATTTTAAAAAAGTGTCTACCAAAATTCTTCTTTATCAAGCGTTGGTTCGTTCAGGTCTCGAATATTGTAGCCAAGTCTGGTCTCCGCAATACGATGTTCACATTAAACGCATTGAACGTATTCAGAAAAGGTTTCTGTGGCATCTTTCCTACCAAACCTATAAGGCTAAAGAGTTGCCCTCTTACGAACAACGGTTAACCTATTTTAAGCTTAACAGTTTACGGGACCGTAGGTTTTTGTTAGACTGCTTATTTCTACATAAGATTGTTAACGGAGCCATAGATTGTCCACCACTGTTGAGCTCGGTACATCTCAATATCCCTATAAAATTGCCACGTTTTACCAAATATGTCCCATTTGCGGTAAAAGGCAGCAAGACCAACCTCGGACACCACGCCACCATGAATAGACTCCAACGTCAATACAATGCTTTAGTCAAAACTACGAAGATAGATATTTTTGCTGACAAGACGACAACATTTAGACGAGAGATTAAAAATTGTCTCACGCTCGGGTCTTTCAAGCTCTGATTGTATTCTGATTGTATGATTGTATTCTTATTGTTTTATTTAATATTTTTAACTTCCTAAAGTTCTGTAACATCGAGTCCAAATATGCATGCCGTGGCAACCTATAATTAAGTCTGCACTTAGAAGGATTGTTAAGCACTTAGTTTTAGGCTGTAATAGTGTAAGATTTGTTGGTTGTCCTAAAATAAATAAATAAATAAATAAATATTACTGTGAGATATCTCATTCCATTTTATAGACTTGGATGCAGCTGATATTTTAGTGGCGCCGGTTAGAGGAAGCCACTTTAATCGAAAGCGACCAGACGGTATTCAGCAGACATGATAATATAAAGAGTCCGGGAAAAGCAAAACTATTTAACTGTAGACGGGAGAAAGGGGAAGACAGAGAGAGCAGTTTGAATGTACGCATGTCTAGACGGTGGTGGCGGAGAAATAAGTTGGTAACATCATTACTAGCCTGGACGGCGACGTCTAGACGAGGTAATGCATTGATAACAAAGCAAATAAACACACCTTCCTCCGAATTCAGGTACAATGGAGATAGAAAGGACTTTAGAAAAAAAGCTGCAGATTTATGTGAATGAAGCTTTTGTGAAAAGGTACTATAATAAAGTTTTTTAAAGGTATTCTTCTCGACCGTTTGTAGTAAGATTTATTTCAGTACCTGCTTCGCAATATGATAGAAAACTACACCGCACCCACCTATAGTACAGTAAGTACTGACAAAGGGTCCCGGGACACCGTCACGCAAATATTTTCCTTAAATCTGTTGGAACGTGGCCAACCTTATTCGAGTCGAGCGAATACCTTAGAATTACTTCAGCATACATTGTTCTGTACTTACACAGGATCTAATAAAATATGCTGCAGTAAAGATGCTGGGTTTTATCTAGATTTTATATTCACCTATAGGGGAAGAATAAATGGCAACCACAATGACGTTGGATTTAGAAATGAATATTGAGTAAACAGCTAATATAATTTAAAATATGATTAAGATGTCTCAAAATGTTTAATATAATAGAAAATTGTTTTCTTCAGCCCACAACTTTGTCTACTTTATTTTGAGAATTGATATCGGAGTAAGTTTTCTGATAGTTTGACTTATTCTTTAAGTTTCTGTGTCTCTTCAATTTTGTGTATTTTCGTAACACACACAAAACTCCTCTTTGTAATATTAGTTAATAGATAGGACAGGATGAGACAATTATTAATGCGAAAAATATATTAGTGTCATTATACAAAAGTTCACTGAACAAACATTGAAAGGCGTTAAATAAATGTACAATGAACTCATTGAAAAATTAGTTTTTGTATAGCGTTTGTTAGTCGGTGAGAACAATGATACGAAATGCGCAAAAACTAGCGGTTGACTACCTCTACCTCTACCTCTCCGAGAGAGGTTATTAACTAAGGATTGTTAGGGTATCACTTTTGTTGTACTGTCTATACAGAACTTATTTATGATGAAAACCAGAACAATCTGCAAAGTGTTAATGTAATTGTAAACGTAAGCAAATATTATGAGATGCATTTGTTTGGAGAAAATATTTGCGATTTCACTTCCTTTTGGCTCGTGTTGGATTAATGCCAAACGTTATAATAACTGTGAACTTTCGCTGTCCTCAATCTTAGGTGACCTCTGCGTCGAACAAAGCGTCAGAGCCTCGGTGTTCTCGAAAAGGACACTTCCTAAACAGGTTTTAACCAGTCCGACTTGCTAATCTATAAGACATGTGCTTTTTTATTTTTATTCGCTTCCTGAATCGAGTGTGGCCTGGTCATTGATGATAAAATTTAAAATAGGTAGCATTGACCTTTTCGAAGTAAATTACGAAGAAAGAGCATTAAGGATAAATACAAAGGATTTAGATGGCTTTAATTTTCCTTTTATTGACTGGAGAAGAAATACATCTTGTTTGGGAGTAAGCATTGATAAATCAGTTTCGTGGTAAAATGTTCTAATTGACGACAGAAAGTGTATCGACCGTATGAGAGTTCAACATTCTGGAGTGCAATAAACAATACCGACATGACTGTGGGCGTCGTCGTGAACATAGTAAAAAATATTGCCCACGAAAGTAGCTTTTGTCCCATAAAAAAGCGATTGAAGAGTTCGAACAAAAGACGTTTAAAGATCAGCGTTATATTGGCTGATATTATCATAATAATTTTAAGAACCTATGCACACAATATTGTTAGTTTTACTAATACAATTATAGCTATTAAACATAAATGTTTATGATTAAAAATGAATCCTTTGATTCTGCAAAAATGCCGCTGCTGTTGGGTTTCGTGAAGGTAGAGCAGAAAGGTTGAAAATTAGGATAATTGGTTTTAAAGTCTTTTTGTTGTTAACATAAATATATCATTATTTTTATTTGCTTTTCAATAACAGATAAGTAATTGTCCAATAAATTAAAACGTGAGGATTCATTACGACCAACATCAAAATCAATAAAGAACCAATTATTTGCGACGATAATAGAATTAGTTGAAGGATACTATAAGAAGAAATAAATGTAAAAGGGGGATTTCTATATGACCTTAAAAACTTTTATTGTCAGTAAGCTAAGTTCAGGTAGTGATCAAAAAACTGCATGGTTGTGCGATACTCACTTGCAAGTCTTGCAACATACATTACGGGTAACCGTTACTCGAAAGACAAGTTACCAGGCTACCAGACGGCTGTGAGAGGTACCGCTACGCGCCTTTTACGGTGACCGGCCAAATTATAACTGTATCTATCTATCCGTGAGAAGGCTGGAAATACAATATTTGTACTCGATGCGAGCATCTCATTAGCGGTGAAATCGTCTGGTGACACTGCTTAATGATCATTGTCCCGAACTTTCCACTTGCCCCACGACTATAAAGAACAATTACCTCGACTAGAGGTAGCTTGATCAAAAGCTTATAATGAGTATGTAAACACCGTCGAGGCTCGAGGGCATATTGAGCGTAGTTACTTACGTAGATAGATGTTTGTTATTGTGTCAATGTTTTGATTTCTATTGAAATCACATCTATTTGCATTTGTATTTAAATTTAATAGCAAAATAAACTACTATATTTTATTGGTATTGCACAGCATCGAATGCCATGTTATTTTTTACGAAATTCATAAAAAAACCTACCTTCTGGCTCAGCGGCGTACGGGTAATTTTAGATGTGGAGCAAAAAATCTTGGTAACTTGCTCTCGGGCAGGCAGGGCTCGAAACAAAACAGCACTGAACTCCAAAATGTTGCGTAGATGAGGAAAAATAATTGAAAATAAACTGCACTAAATATAGGTAACGTAAGCGATAACACGAACGTGTTCTAGCGGAGCGTTACGCGACGCACGTCCGCTGCATACGGCACTCGAACGGAGACAGGGGGCTTCGGGCTTGTTGAACGTCGAGCCCGCTTGTCAACAAACAAAGTTCGCGAGCAGTCTGCGCAGGCGCGGCGTGCACACCTACGCGCACGGCTCAGCGCGTGTCAATGAATATGTAAACATTGAGTTTATTTGTAGATTTCATGTATAATAGCAGTGAAATAATCATTCTACGCAGTATTGTTACAATAACTTCGTGACACTACTAAACGAAAGTCACGAGGGGAACTAATGCAAGGCTTGTATCGTAATTAACACGCGTCTCGAGTAGTTCCAAATTTGGAATGGCTAAGCTTCTTTAATTTAGATAATTAGGAAACAAAAGGGAATTCTTGAGGTCGTCGTAGCACGCTCATAATGAAAACTCTTTTTTTGCTTTCTCTTTTTACTATGAAAACGGCTACCGACCGTAGTCCGTAGCTGTTTCGTAGCCGCTGTTCCGTAGCGTTTAGTGAAAAAGAGGCGTTCCTTTTCTGAGTTGATAAATGATTCAAGAATTACTTACATCATTCGGAAATGTACAACCAGAATGGCGAAATTTGAGGCTGAATTAAAGACACCGGTTGATTCCACTCCCAACACTTCTGCACTTGCCGCTGAATTCTCATTGTTTAAAAAAGTTATTGTTGAGTCGCTGAGCAACTTGGTCAACGATCTACTTAACTCTTCTAATTCGCTCGCCCGCCAGTCATAATCCCGTTTATCAACAAAAGTCACGTTGGTTCGCAATTCCCACATGAAAACAATAACAATCATTATTATTATTATCATTGCTCATAATATTTGATTATGATAATAAAATTTAATAAATAAATCTATCTAATCAGTTTTACACCGCTGTGAGAGGCGGTAGGTATGTACCTACCTACATAATAAGTACCTACCTAAACACAAGATATAGGTACAGTCAACGATATTATATCTATGATATTTTTAATTTAATATCATTGGGTACAGCCGAATCCCAAAATATCTACCTATAATGAGTAAATATTGGAGGTTTTGCCGCATGTTTTAATTTTCCTTACCTATCAGTATGATAGTCATTTTCGGGTTTCATCATAATAATATCTTCTTTTGATAACTATTCTGCTATTTCATTCTGAAATATAGTGGGTCAAAATTTCAAAAACGCTAGAACAAGTTACTTTATCATATCAGCCAAGAGCTGCCTACATCCCATCAGTGGGTTCCCGCGACCTTTACTATTTACATTTAATATACCGGGTGGAATTTTGTAATGCCACCTGAAGGGAAAGTATTCTTAATACTGTAGACAGAACATTGTCCTGTAGACAGAAAGTTGTATTGTACTGTATATTACACTACGTTTACTATAAATTACTTATTTATTTCTCAATATCACGTGTCTTTTAAAGTTTCATGGTTTTATCTTTGATAATGACGAAAAAAATCGATGAAAAAATCCATGATAATTTTCAGACTTTGCAATCCCATTTCCCCTTTTCAGGGGTGGAATTCTGAAAAAAAATGTTAATTATTTTTACTCATTTATCGCTAGGAGTACTCTTGTAAAGTTTCGAATAAAATAGTCTGAATAATCTTGTTTCCCTTACAAACTTTGGACCCTGTTTCACCATCTCAGGGGGAGAATTTTGAAAAGTCCTGTCTTAGAGACACTCCTAGACCCTAGGCCTCATAAGGAACCTACGTGCCAAAGTTGGGATCTCTAGACCCAGCCCAGCGGTGTGGATTGTGCGTTCATATTCATAAGTGGTTGGATTGTATCTAAATGAATAAACAAAGACTTTGACTTTTATATGTCGGTCAGTCACTTAGTCAGTTTCTTCTTTTATTAGTTAGAAAAAGCAATGATAGTAGATGGATATTAAAATCATTGTTATTTTCGTAATCGCAGCGACCCGTTAAACTATACAAAAATTTTAGAAGTTGAATTTTGAAACAACCCGTTTACTCATTTATCGAGTATTTACCCCCTTAAGGGTTGAATTTCGAAGGTCGTGTATTAACATCGAAGTTAATACACGACTGCCACGAAGCCCTAAATAAGGCAGGTAACGAGAACAAACTAACCATATACTGGATAAAGGGACACAGCGGCGCAAGGGGCAACGACGCAGCTGACGAACTAGCTAGAAAGGGATCGGGCATAACACCGATAGGGCCAGAACCCATGGTCCCTCTCCCGGTAAGCTGGTTCAAAGGTAGGATTAAAGAACACTCCCACCTAGAACATGATAAATATTGGAACACCTTAGAGACATGCCGACAGGCCAGATTACTTCTACCGCATATCGACCCAAGGTTCTCTAAGAAATTGCTACAGCTAAAAAGATACCAGTTACGTCTAATCACAGGCGCAATTTCGGGACATAGCAACTTTAACAAACATCTTTTCAATATAGGTGTGACAGACAGCCCACTGTGCAGAGCCTGCATGGCGGAGGAAGAAACAGCCGCTCACGTCCTGCTGGAGTGCAGAGGAGTGGCAGAATACCGGGCTCGCTTCCTCGGGTCGCCGAGGAGCGGCCAGGAGTTGCTAGGCAACCTCAAGGCGCTTGGCGACTTCCTGGTAGAGCTGGGATGGCTGGAGTGATCCGGTCCACACCCTCCGACGCAAAATAGGCGCATCAGCCGTCGAGTTGCGGAAACTGCCCGTACGAAGAAGAAGAAGGGTTGAATTTCGAAAAATTCCGGCCTTATCCCATGTCTAAATCATAACAGGAATCTCTGTGAAAAATTTCAGCTATCTAGGTTTCAGCTAGCTACAAAAGGATATGGACTGTTGATCACTCAGTAAGTGAGTCAGGCAATACTTTCCTTTTTAACCTACTTCAAAAAAGGAAAAGGTTCTCAATTCGTATTCATCCTTGCTTTTTTTAGGTATGTTCCCCGATTACTCAAAGACGCTTGGACCGATTTGGAAAATTCCTTTTTTGTTTCAAAGGTTAATGCTTTTAAATGGTCTCATGAAAATTTACATGAATCAGTTCCGTAGTTTTTTACTAAATACGCAATAGCAATATGAATTTTTACAACTTTTCCAACTTTTTGGGTGGATATGACCTAAAATTTTTAGCAAAGTTCGAAATAAAAAAAAAATCTCTTAAAGATCAAAGTTTTAAGATATTTTCCTGAAAATTTTAGTGTTAACAACTGCAGTATGTTATTAGGTCTGAAAAATAATAGGCAAAATCCTGTCTTAACTTTAATCATCGATATCTATCTATTATTTATTATTATTACTATTTATTTAGATATCAAGTTGTTAACTAATTTTGACCTACTTAGGTTTAGCTACACCACTAAAAAGCAAAAAAATATTTTTTTCAATAAAAAAATCGCCTTCAAAACTAAACAGAGAAATAAAAGTATCATGTTTAAAAAATCCAAAAGTAACTAAGTAATTATGCCAACTATATTTTCAGAGGTCCGTGCCAACCTCAATATGTAGAATAAATGTTGTCACTTATCTTTGGCACTGACCTAAAAACACTGAATGCATATTTACGTTTAGATTTTTTTTAATTATAAAACTTTTATATATTAAGATTTTTGTAAATATTATTTAAGTACCTATCTAATAAAAGTTGCCTATAACGGATACTTTGCATACATACCACCAAAAGGAATGTTCTACGTAGTATCTGCCTTAAAGTACTAAGAATCTTGTTCTTACCCTACTCCCAAATTATTTGGGGACGGTGTAGTATGTATCTTGATATCGACAATACTGCTATATGTTTTGGCATGAGGTCAACTCTCCTTGGGAACGACTGCTATCTTTCTACAGCAGTAGAGACCACCAGCTTAAAGTGCTTGCTGAAGCACGAAGGAAAAAGGAGTTGAATGTCGTCGAAATGTCGTCCGTCACCCATCCGAGTACCGATCGGGCACTTGGTTGTTAAGCTATTGTGATTGTTACGAAAATTGCACACAAGACCGCGATGCCATCGACCTCTTCTAAAGTACTCTGCGTAGCTGCGTAGTAACGAAGACCACTATAAGCAATCCCAATATTCATTAAAAGAAGCCAAAAAACAAAAGAGGGCAGTAATTATTTGCGCAATCAACTCCCATTTTCAGCCAAACAAGAAAAACCTAAAAGTTCCAGTGAATTTGATTTGACACAAGACTGACTTCTCTTCCCGGGAATTGTTGGAATGGCGGTCGTGACAACGAAGTTTGGAGAAAATACGCATCGGTCGGAGATATTTCATTTGGGTATAAGAGAAAAAATTAAAGTAAAGGCTTTCTACATAACCAGCTTTAGTAATAGAATCCCGTGGGTGTTGAATAAAAATGCGGGCTGCTTTTTTAGACGATATCGACCATATCGACAGTCACTACGACGACGGTCGCTGTATCGAAATCGTTCCATCGACAGCTCACCATGTCTGGTGGTATGGTACGTTGTAACGTCAGTTGGAATGGAATTTTTAAGGTCATGTTCGGTTAGGTTATGTTAAAAATTAACCAAAGCAAAGCGCGAGTTGAGCGAGAGTGCCGCTTCAGCGGCCGGCGAAGGGCCAGAAAATCATCCAAAAGGTCCAACTGTCGATATAACGTTGGTACTTAGTTACCACCAGCGGCATGGTGTTACTGCCGACGTAGTGACCTGTCGATGAAGTTTTCGATGTATCGAGCGTCGATGTAGTGACTGTCAATTTCGGTTGAGCTTGTTTGAAGTACGCCTGCCTCATCGTCATATTGTCAAAGTTTGAATAATGATAAAGTTTTATTCATATCTCAGATCATATAGCTAAAGATTTATACAGTTAGTGATAAGATAATTGCTAGTCCATCAGTTGAAGATTGAAGCTTGCTAATTTACCATCACGTGCGATGAAGGCCATGAGCTTATCCGTGGAGTAAAGAAGTGAATACAATTTCTTATTAATTTTTCATGTGAGCGCTTGCATAATATTTCATACCGACGCACAGGCGGTAAGGAAAATGAATTTAATTTACGCAAAGTAATTCGGTAGTGACGGTATCTTCCAAATTGTTTCTACGTCTAAGAAGGTGGAAGTGGTTATTAGAAATCGATAGAATTTCAATCACCTAAGAGTTCATTGGTGGGGCGAGTAGAATATTTAAGCAACCTGTATTGATGCTGTATTGGTATGAACTGTGACTTTTATTAATAAATTACTTACTTATATTATACGAGTAGGTACGTGTTTGGTATTGCTATTACATACGATTGACGCCGTTCGTCGTGGTGCAGTGATAAGTATCGCTGCCTACACATCAGGCGGTCCGGGTTCGTATCCTGGTAGTGGGTTTGTTGAACATTGTTGAACATGTCATTTGTTCATGAGTCATGGTTTTTGAAGTTACTTCTATAGGCGCGTTATGAAAAAAATGATGAGTGGGAAATTTTAAGATGCGAGCGTATCACTGTAACACAAAAATCACAGGTTAAAGTCAAAGTCAAAGTCTCGAAATAAATATATATGACATAATTTGTCCTAAATATTATAAGATTCTCAATTTTAAATATTTATTATGACGCCGTCTTGGTGGAGTGGTCAGTATGGGTATGGCTGCCTACACATGAAGCGGTCCTGGTAGCGGCAAATGTTTGTGTGACGAACACGAATATTTTTTGACGAGTCATGGTTGTTTATATATTTATTAATAAAAATATCTTATACAAAATGGCGGCGACACAATAGGGGATATAAATATTGTCCGTTATCTAGTATCCATAACACAAGTTCTTAATGATTCTTAATTTGGCTTACATAATTGGTGTCAGCGTAGAAATATATTATTATTATTATTTTATTATTGATTATTTAATACAAAAAAATCAAATATTGCAAAAAAATAAAAAATGCAAAGAAGTATAACTTCTCAAGCGCGTACATAAGTACCTAACGCGGCTATTTTTTTTACATTCTCGTATAAATACGCAGTATAGAGGAAGTTTTGTAATCGTTAAAAAAATTCGAGCTCGAGATTTTGACGGATTTACACGTTATGGACCTCCCCGAGTCCAAAAATACCGTTTTTGGAATTATGTCTGTGTGTGTGTCTGTGCGTTAGCACGTTAATTGGGGTATGCTTTAACTTATTGAAACCAAATTTAACATGCATGTATAATATCAATATATAAGGTTTCTATCAACTTTTGAATCGTTTCCGGTATACGAGAAAGTCAAGGGGAGACCACTTCCGATTTTTAATATAGGTATTCGTTTAAGTTTATTTATAAATGTATCTCGTTTTTTTTATAAAATTAAGGCCTAGCAAACGACTAACTGATGGTATTAGGGGTCGGTGCAGATCTACAATAAGTATAAGGCCGCCTGCTTGACACCTCCTTGGGATCGCTTGCTATCTTTCGACAGTAGCAGGCACCACTAGATTATCGTGCCTTCCGAAGCACGGAGAAAAATCGAGTTAAATTTTTTCGGTCACCCATCCGAGCGACCGTTTCGCGAGACGCGTTGACGCGAGCTTTAAAAGCGACTGGGAAATTCGGAATAGGGATCAGTGGAAGAGTTTTGGGGAGGCCTTTGCCCAGCAGTGGGATGATATAGGCTAGTAAAAAAATCCCCATAAAAAAGGCAATTTCATTTTCATTAAGCGTAAAACAACATTCATAAAAGGAATCTTATAAAACCAAACAAAACATTTTCTTATAATTAATTACCTTTGACGTCTGCCTTTGTGGTTCTAAAAATTGTTGGAATGGAATTAATTAATATTTTCAAGTATGGAACACAAGAGCTGTGGAATTTATAATTTCGCATTTATAATATTAAAAGAGTCTATAGTTTGTTTTTGTCAGGGCAATATAACCTCAGGAATACCTGAGGTTAGTAGTAGGCACCGGGTCCTGTCCTTTTTTATGACGATGAGAAACGCGGAACAGCGCCGGTCCTACTCCGCTAAAACCCACCGGTACCCTTCTAGGCCCTTATGGGGACGACCGGTGTGGGCTATTACACCAAAACGCCTCCAGGACCGGGTCCTGTCCAGCAAACCGAGTAAACCGAGTATGTACTTTGTAATCGCCTGAGGATCGAACCCGGGACCTCTAGATGTAACTCCGGTGGCGAAAGACCATGATGGAGGCGGTAGGTTCTTTTTTTGGCAGTCTAAAGAAATCATGCATCGAAAACTAAGCTTTGTTATATCTCTTTGTTATGCAACGAGTAACGGAAATAACGCAAGGTATGAAAGTAGTTTGTTCATCATCATCAACAGCTCATATAATATCCCAACCGTGGGGCTCGAGCCTACCCCACATTAGGGGCGATTAGGCCTTAGTCAACACCGCTGGCCAAGTGCGGGTTGGTCGAGTTCACACACAACCTAAGAATTTCTTCATAGGTGTGAGCAGATTTCCTCACGATGTTTTCCTTCACCGTAAAAGCGTCGATTAAACGTACATATGAATTCAAAATTTGAAAACACATTGGTAAGTGGCGAAGTTCGAACCGGTGCCTCCCGGGTGGAAGACAACGCCCTTACGCACTACGCCACCGACCACTCAGCAGTTTCTTACTAATATGAAAATCAAATCAGGAACTTTTTTTCATTCATTTAATTAATCAATCAATAGTTAATACCATAGATATAGGAAACTGCAGTAAGTAATTCTATTCTATTCTTAATTAATGGCATTCGCAAATCTCAAAGATTATGCATTTTGCCAATGTCAAGTGAAAATTTAATTATAGCTACAAAAAATTGTACGGTAGATTTTGGTTAAAAATGGAGTCTCTCAACACGTGTTTTTAGAACAAGAACTCGGGAGAAACTCCCAGTAAGTAATTATGTCTATGGTTAATATTGTTATTACTAGGAGAGTGACGGTAGTTTGAATTTACTTTAATGTTGAGGGACATCACACAATGATCTATTTTAAAACTAAACCTATTTTTAATAATAAAAAAACTGTGTTCAAAACTAATAAAGGAGAAATAAAAATGTTTAAAAAAAATTAAAAATTAATGGGAAAAAAGCACCATCTTCCAAACGTTAAAGGAACCTCCTCCTTTTTTTGAAGTCGGTTAAAATAGCTGAAATTGATTCATTTGCATGGTTATTATCATATGCAAATCAAAGACTATAATAACCATGCAAATGAATTATTGCATTTTATTCTTTAGTCTTTGGTTCTACAAAAGAACGTCAATTCTCTTCTTCTCAAGGGAGCTTCACCCTTATTGTCTGGCAGGTGAATTCTAGAAGATGAGTAATTTTGCCGAATTACCTTCGGCAGTTCACGCTGGGAATCTCTAATCCGTCTCGACATCCAATCTGTTACGAGACGGCTCAGCGTTAAATACCCTCAAAATTCTCCCGGGGCTTGGAACGTATTATCACTACATAGATATTTATGAAGCATTATTCAATAGCACAATTAATTACGTTTCAAAATTGCTTTGTAAGTTTGTAACAATATTTTTATTATTTTCTGAACTTTTATAAATACGAGATCAATTTTTATTTATTAGCACTAACATAATCTAAATATACTGACTGACTGACTGACATAGTGATCTATCAACGCACAGCCCAAACCACTGAACGGATCGGGCTGAAATTTGTCATGCAGGTAGATGTTATGACGTAGGCATCCGCTAAGAAAGGATTTTTGGAAATTCCACCTCTAAGGGGGTAAAATGTCCACGCGGACGAAGTAGCGGGCGGAAGGTAGTCTAATCATAAAACAGATTTTTCATGAATGTACTAAAAACGTCCTTCTTACAATTCTGGGACATTCAAGAGAAGCTTCTGGCTAGCGCGGTTTATCTCTCTTACTACTTATCTTCACATTTGGAATCCACTTCTGCTCACCATCGGGTTGAATGCAATCATTTGCTAAACCTTTTTTTTATACATATAAAAAGGATAACTCGGTGAAAAATCTTTTTTAAGCGACTTCAAAAAAGGAGGAGGTTCTCAATTCGATTGCATGTTTTTTTAATGTTTGTTACCTCATAAACTCATAACTCTTCACTGTGTACCGATATTGAAGATTCTTTCGACCTTAGAAGCTGGTGCTTGTTATGTGGTCCCATTTTTTGATCGACATCTGACGAGTAGTTTATGAGTTATCCCTAATAATGCCTATTTAATGGACATCGATGATATCGTAATCTTATCACTGGTGTGTCTAAAAGATCTCGAGGTAGTTTCTTGAAAATTTCTATACTTAAAACACTAAAAAGCAAAAAATAAATTATTTTTAAATAAAAAAAACGGAGAAGATTATATATATAACAATAATGTCTTATTTGTTTGTTATATCATATTTGCATTTTGTTAGTCACCTACATAATATTAACATTATCACCAACATTCATGGGTTGACTGAAAGAGATCTCTTTAGATATAAGCCCGCCTTTGCAAACTGTGTACTACAACTAATGCTGTAATATTTTATCAAATGCAATAAAAAGTATAACAAATAAAGTTACTACAGAAGCAAGTCTGAAATCGCGAAAAAAAAATCAGTTGTTTCATACACAGAACATAGATACCTCTTATATCTATGTTCTGTGGTTTCATACATTTGGTTCGTATGTATAGCACTTTTGTATGAAACGGCCGTATTTTTCGCGATTTTTAAAGTTGCTTACAAATATAGTTGTTTGTGTTGCTGTTATCTTCAAATGGTTTATGTTTTACAAATAGCCCTATCTATAGAACACCACACCACTTGAGGAGTTGGGTATAAGTAGGTACTACATATTCCAGGTGATACTCCAACATCAGCAATATCATTGAAATTACGTCATACGAATTTTCGATTCAATAAGTAAAAATATTTTTTTTGCACCCTCAAATAATTTTAATTCTTATAACAGTCGACCATGAGACGTTAAAGAAAATACAACGGCATTTGTCATTGTTAAATCTGTACGAGTTGCATAAGACTTATTCAAATTAAAGCCTTAACAAAGAGACGATAAGGTGCATAGCAAGTTGCAACACAGCCGGAACGGAAGGGACAAACAGTTTAATAGCAGTGCCTTGACCCGCGGATTTATCCGGTGAGGGATCGGGTCCTTGGCACGCGAGGTACAGTCCGCCCCTAAACTTGCTTTTACACTAGCTCCGTGTCATGACACCGACAGTTTTAGGGGAACCATGAAGATTTGAAGTTAATTTGTTATTATGAAAAAGAAGTACCTATGCATACAAAGGATTATTCGACTAAAATATAGAATATTGGCACTGCATGGCACAGCAACTCGATGTATATTGACCACCCTTAACATTCTGTCAACTTGAGGTGTCGACATCGATTGATTTTTAATTGACTCTAAAAGTTGATGTTTTTGTACCTTAGGTATATTAATTTACGAGGAACAAATAGCCAATACACTATTATTAGAAATAGAAGCACATTTATGTATTTGGCGACGTTTTCAATAGGTACCCATGCCTCGATATATCGACTCGAATTTATTTGAATGCGAGTGAAAAAGTTTTAATGCATCAACTAGGTTCACGTGACTAATAATAAATAATGTAATACGTACTCCACATTGTTTGATCAGTCGTTTCGAGAATTTAGAGTACCTAGTTTACGTGATCACGTGTAACACCGAGGTCATATAGATGCCGCCCGCAAATCGAATGCAGTATAAGGTCATTGGCGAATGACCAAGCCTTATACTTTTTTATGATAGGTGGTTGGCAAAAGCCTGATTAGTAGCATTAATAGGTGTAGGGTTATTTTTTTAACTTCCGATGCAAAAGAGCGAGCGCAGAGGAGAACTGAGATTCCTGAGTAGGTTTGGTAGTCTTAAGGGTGGAAGGCCTATAGCCGCTTCAGGCAGATGCCAGTTTAAACTTAGTCTTTTCTTTTGTTATTATTGGCCTCGCATTGGACATTATAATGAATAATTATAATATCGACTGAGGCCAATAATATTCCAGAGGCCAGAATTCTGGGTTCCAGTTTAGGTTATAGTTACAGTGTAATTTCCGCGACACAGTCTATTACGGATATTCATCGTTTCTAATGTTTTCTAGTTCACATTTTCAATTCAGAATAAAAAAAAAAATTAATTTCAATATTTTTCATTGTTGGGGTGACAATTTGTGAGGATTACCGGCACATTACCGGTCTATGTTGTGAAAACATAACCTAGACCATGTGTGTGACAGTATACTTTGGATATCATCTTCCACAACCGTGACTACGACGACGTGTCGGGTCAGTGACAAGGAGCATCTGCCAGCATTGTAAAAACCACGTGTCAAAAAGGGTGTCTGATAGTCAGCCTTAGAGGAGACCACATGTAACCAACAAGGTTAAGCGATAAGACTGTAAATATTCCCAACGTTATTAAGTAAATGTTAAGTACCTATCAAGTACTTTATCAGGATCCTGAAAATAGAAAATAAAAATTTTGTTGTAATATTTTAAAATTTTTTTTTTGGAAGATCATTAGATATTAGAAACATGTCAATTTAACTTAACTTTTGGGTTCTATTTTGTCATTGGAATTAATACCATGTATACCTAATTAAAATCTTTTCCAACAAGTGATCCCAACATAAATATTGTTGACTTGAGGACAACAAAGAATTGGTATCCAATATAATTTGGAATACTGGTCTGAGATTCATTTAGTTGTTGAAATCGAAAGGAGTTGGACTTCCCGTTACAGGGCAGCCACCAATGAGAGGAATCCTTTCTGGCGGTTGCATTTGTTTTCTCGTATGTCTTGCACGTACATACATTACAAGTGCCGTACAATTACGTACTTTACGGTTTTTTGGTATAATTTGAAGTTATATAGAATTAATACAAAATTTCGATATTTCAAAAATGCAATGTTTGTGTTTTTCCTGACTATACTCGTACAATAAAATGAAAAATAATTTAAAATTATCTAACGCTACAAAAAGCTTAAGGGGGCGATATGGGCTGACCACCTTGGCCATACTAAATCGAGCGTCCCGCGCGTGCGTTAAACACTCAGAAAAAAACTATTGATTTTTCTTAACAATATACTACTTTTCTCATATGAATATTTAGACGAAGAAATTCTCTATGAGATGAATAAAGTTTTATGAAAATAACTCCAGTAGTTTGCGAAAGATGTCACTTTTTTTTAAACACTAAAATGTTTCTAATTTTAAAATGCTCTTATACTAATTTGTTGTGTAAGTAGTCTAGTTTCATAAGTATATTTTTTTTCAAAATTTATGCCCATAATGATAACATGATGATTGTTTGAAAATTGCATATTACCTTAGACGTCGTATTCTAACTAGACTACGTCACCGTAGTAGGCCGTCCGTAGCAAGTGTAATCGTAGATGCTAAAGTAAGTGCCTGCCTTAAGAGAGATGAAAAATGTTAATAATATACAGTGCCACATACATAATAGACTAGTGGCAATCGTTTCATGGCGATAAGATATCGAAATTTGTTATCATAGGCCATATTGATTGGTTATCTAGCTTGCGCAACCAACTTTCATAAAATTAGGCTACAATTGACCACGTGATTTAACGACGGCGTTAAGTCAATCCCATACATTTTGTATTTATCAAACTTCGTTATCGGATCTATTTGTTTTCAAAGTAAAATCAAATGGCTCAAATAGCTCAAGTTAATTCGCTGAAGATAAGCAAGCAATATGGCCTATGATGACGAATTTTGATATCGTTTCTCTATGCAACGATTCCCACTTGTCTAACCGCACTGACCCGTTAGTGGTGTCGCTAGAGGTGAACAAAGAGTATCATAGAAATGTCAAAAAGTCAATAAGTAAAGTAGTTTTAATTTTTGTCGCCGGGTCTGATAAATTTGTAGCACTGTACGTACGTACATAGTGATGTTATATTTGGTTTCACCTTTTCACGCTTAACATTTTTACGGTAATTTCATAACGCTGAAACTTACGGTAAAACTTTTCATATTCAATGGTAACGTTGTTTTTTCGCGAGAAGTAACCTTGGAATATCGCACATTGCACGCGGCGCGGCGACTGTGGCTGGCGAATTTTGTATGCGTATGTGTGTATAGATTTGCCATTACTAAATACTTAGGCTATTATTTTGTTACCTTTGTTGTCAAAAAAATGTTTGCCTCTTGTATGGATTGCAGTTATCGGCGATTCGCCACATCCGTCAGTGCTTGAATTAAAACAAGTCACGTTAGGCACTTTATATCCTTAAAATTCTGATCCTTTTCTAGGCTGGTTTTAGCGGCTCGACAGGCATTATGCAGCAGCAAGCAGGTGTTATGTAAGGCAGCGTACATTTTATAGTAATATTGCGAAATATTTTCTCCAATATAATATTATCACTGGGCAGATGCCTAAATTTTATGTCAAGTCAGCATAAGTCAAAGGATATGGACAATAATAGGCGAGATTTCAGATCATATTGATCTTAGGACGAGATGCAGCAACAAAGAGTTTAATGCATTCCTTTTTTGATTAACTACTGCAGGTTGTCGCTGATGACATTTGCTTCACCGGGTTTTTAAGAAGGGGAAGACCTTGGGGGTCCTCAAGCCTGTAGGTCGGACGTTCCTAGGGGATTACTGGGCGACCGAGCATAGGCGACCTAGTCGCATAAGCGGTTAAGAGACTCCCTCTCAGGAGTCTCTCGACCATCATTTGTTGAGTATACTCTTCTATTTTAAGATACGAGACCCTACTAAAAACCAAATAAATATTCTACAAACGTATCACTTGTTCGTTTTATAGCCACAAAGTTACATGTAGACGCTGTGCAGAGCATCGGGCCGCGCGCATCGTCACTGACCAACGTTTATTGCCAGCACTTGACCTGCTTTTGTAAATTTTGCATTCTCATTGTTGCCAACGCTGAAATAGAGACGTGTTTTTAAAAAAGTACATTATTGGTTTTTCTCTTTTTCTCCGAATTGTATTAAAAACGAGGCGAATAAAACAAAACGTGAAATGTTTAAAAATGAAGACTTTTTTATTTAAATGCAGCCAGATAAGTTCTTTGGTCATCGTAAACGGTTTCAAATTAGTTAATTGCAATAAGTAAGATATTTAATTAAAATAGTAAGATATTTTAGAGTATTACATTCTCAGATTACTTAAATGATCTGAGGTTACATTTGTCCTGTACTTAAGTTACATTTGACTTCTGATATCGTGCATGTGTTTGGGGTAGTGCTTGGTCCATATTGGCAGATGTTTTTGTACAAAAAAAGTTACCTGAAACTCTGTTCAACTCTTTTGGCATTGTAACTGTGCGAAGTATGCCGCCGTATTACAAAATGGCGCGGCTGATAAGTGTGAGTGATGAGTGATAATAACTCCACTCCGCTTAGTCATAAAAAAATCACAATAACCTACCAATAAGAAGCGATCTCCATTCGATTATACAGACTAAGTAATATTGATAGAATCTACTACGGATTTATCAACAAACAGTTTTATTTGGTTAACAATTCTCACACACTATAATCCGCCGTGCTGTTTTGTAATACGGCGTGTTATACGATCCCTCTCAACTACGAAGTTTGACCGTTACAGTGTTTAAATTAATATAAGTACTTATTACGTCCATAATTAGTATAATTGGATGTATCGTCTTAGAGCGAATTTATAAAAAAGCAAATTAGTTAACATCACTTTCATGTTCAGATATCAAGTAAGTTACTTTCGTATCTATCTTATTTAGCCACAAGTTACATCTAGTTTTACTATGGTATAATTTTATTTTTGCGTTTGCAGACGCGTAAATATTTTTAATACTAGAAAAAATGCACTGGAAAAAAATCTAGTTTTACTAAATTATCAGGTATACTTTCTTAGCTTTGAAAACATGTAATATCTAATATAGTAAGTTTTGTAGTTTGTGTGATAGTACCCTTAGTAATGGGTAGTAAATTGTACAGTCAATAGCACATCAGATTATCACAAACAGTAATTTTTTTCCAATCGATTATGTGCTTTATAATACATGCGTTTCAGGTTGGAATCGATTGGGTAGTCTGATCTGATGTCGTCCGTACATCATTTTTTTTCTAAATGACGTTATATTTTTGTTCAGATTTACAATGACATTAGCGATAGCACTCTGAGTCACTATGAAATAAAATAATGTTAGTTCAACATAAGTTTTCTCTTGAGATATAAAAATAAATATAAAAATATAAAGCAATTTCATAACTTGTAACGTTATTCGGATAAGTCAATTGTAATATATGTAATTTCTTTATTCTTCAGTCTAAGTTTCGTTTAGTTGTAAAAGATTTTCAAATGTAATTCAAAAGTTATTTCATTAATGTTATACCTAGGTTTTCATTATATGTTCATCATAGTGGTGGAGTGGTCAGTAACGCCGCCTAGACATTAAGCGTAACGGGTTGAATTGAATCCTGGTAGGACCAAATGTTTGTGTAATGAACACTGACATCTATTAACATGTATTTAAGTTTATTTAAAAATGTAAAATCTAATTTAGTATGTAACTAGGTATATTTGCTACCACGACTAGTTCCGGACGGACCTTTTCAGGGCCACGACCGCGCCCGAAGTGTCCCAGGTGCGGTCCGATGGCTGCTCCCGGTGTCCTCGTCAGGAGGACGCGCCAGGTCGAGCAGCCGTCGGTGGAGGACTGGCTGCTGGCCACCAATTGGTGCAAGGAGTACCTAGACAGGCAGCGTTAGGACGGACTCGTTGTAGTTGCGCTCACGTGCGCAGATACCGAGCCGTCCCGTAATAGCGCACTGAAGGTCAGGCCGGGTAGGATGTTTAGTGGGTATGGAGGGAACGCCTTTACTTATAGTTCCACACATATCCCCTGCGGTTGGCACACATATCCACCGCAGGGACGATGAGTAAATGCATTTGACCTCCCCGTCAACAAAAAAAAAAGGTATATTTGTCCGTTATCTAGTATCCATAACACAAGAATTGATGTGAGCGCGGAAATAAAAATATTCATAAGTCTAGAACTGATGTAGGTATATTATATTAATGACAGTCGGTTACATGACATAGCGTTTCCAGTAGTCAGCCCTTACAGTTATTATGACTGTGTTTATGTAATAACGGATCCTAGTATTTATTTGTTATGTAAATGTTTAATTAATTGAGACCTTTAGTTCCAAGGTTCAAGGGCGAACTTCTTCGTGATGTGACTGCTTGTGATGGATAGGTAAGCATGGATCCACCAGAATAATATTAAACCCAATGAAAAACAAAAAATGTCGCCAAGACGACACAATCGCACTGTCAAAAAGTTCAAATTAGTATCTCATGTAGAGCTAAAGCTTCATAAGGCGTGTAGAGTTAGAAGCTTATAGCTCTACGATGGTAATATCACAGATAATATAATACTATACGTAATATTATGGTGTCATTTTGGCAAAACATTTTACACGAAAATGTTTTTGGTGGGATATCGTTGTCATCAATAAATGTGTTACAATAAATGTAATTGAATAAAAATCTGCACTTTTTACTGACTAGTTTTTACACATAATAAAGTTAAATTGGTGGAATTTATTATTTTTTTGTGAAAAATTCGCTAGTGTTTGAAAAAGATACCTAAATTCGAAATGAGCGTCGAACTGAGAAGCGAGTTCTTTTTATAATAGCATGGCTCATGCGAGTACATATTAGGTATATGTAGAATAACCTACATACAAATAGAGTGAACCTTAGATAATACCTACTAGTTAATATGAGAATAAATAAATATTGTCAGTTTTAAAGTACAATACTAAATAAAAGAGAGATTTATACTTATATTGCCGAAGCTCCGAGAGAATAAAAGAGACATTTAGATTTCTAGTCAGGGAGCCTCCAACGTGACAGAGTTTCTCTCTACTAATTAGTCTCTAGGGCTTTCGAGCTAGAAGGGAAAAAAGTTCAATACCATCACTAATCTGTAATTGGACATCATTATAACTACGCGTCATCTAGAAGGAACGCCCCTGATAGTGATAGACAGCCCCGCCCGTCGCGTCATCTGAGAAGCGCATAAAGGTTAGGTTAGGATAAATAGGGGAATCCTTGTTAAGGTTAAAGCGATAGTTAGAAACAGCTGAGCCTGCCTGCTTCACATAGTTTAAAGCGCAATTCCGTGACACAACCAAATTCAACCAACAACTGTTCCACGAGTTGTTATAAAAAATCGATCCGTAGTCGTGGTCACGTGAGTCTGTGCCGAAGCGATAGAAATGTTGATAGGCACCATTAGCGTACCGACGACATTTAGATAATAGCGACATGCTATTTTTATAAAATTTGTTTTGTTGCTGCATGGGTTTAGACTTGGCTGTTTTTTTACCAGAGGTATGCTATGCTACGTTGATATCCACCAATCATATTCCTCTGGTTAAATAGCATAGCAGCACTTATGGAAACAGTTTTTTATATAGTAGAATGCGTGCTGTGCATGCATGCTGTGGATGCGTACTATGAGAGCTATTGATTTCTTCCCTACTCTCGATGCATTGCATAGCTCGAGCTTCGCATCTTCCTCGCACACAGTGGCGTAGCTATAGGGTGGCATGGCTGGCAAAATGCCACGAACCCTGCGAGGAATAGGGGCTCCGGTAGTGTCACTGACATTTTTAAATATATAGAACGAAAAATTTCAAAACTACACTTCATCCCTGATGAGCGCGGGGTGGGGGTGGAGGTGGGGGGGTTGGTGTCTATTAGAACATATCATACTGTCAAAGAAACCCTCTACACTAGTATGTTACAGCGACGAGAGTATATCATGCACTATTGCACGTGTCGCATCGATTATCGTATCGATTATAAAAACGAATCAATCACAGAGCTCTATTCAATGCCATTTCGTTAAATAGAGGTGTGTAGGCTGTGATTGGTTCGTTTCTTATGCAAGAGTCGAGAGATCTCATAGTAATGTTTGTGAATACGGGTGTCTGATCCTGATCTCCTACTCCGTGGAGCTATAAAAAGAAAAATATTTTTTAATTCAATAAAACGAAAAGGCCTTGTAGACTGGGCGGGCGGCAGTGTTTCCGCCTAGTCCTTTGTTATCTGTCTCTTTTCTTGTTTGTGCATGTTACATATTTATATACCGTGAAATATTTTACATTCTGACTATTTTGTGATTCACGAGTGACCAACTATGAGTAAAAAAGATTCACCAATTATTAGTCAGCAGGAGATTTTGGCAAAATTACATATTCACGTCGCGTCGGTTCGGATTTTTATAATACGAATATACCTGGTAGTTGCTAACACGTATTAATGCGTAATTTTTATGAACATACATACTATCATCACGCATAAAAAGTTGGGCACAGTTTTCTCTCTCTGGAACATTTGGTTACGCATGAAGTCACATCTGGTAGTACCGAGATGTAAAAAAATTAAAAAGAGTTTGATCTAAGAGCCAGATGTAAGAGCCACCTTGGCTGACAATTCTGGAGCATTGTTTACTCAGAACTTTCGAAAATATGAAATCAAAATTGTGCTATACTATAGTGGTCAACCGCGGCTTCGATCGCCTTAATGTCGGTTAAATTATAACATATATGTTGTTCTGATGTATGAACTATATTACTGCAAGTTTTATTAAAATCCGGTCAGTAGATTTTGCGAGAAAGAGTAAACAAATACACATCCATACATCTTTACGTCCATACAAACTTTCACGTTTATAATATAAGAAGACTTCTATAGACTGTGATATTAGACTTCTATAGATAGTAGGATTCTCATACTCGAAATTAATATGTTTGTCAGCAAAACGTACAAAACAAGATACATATTCTTTTAATAGAATTTTAATATTCTATTTACTCAGTGCACGATGTTTTTACTTGATACATCGAGCACAACTTGATATGACAAAGAACCTTAACAAAAATATTAGACAGGAAATAACTGTAATATTACATATTAGAGGAAACAATTTCTTCTTGACTGTCATCAAGGAAGTTATAACGGTGTTGTTGTCTTTACGCGTGTCGCGTAGATGGAAGTTCGTTTCATCTTACAAGAGCAAAGCTATCATATTTCTTTACTGGTTTGCTTATCATTTATTATGATAACAATTTTATTAAATTGAGTGAAGGTCATTTGATGTCATGAGTGTCACACTCACACACAAATACTCGGTCTTATGATATGATTTCGGAATAGCTTTAAAGTATTTCAAGGAGCTTTCGAACTTCAGAGGAATTAAAGACGAAGTTTTGGGCGTACAAATAATTTCTTGCTCTTATGTAACAAGATGACCAGTTCCTCAGGGTTTCGGAACAAGTGCGCCTGAAGGCTGACAACACACCGGATTCGTATACACACACGTGGTACACATAGACGTACATGTACTGCATTGTAATGTCTGAAACTGAGAGACATGCACTGCAGCTCTCATGAGACAAACAGCATATTGATACGTGCAGTCGTGACGATGTACTCAAAAGGTAGATATGTCTTCGGCCTTAATGCACTTACTGCCAGGTGAAATGAGGGTCCATTGTAGTGATTGAGACAAGTTCGCTGCCATGCGCTGAAGCCGACTAGAGCGGACCACGTTGGTGTTTGTGGGTAACTCTGCACTGCAGTCTCCACTTTTGGCCCGTAGATACCTATGAATGGTTATTCAATGGGAAAAGAAGGCGTGGATTGTCATCATTTTGAACTTTGAACATGCACATTTTTATATAAAAATATGATACTGAAAGTCCTAAGGATAAAACGTTCCACAAGTGGCTCGTAGATTATCTGTAGATATTTATAGGCTGTGATGTTGTGACGGCAAAGTTTGGAAGTAAGTAACTATATCCAAGTTTGGATAAACGTTTAAGGACTTCACAAAGAATACCAATGAGTTCGAATGCTGGACTGCTTTAACGGATCCTTGATTCAAAACTCTGTAAAATTTTATAGCCGCACAACTGTGGGACAATGTTGACAACTGCATACGACTCATTGCTGCCGGCTGTCATGCCAGAGGTTTCAACACAACGGCTATAGAATCAGATACGTTTACCATGGATCTGTATGTATCCCTAGGGACGGAATGAAGAGGAACCACGTGGCAATACTTGCTGTGAGGTCGCTGTGAGCAACAGGATTTAGCCATACTTCAACGTGCCTTCCGACGGAGAAAAATTAAGTGGATTTTTTCACTGGAGTACCAGTATTTCGACAGGCTGGCAACCTGTTACTATTTTCAAGTACTGCATGGCCCATACTGCCAGATGTGGCTTTTTGTGTACCCTAATTTTACTGAACTTGTTCGAACCTGACGTCTACTGCAATGGAGATAGTTTAAAAATAGGTACTCTTTGTCGCCAAACGTCTACCGCTAAGTCTACCGCCAATAGAAAATAATATTTCTACAGATTATGAAACTTCGCGGCATTCGCGACACTCTTAATGTGTAGTTGGGAAATTTTCAAAAATATTTTTTTTTTATCAATAACGATCTATAATCTCTCCCTATTAAAAAATATCAATGAAATATTTTTTGAGGTGAAACACTAATTCAGGTCTGTAGGGGTTAGTTAAAGCTCTTATGATTAGGAGATGATACTATTTATGTTTATATTTTTTAAAGTCTAGCGAATGCTAATCCACGATTCTACGTGATGGTTAGCAGAATTGGAGTCCAAATGCAGATAACTAGTGTGAAAGATAATGTAAGGTCCCACTACACACACCGTCTCATTGCCGGCAAGGTACTGCTTCACGTCAAGCCTATTTTGAATGACTCTGGATTCGAGGAGAACACTGTATTATGTGAGTACGGTTAGCGTTCAATTTAGTGCCATGTCATAACAACGTCAGCCCTTGTGCAGCAATTTTTGTCACCATTATGTATCAATGATTATTATGACATGGTACTAAGTGTTAATTTACTTCTGATGCGGCGGGCCAACCGCAAACGATAAATCTTGACTTATTAACGTTCCTCAATGTAATGCAAATAGATTACACGGATTTATCTATCGCAGTGAGTTGCAAGTAAGCGTGGCGTGACAGAGTCAACGGCCGTTTTGGACATTGACCGGTCGATCGTCTCGAGTGAATTAGGTGGTCAGGTCAACAGATGATATTGGAAAATAATCTATTAATAAAGTCAATAAAATGTAAAACCCAGTATAAGCATCACGAGTTGTATAAGCATAGGTATATCTAAGTAGGTATATCTCGAAAATATTTATAAAATTTCTAATAGGTAGGTATATATTTTACTAGCTTTTGCCCGCGACTACGTCGTTACTTTGGATAGCCTGTTCATTTTTTACGGTACTACTTATTTTGAAAAAAATACACATACAATCTACTGTAGATTACCGTAAATAGCAGATTTATAATATATGTAGGGATGTATTTATTATTGTATGCAACAAGGGTCGGTGTCAGACAAGGCGGCCGGACCTAAAATACCTTATCCTTACCTTACCTTAGTATCTTATACTTTTGTTTGGAACAGCTGTTTATTTTTCGCGATTTCGATGTAGGCCCATAACTTGGCCCATAGCTAAAGTTGAGTGTTTATTGGCACTTTCACACCTTGAAATATTTGTCATGGATAAAAAATCATGGTAAAAATAGGTAAGTAGGTAGATACAGTCACCCTCAGAAGTAGTTTACAGCCTAAATACCATAGGCAACGCTTGTATAGTGATTGCCAACATTATGTATGAACGACTATAATTATGACAAGGTGTTATAGGTGGCCATTCCTTAATTGGTTTGTCTCGACCAATAGTAATGTACAGTCACAGTATAGAAAATCTATATACTGTGGTACTAAGTTCTACGTTGCAATTTGTTATCGAACAGGTCAATGACTGGTGGCCGACGACCGTCCTCAAGAGAGCGTCAGGTAAGTGCCGTAATATTATCTTTTAATTAAGTAATAGCGTTCTCTGTAAACTTGTCAACAGTTGACGTTCTATCAATTGAACCATATTGAACTGTGTAGATCAACATTTTAAAGCAAGTTGTAGTTTTGTTAGCATTATGGTTCCCAGTCGAGTTATTCTCCAAAGAACTTTATACATGTTCACATACATGCTCACTTCGAATTTATAGTCTATGCCAGGGTTTCTTAAAGTTGTTATTGTCGTGGACCACTTTTCAGAATTACATATATTGCACGGACACACACACACACACACTTATTTGTTGATTCATTCACCGAAGGTTTGAGGCGACGGGTAACCAGTCACTATTTGGAGGCAAGCTGCATGTTCCATAATTCCAGATGTGGCTTTATGGTAACCAAGTGTTACAAGGCTCTACCCTAACCCCATTTGGGGTTGTGAGCGTGATTGTAATAGGTTGGGGAAAAGTTTCTACGCATTTTTTAAGAAAATTCAAAACATTTTTTAATATAGTTTATTTACATTTAACTAAAGTATGTAGGTACCATTTGTTCGATAACTTTTTGCCATCTTGTAGGTAGGGACATGATCCCATTGCTATAGAAATTTTGGGACTTCTGGTCAAAATACCGCGACAAGTGGTTTTGGCAGTCCTCTCGTGATGTTAACCTGACACTGCCTAAAGAATTCTGAAGAGACCGAAACAGGTGGAAATCTGAAGGTGCAAGGTCAGGACTATACGGCGGATGCATTAACACCTCCCAGCCAAACTCTCTTAATTTTTGCTGAGTGGCTAAAGATGTGTGAGGTCTAGCGTTATCATGATGAAAAACCACACCCCTTCTGTTGATTAATTCCGGCCGCTTTCTCTCAACTTCTTGCTTTAATCTCATCAGTTGTTCGCAGTAGAGTTCAGAATCGATGGTCCTGCCTGGTGGTAACAGCTCATAATGAATAATGCCCTTCCAATCCCACCACACACACAGTATCACCTTGTTGCGAGTTAACCCGGGTTTCACCACAGTCTGTGAAGCCTGACCGGCCTTTGACCACGACCTTTTTCGCACGTTCTTGTCGTATGTGATCCACTTTTCATCACCAGTTATCAGCTTCTTCAAAAATGGTTCGGTTTCATTACGTCGTAATAAAGAATCACAAATGAGTACACGGTTCATTAGGTTTCTTTCAGTGCGCTCGCGAGGTACCCAAATGTCGAGCTTTTTTGTGTACCCAGTTTTTTTCAAATGCGCCAAAACTGTTTTGTGGTCAATTCCTAGTTCTTCAGCTACGTCGTAACTACTGACATGCCGATATTGCTCCACTTTTTCAAAAATGGCATCCATTTTATCTGTAATAGGGCGACCAGAGCGACGTGCATCTTTGACATCAAAATTTCCGGATTGAAAACGCTTAAACCAAATTTGTGCTACTCTCACAGACACTGCACTAGGTCCATAAACATCGCAATTTTTTTTTGCGGCTTGCGTTGCATTTTTACCTTTTTTGTAGTAAAATTTTAAAATGTATCGAATTTCTTCATTAGATTTACTCATCTTGGCGGTACGAAAAACAAATGAAAATCACACATTTTCCTAATTTGAATTTGGAATTATGTTCTTTAAAATTTAAATTTTCAATGATACCAAAACCAGCCAGATACAAATAGTATAGCCAAAGAGATTTTATTACAAGTTTAAACATACTATAATGCGAAAAGACTTTTTCCCCAACCTAATAAGTATGAAATATATTTTTACGAACTAGGTCTAATCTATAATAGTTATTGACTACCCTCACCACGGTAATGATAGATAATATTACCGTGCCCTGGTTAACTTCCTTTCCAGTTTTCCGGATAAGATTAGGCATTTTCTTTTAATTTTAACAGGTGAATTTGAGCAGGATGGCAGCGCGCAACACGCAGTCTCGTCGGTGTTGCACAAGCATAAATCTTGTTTTCCATACAAATTGAGCTCTTAACATAACTACAATAGTAAAGATTGAAGGATTGAAGGGAAAGGTAGCCAGTGTAATTACACTGGCTACCTTTCCCTTCAATCCTTCAATCTTAATCAAGTGTAAATCACTTAACACCCATGCCATGTAATTACATGGCATGGGTGTTAAGTGATTTACACTTAACATTGCAAGTGTCTGAAGGCGGCGGTGACCACTTAACATCAGGGGGGCCGCAAGCTTGTTTCCCATCTCTTAACAGTAAAAAAAAAATTTAAACCAAAAAACTTACACTACGGGTACAATAGAAGCTCGATTCCATGGTTGAGGGCAACCACAGAGGAACTGACTCTCTTATCATTAACTGTCGGAACACAATAATGCTGTTAACATTATTATTATGGCGAGAGATTTTGATAAGATAGTTGTAGCTGGCCAGGCGGACTTAAATAAAGTCCTACCACCAACCAAACAGAGTACAAATTTGTACTCCTCTGGGTATCAAACCAGATAACTCTGGGTCTAATTCTGGTGGACGAAACACTACACCACGGAGGTGGTTATAATAGATGTCGACTAAAATACTTAGTCGCACTGTAATTTCTCAACTGAATTGGTCTGCAAAACTAACCTACTGCACTTTTAATATTACAATTGTAAGAAAAAGGATTACTTTTGTTTTTGAAGTATATTTTAGCCATTTCTTAGAAAAAGATCCTCGACTATGAAGTATTTTTCATAAAGTTTATATATTTTATTTATTTATTTATTAGGGAAACTAACAGCACATTATTTATATTATGTTTACATAGTATAGACTTAATCTAGGCCTTTACAAGTTTCCACGTAATATCATAAAGTATTCATATAAATCTAAAAGCTAACATTTTCATAGATATAAGAATTCCCAGCTGTTACATATTCTAAAATAAAATTAACAAGTACCACTGCTATATATTATCTACACATTAATTTTAAACCACTATTAATATCCCGCTCACACACCCATCATTTTGCCTATGATGTTTGATTTAAATTTAATTCTTGAATCTTTGAATGGATCCAGATCGCTAAACTTACTATTATAAATTCTAGGCAAGCGACTAAAAGTTGAATTTTTGGCATAGTTTGTTCGGTGCGAAGGTACATGTAGTATTGCTGTGTGTCGAGTACGGCGAGATGGAACATTAAAATTAAGACTCGCTACAAGTGCTTCGCAGTCCAATCGATAATTTAATATATCATAAAGTAACAGCATGTCTGTTAAACTCTTTTTCGAGTCCTTCATTTCAAAAGTATATATCTTGTATTAAAGTTATAGCAATTTTAAAAGTGTGATACTTAGTTTTGGATGCCAGTGTATTTCCGCTATTCCGTTTTCACCTGCAATTTAAATGGCCTACTGACACCTGCAATAACACTCTAAATTATTGTTACAGTTAGTTTGGTAGTAGGTAAAAATACTCATTAGCAACTTTGGGGTAAAATCTAGAACGCATACAAAGAGCTACTATTTGATAGTACAATTGCGTAAGTACTTTTGCCAAAGAGCCGCTCACCTGCATGTTGGTTATATATATGAGGTTTAATAAAAATACTAAATAAAAATCCGTATTAGTTTTTTGGCATTTATATCTAATACTAAATATTCGATTTTAATAAGCGCATATTTTGTACTAAAAATTATTATTAGTTTATCAACGATCATTATTTTCTTCTCGAAGCAGGTGGTATTCCCAAGGTAAGACAGGCGGCTGGACGTAAAATCTAAGCAGTACCTATGTCTTTCGCAGGTGGATCATTATAACACACCGTACTACAAAACGGCGCGGCGGATTGTAGTGTGTGAGAGTGATGAGTGACAAAAATTCCACTCCGCTTGGTCATAAAAAAAAACCTGGACCTACCAATGAAAGCGATCTCAATTCGATTATACAGAATAATATTGATATAATCTACTACGGATTTATCAACAAACGGTTTTATTTGGTTAACAATTATCACACACTACAATCCGCCGTTTTGTAATACGGCGTGTTATACGATCCGCATGTCCATAGAAAGACATATATCTATGTCTGCACCGACCTCAAACAAAGTGAGAGCAGGATAGAAGAATGAAAGTATTTATTTTGTCGACAACGTCGCTGTAAAACTAAAACTCGCAAGCTAAACAACAACAATTAAAAATGAATTTTGAGATAATCGGGCGTAAATTCTTTTTTGAATAACACGCAATCGTTTAATATGTACGTAGGCCTTTTGCATTAAAACTTTTAGATATTCTGTAATCAGTAAAACTGTGTATTCTGTTATCAATTTCTTATAACCGCACTACAACACAGATTGTTCATACAATTTTATATTTAGCAAGGTAGTAGCTATTTTCGTTGAATTTATAAGTGTAATTTAATGTACTATGTAGTTCCAATTAATGTTTAAGTACATACTACATGTAGGCAAACATACCTAGCTGTGTATATACACCCACGTCCAATCACTTAAAGCTCACGCGTAACTTAAAATACACTATACACACATAGGTAAGTACCTCTACGAGCTAGTTTATTGATTTTAGCTCCCCTATTATATCAGTTTTTACTCGAAAACAAGATCTGCTATTTGATAAAACCTCCTTTTAATACTTTTAATATGTGTGAAACTTAAACCAAAAAAACTTTAACTTTAACTTAACTCTTCTTCATAACCTTTTTTTGTTTTTTTTGTTGTCGGTGCAATATTTTACCACACTTCTATAGTTTTTAGGATAGTTTCATTAAAACGTGATTTACCCAGGGTAAGTAAAGAGTCATTAACAGGCGCCAGTGCTTGCGCCGAGAACTGACCGCACCGTTTACATGCAATCAGTAAGCGGGAATATTTAAGCTCATGCGACAGCGCTGTACCTACCTACCTACCTACCTACTGACTTCATATGAATTTACACTACGTCAGTGCCGAGTCACCGAGTCAACGCTGACTTTCTTCGAATTTTCACATCAGTTACCCCTGTTTAAGTCAGTTTTTACAGCAGCCCGCATGCTTGACATCAAACTTTGGTTGTTGTGGTTGGTTCGCGCTAAAGGAGTTGAGCGGAGTCTCAGGTAACATTTATTACACATTTAAGTCACAACTGGCAGTAAGTATGGGTCGTGTAATGCATCAAATATGATGATAGTTGTGATAGTTGCCAAACCCAACAAGTAACAAATCTTCAATGAACCAGCAAGCAGAAGGCAACAGCCAGGGTCCTTATCGCGCTAAACCAAATTCAAAATGTATGAAGGCGGAAGGATTCCATCCTTTATGACAACTTTGATTGCCTTTACACATTGAAAACATGAAATTTACAACGCATGTGGACTATTAACCTAATTATTTGACAGATACCAGTGTCAATTACAACACTGGTGATAAGACCGTAAATTCAGTAGGCACGTTAGATTATTAGGTTACAGAATAATAACAGATTAAGTTATCTAAATAATTTATTGGCAAATAAATGAAAATTAATTCCTACTAAGGCGAGTTAGCTTACATAAAAATCTAAATAAAAAGGGGAAAATACTACTACTACTGACTACGTGATCGATAAATATCATGAAATTGCGACTAAGGAACGATTAGTTTAGAAATATGCCAATATTATAATACTAATTTATAAGGCAGCAATATTATTATTATTGTGTATTATACATAAAATAAAGTTTATTATTGTATATTATAGGGTAATTACATGAGGATATATACAATACTTATACATATTTTATGTTTACATCTTATATGCGTACTAAAGCACTATAAATTGTTAAGCGTCTTTCTCTACAGGGGTATTATAGTTTCATTTTTACTCTCATAAAAATCTGTGGATAACGGTGCTGGTTGTACAATCATTATATGTATTAATGTAAATCTATATTGTAAATACACATTGTACAACTGTTTGTTATCCCGAATAAATAGAAAAAAAAAATACAAAAACTAGCTAGATACAGTAGTAAATATACATACCTACATAAACTTAATATAAAATGTGTTTGTGGTCTGACCCGACAAACTTTAAGGCATTTTCTACAGATAATTTCATCGTAGAACAACCCCCACATGTGGGGTCGAAACTCAGTTCATTTTAATTATTAATCATCGTTTAGGGGATGTCTTTAGTAAAAGTAGAATATCTCGTTAAGTTTAAGTCACACCTATTTAAAAAAAAATACTGCCGAGTAGCTAAAAAGTATGGCAATCTAATAAGTGTCACTAAAGCACAAAAAACTCATATTACGTTGTTAAAAAATAATAATAGACTTGTTTTTCTCCAAAAAAAATACATTTCTCTGATTTATACTAAAAACTTTCCTATTATTACACATATTATTTACAACTATTTGAGTTTTGCTAAAAAACGGCATCAAAATTATAGCCCAACACTTCCTTTTTTTTTAAAGTTATTGTTATTTTAAAAATCGGACTTTTTTTTTCTTCAATATTTAATTATCATGATATTGAACATTTTTAATAAATTTAAAGTTATCTTTAAATTAGGGTAAAAATAGAATTAAACAGATTAGAAAAACAATTAGTTTATTAACAAAATTTAAACATTTTACATAAAGAGTAATTGTTCAAAGGTGTGCGTTCCCCCAGCAAAATGTTGTCAAAAACAGTCATTTAAATTATGTAGGTAATTAGTTGCCGAGCTTCTGAATTTGTTGCAAACTATCTTAAATTAGTTGCACTTATAGTTTTTTAGTTATTTAACAAAAACATTTTCTGCTGGGGGAACGTTACCGCAGCAAAACATTTTCTTTTTTAATGGGAATATTGAAATAAATATTAGCTATATAATTAGTAGTCTAGGCGGGGTAAATGTTGCGACTTATTTGGTGTTTGTTCTTTTTTCGGCTGCGAAGTTATTCAAGATTCTGCTGGGGTAACGTTTGTGATTTTGCTGGATCTCCAAAACGGTTAAGCGGATTCTTATCATCTTTTGTACATGACTACATAAGAATTTGTTTAATTAGTTGCGGTATAAAAAACACCTATTTAATGCACCGTTCAAAGGTTATTTAATTAAATACAAAAACACTTCAATAGGTCCTAGCTCTTTGAAATAGAGCTTTAAAGATTTGCTTTAAACTATATTTTGTAGCTTGTAACTGCCTTCAAATGTTTGTGAAGTTTCATTAGTATCCTGTTAGTAATTAAGAAATTATGATGAAATTAATTTCTCCACATTCACGGTCGCAATGCGCGCGGCGTTTTTTGGCCACTGTTAAACCTGTATGTGGATATATAAACCTAATGTTATATCAACTATCAGTTGCTTAGTTCAGTTTTATACCTGTAAAATTTCAGCGTAGTACATACAATATATAACGAGATAATAAAATAAAAGTCATTAGGAAGGGCAAGATCGCGGTAACCCGACCGTGTTTAGGTGGTGACAAAAAAGCGACCGCGTAGTACATTTAGGCTATCTTCTAAAATGTTTAGTATAATACACCTCATAAGTTCGGTACAGACGCGTACATGGTTGTTAAATACATAACAATAATAAAACTATCTACCATATCATATTATTATCTTTCGGTTTCGGCTACTTTACTACTTAGAATAAATTAGTCTCTATCTGAGGTCTGTATTATATGTACAATTGCAGAAACCAAGAATCGTCGATAACACGTCCTTAAGTGGGATGGGACGCAGGAGGGGTGCGCACAGGGGTACTTCATTATTTGCATAGCACAATAAACGTGGACCTTAGTCAGTAATTCGTCTTGCAGAGTGCGTGTGCGCTTTCTATTTTTAAATATCAAGTACTTGAGAATTAATCAATATGTGTCTGTGTGTGTGTGTACCTACTTAAGGTGGATTAATTCTATTGAGGACAATATTCCAAATTTGATTTTGCTTGTTGGTGTGGTGAAACATTTATGTAGGGTATAAGGAATAAAATGTAAAAAGACAAAATAGTTTTATTGTTTTTTTTTATGTTGATGTAAATCTGTTATGCAAAATGACAGACGTTTGTAATGACGAGATCCAAGACAGCAGACGAGACTTTTTAATATAGGAATCATTTTCGTAGTTTTCTGGCGTCCCAATTCCAAATACAGCGTCTATTTCAAGATCCAAGATGGCGGACGTGACATTTTTTTCAGAATGTCAATATGGGTATCGTTTTCATGGTTTTCGGGGCTCCCGATTCCGAATACAACATCTATTTTGAGATCCAAGATGACAGACACGAGTTTAATACAAAATCGATATGGGTACCATTTTCGCGGTTTATGGGGGTCCTCGATTCCGAACATCACATTTATTTTGAGATTCAAGATGGCGGACGCGATTATTTAACTTAATGTCAACATGGGTATCACGGTCTTGGTTTTCGGGGGATCCCGATATCAAATACAACAATTCTTTCAAGGTCCAAGATGGCAGACGCGACTTTTTAACTTAATATCAATATGGTTAAGTATTACTTTCTGGGGTCCCGATTTCAAATACAACAACTCTTTCAAGATCTAAGACGACGGACGCAACTTTTTAACTTAATATCAATATGGGTATAATTCTCGGGGGCCCTGATTCCGAACAAAACATCAACTTACTACAAATTACAACAAAATACAACAACTCTTTCAAGACCCAGGATGGCAGACGTACCTATTAAACTTATCGTTTTAAACGTTTTCGGGGTTCCTGATTTCGAGTACAACATCAATTTTAGATCCAAAATGACGGATGCTACTTTTTCATTTATTATATAAATATGGATGTCATCTTCGTGGTTATTTGGGGGTTCCGATTCCAAATACAACAACTATTTCGAGATCCAAGATGGCAGACGCGACTTTTTAACATATTGTTAACATGGGTAACGTTTATGTTATATTAAAAAGCCGCGTTCACTATCTTGGTTATCTCTTGTGTGTTGTATTCGTAATAGGGACCCAAAAATCCCGAAAATATAGACTCTGTAAAAAAGTCTCTTCCGCAATCTTAGATCTTGACACAATATACTACGTATAACAAAATAAGGGCCACCCGTAAATTTGTAAAATAAATAAACATAACTCTTGTTTAATGTTTGTATGAATAATCTCTAAATTTTTTTGTTTTTAAATTCTTTATCAATTTAATATAAAATAACACACTTTAAAAGATTTAAGACACAAAAACAGGAAACATTAGGTTTGGTTTAAAAAAACATTCAAAATGTAGATGGCCCTTATTTTGTTTTGAGTAGTTTGGAATCGGGACCCCCGAAAATTGCGTAATTGATACCCATATTGATATCATATCAAAAAGTCGCGTCCGCCATCTTGGATCTCGAAATAAATGTTGTATTCAGAATTGAGACCCCTGAAAATCACGAAAACGATACTCATATTGATATTTATATTAAATTTAAAAAAATCTGAAATAGATGTTAAATTCATAAATTAGAAACATTCGATTTTTTTTATTCAAATGCTTAGATTAAAGCAAAAAAGGGTTTTTTTCTTTAATCAAAGTTCAAGGGTATTATTATATGTAGAAAAAGTTCAGTTGCAAGGTTAGGCCCGAACATACACATGTATTGCAAGTTGAATTAAACCCTGTAAAAAGATAGTACCTACGCTTAATAATTATGCGTGATTAATGTTTTCGCCAAAAGTCCGCCATTTCGCGTTTATCAGATTTACGGCAAGTTAAAATAAAATATTCTTGGAATTACCTTTCTTCTGTGCCTGGAAACTGATGAAATTTAATATTGTTACCTAAACTAGATGATGACATGCAGTCTCTTATAGTACATGTAGTATGGACCACTTTTTAAATATTTTTAACCGACTTCAAAAAGGAGGAGGTTCTCAATTCAGTTGGTATGTTTTTTTAGCGACAACCTTGGCCAACATCTCCCAAACGAGTGTAAGCAGTTCGGGGGTGCCGTTGCGCCCCACCCGTCCCGCAACCCCCTCACGATTGTCCTGTCTAGACGCGCTCGTCGGACGACTGTAAGACTTCTATAGACTGTGCTATAAAGTTGCATAATGTGTTTACAAAAATAGTTGCAATATTATTATTAGTACCTACATTTTGTTAGGCACCTAGCTGACATTGTACCTACATAATTAGAGATGTGTAAGACTTAAAAACTAAATGTATTACTTAATTTACATACTTATTGCTTAAAAGCCAATATTTAACCTCAAATTGCGTACCTAATTATTATCAGGTATTTATTTCCACATGCTCGTACCTAGTAAAGAAATGTAAGAATTTCATATTTATTTATTTAATATGAAATCAACTCGTTTAATCGAAATTATTACTACCGGTCAATAAAAATTATTAATGAAAACATTTAGTTTTTTAACACTTATGTACACATCTGTACTAAACTTGTTACACTATCCTGCATATTTTCGAAGATAGCCTAAATGTACTACGCGGTCGCTTTTTTGTCACCACCTAAACACGGTCGGGTTACCGCGATCTTGCCCTTCCTAATGACTTTTATTTTATTATCTCGTTATATATTGTATGTACTACGCTGAAATTTTACAGGTATAAAACTGAACTAAGCAACTGATAGTTGATATAACATTAGGTTTATATATCCACATACAGGTTTAACAGTGGCCAAAAAACGCCGCGCGCATTGCGACCGTGAATGTGGAGAAATTAATTTCATCATAATTTCTTAATTACTAACAGGATACTAATGAAACTTCACAAACATTTGAAGGCAGTTACAAGCTACAAAATATAGTTTAAAGCAAATCTTTAAAGCTCTATTTCAAAGAGCTAGGACCTATTGAAGTGTTTTTGTATTTAATTAAATAACCTTTGAACGGTGCATTAAATAGGTGTTTTTTATACCGCAACTAATTAAACAAATTCTTATGTAGTCATGTACAAAAGATGATAAGAATCCGCTTAACCGTTTTGGAGATCCAGCAAAATCACAAACGTTACCCCAGCAGAATCTTGAATAACTTCGCAGCCGAAGAAAGAACAAACACCAAATAAGTCGCAACATTTACCCCGCCTAGACTACTAATTATATAGCTAATATTTATTTCAATATTCCCATTAAAAAAGAAAATGTTTTGCTGCGGTAACGTTCCCCCAGCAGAAAATGTTTTTGTTAAATAACTAAAAAACTATAAGTGCAACTAATTTAAGATAGTTTGCAACAAATTCAGAAGCTCGGCAACTAATTACCTACATAATTTAAATGACTGTTTTTGACAACATTTTGCTGGGGGAACGCACACTGTTCAAAGTTACCTCTTCGGTTTTGGAGACAAGCACTGGCGCGAATACCAAATTTTTGTGTCGCACGGGACAATATTGGGCTATAATTTTGATACCGTTTTTTTATCAAAACTCAAATAGTTGTAAATAAAATCATAAAAAATGTGTAATAATAGGAAGATTTCTAGAATAAATCAGAGAAATGTAATTTTTTTCTGTATTTTTTTTGGAGAAAAACAAGTTTTTTTTTAATATTAAACATATTAGATTGCTACACTTTTTAGCTACCTGACAGTATATTTTTTTAAGTCTGTGTGACTTAAACTTAACGAGATATTCTACTTTTACTAATAGGCACCCCCTAAACGATGATTAATAATTAAAATGGCTGCCACTCCAAGGGAACTGAGTTTCGACCCCACATGTGGGGGTTTTTCTAAGATGAAATTATCTGTAGAAAATGCCTTTAAAGTTTATCGGGTCGGACCACAAGCACATTGTATAATATATAACAAATATAGTAACATAAAGTCTTTTCTTCTTCTTTTAAATAAATTTCATATCTAAACGTTTAATCGACGCTTTTACGGTGAAGGAAAACATCGTGAGGAAACTTGCACACACCTATGAAGAGATTCTTAGGTTGTGTGTGAAGTCGACCAACCCGCACTTGGCCAGCGTGGTTGACTAAGGCCTAATCGCCCCTAGTATGCGGTAGGTTCGAGCCCCTCGGTGGGGACATTATAATAGCTGTTGTGATGATTACTAGAAGAGCGAATGACTACAATTTTGGGGGAAGGAAGGGGTAAAAGAATTTTCTATAATCGCATAAATAGAGACCTAAGCTATTTACAAATCTAAACTTTGAAGGTATAATAAAGCCTTGATATGAACCCGCTACCAACGAACACGCAACACTCGCCCTGACACAAATATTGAGTAACTAAATAACCAAGTTTATACTCGCACTATTTATTCAAGTGCAACTATGAAAACCTGACACCTGACCAAACAGTTTATTTCATTTGCCTGCAGCTTGTTTGAGATTCAAATATTTCATTCATTCATTTTTCACACGTCCTTCATTGATATGATTGCGAACGTTCCTTTGTATACTAAAAATATGGTAATGAGTGATGTTTTTGTCACACTCTACTCAGCCTAGACATAACCTGGAGTGGAGTTATCACAGATTGATCTATTTTTATATCGACAATTAACCAAATGCAAAAAGCTCCCGTTTTCAGCTTGTCTTATTCTTAATTAATGGCTTTCGCGGGATAACAGATTTAGGCATTTTCAAGAAAAATGTGTAGAGTAACAATAAATGTACGGTAGATTGAGTTAAAAAAATCAACTCGTGTTATTACAACAAGAACTCGGGTAAAACTGCTTCCGTTTTCATACGTTCTGACAACAGCTTTTCAGAAATCAAAACATATGGAAACGAATTTGGTTTCTACGAAACGATCATATAAAGAGCGAAACAAGCAAAATCTCCGGATTAGTCACACAATCAAAATAAAAAAAATTAAATGGTCTTTGCTATCAAAATCAATAAAAGAATGATAGTCATTACCAAACTGTAAGCTGCGGGAGTTTAAATAAAATAATGATTACTGCGTTCTAGGTGGGGTTTTTAACGATATAAAAGAACTTAGGAAAGACCATAACTTTTTGATTTCGATTGTGCGACTAATCCGGAGATTTTGCTCGTCGGCAGTCGGCAGTATAAATGGATGTTCAATATTTTTTTATCTTTACGGGGAAACTTTTGATCTACATTTTGAGCTTCCGGAACCCTCAATAGAGGACTGGCTATCGTATCACTGTTGCTATTGTGGCGATTGTGTGTTTATACTACGGTCAATTAGCACGTGAACTCGTACTGCTAAGCCTGGCGTTCACGAGTCTAATGGAATCGCAGAAAGTCGCGTCCATTAGTGGCGCGCCGAATCGAATCGACCGAGGATTTGAGGAATAAATGCGATTCGGCTCGATTCGACGCGTTTCTGCTGTAGTCGACGCCAGGCTTTAAACTCATTTTCAACATTAGCTCTATGGCGAATAAGAATAAAACGAGGCGCAGTCTTGCTTCCCTTTGTCTAGAAAATTTGCCGTGCCGTAGAATGTCACGACACGTCACGGTTCAATCGATGTTTCATTATCTATTGTAAGTACACATGTCGAGGCTATTGCTTTCTGGAGATGGTCCACATTCGATTTGTTATAGTTACGAAGACCGATAAAAAAGCGTCGGTGGCGTAGTGCGTAAGAGCGTTGTCTCCCACCCGGGAGGCACCGGGTCGAACTCTGCCACGTACTTACAAACGTGTTTTCAAATTTTGAATTCATAGGTAGGTATGTATCTAGGTTTAATCGCCGCTTTTACGGTAAAGGAAAACATCGTGAGGTTCACACATTTATGAAGAAATTGTTGTGTGAAGTCGACCAACCCGTACTTGGCCAGCGTGGTTGACTAAGGCCTAATCACCCCTAATGCGGGGTAGGCTCGAGCTCTTCGGTGGGGCCATTATAAGAGCCGTTTATGATGATGATCACGAAGACCGATGAGAAAACCAGACTAAAATGACTAGATAATAACAGCGGACGTCACTCGGTCATATCGCGACGTGAGTATAGACGGCATCGCTCGTCGATTCTGCAAATTTTCTTCCACCTAATTGAAGAACTTTTTAGACCTGTGCTGTGACATTTTTTCTAGACATGAGCCGCAAGAGAAGGCATGACAAAATAAAAGTTTCAAAGGTTTCTAATCAATTATGCAGACAGAATCGTGAGTTGCGTTACGACTTGATTGGCTAGTGCGGTTGATGATCTTCATTTGACGCCTTTGTGAACTGGTCAATATAGCTGCCTACACATCAATTGGTCCGAATTGGCAAATGTTTGTGTGACGAACATAAATATTTGCTGTTTATAGGTATATTTTTATTTAGGTTCCTATTTATATAAAAAAACTAGCTGACGTTATTTTGCCTTACAAAAATGATTAAATTACTAAAAGGCTATAAAAAATAGGGGTTGGTGATAAAAAAGTAAAAATGTTGGGTTGTATGTATTCTTAATGCCACATAATAAAAAAATAAAAACAAAAAATTTCGTCCATAAATTAAAAAAAAAAATTAAGGGTGAACAACCCTTATCACTTAGGGGTATGGAAAATAGATAGTCGCCGATTCGCAGACCTACTGAATACGCATACAAAGTTTCATGAAAATCGGTCAAGCCGTTTCGGAGGACTACCTACTGTAACTATTGTGACATGGAAATTTTATATATTATATAAGATATTATGTAAGTATATTAAAATTGTGCGTTATTTAGTAACCATAACACGAGTTCTTAATGATACTTAATTTGGGCTGGATAATTGGTGTGAGCGTGAGAATATATTATATTATCTTCATAGCATCATCGGGCATTTTGTAGAAGATAGGACCTAGGGTATGTCCTCTAGCCTTTTTTTATCGGAGTGTAATCCGCTTACAGACGATACCTTAAACCGCTGGCTTAACGGACCAGCGGACCGTCTCGGCTAGTCGTGGGCCTGTGCAGGGGTCGCCCAGCACCTGATCACCACGGCACTGGGAATACCTGCTAAACCACTCCGGTTTCCCTCATGCCCTTACTGGAGACGACCCGGGGTTTGCCGAAGCAATTCACCGAGCCAGTGTCCTCTAGCCTGTAAGGCGAACCGCCTTAAAGGATTTCTAGTGACTTAAGTTGGCATCACACGGACTGCATCATAGCAACTGCATGTAGTCGATATATTCAACTACATGCAATTGAACGTTCGACTTCGTCAGTCATGATATCATTTTCACGCGGTCGGCCGCAGTCTTGTGAAGTCGATAATAACTGCACTCAGTCGTGACTTAAACTTTACGCGGTCGACCACAGTCGTGTAGTGTCCTTGCACGCTGTCCATCGCCAACTGCATACAGTTAGTATGCAGTAAGTCCTGAAACAGAATGCGCGTAGAAATGAAATGAAAATGAAAAAGCTCTTTATTTAAATGGACTTTGCTAAGTTCTTTTAAATCGTCAAAAGCCCTACCACCATTTCGGGACGAAATAATTATTTCACTTAAATTGAGATTGAAATGGAAGTACGCCGCGTCTTCCGGATGATAGTGTCTTATGAGCCACTGATTCTTTTAGTAGGTACCTATATCTTTTAATTGATCAAATGCAGCAATTGATATTCTAAAGTAGTTGTAAAATTTGCCTTCATCTTTTCCTAATTTTGAATACAGTAGATATGAAAAAAATCACCTGTACCTATGGCAATATAATAGCAAAGGATCAATCCACGCTCGGACTGTACATTGCAGTTTTTGTATTTCAATTACATCGCTGCCGGCGACGGCGCCGTAATAATAAGAGAATAGACTTAGAGCCCTCTACCATGGCGACTTTTTGTACCGATGCTGTCACGCGTTTGCATCGATACAGTCGCGACGCGGTCGCTAGCTGTGTGCCCTCGCTCACATAACCACTATTCAATCGCGATGCAAACGCGATACTGTCGCACTTCCGTCGCGATGCTAACGCGACACTATCGCGATTCATCACGGTTCTCCACTCACGCGTCACCATCGCGTTAACTGGAACGTTTCATTCCCTACTGTTATTTGGCAACAGTTTAAATTATCGTGGCTAAGCTGATATAAGTCGTTTCCCTTTGAATGTAAGCTCGTTTATAGATTAAAATAGAATGACCTCTTTTAGGGTTTATGGGTACCTAATTAATATATCAGTGTTATAAACACCAGATGCAATGTGTGATTTCATTTCACGAATTCGTTCCATGTGGTGAATTGAAAGTAGTTTAGAGCATTAAATTTAATTAAATGAATTTTTTTACGAGATACTAATAATATGTGCTACATTTCGCTGTCCCAACTAAACGGAAAAGTTTTTTTTGCAATTCGATTTTTGATACGAACTTTCGTAAGGTGGAGCCCTACTGCTCTTATAATGAAAAGAAATTTTAGACTAGGTCGTAGGATGAGGTAGGTAGGATAATATAATACGATACTACCACTCTGAGGAAACGATTTCTACGCGAGGAATGCTTTCTATAATGTTATAGAAACACTATTACTTTTTTATCACCTACGATAATTTAACGGTCGCTTCCTACATTACATACAAACTCCTGTATAAAATATATGGAAAAGCTGAATTTTTTTCGCGTTTCGCGAACGGTGTATCCTTGACAAGTATTACATAATACCAATTATTCTTGAATAATTTTTTTTCTTTACCCGTACACCAGCAGAGTACCTAATTTTTTAGAGTATAACTTCTGTCCTTGTTGCAGGCTTTTCTTGTTATTTTCACTGATCGTTTAGTATTGGGTTTGATGTCAATTTAATTTCTGTAGGCTGGCAATCTGCCACTATTTTGTGGATGCATGTAGGGTAACCAATTTTTTTTTATCAAATAAAGCCTTTTCGAAGCTATTACCTTTAAAAATATAGTAGATGGCAAAAAAATGAAAAAGAAATTGTTTGTGGTTAAAATATGTACTTCATTTTTTAAAGGAATATTTTTGCTACTTAATACTACTACTGCTACTGCCTTAATAATTAAATTTACGCAAAATACAGTACTATAATATAGTAATTTCACCCACAATATTTTTTAGAAATATAGTATTTGATCTCCTAAAATAGTAGGATGCTATATTATATAGTAAGGTTGGCAACGCTAGTTGCATGGCCCATTGCCAGATGTGACTTTGTGAAAATGTTACCTAAAGCTCTACTCAACCCCTATGGGATTGTGAGCGTGCTGCGTGATTTGTATGTATGTATTTGTATTATTTTCTTTCCCGCGGTATTCTCAAACTTCGTAACTTTATCCCATCTACAGTGCCCAAAGGAGATGACCAGTTTCTCCCGAGTTCTTGTTGTAAGAACACGGGTTGACAGACTCCATTTTTATCTCAATTTACCGTACAATTGTCTGTTACTATAAGTACAGTCACGAGCAATAATATGTATCCACTTTTGCCATCCTTATTTCCTATGCAATAAGAGTCAAAGGTGGATACTTGTTAGTACTCGTGACTGTACATTTTCACTTGACGTAATTTTTTATGTGTAGCGAACGCCATTTAATGGGGAAGACAACTGTCAACTAGTTTCTCCTAGGTGGCGCTGAGTGTTTGTTCCAAAGGATGTGTCAAACTCAGTACATTTCATAGGGATTTCTTAGTATTTCTAGTTAAACAGAAATATGGGACGATGTGTAGTTTTCCAGTGCGTAGAAACCGGTACACACAGATTTCTACAGATTTGTTTCTCAGGAAAAAGTGGGAAAAGGCTTTGAGAAGGGTAAATTTTAAAGCTACTAAGTACTCCAGAACATACAGCAAGCATTTCAAAGAATCTGATTTTGAAACTACTTCCAGACAAACAGGTGTGTTCCAGTAAACACATTTATACCTATATTAATATTTTTAGAATGAAATAGAAAAAAAATTGTTCAGCACACAAGTGACATATAACTATTTCAAAAGACATTTAATGTATGTACATACATACAATAATTTTAAAAACATTAATTTTTAAGTGAACTGTGTTTAAATCACTGATGTTGTTGTTCAGAACAGACTTTGACAGGTAACAAACACACAGCGCCCTCTGTAAAAAAGTTTTGCGTTTTCTTCCCCATTAAAAGAAGAAGAAAGGAGATGACAGCTGATGCATTATGTCACATCTATATACTGTGATGTTGTCCTCTGTGATAGCTGTACGTGTACATCCGACGACGTAGGTATGTACATTATGCCAAACATGTAGATAATTATTAATTATAAGTGTTTTTACTTTATATATTTTTGACGACAAAAAAATATTAATAAAAACATTAATAATTAGCTATGTTCTATAGCTTTTGGTTGGTTCCCGTTATCATTATTTGAAGTAGCGGCGAAAAGCTGTTTACCATATTTAATATAGCAACTAATTTTAGTACATACCTACGCCTATGATATATTTAAACGTACTGGAAGACTAATAAAGCACTAATTTCAATAAAATAAGATCAGCGTAACGCACTTTACGCAAAAATTTAAAGAACTAGTTCTATAACACTCGCGATTGTTTGATTGCAATCCAATTTACGTTCGAAATTCAAATTAACAGAACAAAGGTAACGTATTCCAAGCAGCAGTCAAACGTCAGTTAGTATAGTTTATTTCAAGTGTAATGGGTTCATTAATCGAGAGATAAATATTTAAATCGTGATTGTCTTCGTCAAACGTGGTTTAACTTATGTGTAATAAAGATTTAAATGGAAAAACACTCGTATAATAGCCCACCAAATGGGCAATGAAAATAATTTGTTGAAGATAAAAATATTTTTTATTTAGTAGTAGTTGTGTAATTAGAATACCTACATAATAGGCAATAATAATACAATGTAAAAACAAGAAAAAATTAAAGATTCAAATCTTTATTTTCGATTTTGCTGAGGATTAAAAAAATTTATAGATTGAAGTAAGAAAATACACTTTGCTATTAATCACTCAGCCCTTTAATATCAACATTTAAAATAAAGGTTTTAATTAGCCGTAGCTATTTCCAGTGGTAAAAATAAGAGTACAATTTTTGCCCACCACTTGTTTGCCTTAAAAGTAAATAAGTGTTTTAAGAAAATTTCTTAAAATTTCACTTGGGGTTGCTGGAGAGATGCTCTACAGCAAACCAAAATTCAGTTTTTTTTAACCTGTCAAGGTACTTAAATCAAATCAAATTGTTTATTGCTCCATAATGTACCTACATACAGATGGTAAACATATTTTAGTAGGTTTAAGGTAACAATTATGGGCCTTGTGAGGCATTGCAAACATTTTATAAATATAATAGGGTGACGCTGTTTAACTCTTTTTCTTATTTTTTTAAGTGTGTACAAATTCGGTACATATTGCTTATAACTGCTATATGAACTTATAAACAGCAAAATAGATGATGGGGTTGCTCGGGAGCATGACGTAGATCTGGCCTCAATAGGGTTGAGCAAAGCTTTAGGTAACATTTCGTTACACATTAAGTCATATCCAGACTTAAGGCCATTGCACACTTATCAGCTCGGAAAGGGAATGCCTCTTTTTTACTATGAAACTGCTAGAGACTGTAGAGCATTGTCTCTTTTTATTATCTATTAAGATCTTTCATTAAACTTGCACTGTTTATGTAAGTATGTAAGTTGTCCGTCGAAATTTGCAAACCATTTTTCGACCATTTGTTGGTATTCGAATGAGCTGAAATTTTGAATTACGTTTAGTTTGGATGATTAATGCATTGTCATCCAAACCAAAGTGACGTCATTCTAAATTCAATATGGCGGACGGCCTAACTTACAATTATTTTACGAAATTATTTTGCGAAAGAAACTCCACAGCTTCGTAATGATTTAAAAACGTCATTACAGGTCAATAGATATATCAACAATATGAATAAATTAAAAAATATCAATCAATATGAATAAATTACAATTTTAAATGCGTCAAATTCGGGCAGATTTTACTCCCACGCATTTGGATCATTTGAATCACCATCTATCTTGTAATAAGCTTTTTATATAATTTAGTTATTAGTTTTTTAAATTTAGTAATAGGCAAATCTCTTATATTCTTCGGAAGCTTATTGTAAAAACGTATACATTGGCCCACAAACGAATTGTTTATTCTGTGGAGGCGAGCTTTATTTACAACCAGATTTTGTTTCTTCTTATGCGTATCACATTTCTCATAAAAATGCATAATATCGTTCTATACATACAGTAAGTTTTCCAGTATATTGTGATGACACAGTCAGAATATTTATCTTCTTGAACTAATAATAATAAAATGATATCTCAAATTTAGTTCGCTTCGCCCGATCATACCTTTCGTAACGCTCTCGTCACGCATTCACGCTGCATCCCCAAGTCAAGCGTGTGTTAGATTTATACCCTAGTTGAATCCAACATTCTTTAATGTGTAACTCGAGTATGAAAAGCGGCGAGCCAGGGGTAGTGCCTGGTACTTGTGACCCCAGGTGTAGGTTTACCGGGCCCATTTACATTGCAACAACGCTCACCGTTCACTACCCCCGCTTCTCATTCCACCTAGCTATAACTTTCTGTAATACAGCGTAATTGACTACAAAACGTTTTGTCCGTCCGCTCTTACATAGTTATTGAACCATACATTATTCTGCTTATATATTAGACGCTATATACTACAAAGTATATAGCGTTATATACAATAAGTTACAAAATATATAAGTACATAGTCGTACCTTGTTCTCCGATGCTTACACCTCGCCGGCCCAAACGCAAATGAGCTATCTTTTTTTTTTTTTTTTTTTTGTAAGACTACTGCAGTTTGCCGCTGATGGCATTCACTGCTCCACCGGATTTTTTGAGAAGGCGAAAACCTTGGGGGGTCCTCAAGCCTGTAGGGCGGACGTTCCTAGGGGATTACTGGGCGACCGAGCATCTCCCCACATGGGGAGTCTCTCGACCGCCTAGCGTCCCTAGGTCGACCGGATCGGAAGGGAGCGACACGCCCGAGGGTGCCTCTAAAAATGAATGAGCTGTCGCTTCGCAGCGGCCATCTTTTATACAACCGACCACGTGGCGAAGCTTAGCCACGTGCTATTCAAACTATGACTTTTATTGTGTTATACATAAAATCCTAGTTATTATTGTTATTTAATATTCACAAACTTATGTTCAATATTTTATATACAATTTATGCATTTTACTATCTCGTATTTCGATATTATACTTGTTTATGATTCCAACACGTGCGTAAAGAAGTTTTACTTCAAATACATTTTTAACAATAAACTTTTATTTAAATGTTCTAAAATGAAGGAAATAAAATAAAACAATTAAAATTTTATAAAAGCTTGTCGCGAGAATTAGTTGTGTAGTACAAAATAATGCGTTGAAATGTCGTGTGACGTCACGCTTTCCTAAACTTTTTACGAAAGCGGCAAATCCCCTAATTTAGATTATCTATATATTTTTAAATATTTACTGATTCCATTGAGTAATAATCGGGAGTGGTCTCCCCTTGACTTTCTCGTATACCGGAAACGACTCAAAAGTTGATAGAAACCTTATATTTTGATGTCATACATGCATGTTAAATTTGGTTGCAATAAGATAAAGCATACTCGAGTTATCGTGCTAACGCACAGACTCACAGCATGCATAATTCCAAAAACGGTATTTTTCGACTCTGGGAGGTCAAAAACGTGTAAATCCGCCAAAATCTCGAGGTAGGATTTTTTGACGATTACAAGACTTCTATTTAATACACGTCAATTTAATATTTCACACACACATATAATGTCCCCACCGAGGGGCTCGAGCCTACCCCACATTAGGGGTGATTAGGCCTTAGTCAACCACGCTAGCCAAGTGCGGGTTGGTCGACTTCACACGCAACCTAAGAATTTCTTCATAGGTGTGTGCACTGTGCAGGTTTCCTCACGATGTTTTCCTTCACCGTAAAAGCGTTGATTAAACGTACATATGAATTCAAAATTTGAAAACACATTGGTACGTGGCGGGGATCGAACCAGTGCCTCCCGGGTGGGAGACGACGCTCTTACGCACTACGCCACCAACGCTTTAATATTTATTATAAATAATTTATATTTTACCCATTCATCGTCCCTGTTGCTAAAATTAGTAATTTTGTATTTAACACACATTAATGTATTGCATACCATACCCGAAATCACTGTGCACGTACCTACTGAATAATATGTACACAAAATGCTGAATGCACATGTTTCTTAATCAGTCATTCACAGAAATGTCCGTAATACGAATACGAATGTTGGCAAAAAATAACAAGAGTACAGAAGGCTAACTCTTGAATGTATGTACAGACAACTCTACGAAAAGGATTTATAATTTTCTCAACAAATTTTCTTTGTGTAAAATTACAATCTGTTTGTATAAGTCTTTAGGAAACCTGAATTCAATTCTTAATGAAATCAGTCGGAGATACGATCATCAGATTCGGATAACATATAGGTAAACGGTAATCTCCCTTGCCATGCAGTTCACCAAAAAATAAACTATTCTTCAGATATCGATCAAATTTAAATGATACCACTTAAAAAGCATCATCTTCCAAACGTTAAACGAATCTTCAAACAGACACCCAGTAAAGAGTTATGAGGTAACACACATAAAAAAACATATAGTCGAATTGAGAGCCTCCTCCTTTTTTTGAAGTCGATTTAAAACAAAACAAGGTTTGACATAGAACAACAACAAAATAAGGAAACTAAGGATAATTAAAAAAAAATAAGAATTTAAGTATATGTTAAATGTGTCTGTAGCCTAAACAGATTTTTTTATATAAAAAGGTCTGGTAAATTACTCCATTCCATCTGACGGTAAGTAGAAGTGGAATCAAAATCCAAGATTAACTCGGCGTCATTGTGGCGGGAAAAAGGTACATGGTCGGGTCATTATGACCCTGTAATGATTTTACCTGATATATAACAAAAACTTTGCCGGAGTAGTATTTCAATCCTCAACCGCATAGAAAAGAAAGAAAACAGTAGTGACTAATTTTCGTTTACCTTCTGCACCTCGTTTATTTTGGGGTAATAAGAATAACTGCGGAGTAGTAGAATAAAGAGAATGGAGAACAAAGACAGCCTTGGCTGTTCCGAGAGTTATTTACACGCTTGTAGCTAATCAAATGATTCATTCACACGAGGTGATTAGTGTTTGCTTTGAGACGTCCTTGCCAAGTTCAACGGACTCTCGGGAAATGCAAATGAAGATCATTCGGCTTGTTCTTCAACGAAATTAGATAACATTGGAATAAAAGTCAGTAATAAGTAGTAATAAAAGGTTTTTCCGTGCATTGTAATATAACTTCTTTTTCTACGACGCAGTCTTTTGTTTATCGTTGTGCCATTTTTATTATACCTAGTCCATGACGTTCTAATTACGACTTAGATGTAGGTACCAATATTAATTTGTCCGTCACATAACATTATGTAACATGATATGATAGTTATTAATTTTCGTTTTGCTTTCCAATGTTTTATTAAATAAACTGAAGATTCAAACGATATACCTACTTTAATATTCTTAGTTTGATATCATCAATCTAGCTATATATATGAAAATGAATCCTTGTTTCCCTTGGTTACGCCTTATCTTCAGAACGACATTACCTATTTCATTCATCTTTTTTGTAAAAGGTTCTTACGGAAGGAAAAAATAGGAAATTGCGCAGAAAATGGGATTCTTAGAAAGTTTATTGAAGTTATTACAAAGTGAATATATATATATATATATAATATATAAGTGACACAAGCAACCGTTGCTATGCAACAAGAACGCATACAAATTCTCAACACAATTGTAACTACGTTTGGAATTACCTTCTTATTGAAACATTTTTTTTAAATATTGCTAGAGTGCAATTTTCCATTACAATGTCAATTCTTTGTGGTGTGCACCAAAAATACTGTCTGTTAAACGAATCAACATAGCATTATTATTCTACTTATGGTTTTGTTAATACATAGATACTTTCCTATGCTATTTATAAATATTGGACCTAGAATAACGGCAGTTCTGTAATTTAGAAAAAAGATAGCCGTGACACATTCCGTCGAGGTTTTCTGATGAAATGTGCTTCCACCTCCGGCCTTATCTTAACTTGACACCAGGTGTGACGAAGGAAAGCTTCCAAAACTTTCGCGTCTTTTTGAAGTGAATACTTCTATAACGCGTGGAGCGATTTTTACTTGGGATAAACTTACGGGTTCGAGTTACCATGCCGTTAATTTATTACTAATTTATAAATTATAAGGTGTGCAATATTATAATCTTAAACTTGCTTAAATAGTCATACAAATATTTTACAATTATGAATTATTCATAACACCATTTTTTTCTCGTACGTATGTAGCATAGAGGAAGTCTTGTAATCGTCAAACAATTGCACATGGAGATTTTGACGGATTTACACGTTTTCGACCTCCTGAGTTCAAAAATACCGTTTTTGGAATTATGTCTGTGTGTGTGTGTCTGTGCGTTAGCACGATAACTCGAGCATGCTTTAACTTATTGCAACCAAATTTAACATGCGCGTATGATATCAAAATATAAGGTTCCTATCAACTTTTGAGTCGTCGATCACGAAAGTTAAGCAACCAAGTGCGCGGTCGGTACTCGGATGGGTGACCAAAATTTAACATGCATGTATGACATCAAAATATAAGGTTTCTATCAACTTTTGAGTCGTTTCCGGTATACGAGAAAGTCAAGGGGAGACCACTCCCGATTTTTATCAATGACTAGCGACCGACCCCGGCTGGGCCTGAGGTAAAACCCGCCAGAACAGCCGACTATTTGTTACACAGTAAGAAATACCTACGCGAAAGGGCTACCTACGTACGTATTGACGTCGTACGTATTGACGTATGTTTTTTTATACAAGATGCCTATTACGATACGAGATGGCAACAAGCTTGCAGCCCACCTGGTGTTAAGTAGTTACCGTCGCCTATAGACACTTGCAATATTAAGGGTAAATAACAACAGTGCAAGTCCAAGTGCATCCGAAACACAGCGAACTGCTTCACGGCAGAAATAAGAAAGGCGGTGGTACCTACCCAGACTATTCTAGGTATGGGTCTACTTCCTAGTACAACCTGTACATTAGACAAGCACTCAACACTTACTTCTAAGCCGCAACGTTGAATGTTGGATGTTTTATTTTTTTGTAGGTAACTTGGTTGCATTTCAAAACAGGTAACTATTGTTCTTTATTTTCTTACATAAAAACTTAAATGGGACTCATCATAATTATACAAGTTATACGATTAACTAATGGCGAACCGCAACAAAATCCATTGCGTGACGCCCATTAGGAGGTTAGATGCGGAAAAAGATTTTGTACAAATTCAAAAGTTAAAAATTTATTTTGTTTTACACACTGAACTATTTTGAATTCTATTTTACATTTTTGAATTTATGAAAACCATAGTATATTTATATACGCTACAATCATCATTGTATGCTAAAGAAACTTTTTCAGGGAACTCCCTGAAGAAACACATGATGTTTATCATATCAGCCTGAAGACGCCCACTGGACATTTGCCTTCCTCAAGGATCTCCAACTCGTTCAGTCCTGTGCTGCCTCACCAGTGGCTTCCAGCGACAAGGTGTGTAAGGGGTATATAACCAACCTTAAGGAACCTATGTCAACCTCACCTGCACGCTACACCCTGCTGGACAACAGACGAGGCTCTGGGTGGTTCTGCTGGCGCTTCCTACCAATCCGCATTGGATTTTTATTTATTCTGAATTTTAGAGATGTTCTTATCTTATTTAATCGGTTTCTTCAAATAAGCGATATATTAATTCTTGGAAATACTGCCAATTTCGTTAGTCACATATTGGCAGTTTGATTCAATTATTTTTTTTATTAGTAATTTCATTAATTTTCTATGAAATTGAATATTTCCTTTTACAACTATTTTATTAGGAATATTGTCAATCCATATTGGATATTTAGAGAGTAATTAAAATTGACTCTAAATGGATAATTTTAGAAATGCTGCTTAAAAATTATTAAGCTTTTTCTCTTATATCTAGCAGTTTTTATAATTAGAATCTTCAATTATTTTTTCAGTCAAACTGTGTAAACGCTCTGGGTCACAAGTAGCAGCGGGTCTGCCCGTGGGTCCCCTCTCAGCAACTGCAACATTGTGTACCTGAACCCCGAACGGTGAATGCAAAGGCTAACATTACACCACACCACAATGCGGCTTTGCAAAGCGATGATGAGAACTGCCTAAACCATACGTTCACTCGGGCCTTATTAATTCCATTTATAAGTTGCCAGTAATTATGTAATGAAATGTTCGTGTGTTTACGTAAAGGAACTCATTTAAGTCGACTTAGCTCGTGACATTAAACGCGACAGCTTAACGCGAAAAACTAAATTAAACTTTGAAGTGCGTGTCGAGAACAATTTTTGTCGACGCACGACACAATTTTTTGCCGTTAGTAAGTAAAATTTAATTAGACCAGAGTGTGCTTTAGTAGAAACTGGAAGAGTTAAGAAGACTGTTATGATCCGGAGATTTAATCCTCAGGGGAGGACAAATATGTGTTGTGAATAGGGAATGCCGGTGCACCACAAGGACATTACAGTAAACGATCAATCAAAAAGGCGACACCACCTTTTAACATCATTGTTCTTTTTATTGTAACAGAATTCTTTGCAATGTAATAAGTATCCAAGTTAGTGCCATTTTTAGGGAACTAATAAACTTCATTTCTCTTAACTTATTTTTCCGAGCATCAAGGACATTTGGAACAGCGTCTATTACACAACATTTCAAGAATCAAGAAGGAATAAACCAAGGAGATAGAGTATTTGATATTTTGCTGGGAACTGTGTTCAACGTTACTAGTGGTTCAGTATACCGGTATTAGGTGATAGATATGGGAGCGTATGGGAATCATGCGGCGTATGGGAGGATGCGGATGAACAACGTAATGAAACGTGGACGACGGAATGGCTTTCCGTCGCTTGCGTTTCTTCTTCCCCCGATGTGAATCTTTGACTTTGAGTGAATGGCCAAAAGTACTCCATGGACAGTCACCCATCAAATCTCGTTTCGGGCCAAAAATTCCAGGCCACGTTTGCCCAGTAACGTGTGTGATTTGGTCTTGGAGCTCCTTGCTGAGCAAAATAACGGTATAGTTGGATATGGTTTGTTAAGTTAGACTACACAGATAATCCAACCATGTTATTGTAGATACCAGAGTCTTGACCAGATTGACCAGAGAAGCTTGCTGCGGGCGTAAAGAGGATGGTTACGGCATTGACAATCACGGAGGATAGATAAAAAATCTTTCAAACATATTAAAAATACGAGATCTACAAACGCATCAATAGAAACATTCCTCCCTGAAGGCATAAGTGAATCCCACCAATAAAGACTAACCGACCAAAACAAAGTACTACAGAATTTTACCCGACACATTTGATTTATGGTAATGGCGCTAACAATTTGCAATATTCAGGGATTTTCGCGGGAAAAATTAGGGATTTGGTAACTCTGCCTTGAATTCCGAGGTTGGTTCTGAAATAATGACTGGCATTGAATAATTCCAGATATTATATAAAGGCTCCTGGTAAATTGAAAATTGTCGACGTCTTATCAGGTAGCGACTAGTTATCTGATTCGCATAATCTACTTTGATCATAATTTCGTTTTGAATTGAATTAATGAGCTGATCTGATACATATAAATCATGAAAGAAGGCAATTTCCTATTACTCTATTTAGACTATGGTCTAGAAATAAATCAGTGTTGTAATTAACTGGTATTTACTTGGAACAAAAAAAGATCTAGTGTCCAAAGTTATAATCACAGAACACAGAAAGGCTGTGTTCTGAGAATATAATAACGTTAGCGCCAAGCCAATAATGAGTAGCCTACGCACTTCAAGTACGCAAAATTTGAAAAGATTACAAACAGGTGGCATGTATAGTTTGGTGGCTGTCAACTACGTTAACATCAGTTACTTTGAAGGTGTTCACGTGGGTTGTGGGTAGACCTATCTATGCCTAATATCAACTTACTAATGCGCACTATTAGGTATTGCGTATTCTCAGGTCGATTTACCTATATCCTACCTTATATATGTCTACAAAGAAAATATTCTGAACCTAGATTAAAAGGAAGCAACCTGATGGGAGTTTCAAATCTAATCTGCATCACAAAGCACTACCGCTCAACCATTACAACGTGAAACTATTCAAGATGTAGTTAAAACATCGAGCTCATGCCCAAGTTGAAGTATTGTATTCTTAATTAATGGCATCGCGATACATGAACGTTACGCATTTTTTCAATGTCAAGTGAAAATGTAAATAAGTAACAAAAAATTGTACGGTAGATTTGAGTTAAAATGGAGTCTCTAAACACGTGTTTTTACAACAAGAACTCAGGAGAAACTCCCAAGTTGATGTAATTTCATTCGTATTTGTTCATTAAACATACCCCACTATTTGGGCACTTAATGACTTTAAAATGTAATAAAATAAAGCATAATGCAAGATTTTTTAAAATATTCTCTTCAATCTCTGTCAATAAATCTATCGATATTATGTGATACATATACCTACATATTGGCGTTCAAAATTACGAAAACTGCAACTAAGTTAGTCATGATGCATTTTTGAGAAATGACTGAAGAGGATGAACATTTAAAAGTGAAATTTCCAAGAAAAACTTTTATATCAACTATTAGAGTAATATTGATTAGTCAATAACAGCAATAAAAACTTCTTAAAACACAAATATATGAAAAACTTCCTTTATTGTAAACTCAACTTCCAATATGATTTTATACGATGCAGTCTATATCATACCACAGTATGCAGAAGGAGCAATAAACTTTGTTCGATAAAAATTGACTGGGCGAGTGATGCATCGGGGTATATCGTATTCTAGCGAATCGACGTCAGTATAGTAGACACAGACCGCATCAATCATGTTCGTTAGTTGAATAAAGCCCGAGCTTTATTTAAATTTAAAATATAACATATATGAACCTATTACCAATATACCTTTAGACATTAGAACGTGAAACTATTCGCTGTCGTGGTGGAGTGGTCAGTATTGCTGCCTACACATCAAGCGGTCCGGGTTCGAATCCTGGTAACGACAAATATTTGTGTGACCAACACGAATATTTGTTGACGACCCATGGTTGTTTATACATATATTTATTTAAATTTATTTATTAAAAAAATATCTAAAATTATGATGAATATTAAAAATGCCCGTTATCTTGTTCTTAATGATACCACAGATAATATAATTTATTATAAATACTCTATATTTTTAAATGATAAATTGACGGTCTACTTATAATCAATTATAATCTGAAAGAGTTTTGAAAGTTAACAGCCTTTTGGCTTTAAATTTTGAATTTTAATCTAGAGTTCTTAACTAAATATTGTTACCTACCACTACCACGTAGAGAGTTTAATTACTAATTTATGGTTTTTCTTATATTTTTGTGCTACGAGTAGATATATGTTGATAAAAGGAAGGCAGAGATAACTGATCAAGAAGAAAAGAAACAGGTGAAGCTTTTGTCCTTGGATCTGAATTTTATGAAGAGATTCATGGACCATCTATATCGAAAGATGACCTCGCAGACTCCGTTAATTAAAATTAAGTTTGATTTAAAGTGTCATTATATAATTTTGGCTTTAGGCCATTCTTATTGTAAAAGTTGACTAATGTTTACGATGAGATAAAAAATATACGCATTAGGCAGTAAACTAATAAATACTTATGTGAAGTGAAAGTTACTGGCAGTGGCTGTATTGCTAATAAGTCAAAGTTTATTTTATAAGTGCATACTCAAGATTTTTTAGTGCCTCCTTCCTCAATATGTAATCTAACGTATCCTAAAATAAACGACACTCTTCCCCTTCTTCTCCTTGTCGTGCTCTTCATTACCGAAGGTCGTGTACGTCTTGAAATGCCTTCTTCACGCTAGTAACTTTTCAGTAGAGATCTACTATGCACTTCTGTCTTCAGCCCGTCGCAGGGCGGTATGAACCTCAAACAATATGAGTTTTGAAACTCAAACATGAATTTTAAGAAGCAGCGCTTGAGCTTACTTCCAAATTAAACAAGTTTCTTGACAGAGTACTTAACCGCAAGTTAATTTCAAACGAGTAGACTTTATTCATCATGCACTTTGGATGTTTCGAGCCGTTGCAGTCTGCAACCCACGCTATGTCAATTTATCCGTTTATTAGATGCAGCTTACCAGTGCAAAGGTTGTTGAACCTACGCTTTTGAATGTAAAGGTGGTTACTGAATAGTAACATTAGGTTGTTGTAATGTATCATTGGAATTGATGTGACCTAAAGTACAAGAACCATTAAACATTATAAGTCAAGCTTACAATAGGGCTAATAAGAAGGCTCATGGACACTCAACGGACAATGGAGATGCCTACTATGCTCGGAGTTCTTCTGCATGATCGTATCAGAAATGATGACATTCGCAGGAGTGCCTAGGTCACCCACATAACCCAAAGAAGTGCGAATCTTAAGTGACAGTGGCATGCGAGGAGTACTGACAGCCGTGAGGCAGAAATATCTTCGAGTGGAAGTCGCGAACCGGGAGAAGTCACGCAGTGTTGGTAGGCCCCCACAAGGTGAACCGAAGATCTGGTAAAGGTCGCGGGAAGTCGCTGGATGCAGCCAGGACAGGACCGATAAGGTTGGAGATCCTTGATAAAGGCCTATCAAAGGTTGAACAGCGGGAGTTTCTCGGCTGTTGGCTCTCGAATGTCGGGAAGTATGATGATGATGTTAAATTAAAACATCTATAGCATACGGTGACCGCTTGCCATCAGGCAGGTCGTATGCTTGTTTGTCTCTTGTTGTTGTGATGAATTATCCTGAAACTTGTACTGTAATGCTGGTATCGTGAAATGTAATGTATGCGCCCAGTGTGGATGGCACACGAACTATAGGAACTTCAAGCGCCTTCATGTTTATCCTAAAAACCAACAGCCGATGGATCAGCACGGCTGGTAGTGAATTCCACAGACAGATTTTAATTTCACGTTATAGGTACAAATCTAGACCTGACTTTACACCAAAATGTTGCAAGTCAGTCCCTACCTTATTAAACCACTGTACAGTGCAGCTGCACGGCGGTCTATAAAAGATACTAACTCAAATTGTTTAATATGTATGTGTAGCATAAAAGAGATTTAGGAACGTAATAAATTTATTAGGTTTTAAAAAATCTTAGGTACAACTGAATAGATAAAATTGCGTCGTAAAGTAATATCTACGAGACTTAACTAAATTGTTGTTACCTACACATAAAGTGACTCCATAAAAGAAATACGAAGAAAATGCTGGTAGTAAAAATGAAAAGGTATACTATTATAGGGGAAATAAAACGCGACTCCGACATAAATACCGAGACTACGTGGATTTTCTAAGCTCAGACCAGACAAAAGAATTAAGCAAGAGGAAGTTGCACTCCGGCTAACTAGACTTAGTAAAAGCAACGAAGTGTTTTGGACGGTTTAGATTTTTAAATACATGTAAGTACCAAAGTCAATGAGATTTTAAAAAGACCAGTTTTTGGATCGATTCTTGTTCAGAAAAAGAGGGACAAGGATTATTCTACAAAACAAAAACTATAAATAGAGATAAATGAAAAATTTGTACCTATTTCGGGACCGACTGGTCTCAGTTTAAATGTAACATCTATGTATACAGAATGGGTTTGCAATAAATTATTGATTGATTTTGAAACGCCTCTTTTCATTTATTATTTTTATCATCAAAGTAAAAACATTATAACTTAATTTAATTTTACAAGTCCGATCTACTTTTATTTTGTGATGCAATAAGTTAATTTAGATATCAAAATCAATTCAGGAAGCAAAAAGAGATATGTCTTTTTAAATAAAACGTTTTAGAAATAATTTATTTACTGCTTATTTTAAAGAAATATTTTATACATAGTACTATATCTATCATTTCACGTCTGCAAAACTGCTATATCCAAATTGGATGAGTTTAGCTAGAATATCTGATACATATACTATCCTTATTATTTTACTAGTGATCCTGCTCTACTTCTCTGGGGTAATATTAAATTTTTCTCATCTCCTATATGAATAAGGAAAATTTCTGATACACATAAATCTTCCTGGAGAAATGTAGATCTTGATAATCCTTTATCCAAATACGTTGTTTCCCGAGATTAGACTAGACATGATCAGAGGTAAAAACACTGGCAATGCAGTTTCTTTATTATTATATTGGTTGACACATTTATGCCTACATAAGTAAGAGGTTTAATTTATGTTTTCTGGAATATGCTAACAAAGATCCGTTTACGTATTCAAGTGATAATACTAACAGTCGGCGAGCCACCAGCGCCAGACAACAAAGAATGATGCAAGCGCGCCAAACTGCAGGAGCGCTTATGAGCATCATAATGTCGGAAATTGATATTACGATAAACGCGCTCCCTTCGGAATTGTGGAGTAAATTTACAACCTTAATATTATTATTTTTAATAATACTTTTTGTAACATCTGAAGATGCTGGGACGCTGTCTTCAAATCATACAAAAGCACTGGGATACATGGAATTTAGGATCTTAGGGGTAACTTTTTATATGAAGGGTCTATCTATAAAGTCGATATTCTCCAGCTCAAGTAGATGAGATTAGCCGAGAAGCCTTTTTATGAGATGTAGTTAAACAAAAATGCATACGGTCTAATTGTAAGCAGGCATCGTAGCTTTCTTTTACTTTTTGCTTGTAGTAATCCCCATTTATTGTTAGCTATGTTATGTATATTGTTTTTTCTCCTGTTTGCATAAACTTTGTTTACTAACGATTTGATTATGTGTTAATGTTAATCTTCTATGATGCTGTGTGTACACGTTTTTGGGTTACATTCTAGTGTGAAAATAATTATAATAGTATGTAGCGTTATTGCTGTATGTAATCTGTTGTGTAAATAAATAAATAAATCAAAAATCATTTTGACATGACAGTATAGCTCCATTTTTGGCCATTTCACATTGCTTAGCAACCACAACAAGATTTTGTGTACAAACTTCAAAGGAGTTTAATTAAAATCTGCTACACGGAAAATTTCTCAAACTCCTCTTGTTAAAACGATTAAAATGTACCCTATGTTGCTCAAATCATAATAACGAATTGATTGACACCTCATTCATCAAAATCAGATGAATAGTTTAGGCACTAGGGTGGAACATACGTAAATACAAACATACATACATAGATTGCTAAAATCATTACCCCTCCTTTTGGCTTCGCCATAGTCGGGGAAAAATGATTAAACATATTTCATAACATTTTATGCAAACTCGTTTAAATAATTCTTGCTCTTGTCTTGTAAGTTATACGGTACCATGTTATTTTTAACTAGCTAATAATATATTTTTAAACCTTTTCATTTTCGCAGACTCCAATTCTACCTACGACGCGTATTATATTGTACCTACGTTATAATTTATTCAGCAAGCAGATACTAAAATAAGTTCTATATAATTCGCTCTCGTCGTTTTGAGGTTTTACTAATATAAGCATGAATGTCGACATAAATATAAATGAAGTGAGTTCCAACGAAATAGTGAAATACAGCGGTATTGGAAAATCACATTACAGACGAATCGTACTAGGAGGAATTCTCGAGTGCCAGCTTTTAAAGCTACGGTCTACCAGACACCAAGTTATCTGTGAACGATTTTCTGAGACTGAAATTAATATTACAACCGTCCAGACCTATCTTGTGCAAGGAAGTGCTTCGCCAAGCGTAATACCTAGTGTATTTTATAGCGAATAGAGGGAGGTAGACGCCGCCCAGACTGGTGGCCAGACAACAAAGGAATTCAAGGTATTGCTAGCTTCATTAAAACTTGAGATCCATCAAAGTTTCATGTCTGAGTTTTGAAAATCTAGAACATAAATGTTAATAGTTAGGTATTAAATCCTTACCTACATATTTAATTGCTGTTTAGTAAGAAAGTTAATAAAGAAAACCAAGGCATATCATCTTCCTAAAGCCATGAAACTAGTTTGTAAATCTGTAATTATATTCTTGGCTATGTAAAACAACAGTCATTCAGAAAAATCCGGTCTGTAAATTCTCAGGGAGTCTTAAACTTACACCTGGTTTTAACTGCCTCTGTGATCTAGTGGTTCGTCCACCGGAATTAGATTTAGAGGTCCCGGGCTCGACTCCCAGGGGAGTACGAATTTGTACCCGGTTTGATTGGTGGCAGGACGTTTTTCAAGTCCGCCTGTCTAGCTAACAATCCACCAAATCTGTCGCCATAATAATAAGTTAACAGCATCATTGTGTTCCGACAAGTAATGATAAGATATCCAGTCCCTTTGGGGTTGAGGGTTCCACTTGAAGCTTGATTACATCTTCGGCCTTATCGTCACTTACTCAGGTTAGATGAAGGCCAAGAACTTCCCTGTTAAGAATAAAAAAAAAGAAAAGAAAAGGTCCAAGGCAAGTTCCCGCATAATCCATAGATTGCTAGAAGTTTTCGTCTCTGTGTAAGATCATGGAGCCACTTAGTATCTTATTCACGCTCAATTTACCACTTAGTATCATATTTTAAATTCATTTCACTATCTGTCTGTCTAGTTCCTAATTTTATTTGATGTCGGCGTAAATGTTCTTTTAACACTTCTCTCTTTGTCATACCAATTTTCATGCAATCTAACCATATTTTCTACTATGTCATCATCCACAAAAGATCACGAAGGGTCGATTTGCACCCTGTAGAGACTCACGGCCTTGCAGTAAGATAAGAAACATTGTAGTTATCACTTCTTTTCATACTTGCTCATAATTTCTTGCCCTTTCTGTCACTCACATCTTTCTCACGTTATCCACTAATAATTTTTAAAGTATTTTTAGCATCAAGAATTGTGTAGGTTGTGACCAGAAATAAATAATGTTTTTTGGCAATCGTTTATCCATGGCTAGAATGCTATAGGATCTTTAAGCACGTAGATATACTGAGCCTAAAGGATGACGCATATTTTCTGAAAGAAAGAGCAATAAAAGTAGAGCAAGTACAAAGGATCGTGTCGTGATGGATCGAAATGCACAGCTGGATAAGAAAACATGAGATAATCTAGGTATTAGACTCTATTATCCACGAGAACATGAAGCAATTAAGTAATCAAACCAGCGAACCTATAAGCAATAAATGTCAATAATATGAGCCAGAAACTAAGCAAAACTTTGTCAAAGTACGTTACATTACAGTACATCCAACATCAAGCATGACACTGCTATACCAAACTGAGATTTGTGCCACAGAAATAAGAGAGAGAGAATTAATTCTATTTAAGTTGCAGACCGTGCAGCGTTTTGTTTCTCCATTTTCAAAGAATTTATTTGACCGTCGCGACTGCTGGCGTTCCGTCGGGGTAATAAACGTGTCTGGCAGTTTATTGATTCCATAGTTATATACAAATAGATATTAGATGCTGCTATTATAGCTCTTAATATCTTAGGGCTTTATGAAGACATCTTAGACAGTTTTCACAATATTAAATTGTATTCTACGTTTCGTTCACCTTATACGGGTTTATTGTTACTTGACAGTAACTTTTGACCTTTTTATTTGATGGTAAGCGATGAGAAAGCATATTTCCCTCTGTGGGTTGGAAACGAGGTTGTCCCTAAATCTAAATCATAAAATAAAGCAAAGTACAGAGATTTTTTGAAAGTAATTATGTATATAGGAAGTTAAAGTCTTAACGAAGACCACGGAGTAAAATGACTATTTACAATAATGATTCTGTAAAGCGCAAATAATCCCTCGGCGTCGTTTTACGAAAAAATAGTACACATATATTTCAGATGAAATACAAAAACTTTTAGGATATAAAAGTATGAAAATGGTTTGTGTTAACAATTACGTAACACAAATGTTACATACAGAGATTATTGTAATTTTTATTTGCATCAAATGACGACAGGCTGATGAGATAACAGGGGCGGATTAATTTTATTGCGCTGACATTTTGCATACATGTGTAAATCGCGTGACAATGCAATATTATGCTGACACGGTGCTGATCTGATGATGGAGCTGAAAAGTGGCCATAGGAACTTCACAATGAAACAACACAATCTCATCGAGTTTGGGCTCGTTTGTATATGCTTCTTGACGAGTAGATTATCTTTCAATGGTAACCAGGGTCTGATGATCGAAGGTGGTCATAGGAACTCTATAATGAAACGACGCAGCCCCATGGGGCCCCATCGACTTTCGGCTCGTTTGATTCGTCTGGACGAGTATTTTGTTTTTAGATGGTTACCACAAGAACTAAAAGCTTGTTTTTAAAAAGTTTTCTTTTTAAACTTATTTATGGCCAATATAACCAAACTTAACCTCAAAGATTTCACAGTTTAATGTATTTTTGAAATGTAGAGCCCATGAAATTAACCCACAAAAATCCTACAGTTGTATTAGAATAAATAAATTTCTACGTCGTTTTAGAATAAATAAATTTTATTTTTTTAATTAAAAACTTTCAAACAAAATTAAAGAAAATTACAATACGTGATAAGTCTTTTAACGTCTATTTTCCATCCATGTAATGAAAATTACTATAAAAAAATGTTGTGTTGTCAATTAGTACGTAAAATGTAACAGGGTAATTTAATGACAAAAAATATGTTTTAAATATTACTGACCTTTACACGAGTTATTTAACATTTCTAATTTGCTTTCTGATTAAAGTTTTAATATGGAGCCATACCTGAAACAAGAAATAATTTATTAGATTAAGTTTTGTATAAGTATGCGGATGTTAGGCGATAGACTAGCAATATTTGAGGCATTGCATGGCCTATACCACCAATTATGGTTTTATGTGTAACCAACCAAATGTTACCTAAAGGCTCTGGACAGACGAACTACATGCAACCGCATCCCGAATGCCCAATTGCAATTGGTTTGCAGTTGTTGGAACTTCCAACAATTGTACGCTGACTGCAAGCTAGCTGCACGGTCGGTGTGTAGTCGACAAGCAGTCCTAATGCAGTTAAGTAGATTAAAGGGTTAACAATAAAAATATTTTTCTCCTAACGGGGGGTTGGGAAAGGGAGAGCATCAGAGGGCGGTTGCTGTCCCTTTCTTTCCCCCACAGTGAGGAGCGAAAGACAGAGGAACGAAAAGAGCTAAGAAGACCTTCCGGACCCCGAGGAATGAGGAGGTAATCCATCATGGATACCCAAAGGGTTATGTCGGCTATCGGAATCAGCCACAGGAGAGAGGAAAATCATCATCATATCATCATAACAGCCTATATAATTCGACCCACTGCTGGGACACAAGGCTCTCCTTGTCATCGAAGGAGGTTTATGCAGTAGTCCACCACGCTTGTCCAATGCGGATTGGTGGACGGAGTGTGATCAATACCCCTTTGCTGATCCATCAGTCGCCTTCTACAACACCCATTGGAGGATATGCGGTAATGCTATTCTACTCTGACGGCATAACATTTTCCCCTCTAGCCGAGAGGGGAAAATGCACAAATAAAATTATTGACAAAAGATAATATCGATACAAAAGCAATACAAAACTTTTCAATGTAGAAGAATAAATAAACTTTATGCCCACTGCATACAGTTTATTCTAAGTTGCTATATTTTATTTGCGTTGACTGTAAGTCAACCAAGTATTTCAGCTTAAAATAGTTTTTCTTGTGTAAGTACACGGAGAAAATTAATCTGATCATTAATCTAGCAATGCCAGAGCAATAGGGTTGCCTCCGATAAATAAAACCGTCGACTGGTTGCAGGCTAGTTTGAAGCCCGTCCGATAGACTATGACAAAAACTGATTTTTATCCCTCGGGAACGTCTTTTCTTAATGAAATTATCCTATGGAATCCCCTGACCCATTGTGTCAATTATGAGTAGTTTAGTCGTGAAAGCGTAACAAACAAACAAACAATTAACATTTATGTTATAAGTTATTTATTATATGATTTAGGCATAATTCTTAAAAGTAGAATATTTCAATCCGTTTTTGATTTCCCTAATGCAGATATGTTTATGTACGTATCTTTTAATTAGATATGTTATATGCTTTTGTGTAATCATTTACTTGTACACTATATCCCGCTTGTGAATTTACTCACTAGGGTTGGCTGGAAGAGATCTCTTTTAGAGATAAGGTCACCTTTGTTACACGTCTTTCTTTGTATATTTTATAACTATTTTATGTGTGCAATAAAGGATTTATATTCTTTTAAATAAGTCAGTGACACACAACCCTATTGGAACATGTTTTTGACTTCCCAGGGGTGAACTTTCCGAGTGGCAGACTAATTAAATAGATTGCTGGTTGGGCAAACAACACCTTACTGTGTTTCATTACCTTAAGGGAACTTAACGTTCATGAGACGAATTAATACAATTTAAGTCTAGATTATTTTTAGTTACCTACACGTGACAAGGTAATTTAGCGCTAGCTACTGTGACATTAAGGTCACGATTCGTTTACTTACTTTGATTAACAGGTTCAATAGCTTATTTACCGATAGTTTTGCTGAGTAGCATTTGTTTTGACCGAATAGGGATGTTGACGCCGGTCGCCAATAAAGATATTAAACAGATTAAATGCATAAAAGAGGAAGGCTTGTTACGTCACAAAATCTCCCTCTTTGAAATTATCTATCTCTAATTATCATTATTAGCATATCAAAATCATTTAAGATTATGGAATACTATTTGCGTTTTTCTAGTATTAAAAATATTCACGAGTTTGTAAACGCAATAATTATTCCATAATGTAAGGTAGTTTCATCTTAACTGGGCGTCAAATACTTTCCAAAATATTTCGTTCGGATCTTAGAAGTGCTCAAAGATTTGATGAAACAATGTTTACCATAAAAACATAAGCACCAAGCACTGACAAATTTCGACAGCGAAAGCAGTGCCTCGGTGGCGTAGTGATTAACGCAGCCGCCTGGACTGCAGATGATGCTATATGATGTATTTTTTCTAGCATCAAAAGGGTGCAGCAGAGGGTCTAACAGACAGAACACATAGTTAGTAGGTACCCCCCTTTCGATTCAGACGTCCTAGGGACGCTAGGCGGTCGAGAGACTCTCAAAAGGGAGATACTCCACCATCCACCACAACAGCTTTTATAGTTCGACCCAGTGCTGGGACACAACGTCTTGTCATCGAAGGAGGTTTAGGCAGTAGTCCACCACGCTTGTCCAATGCGGATTGGTGGACGGAGTTTAAGGTGATAAATACCCCTTTGCTGGTCCATTAGTCGCCTTCTACGACATCCATTCGAGGATATGGGGTGATGCTATCCCAAGTAGCACAAGTAGCAGTTTAACATATCACTTTTGGTGTAAATTGGAACATTTAGCTTTAATAACCACTTATTAAGGTTCAACCGTGATCTTTAACCGGTGAATTACACTTTAATCGTTATAATAGCATTATATAAGTAATAATGGATACTCTTGTTACGGTATTTGAGTAGAAAATGCTGTCAAAAATGCTTTTTTGCAGCATTTAGCATTTTTATATTGCATTGGCTGCTTAAGAGAATTTTAATGGTATAAAAATATGATAATTGCTGTATGTAGGTGTCGTGTTACACCCTAAAAATGCTGGTTTTAACAGTTCCTTAGTGAACTATCGTACAGCCTAAAGTATCAGTTTGGTGTAAATTTACAATGATTTAATTCCAAAAGTGACATATCGGTTCACCTAAGTTCTGTTACGCAGCATTTATGGAGCGCCATTTTATTATTACTTATCACCATTAAATATGTTGTTTTCTATGATTTGTTCATAATCAATGCGCTTTATTTATGCTAACTATATACCTACTGCCAATAATGATAATAATAAAGCATAATTTATGCCATTAAAAATTAAACAGAAAAAAATATATGATTTACGGACATTCTTATTACATATTTCTAATCAAAAATGTAATATATACGAGGCGCTTAAAAAATTTGTTAGAAATTGATATATAGATTCACAGAAAACTCGCGTCCCCAATTGATTTCACGATATTAACGTGATAAACAACCAAAATATATATATATAGGTAGTATAATTCCACTATACTTTGACACTATTAACAGTTCACAGACACCGCAGAATATTTAAAGACGAATGTCAAAATAGTACACCAAAAATTAAAAACGGCGTTATCGAAAACTTAAAGATGCTTAAGATGACCGCGGAGAGCGTATTTTTAGTGTCTTCGCTGCTTAAGAGGTAACATGTGTCCTATTAAACATCTGAAACACAGCTTAGTGAACCATAATAACTCCAATATAATGCTACTATAATGCCGTTATAACGAAATGTGAACTACAGGCTGTATAATTTGTGCCCATTTAAGAGTTATAAAGGCTGAGAATGCGCTGTAAACACCTTTATAACACCATCATAAACAGCTTTTAGTATCAAGGTATACCATAAGGCAGCCGCTGTACAGCCTTAATGTGCTACTTGGGATTCTACTCTTCTAACATTACACGGCGTGAGATGCTCGGTCGCCCAGTAATCCCCTATAGGAACGTTCGATTTGCAGGCTAGAGAAAGGACTGGACGGAGAAGGCGGCGCTTTGACCGCCTCCTTCCTCCTGTCGGTGACCAGCGGGGCGCGGGCTGGGGAAACCAAAACCTTGCATTGCGCAGGTCACCGCCAGTCGTCGATGTCCAGGATGTCACGGGGCATCATCGGCCTCCCCCTCTTTTTGGGGAGGTGAGAGGGGCTCGCCGTAGATGAGAAAGTACCGACGGGGTCGTGGAAGTTTCCGCAAGGGTTCCCATGGCCCCGTCCGGAAGTGACACATCCGCGATGCCTTCTGCTCATCGAATGATGAGGAGGAAGCGGCGGCCGTTTATGTTTTCGCGCCAAGGTGCATGTGAGGGACAACGTTGGGTTTTAGTGGGTAGGCCCTGGTTCCCTAGGGAGAGCCCCACATAACGCTCACGCCTCCCTAGGCATGGCGTATGCGTAACGCATTTCCCAACGTTAAAAAAAGGCTAGAGAAATCCCAAGGTCTTCGCCTTCTTAAAAAACCGATGACGCAGGCTGTAGTCAATAAAAATATAGGTACACTAATGTTTGTATTGTAGTAAATAATTAAAAAACATTAGTTCTTAGTGAATTTTATTAAAAGAAATGTGTCGTTATACATCATAACAACATAACCGTGACACCGGAGACCCGGTTCTCTATTGTATTCAACCCGATTTCCGATATATTGAAACAAATGCATAATTACACAATTCATACAATGTCTCATTAGCAAGCGAGTAAACAGTGGTCGGCGTGGATTTGAATGTAATTTAACGGAATTTTTGTGAGTCATTTTTAAAAGACGGAAGACTGGGTTTAGTGAACAATGCAACACAAAACTTAGCAGATAGGTACTATCGATTAGCTATATTGATCCCTGACACACGGTAGAACTTTATTGGAAAACAAAATAAAGGAAATGACGTACTTGCTGAAAATATTGAATTTTCTTTCTAATTTTGTTTGGCATAATAATTTGAAATGTGTAAAAACATTGTAACGTCAAAACGTATAGTAAAATAAAAACATATTAAAATTAAATGGCCGAAGGACAATCGCAGGCCAGGTCATTAAGCACCAGTACCTGTATTCTAAGCTTTTTTCGTTTCAAATACGTAACTATTGTAGTTGCGTTAAAAGCTCGATTTGTATAAGAAACGCGAATAGCGCCCCTAGCCTACGGGTACTGGTGCTTAATGACTTTGCATGCGATTATTCTTCAGCCATTTTATTTTAATCTGTTTTTATTTTACTGTACGTTATAATGTGCGCGCGAGTTGACGAGAAAAAGTCGGGACAATTTTACACATTTCAAATTATTATGCCAAACAAAATTAGAAAGATTTTATCGTATTTTATACTAAATAAACTGACACTACGGTTACAGATGACTGAACGTCCTGTAGTCATTTAGTTAAGATATACCAATAATAATAATCATCACTCGAAAATCAACCAAATGCGAGTCGGACTATGAACTAGCTCGCGACCGATATAGTGCATTCCTACAAAGATATTTACAAAACATTGATAGATTGGTCCACAACGGTGGATCCGCGCTTGTAATATATATCTACCTTATTAATGTAAATAGGTTCACAAGTAATCTACCTAGAGAAGAAGTCAATATAATTTTATTGACTTAGTTTGATTAAGTCAAGGTTCTACGATGGGTGAGAAATCAATTAGCTCGATAGTACATACAATTCGCCTATTTTCAACCGACTTCAAATAAGTTTTTTTTTTTTTTTTTTTTGTATGTATGTTCCGCGATTACTCCGTCAATTATGAATCGATTTTGAAGATTCTTTTTTCGTTAGGACGGACATACTCCAAAGGTGGTCCCGTATAAATTATACCGAAATTGGTTCAGTACTTTTTTGTTAAAATTATAATGAATATTTTTTTTTTGAACTTGCTATTACCTAATATGCAATAGTGAAATTTTGGTTAGTAGGTCCAATAGTCAACACATAAACTATGACAAATTATTTTATGAACTTAAGTTAAAGAACTAGGATCATAGTTCATTAACTTACCATTCATTTTGAATGAATGGCAGGCATTTGTAATGAGCTATAGGTCTGAGACGTGATATTATTTGTTAACCGACTTAAAAAAAAGAGGAAGTTCTCTATCCGACTGTTTTTTTGTGTTTGTTACCTGATTACTTCGTCAATTATGAGTATTACGACTCGGATTTTAATGATTCTTTTTTAGGTACGTCACTTTCAGAGATGGCCCGTATAAATTGTATCGATATAAATTCGATCCTTTTTGAACAAATCAGAAATAACAAAAAAAACGTTTTAGTTAAAGTTTCCATTAAGTTTTAATGAGCGCCTAGTAGGCCTATCCGTTTTCAATAAAATATACTTTATTTACACTAAAAATAATAAAATAAAATATTTTTAGCAAAAAAATAGGACAACCGACTTCAATGCGTACAAATTTTAACTAAAAAGTAAGAAATAAATAATATTTTTATGAAGTAGTTGAAAAGAGCGTCAAAGAAAACCTAGGAAAGTATTGATACACATTTATAATTCTTTATTTATAATTCATACTCCGATATATATGGAGTCGGTGCCAGCCTAAGCAAAATAAACTTACCTAATAGATACGAGCTTGATTAATCCATTAACTATACATAATAATGAATGATGAAGATAAGAAATAATCCGCCGCTCCGTGAAGTTCGAAAATTGGAAACACTATCCTCCTTGGCTAGCTGGCACCGGCTCCAAATATATCGGAGTATGAATTATAAATAAAGAATTATAAATGTGTATCAATACTTTCCTTGGTTTTCTTTGACGCTCTTTTCAACTACTTCATAAAAATATTATTTATTTCTTACTTTTTAGTTAAAATTTGTACGCATTGAAGTCGGTTGTCCTATTTTTTTGCTAAAAATATTTTTACTTTCTCGTATACGTAGTATAGAGGAAGTCTTATAATCGTGAAAAATTCGACCTCGAGATTTTGACGGATTTACACGTTTTGGACCACCCTGAGTCCAAAATTTTTTTTTTAATTATGTCTGTGTGTTTGTCTGTGCGTTATACAGTTATACGCACGATAACTCGAGTATGCTTTAACTTATTACAACCAAATTTAACATGCATGTATAACATCAAAATATAGGGTTTCTATCAACTTTTGAGTCGTCGATCACGAAAGTTAAGCAACCAAGTGCGTGGTCGGTACTCGGATGGGTGACCAAAATCTAACATGCATGTATGACATCAAAATATAAGGTTTCTATCAACTTTTGAGTCGTTTCCGGTATACGGGAAAGTCAAGGGGAGACCATTCCCGATTTTTTTCAATCAAAACCCTGACAAACTAGTTTCGTTCGTCTGGCGACGCTGAAGGGCTCACAAGCTTCATATAGAAAGACAAACTTGCTTGCTAAGAATTGTAGTTACAACATCTCCTTGTTAAGTTAACAAACCCTTGTTGGCTCCTTCTTCCTACAGATAGTAGATAAAAAAGTTTTATTTATGGAACACAAAGTAAGTAAGCGGCTGCCTTATAACCTCCCACGTAAGACTAACCCAGTGGACAAATTCACGAGAACGAAAGAACTCCGGTTGATGGTCTAATCATTAAATTTCTCATGCCACCTACACGAACGAAAAACACGCGATGCGATGTGATATGGAACAAGATTATCAAAACGTAGGTAGAGAATTACGTGGACTACGGTATGACACGTCTACAACAAGTACAGTGAACTGTAAAAGTCATTATAATCATCATAACATCCTTTATAATGCGGCCCACTGCTGGAACACAAGGCCTCTCCTTGTCATCGAAGGATGTTTAGGCAGTAGTCCACCACGCTTGCCTAATGCTGACCCAGTACCGCAACGAGGAATTTATGGAATATTAAGAGTTTTCTTCCTTTATTTTCTGAACTACTTTGTATCAGGTTTTAGCAGGTATCTTTTTTAAACAAGTGAGCCGATTCTACGGTTATTAGAATGAGATCACAGAAATAATAATATTATTATTCCTGTAGATGAGATTATATAGCGATGAGGATATTGAACAATCCTCTTCTATATTTATGACACCACTTTGTTCAACAATAGACTGAATAGGTTTTAAATTCTCAACAAATTTGTTAATGACGAATAACCATTTTGGTGAAAATGGAATACCTATTTTTCTGCAATTCATTCCCAATGTGAGTGTTAAGTAGTTGGCTGTTCCAGTACGATAATAGAGCTGCGTTTTCAAATATTTTTTCTCAAACGGTAAATCTGTTCTAAGTATCATTAGGCGCAAGATCATTAGTTCTAGAATAGTCATTGTGTGTCGATTCACATGTTAGGAACATTCACTCTCTGTTTCGCGTAACAGTAAACTTATTTGAATAGGCCCATGTGTATTTATCCCACGCAATTTCGAGCACAAACGATACTCTCATATTACTATTAAGATCTAGGGCGTAAGGCGTATTAAGAAATATACTGTTTTCTCACCATTACCAGAAATGGGAACTCCAAAATGTACTCGGCACATATCCATTTTTTATTATTTTGTAATTTTATTAGGCGACACGCCGGCTAATATTTTGAGTCGCTGCATGGCCCAAGCTACCAGATGTGGCTTTATCTGTGACTAGGTGTTGCGTTAGGCTCTCCCCAACCGTTTTCAGGGTTGTGAACGTGATAGTGTTAGTGTGTGTTCGTGTAATTTTACTATAAAGAGATTTAAGGGAGAGGAAGTATGAAAGCCGAATACCTATATGGAATGCGACTGTTAAAGCAGCTAGATATTTTGTGTGAGTAGACAAAATACATGAACATTGTAGTGAGAAGGCTAGTAAATGAGTAAATGACACATTTTGAAGATACCTTATGGAAAGTATTCTATTTTAACAATAAATTATGTTTATATTAAATTATTTTCTGTTGATATAAAGTTACTATGAAATACGCAACGTAAGAAACAGTATGGTTGGTGAATGGTGAGCAAACATGAATATTAAAGCGTATATTTTTATGCAGGGTTCGAGCTGAGGACCTGAGGTGAACGTTTGAGTGCACTGAATTGCAGAGTAGCTATAAGTACAGTTTGCACGCAAAGCAAATAAGGCGGTCAGACAAACACAATGAGTCGCAGCTGGAGAAACAGGGCTGTCACATAGGTATTCGAATCCAAAACCGATAAAAAACAATGTACCTTTAGTTTACCTATGATAAAGTCAAAAATCGAAGCTTCCTGAGCCCTAGTGAATGTAAAAGTTTATTTCTAACTTTGACTCACGAATTTTTGTCTAAACTAGAATAGGCCACTTTGATCAGTCAAATGCCGAAACTCAAATTGATGACATCGGGGTTTGACCAGTCTGACATAATTTAGGCATAGGATTTGCTAATTGGATACTGGAGAGAATGAAGTCTCATTCTTTGGAATGTGACAACCTTTGGAATGAAAAGAAATATTTGGATATACATATATTGTTGGGAAATTGACTATTTTATGATAGGTTTAGGGTTATTTTTTTATAACCTAGCAGGGCCGACCGACCTTTGCGGGAAAGTAATTTCTAATTTAATTATTTTTAAATCAATTTAATTTAAATTATTACCTATATAAATGATCCAAATGCCTTGGATTATTACTCCCACCCATTTGCCCAAAAGTTACGCATGGAAAACCGTAATTTTAATTACTTATATTGTTATTATCTGTTGACCTGTAATGATGTTTTGAAATCATTACGAAATTGTAAGTTGAGGAGTTTCTTTCGCCATGTCTTCTCCATCTCAGCAACTAATAATTAAGTAAAATAATTATTTCATGCTGAAATTGTGGTAGGGTTTTGACGATTTAAAAGTATTTAGCAAAGCCCATCAAAATAAAGAGCTTTTTCATTTCATTTTCTTTTTACTTCATTTTAAATTGAAATTATTACATTTTACATCAATTATTATAAATAAGTTAAATTTTTATTGAGTCTTGATGTGTGACAACCCTATACCAATCAAATACACTCCAGACGATAAAGGTTGGCGGGAACTGTTTCATTGCCTCAGCCGTCAAAAAACAGTCAGTCTGGCAGTCTGAAATCGACAAAACTTTTTATTAGATCGCCAATCCTGTTTCCTGCAGCGTAATGCAATCACACAAGGACTGCGAAACCGAATTCTCAGGGTTTTCACTGGAATAAAATCTCTTTGGGCACCTACTTTATAGGGTTACTGGTTACTTAGCTTTTGAAATAAAAATAGAAAGGGTACCTACTCTAGCTAGGGTAAGATTACATTAGTACGACCGACCACGGTAAATAGGTACCTATAATATTGATTTCTTGAATTGATTGATTAGCTACCTAGTTTATAAAGTCCTAAGTTTGCTGTGTTGAACAGCATAGTTCATTCTAATTTAGAATAACGGTGTGAAAAACCATACTTTTGCCAATTGTTTTTAATCTTTCTGTCTCTGTATATAGGTACAGTTACGAGCAATATAAATATCTACATTTGGACAGCTCGTGTCTCTCATTTTATAAGAAATATATAATATCTAATTAACGTGAAAAGTATAAGTAATTTGGCCTAAGTCCAATGAAAGTTTATTAAAATTTAATGTAACCTTAAATTGTACCATGATTTATGAATGATTATTGAGACAAGGGGGCCATCGCGCTACAATTCTGTTACGCTACAAATCTGACAACAGCTTGACAGCTGTCAGATGTTAGAACATTGAATTGGAATGGTGAGTTTCCTCCTGTATACTTAACTTTATGGTGAGTTTCCTCCTGTATACTTAACTCTATGTTAAGTTTCTCCCGAATTCTTGTTGTAAAATCACGTGTTGAGAGTCTCCATTTGTAAACTCAACCAACCTTACAATTTTTGTTACTTTAATTACATTTTCACTTGACATTGGCAATATGCGTACCTACGTCTAATGCGACGCGACGCCATTAATTAAGTATACAGTGTGTTTTTTTAACTGGGACAGTATGGGAAAATCCAAAACCATAGAAGATACAGGGAAACGGCCTTAGGAACCATTATTTTATCTTTTTTTTTTTGTTAAATTTTCCCTGTTACGGGACGGCAAAGGGATCTAGCCCATACAGCCAAGTCCTTAGTTTCATCTTCTTTCTTGATTTTTGCATTAAAATGTGGGTGCCACACTTTTTAATGCATCTAGGGAGTGCTTGGCGAGAAATGCATGGTACAGACCTCATGATGGTGACTGATGAGAACTGTATAGTGAGATTTCCAACCACTATACAATTCTCAACGCCACATACACAAAACCTTTATTTCAATGATTCCTCATAACTGTTCGTCAACACGAATGCTTATGCAACAAAACGACACCACTTTCACTACACAAAATCCACTCCGAAGCAATTTTTAATTATTGAAATAAAGATCGACATCCAGACGCCATGATTTCCCGCCAAACACTCTTTATACTTTTTTTTTTTGGTAAAATTTTCCCTGTTACGGGACGGCAAAGGGATCTAGCCCATACAGCCAAGTCTTTCGTTTCATCTTCTTTCTTGATTTTTGTATTAAAATGTGGGTGCCACACTTTTTAATGCATCTAGGGAGTGCTTGGCGAGAAATGCATGGTACAGACCTCATGATGGTGACAAATGAGAATTGTATAGTGGGATTTCCAACCACTATACAATTCTCAACGCCACATACACAAAACCTTTATTTCAATGATTCCTCATAACTGTTCGTCAACACGGATGCTTATGCAACAAAACGACACCACTTTCACTGCACAAAATCCACTCCGAAGCAATTTTGAATTATCGAAATAAAGATCGACATCCAGACGCCATGATTACCCGCCAAACACTCCTTTATACTTTTTTGTGAAAAAAATTTTGACGTAGTATTAATTGAGAAATTAAAAAAAAAAAAAATTTGATGCGGATCGACTCAGTTTCATATAGGGAATATTTCATTGTATCGAAAGAAAAAAATTCCGAGCAGCAGAAGTTAGTCAAATTTAATAAAATGTTTCTCATACAACAGGTTAGTTCAAAGTACCCATCTACTGCATCACAGTCGATACTTACACGTACAAAAAGCGTGCCATATTCAAAAATGAGATTTTATTTGCACTGTAGAATTGGAACTGGACCTCCATGGTCTTAAGACTTTTATTGTTCAAATGTTCCCATTCTGAACGTTCGAATTTAGATCTCGTTTCAAGGAATATTGCTACAACAGTGTTAATCTACGCAACTGACTGTACAACAGACTCTACGTTTCAATGTTCATACACAATGTAGGTACTGCCTTTAACAGATAAATCCACAATATTTCTGATTTAATGTTCACCCCGTAATAATTCTGTGGCCACAAGCTCCGCGCTGCAACCATTTTACAACTTGTGCGCAACTTTGAAAACGTCGTAAAATACATAATGGATACCGCGCTATGCTTTACTCGCTTAAGTCACGGTAATATTATCTATACAGTATTCTATCTTCATACAAACGGTCGGAAAGCGCGTCATGCTACGCGCCTCGAGTTCGCGGGGCACCCGGTGGGCATCCAGTCGCGAATGCGCCGCAGCGACTACCGAACGGTGTGAATTGTTTTTTAAGCAGTTAGCCGTGCATAAACGTGCGATTTGTATTGTGAATATTTGATTGAATTAAGTAGATACCTACATAATTCAAAATGGCAAAGAGCAATATTTTTTATGTACCTATCTACTAGTACGTAATTTGTTTTTAATATTTAGGTATTTCAATTTTTCCATCGGGCAAAATCTGGAATAATATATAAATAAGTGGATAGGGTGAAAAAGACACAAACGAGTAACCTACCTACGCTCGCGTTAAAAACAAAACTACATAATACGTAGGTAGGTAGTTTCCTAGACTAGGCTATCTACTTACTTATGTACCAACATATAACTTAACTACATATATTATTAAATATGATGAAATATCATTATGAAATAATTTACGAGAGTAATAAATGGTAGGTATTGTAGTGATCGGATTTTTTTGGTGTATACTGGCAGGTTGTTAGGTAATTTGGAAAAGAGACGGATTGTTGACAGGAATTGATAGATGGAAAATTATAAAATAGGGATATTTGTGCGGAGTTTAAAAAACAATATTTTGTTTATTGATAATAATATGTAATATCTTGAAAATAAAAGTGTTTCAGTGACAATATAGTACCCACGTCTCAGTCAAGGCGTAAATATTTTTGTCTCAAATCTATAATTTTTTTTATTAAATATTACCTAAAAAAACATGTATTTTATTGAACACTTCCTATTTCATTCACAACATATTTTTTTTTACATATAAGTAAAATAAAATATTTACAATCATAGAACAAGAAATGTAGAAATTAAATATAAAGTTTTTTTTTTTTATTTTTATTTTATTTCTCAAAACTTTTACAATTTTATACATTTATATATAGCTGCGGCTCACAAACCGTAAGTAAATAGTAGGTATATATAATGTGTGTATGTTAGTTTTTGTTAACGTTTCTTTTCTTTATGTATGTGTTGTTATAGTTTATTAATAATTAGGTAATATCGTGCTCTGTGAAGGCCAATAAATTTATTTTCTTTCTTTCAAATTAAAATACTGTAGGCGGGCAGCCCTTCCGCGTGTTTACGCCCCGCTCGGCCGTAGCCAGTTATTTCAAGGACAGGGCCGAGACACAATACTGATAGATAATATTACCGTGCTTAAGTTCTTGGAGGTCAATGGACTTTCTCGGTTCATGTTATTATAAAATAATAATTATGTAATTATTTAATCATGTTTGTTTACAGCGAATAAAAACCTTTTCCTTCCACCAAATCTTTTTGGTCTATACCTACCTACTAATATTATAAAGAGGAAAAGTCTGTTTGTTTGCATTGAATAGACTCCGAAATTACTGGCCCGATTTTGATGAAATTTGGATATTTCGAGACCCTGGAAAGGGCATAGGATACTTTTTGGGGCGACAACGACATTAACGCGAGCGAAGTCGCGGCGGCCACGGCAAAGTATAAAGATGAACGAATAGATGCTAAACTATGTCTAAAGCTGCTGGTGATATTGTAATAGGTACCTACTGGGGTACCTAAGGCAGTTTCTTTTTTTTAATCAGTTATCAGAATCTTTACACGCGAACACATACTGAATCTCAACGCGCGAATAAGATACTCGCGCGAAGCTTGTGGTCGCAATGTATTGAGCCGTAGTACCTCGCCAACCCGCGTTGTGTGTTCACGCGTAGAGATTGGCGGCTAATTCGCTCTTCTGGACAAGGTATAAGTCATTTTCACTCGACATTGGCGAAATGGTAATCTTTCATGTGTCGCGATCGCCATTAATTTAAAAGATGAAGAAAAAAGACACCACCACCGGGTCAGATATGTTTGTGGCACTGTACTAAACCACTAAACTCTGACTAAATTAGTCTTAACATACTAACGTCAGTAGCTCGAAACAGCTAGATTTAATGTAAGCCCAGCGTAATGGAACTAAAATAAAAGTAACAATGGAAGTAAAATAAAAGAAACTAACTTTAAAACTCGACTTGGGAGTACAGAATTAGGATCTTTCTTTAGTGCACTTAACTATAAGTAGAGAGCTTTTGTTTCTGGATTTCTTTTCACCCTTAATGTACAATAAGGAATTATATACAATTTTTTTTTAAAGAAAATACTAACATTGGTTGTTTTAGATAGAAAACACGAATGGATTAGAAATTGTGCTCACGTTGAAATGAAATGAAATGAAATGAAAAAGCTCTTTATTTAAATGGACTTTGCTAAGTACTTTTAAATCGTCAAAACCCTACCACCATTTCGGGACGAATAATTATTAATATGCTGAGATGGAGAAGAAATGGCGAAAGAAACTCCACAGCTTACAATTTCGTAATGATTTCAAAACATCAATACAAGTCAATAAATAATTATCAATATAATTTAAGTTACATTTTAACATGCGTAACGTATGGGTAGTTATTACTCCCACGCATTTGGATTATTTATCTTGTGAAAAGCTTTTATATACATAATTTAATTAATCATATTATTCAACTAAGCAATTTAAATTTTTATACCCACCACCATTTTATGTTATTGTTAGTTAGGTACTTACAATTATTCCTTTCAATATAAGTGGTAAGCATACATTTAAGATCCTCCGGTTAACAATACAATGTGTGGTATACATAAAAAAACAATTATTACATATTATTATTGCATGTGTCATACAATTGTCCATCTAAAGATAACAACTAATTATAAGACCTACGTTTACATCAATCAAGAAAACATGAGATGACCAGGCCCCGCTGGCGGCACCTGTTCACAGGCATGACGCAAGAATCAGCCATCGCTTCGCTCAACCATATTTTAGGGAACGTAACGACCCGACGCAAGACGACACCGCCACAGGACCTTTTTAGTGAGAATGACATACACATGCTTCTTGATTATTAACTAAAACAAATTTAAACTAAAGTTATGCTTCCGAGTCAACTATAAGACACACTATAGATTATATGCATAATTAATAAACATATTTAAAATGCATGGACCTCGAGCAAATTCACCCCCATGCGTTAGAATCATTTATGTAATCAGACACCTTATAGTATGCTTTAGTATACAGTTTATTTTTAATAGCAGTTTTGAATTTATTAATAGGTAGGCTTCGAATATTATTTGGGAGTTTGTTATAGAAGCGTATACATTGTCCCATAAAAGAATTGCTTATTCTGTGGAGACGAGTAGCATGTACCACAAGATTATGTTTGTTCCTCGTATTAACATTATGAATGTCACACTTCTCAGAAAAAATTGTTATGTTTTTTCGTACGTACATTAAATTTTCAAATATATATTGTGATGCCACTGTTAGAATATTTATTTCTTTGAACTTTTCCCTAAGTGAAACCCGAGGACCTAATTGGTAAATAGCTCGTACTGCTCGTTTTTGCAAAACAAATATGGTGTTAATATCCGCAGCATTACCCCAGAGAAGAATTCCATAAGACATAATACTATGGAAATAACTAAAGTACACAATTCTGGCTGTGTCTACATCGGTAAGTCGTCTGATAGTTTTAACTGCATATGCAGCTGAACTTAACTTACCAGATATTCTCTCAATGTGTGGACCCCATTGCAATTTAGCATCCAACACTATGCCCAAGAAAATAGTAGATTCAACAGGTTCCAATCCAATCCCATTTATTTGTACCATTGTTTCAACCCGTTTGACATTGGGTGTGCAAAACTTAATTAGTTTGGTTTTATTTTCATTTAATAGTAAATTGTTAATGTTAAACCAATCTACTACTTTAGATAGTGCATTGTTTACTTCGTCATAATTAGTTATTTGTCTATTTATTTTAAAAATCAGAGATGTATCATCTGCAAACAACACTATGTCATGACTGTCCTTTATACAGTAAGGTAGATCATTAATATACAGGGTGAAATTGAAAACGTTGGCATCCTTTTAAAATAAGATTCTACCCATGGTTAATAGTGCATACACCGCATATTAGCAAAATCAAAAGAAGTAAAATTTCAATATCAAAAACCTAGAAAAACCATTTTAGTTTCTTAAGAATAGCTTAATAGTGCAAATAAACAATAAAAATATTAATAAAATAAATAAATATTAATATGCTGTTATCCAAACAATTTCAAAAATATCAAGTTGAATAGGTCCGCTTGAAACGACGCGACACTCTGCCGCTCGGCGCGTGCGTATTTTCCCACTACGAATTCATTCATAAAACCAAAAAACTTATTCGTAAATCATTAAAGGAAGACCGCGCGCGCAGCCGTCCTTTGTACCCCTTTGACATCGCGCCGCCACCGCGCACCGTCACCTTTCGGCTTGCGCCGACGACGCCTCTCGCCGCCCGCCGCTCGCCCCGCCCGCTTCAGTCGGCGCAAGCGCAAAATACTATGTACCTATTTTATTTATTAGTACGGCTTTACGCTTATTTGTTTATGCACGTATTACTTTGCTCGGTCTCGGGAACTTGTCGTCGCACACGCGTTAAGGATTGCAGTGGCTGTTTTATGGTAGTATTGTTATCGTATCGTAATGCCTCGACCACGTAATGTGCAAGGACGGTACACAAACCAACAGTACATACAAACAAATTAACATGTGTGAACTCGCGTAAATCAAATCCCGTAATCAAACCGGTTTTATGGCACGCACAATATCATGCCATCCGAGTAATCGTATGAGAGTGAAAGTGAAACGAGAGACGAACTCAAAAACAAAATAATCTTAGCCTTTGAAGCTGTAAAATTGCAAGGCTCTGTATTGAACAGAGTGAAAGACAATCATATTAAACAATTGTTAAAATATTTGTGAGCAAAAGTGATAGGTAATAAGTAAATCATGATTTGAAAATTCTTATTAACGTGAATACTTTAATTTCGCCTTTTGAAATACGCCAAAAACTTTAAAAGTGTTAATTGTGTGTTATGTTATTCATGAGTTTGTTCTTATTTCATCTGCCTGTTGCCGAAGTTTTAATCGTCCTAAGCTGGAAAAAATAGGTATGAAGTTTAGCGTTCATTATCCATTGTTATTGTACCTACAAGGTAGATCAGCTGTTCTCGCGGATCGCGAGAGAGCGACGCCCCCGACTACGTGTAGGTATCGACGCTTCGCTGTGTCGCACTAAGCATGTTGCTATCTCGAAAGAAAATGATACTTTATCAATTTCTCATTTATTTTGTAGTTTCTTTAAAGTTGATTTTTTTTTATTCGGATACGCATAAAAATAATCCCTAATTTAAGTACAATGGTAGACTGAATTGATGCCAATGACTTCAAATTCACCCTGTATATTAAAAATAGAAAAGGACCAAGGATTGAACCCTGCGGAACCCCTATTGTGACCGCAGCTCCAGAAGATCTTTGACCATGTATATCGACCCTTTGTATTCTATTAGTCAAGTAAGAAGTCAAAAGGTTGAGAGCTTTATTCCTAACGCCATAGTGATGTAATTTCCTGACAAGAGAATGTTGTGCTAGTTAGCTCTCATGTCAGTTCCTAGAGTTTCGTTAGCATGATCTGCAGGCCCATTTTTTTATGACAGACTGTCAGACTACTGATTTTCTTAGCCAACAATACACTTAACAGATTTACGAACAAATTTCGTGATACCTAGTAGTGCACTTGGAGATTCTAAGAAATGAAGAAAAATGTCAGTATGGAAACACGGTATTCGTATACCGATTCCGATACATCAATCAACGACAAAACAGGTGTCTATGAAACTAATTTGAATAGCGTTCCAGAATATTTTTTCGTACACAACAGAGATTGGATAGTCAGCAAAAAAGGCGATTCAAAATATAAAATTGCGGATTACGGTGGACTTTTTCCATGCCCTTGACAGTCATTAGGGTCGCGGCTAATGGTGGCTTTCAAATGAAATTTCCCGACAGTTGAATGACCGCCAGTCGGTTTTGCGGCAGATAAGCTTCTAATTATGTTGGAGTTGTGACTTGTCTTTTTGTCCCATAATATATCCGACCTCATAGCGGGGACGTTAACGAGCTTTTTGCGCATAGATATCTAGTGTTGTCGAAGATAAAGAAGAAGAGATGAGCGAATATTATTTTGACATGCCCTTGCTCGCTCTTACACGTGCATTTAATTTCCATTTAAAATGCTACTTAAATCTAAGTGCTCGACACATAAACACGATACGACAACGTATCGTGGAAATCTACGAAGGGCAACGTAAAAATTCGCAACTTCGCAACGTGCCACGACGCACGGGCACGACGTCGTCGTATCGTAGAAACATACGGTGAATTACTGTGCCGCATTCATTATTTTCTTTTCTGTGTATTTTTTCTTCTTTACACGTCTTCTTAATACCAGCAAGAGGAGATCACGTCTAGTGCAGTCCATTTTAGGAAATTAACTGCGGCACCAGCATTCGTACGGTAGCGAACGACGACGTCGGTCGTAACGTGCGTCGTGGCACGTTGCGATGTATCACGATACGACATCCTTTACCTCTCCTTGCCTTTACGTTGCTCATCGTATGTTTCCACGATACGATGTCGCATCGTAGGACGACGCGACATCGTGTCGTCTTTTTGTGTAAAAGTAGGGGTGAATAAAAATAGATATAAATTTTCCATTTCGTGATATTATTATATATTGATTCGTTGGGACCTTTCTTCATCCAAAATTGGCTATATATCAAATGGTACGAAGACTCAGTCGTCAATTTCAAGCGATTGGATGGACCCGTCATATTTCACTAAGAATATCTACGATCAGTGTCAGAGGGATTCCCAGGTGAATGAATATCATCTAGCATAGTATTTCTGATATTTAGTAGGGGCACACTGAAATTTGCGTGCCTGGCTGCTCGTAAATGTTCGAACTTAGAATTTCGTTATGTATTTTATCAAAACATCTAAAGGCAAGGAGAATTCAAAATTGTACCGGAGTGGATTTTGTGCTGTGAAAGTAGTGTTATTTTGATGTACAAGCATCTTTGTTGACGAGCAGTTATGAGGAGTCATCGTATTTTATAGTGGGATTTCCATCTCATCACTCGCCATGTTGCCTTGTATTCGGCAAGCACTCCCTAGATGCAATAATAAATGGGTATCACGCATTTTAATACATTTTCAGAAAAACTGAAGACATGGATATATGAGCTAGATCCCTTTGCCGTCCCGTAAAAGGGATAATTAAAAAAGGTATAAAGAGTGTTTGGCGGATAATCATGGCGTCTGGATATCGATCTTTATTTCGATAATTAAAAAGTGTGGCACCCACATTTTAATGCAAAAATAAATCAAGAAAAAAGATGAAACTTAAGACTTGGCTGTATGGGCTAGATCCCTTTGCCGTCCCGTAACAGGGAAAATTTTAACAAAAAAAAGAGAGTGTTTGGCGGGTAATCATGGCGTCTGGATGTCGATCTTTATTTCGATAATTCAAAATTGCTTCGGAGTGGATTTGTGCAGTGAAAGTGGTGTCGATTTGTTGCATAAGCATCCGTGTTGACGAACAGTTATGAGGAATCATTGAAATAAAGGTTTTGTGTATGTGGCGTTGAGAATGGTATAGTGGTTGGAAATCCCATTATACAATTCTTATCAGTCACCATCATGAGGTCTGTACCATGCATTTCTCGCCAAGCACTCCCTAGATGCATTAAAAAGTGTGGCACCCACATTTTAATGCAAAAATCAAGAACGAAAATGAAACTAAAGACTTGGCTGTATGGGCTAGATCCCTTTGCCGTCCCGTAACAGGGAAAATTTAACAAAAAAAAAAAAGGTATAAAATTGAAATAGTTTTTGGCGAGAAACAGCTTTTCAATTATTTTTGACACTTATATCAACGCTAAATGATTTATAGCAATTCAAGGAGGTCGTACGATTTTCGTACGATCACGAAAGCTAAGCTACCAAGTGCTCGGTCGGTTGGTACCTTCTCGGAAAATTTTCAGCTCTTCGATTTTCCTCCGTGCTTCGGAAGACACGTTAAGCTGGTGGTCCTGGCTACTGTTAAAAGATAGTAGTCTTTCCCAAGAAAGGTTGGCGTAGAACAGCTCTGAGCCCAAATCTGTAACAGTATTGCAGATTTCAAGGGATACTGCGCCGATCCCGAATAAATTGGAAACAAAGTAGGACAAATGAATAGGATTTATAGCAATTCCGTCAGTAAACAGTGGTCTTTTAAAAGATTTCTAAACAAAGAGAGCCACAAAAATAACAGCAGACTAGAAAACTTTAGGCAACATTTGTATATAGATAAAGCCGCATCTGACAGTATAAGCCATACCTCAAAATAGTAACTATTTGCCAGCCTGTCGCCTATTGCTAAAAAAATATTTGTGGTTTTCCCCAGACTGATTCTGGATGCATAATTAAAGAACAGAAAATACTTAGCTGATGAAAAACATGTGACGTCACAAAAGGGAAAAAGCGACCAATATTGCCGTGAACAAGCAGAATCACATGCTTTATCGGAATTCAAAAGGACATACAGCTCTTATAACAACACGTTATATACGTGTTATCAAGTTACAATTGCTTGCACGAACCGAGAAATATGAAAATCGATTGCCTTTATTCTTGCCCGATAAATACGCGACCAAGGAAGGCTTGACACGGGCGAAAACAATAGAAACACGCTTCCGATGTCGAAAGCGCGGCAAAAAGTTGCGACTTTGCGACCTATATTCCTAGCTGGCACGCCCTAGCGACCCACTGCCCTCTCTCTCACCTGCATCTTACGAAACAAACACCAAACACTTCTCTAAGTCGATCATGACTTCCTGGTACTTTTGCGGTGGAAAGCTACTGAAATAACCACCGTTGTCATGAAAACCTTTAAGTGTAGAGTACAGAATTATTTGAATGACGATAAGTTAGAGGTAGGAGAGAGCAGGAACGATCGCATCCTATGTCCAACAGTGGGAGTCTCTCGGTTAAAATGATGAGAGCTTAAATAAGTGAAGAGCTAGCATCAGTGGCAGAAAAATTGAGAGGCAGCCCGTGGAGGTAGAAGAGTAATTGCTAATGACATGGTAGGTGTTCAATGAGAATGAGACAAAGAAAATGATGAACATAAATATGGAAAGTTATACGTTTATACCATAGTATAAGTAAACCTAATTTTGAGACGTGTTATTGCCAAAAGAAAGAAGTTGGCAAATGGTTGGCAAGGAATGTTGAGATGATAGCTAATCGAGATATGTAAGAGATCATTTTACGCTCAACCCTAATAAAATTGGTTCGGAACATATCGGATTGATGAGTGCCTACACAATATTTTGAAATATGTGTACTATACAATAAATTCAAAATTTTAATAAGTAATTCATACACTTCGCAGCTCCATCGATTAGTCTTGAATAAGTATCTCTTCATCAGTCATGTTTGCCTGGTATTTTCACTTGTTTAGTTTTCAAAATAAGTCAGTAACGTTATTTATACCCAATTGCCGTCCATTGCCCAATATTTTACAGCGTGCAATCGTATGAATCAAAACGTTTATTTTGGTTCCCGTTGGATGGCAAAGCAATAACCTGTGACCTAGTTACAGATAGAACGTGACCCGAGTTGACCTCCCGGCCTAGGTCACAGCAGCCCGCATCTGAAGCCGTCAGCTTGCCAGTATCAAGATGATAGCTCCCGTTTGCGTAATCTGTGGGCTTTATTTTCATTCAGAATTCTCACTCTGAGTTTGCATCAAATGTAATGAAATAACATTTGCAGAAAATCTTGGGTATAATGTCAGCATAAAATTTTAGTTACTTATAGTTGACCCTTCCAAACATGGTTAATTTATGATGATATATTAAGTAAACAATAAACAATGATTATAATAATAATTAGATAGATAGACTATTAGTAGAGATAAAAAAACAATTTCGAGCGGCCGTACCCCTAGTTTACCTAGTTATTGATTGCGAGCGTCGGGAGGGAGTAAAACGATTAATACAATTATTTTTAAATTATCCGAGTACAAGCCTTTTAACACAAAACACAATGTAATATTACGTAAAACGTTGATTTATTTATCTATAAACGTCTATAGACTATAGACGTGTTAACGTCTATAGACGTGTTAACGTATTAAATAAATAAATACATGCAGTTTAGAGCTTGTCATAAAACCTGCAACTATAGCAACTAAAATGGGATCCGGAGTCCTACTTTACAGAACAGCATGTCATAATAAACCTATTCTTGTAAATTTAATATTGCTGTGCGGCGATGGGCGATGTCTCAATGAAGCAACGCTAATAGTAAATAGTAATCGCCAATGAACTATAACTCTCGGATCATTAAACGTACACAGATGTACGAGATCCTTTGTCTTCAAGAACCTACTTAAAACTCGTGGGTATATGCATGTTACAGAATTTTTATCTCAAACCACGACTCTGTAGATATACCCGTAGATGTACCTAGGTACTGCACTTTGTCTCCGGTGCTGTTCACGACATTGACGGTCGCTGTATCGAAAACGTTCCTTTGACGGTACACCATAGGTACCTAAGTATCGATTAATCGATAATTTAAGTATAGGTATCGATGGTGCGTTGTATCGACATTACACAATATCGATCGTACGTTTAATAAAACCAGATAGTTTATGTTCAGTTCGGTTAGATTAGAACTTTGACCAAAAAGAGCAAGCGGAATGTGTTAAGGACATAAAATGTTCACACAGAATGCAGCACTTATTGTGCACTTCATCTGTACAATTATTTGTATGTGTCATATGTTATCTTTGTATCTGTCTGTTTCCGGTTCTGCTCCCCACGACAAAAGTGTCATTTGTATGCCTTGCCTTTAATGAATTCATTTACTAGGAAAATTAAAGAGATTTCGGTATTACTCAGCAGATTGAGTGAAGCGAACCTGCCGAGACAGCGGCCAGCGAAACGCCTGATAACCATTCAAAAGACCCACTCCATCGATGGTAAATCGTCTATATGTAGTGAATGTCGATGTCGTGAACCAGACCCCATTGTCTCTGTCTCTGATCTATACAAATAGTCACGGGTCCACGTTCGTACATTAAAATTATATATTCTATTCTATTCTTATGCAAGGGGCTGAATCTGTGTCTCAGAGCACTTCGACCCTATGGGATCTTTTGTGCTTCCCCTTTCTTTATCACCCATCCCCGCCAACATCGAACACATTTTGTACGAGTTTTACGATGTTGGTGGGAATAAGGTCTATAAAGTCCTCTGGTTTAGGGTAACCTAGACCCAGAACCTTTAGTCGCCTATTGGCTAGTGCATCGCAGTCACATAGTATGTGCTCCATGCTTTCTTCCTCCTCACCACACATTCTACAGATGGGGTCTTCAGCTTTGCCTATTGTACACAGGTGTCTTTTAGTGGCAAAGTGACCTGTGAGGCAGCGGATTTGAATCCTGCTGATTCTTCCTATTCTTTTAAGGTAGCCTGTGTGTGAGGATCCTAAAAAAATATATAAAACCTAAATACTCGTTTCTGCAAAACTGCTAATCAGCAGTTTTGCTTTTTATCCATGTGAATTTTATATCACGTGAGAACTTTAATTTTGTGGAAGTGGGAAAAGAACGGATGGTTGATAATAGAAATCAGAATTAGACGCAGAATATATAATTAATTATTTTATTTAAAGCGTCGCATATAAGCACAAGGATCGACGCGACGGACCGTAAGTGATCACCGTAGCCTACGGATGAAGGCAACACTATAGATCTTAACTTCTTCTCTATGGCGGCTTCCTTAACTCGGACTTTTCTTCCTAGAGGTTCCATTAAAACGCAAACTGGAATTTAAGCTCCGAGTAGTTCCGTAAGATGTTCTAACAAAATACCAGTTGATATAGTTCAGTCAAAGAGCAACTGTAGCTATACTGTGAAGACACGAAAAGTTCTCGGCGACATATGTCTGCGACCTATGAAATTCTATGTAGGTAACATCTGCCTTGTATATGTTATGTTTCGTACAAATAAACAATTTCAATTTTAAATTTCAACAAGCAAGTAAAGTGCTTCCAGTGAAAGGAGTTTTAAAATGCAATCGGCTAATCTTACTCCTCTGATTGGATAGGTAGGTACTTACATAACGTTTTCAAGCGTTCTGCCGTAGCAATGATTAGTATCAGAGTGCTTTAATATACATACGCCATGAAAATTCATGCCACGTATTTTGCAATAACAAGGTGCTATACTCTGATGATATCTATAGTATTCTCGAGCCGACGGAAACACCGCTTGCGTTAGTCATAAAAATTAATGGTTGCTCTGACCAACTTGCAAGAACTACTTATGAAGTTTTAAGACAAAAGCCGCACCATGTAACGCCCATAACACATTTGTCATTTGGACGTGATACTCAAGCATCAAGTACGAACTTTGCGAAGTCCTTCTTAATAATAATAAGTTTACACATGCAGTATTACTGTTTATATTTTAACTTTGCATCACTTTAATGTTTGAAAAATTTAATAAATCTTGCTCACGTAGGTACGAAAAGAAATACTAGCAAAAAATGGCGAAGTAGGACACGGACCCCGAACTTTAGCTGATCAGGCGAATGCTATTTTAACTGAGCTAAGCATGGAGTGGGGAACTAGGGAGAGTAAAATAAACTTAATTTTGCGTTTATTCAGCTTATAAACTGAAAGTTCCTTACGCTGACAAAGATAATCTTCTATATCTGATGAGGAAGGTATGCTTACTAAAGATACTTAAAATATCTCTGCAGTATTTGTAATGTTTTGATCGGTCATAACACAGAAAATCAATGTATTTCGTCCAATGCTTAAGGGCGTGCACTCGACTTACGTCAACATTGTCACATTTTGTGGATTTTTCAGAACTAATTTTGAAGCGATGTGAAACAGACTTTACAAATAAATTATATATTACATATAAGAAGATTAATTCTTGATAAAACCCGCTATAGAGAGATATTTTTATTTACACTTATAATTTTGTAAAGCGAGGACAATTTTATGGCGCAGTTATACGAAAATGCAGTTCGGAGCTAACTTTCAGGTGAAATACGAGCATTGAAATAGCAAACAATACTTTTCAAAAATTGCTTTTCCAATAGAAAATATAAGATTATAATATCGTATTTTTTCTATTGGATATTAAGTAAATGCAATGAGCAATGTGCCCTATCCTACCCCTCCTACTTATGTTTCATGCTTCCGGGGCTTATGTCAGTCTTTTTTTTTCAGGATATAAATGATGAAACCGTGCGCTGCGTTAAGCGGGCTCCATAGAGCAGCGCTGCGTCTCACGTCGTACGCAGCGCGGGCATCTCTATGGACATGACATGAATCAGCACACCACGCGGGTGTCCGCGCCGTGCACCCGCTTCGCAGCGCACGGCCTGAGGATTCTCTATAGCCCTCTCAAATTCTCAATGCAATTATGCCCATTGTAAGCAGCCACGTCTCAGTGCAGTCTCATCACTGACGACACAGACAGTTCCGATTTGTTTTCAAACAATATGTTTCGGACAAAAAGATTTCAAGGACGCATAAAAATTATTTCAAGAATTGTTACACCTCATAACTACGCAAGTAGTGGATTCGACCAGTGCGATTCCTGCACAACGCCGTAGTGGTTTCCGACATGCAATTTGCGTCACACATACTATAAATAACTCGCGACCGATGCCATGAGCACGAGAGGGCACTGGATGCCAACGAGCTCAATATTAGTGATGCACGATTTAATATTTTCTGAACTCCATTTGCGTGGCTCAGTTTATAGATAAGGAAGCAAAATTAACGGGTGATTATTTCCAGTCTATTATAATAAGCTAAGAATAATAGAGTCAAGATTATAGTCTATAGGTTACCATGATAGCTCAGGGGCCTGATTCTCAATCGCCATAGATTTTGAACAATTTCGTGGTCTATCTGGTACACCCTTCGGAATTAGATCCATTATTCCAGAGGTCCCGGAGAATGTTTTACAGTCGTTCCAGACGAGTCACGCCACAAGGATTTGTAAGCCATATAAAGCCCCAATTATAAGCCGTAAAAATTATATATCAGTGCTTCAATCTATACAAGATAAATAACTACGTATTAACATAGTATCCAAATACCCGACAATGTGGCGACAATAATCATTCAGTCCGTCAGTTCACATGTTTAAATATTTCCTAACTGAAGTAGAGATTATCTAATCTAAAACGGAACTAAGTTGATGCTGACGGTACTTTTATGGGTGATCGAAGCGTCCTGCGACTGAATAAACTGAATGACCATAGCTAATTTGAGTGTGTTGCATCTGTACACTAATTGTGCATGTAAGAGTAAAACAATGGAGGAGCGTTCAGGTTAGACGATCTGTACCAGGCTACCATAACTATGAAGGAGATGTTGGCTTTTTCGACACACACGGGTTGAGCATGTAGTCGTATTCATTACCGGGACCAACACCGGTAATTACGACCACAGAGGTAGAATTAAAAACATGATTAAAAGCAATGAGGTATTTTCTAAAAGAAACCTTACGATTGAGTACCTATTTGCTAAAGTCTGTATTAACCGTATCCAGGAATACTAAAATAAAATGTTTCTTTTAATTAATTATTTACATTGGCTGCTTCCCAGAATGTGACGGTGACTGTACTTACCTAGTCATACGTGGAGGGCATTCTTTGTTACTCAAACGTTAGCATGATTCGCGGTTCTTTATAACGCAATCATTAGAATGAATACTGTGAATTAATTTGTAACTTCATTCATTGTATGCTAGATTCACGAAACTTCCCGGCTGAGTAATTTTAAGGGAAATCTGTTATTTTCGTAAAATAAATTTTTCTTTAAAAAAAAAAGCGTCGGTGGCGTAGTACGTAAGAGTGTCGTCTCCCACCCGGGAGGCACTGGTTCGATCCCCGCCACGTAACCATGTGTTTTCAAATTTTGAATTTATATGTAAGTACGTTTAATCGACGCTTTTACGGTGAAGGAAAACATTGTGAGGAAACTTGCACAGACCTATGAAGAAATTCTTAAGTTGTGTGTGAAGTCGACCAACCCTCACTAGGCCAGCGTGACTAAGGCCTAATCGCCCCCTTTCTTTTTTTGTCGGGGAGGTCAAATGCATTTACGCATCGTCCCTGCGGGGTAGTGCCAACCGCAGGGGATATGTGGGACTCGAGGTAAAGGCGTTCCCTCCATACCCACTAAACATCCTTCCCAGCCTGACCTCCAGTGCGCTATTGCGGGACGGCTCGGGATCTGCGCACGTGAGCGTAACTACACCGAGACCGTCCCAACGCTGCCCGTCTAGGCACTCCTTGTGCACCAATTGATCGCCAGCAGCCCACAGGGGCTACCGACTGACGCCAGCCCCTGTGGGCCGCTGGCCGACGCCGGCCTTATAGGCCGCCTCCTCACCGACGGCTGCTCGACCTGGCGCGTCCTCCTGACGAGGATACCGGGAGCAGCCATCGGATCGCACCCTCGGGACTGGCGCGGTCGTGGCCCTGAAAAGGGCCGTCCGGAACTAGCCGTGGTGGGAAAACAAAAACAACTCGACGATGGCATGTGACTTCGAATGCCAAGGGACACTTGACATCAAAAGCCACACACCCGCCGAGAAAGTTTCCCCACCACGTTACCAGGGTCCGCCACGAGGAGGTTTCCGGACGTGGACCAAGGCCTAATCGCCCCTAATGTGGGTAGGCTCGAGCCCCTTTACCTCGAGTCCCACATATTGTATGAGCTGTTGATGATGATGAAAAAGTTTATAAACTGTAACCCGACTACGGAAAAAAAGGAAAGGAATGAAGTCGGTTAAAATCGGTGTTTACAAGGTAAAATCGACTCCTCCTATTATTACAATCGGTTAAAATGTAGCCCATGTTTTCCGAACCATAATAACGCAAAGATTGTTATTCATCAAAATCGGATGAATAGTTAAGGCGCTACGGAGGAATCAAACTAATATAAACTGCTTAAATCATAACCCTTCCTTTTGGCTTTGCCGTAGTCGGGTAAAAAGGTAAAAAAGGAATATTTTTAATCATTACGATTTCTTTACTATGTTACAGAGGTACTGGAGGTGTTTTAAGAAGGCTTACACCAAGGTGGGTCCTCTAGCCAGTAGGGCGAACTGCCCGCATAGAGTTTCTAGTTTTATACTACACGTATCTCTCGCAAGGAAGTCTCATTGTCACCTCTAGAGATCAGAGGTTCAAATTGGAAGAATATATCATTCATTCAGGTAAGATTATTATAGCATTAACGCTTTATAAGTTGATATTAAACCTGGGCTCCATTTCATGAAGCTTCCTTGACTCCAAGAGTTTCTCGTCAAGTGACAAAAAATTTACAACAGTCATTTGTTATCAACTGTACTATCGTGGGAATTTTATCAGAACCCTGACCGTTCTTAATACTAATCTATTGAGGCAATCAGGTTATTTTTACAAATGGGAACTCTTGTAAACTAGTTTTTTTAGATAAGGAAATGTTTTGCAGATAACAATTTGAGTATACGATGTGTAAATAGCAGACGTACGATAGTAAAAATAAAACTTCAACCGAACCAAGAATAAACCACAAAAGCTCGGTATCGGAGCATTCATTCATTCACCCTTTTGAGATGCTGAGTGTGATTGTATGTATGTAATACCAAAAGGGTTGAGCAGAGCTTTAGGTAACTTTTGGCAGCCATAAAGGCACATCTGACTGTATGGACCATATAGTGCCTGAAAAGTAGAGATGTTTGGCTGGATACCGGATATCCGGCGAGCTGCGAGGCCGAATGTCCGGATATCCGGCGGCCGGATATTTGGCCCATTGTCTCATTGCATGTAGTAACGAGTTTAGCGTCGCGCAGGTGCAGCGAACGCGATCACCTCAATTCGAGCGGTTTCGCGAAGTTTTTACTTAAAAACTATAGTTTAGATATTTAGGTACTATTTTTGTTTTTATCATTAGAGTGAATATCTCGGAAGAATATTTTAGATTTTTGGAAGGCTTTATGCCTTTTTTGTAACTTTTTCGACGTTAAAGAAATACCGTAATAATTGTAAACTATTTTATTGATATTTACCTCACAAAAATAAATGTTTTTTCTAGTATTATAAATGTATTGCATTTTATTATAGAAAATTGAAGTAGTTTGTTAATATCCGGTATCCGGCCAGATAGTAGCCGGATAGGCTTGAGATGAAACTCTACTGAAAAGTGTGACAGGTTACCAACCTACAAAAAAGCTACAGAGTTTGCTTATACTATGCTACAGAGTACAGACGTCTATTTCTGATCTAACATCTTAAATTAATTTTACAGCATTTGTATCTCACGAAAACGGGTGAGTCAAAATTTATGTAACATACTTTATTTTATAGGATGTAATATATTTATACAACGTGTAACCGAAGAAACGCACAGCCTGACAGTAGTCTGATTGGAATCGACTCGGGGCCCGTGCGGTGTGTGCCGTAACCCTTCGCACACGGCTCGTCGCGTAATTGTAGCGTACGCCGCACGTATTCGCACATGAACATGACCCGTCATCCACGACGATGAAGCGACGATGACGAGTCATGTGCGCTCTGCGCGCTCTCGTACGTAACGGATGTAGCAACGGCGTACGCTACGATTACGCGACGAGTCGTATGCCAAGGGCCCCATGCTACGCGTCTGTAATGAGGGTAAATATTATTAGTTTTTCAAAACGGCGGCGGCTACAGACCGTAGTCCGTAGCTGTTTCGTAGCCGCCCATCCCACCCGCCGTAAAAAGAGAGGCGTTCCCTTTCCGAGCTGATACTTCCTTATAATTTCCTTTATACATTTATTACAAGATACGAACACGGAAAATGGATAACTACGCACGGGCTATTTAAATGAAAACTCAAACAAAACTTCATTGTTAGCACACAATGTAAATATAGACTTCACACTCAAAAGCATAATATTGACTGATGTATGTTTATGGACATATATCATTTTACAGTAGCGCAAGCAAAGTTTGCAAACGAAAAGGATAGTGTTTAGGGTCATCGCAGACGAGCGACTTTTGTCCGTGGAGGACTCTAAAATAAAATATCAAACCGTAAACAATCTACCGAGATCTTGTCGCAGACTTTAACGCTGCGGTTCCACTTGAGGTAAGCTAAGCCACAGGTAAGCTACGTTGCTAACTATGTGTCCGATTTACACCAATACGAGTAGGATTGCTTTATTTTCACAGTGTCCCTCAGAGGAGATTTTTACATCATTATACAGGGTAACTGGGATGACATTGTCATCATAAGATGATTTATGAATGATTTATAGGGCTTACCCTGTTACCACAGGGTAACAGGGTAAGTGATGTAATAAAGCTTAAGTATACAGATACTTAAGCTTTATTACCTCTGCCCCACGTGACTTAACTTGCCAATTAAAGTTTCAAATAAATTTTAAAAAAGTTTTTAAAACAAGTTTTTATTCAAGTATGCTCTTATAAGAAGAAAATAAAATAAACGTTAAATTTTAAATGTTATAAAAGCTTGTCGCGAGGTTTACTTCGATCATCGTTTATTTACTATCTATCTCTTTACCGATTCACTGTAAATTTAACGTTTATTTTATTTTCTTCTTTTTAGAGCATATTTGAATAAAATGTTTTAGTTTAAAAATGTTTTATTTTATAGAAAATTATTTTTATTTTTTGATTCATCATCATCATTTCAGCCGAGAGACCACTGTTGGACATAGGCCTCCCCCAAGGATCTCCAAACCGGTCGGTCCTGCGCTGCCTGCATCCAGCGGCTTCCTGCGACCTTTACCAGACCTTTACCACCTTGTGGGGGGTCTACCAACGCTGCGTTGCCCGGTACGTGGTCGCCACTGAAGGACCTTTCCGCCCCAGCGGCCGTAAGTCCTCCTCGCAATGTATTTATGGTTGCCCACTGCCATTTATGGTTCGCAATCCTTTGGGCTATATCGGTGACCTTGGTTCGCCTGCGGATCTCATCATTTCTGATGTGATCACGCAGAGAAACTCCGAGCATAGCCCTCTCCATTGCCCTTTGGGTGACTTTGAGCCTTCTTATGAGGACCATTGTAATTTTTTAATTAGTTTATTCGTATTCTTCTCAGTAAAACCTTTCATTTGATGTCCATATTATAGTAGCACTAAACTTTAAGTAGTCTGCCATCTTGGGCTGTCCGCCATTTTGGATTTAGAGTAAAGTCAATTTGATTTTCGTATTCTTCTCAGCAAACCCTTTCATATGATACCCATGTCATGCGAGTGCACAAAAAATAACTAGTCCGCCATATTGGATTTAGAATGACGTCACTTAGCATGCATTTGTCATCCAAACTGAACGTGTATGCAAACAACTCAATCGAATACCAACAAATCGTCGAAAAATGGTTTGCAAATTTTGACGGACAACTTGCATACTTACTTAAATACATACGAACAGTGAAAGTTAAATAAAAGTTTGTAAAAATGTAATGATTTTTAAATACATTTCAAGTTCAATCATTTAAAGTTGCACAATATAAGTAGTTATTGCAGTTTGTAAAGACATAGGTACCTAGGTACACGTGTTATTGTAACTTTATATTAGTTTAATCAACAATAACTCCATTATCGCACAATAAACTAATTACTTACAGTAAACATAGACAGTTACATTAACAATTATTTATATTTATAATTGTGTGTCACGTGGACTTTGATGTTTTTGTAATAAATTTATTTAAATTAAGTTAATATTAAATTAGTCACCGTTATAATAATTATAGGTGCCTATGTGCATTTTGAACAACATAGTCTCCTATTCTTTTTGCATTGGTGAGAGTAACAGAGACAAAATGTTTGTGATAATAATTGATTAATAAAATTGTGCTTAATTTACGTTAAAATGCGGGCGAAGATAAACAAAATCTAGTCCTACTAGGTATATGCCAGAACACAAAAAATACATCATTATAGATGGAGGTATACTTAAGAGTAAGCAGCATATTGTGTTACAATTGTTAGTAATATGTAGACATCGGATTAAATGCACTAACAAAGTGCTAAAATATACGTGCAAATATGCACTAAAAAGTCAGAAATACAAACTTACATATACACTAAAAATTCTTGGTACCCAAAATAAATCAAAAAATCCCATTTTTATCTATTATATTTTAATTGAAGACGGTACAAAAAACGTCGAATAATACTTTAAGCATTGAGACAGTATACAATTAAGTAATTTTCCAAATTTTCGAGCGTGTTATGTAGGTAGTTACAGTGTCACCCAGTAATTTGTATTATTTGCATTAACGACGTGATTAGATAATTATTTATATATGCATTCTAGTAAGAACATAGCCAGTCCTCCCTTATTGGTTGGAGTTCAGGATGAAACTTGGTTCCGGATATAAAGATTCAATTGAAGATATATCCATAAGTACCTACACAACACGCTGATAATGCCAACACGGCATTTGGTTACACATAAAAGTAGTAGTGATAGCGTTGCCAGTCTGTCGCGTAGGTACCTACAAACAAGGGACATAAACCGAAAAACTATCTAATCCTTAAGTGAACCAACAAACAAAAAATATTCTATTCTATCTTATTCGCGACGCATTAAACGTACGCATTTTGCCAATGTCAAGTGAAAATGTACCTAACTAAAGTAACAAAAATTGACGGTTGATTTTAGTTAAAAATTGAGTCTCCAAACCCGCGTTTTTAAAACGAGAACTCGGGAGAAACTCCAAAAATTATAAATAAAACAACTTTTACGGATTTAACTCGCGTGTAATTAGATTTTACATGATGTTATTATTTATTAAAAAAATATTTATTAAAAAAATATTTATTAAAATTATTTATTAAATTAAAAAAAAAGACGCCTTCAAAACTAAAAACCGTGATTATTTTTTGTTGATTTTTTTAGATCGGTCCCAAAAACATTTACATTATTTTTTGCTTTTTAGTGTTGTAAGTATAGAATTTTTCAGGAAACTATGAGTGTTTTTGATAAACAAGTAATAAAATGAGAGCGATATCATCGATGTCAATTATATACGCATTAGTACGGATAACTCAAAAACTACTCGTCAGATGTCGCTCTTTAAAATGAGACTTTTAAAAGGAAACAGCTTCCAAATGTAAAAAGAATCATCAAAATCCTCAAAATCGGTACACCCAGTAAACAGTTATGAGGTAACACTGTGTGTTCGCAGGGTAACACACAAGATACGTGCGAAAAACATGACTTTTTCCTTGCAGTCGGTGAGAACCTCCCCCTTTTTATAAGACGTTTAAAAGCCGAAAATCAGAACAGAGGTTACTTACACTCTAAAGTCCGGATATTGACGTGACGACGAATTCATAGTAAAAAAAATCGGGAGTGGTCTCCCTTTGACTTTCTCGTGTACTGGAAACCACTCAAAACTTGATAGAAATCTTATATTTTGATGTCATGCATGCCTGTTAAATTTTGATCACCCATCTGAGTACCGACCACGTCCTTAGTTGCTTAACTTTCGTGATCGAAGACTCAAAAGTGGATAGAAACCTTATATTTTGATGTTATACATGCATGTTAAATTTGGTTGCAATAGGTTAAAGCATACTCGAGGTATAGTGCTAACGCACAAACACAGACATAATTCCAAAAAAAATATTTCTCAGAGAGACTCAGGGAGGTCCAAAACGTGAAAATCCGTCAAAATCTCGAGTCCGAATTTTTTTACGATTACAAGACTTCCTCTATACTACGTATACGAGAAAGTAAAAATATACTGTAAAATGATACAATGTTACTTGGTTCAACAACAATATCTATTTCTTTGTAATTTAATATTTCATAATTTCGATAGCCCTCGCTCAAAGCTTACGAAGATCCTTCAAGGGGCTTCCGAAACCCTAATTTACGGGTCTAAACTGTAAAGCTATGTCTAATCCATGGTATTGTATTACACATTAATCGTGTAAACTAAGCCTTTGTAATATATGAGCATTGTCTCAGTTAGGAAAGTACGTCGCTATGCGTAGAAAAAAGCAATAAAAGGGATAGGTAAAGTTTCGCTACGAACTTCGTGGCATCATCAATATTATCATAACTAGTTTATTACTTTGACGGCTTTGAGAATTGAGATTAAAATCACAAACTGCTTAGTACAATTTTTTATTTTATTTTATTTGCCGCTGCTTTTGGCAGCAAAAAGTTGTAAAACAAGAATTTTATTAAGGTATCTACTTGTCCCGGGATTGCCCTAGGGTAATCCCTCTCAGGTGCAGCACGGCCTGCTATTAGGTCGGGCAGCCTGGAGACTTTTCGGGGACGAGGCGTACACTATGCGCCGTTCCCGAAACGTCCCCACAAAGGGCTATGAGGGTACCGATGGTTTTAGTGGATATTCCCGGAGAAACCCAGGAGAGCCCCACACACGCCGCACTGCCTAGCCCACAGTGCTGTAGGGTCCGTAAAGGATTTTCGTCGAAAAAAAGGACTTCTTATGCGAATTTATTTAGGGTCAGTGCTCGCGCGATAGTATGATTTAAACCACCGACAACACCATCCCCGAAGAAGGTGGACGCCTTGAGTGGAACTGGGTGGTCGGTCGCTCCTGACACGCGTTTGCTTTGCTTTCAGAGGTGACGGATGGATGCGTCCTCTGGTTTGGTTGTCTGTGGTGGTTTCATAGGAGGCAGCGGCAGCGCCGCCCTGTCGAAGCCAGCACTAGGACTCTATAAACACTTTACACCCGGACCTATAGAGCCTTTCCCTCTATGAGGACTTGTGTTCCGGATGGCTGCGCCCTCAAGTAGGGAGATAGATGGTTAAGACACATAGCTTAAACTGCGCTGAGTTTCATCCAAGCCGCCCTTGGCACCACTGTGGGGGATCTGCGAAAAGGCCCTTTTCAGGGTCAGCAGAACCTTGTGCTCAGTGGGGGCCGGTCCTCAAGACTGGCTGCCACAGATACTTAGCGTCCTGGCGAAAGTGAAAGCTTTGCGATCCCGGACCGCTGTCGTAGTGTGCCTCGGCGGGATGCCCGGAGAGGAAGTTAGTGGTTAGTGTGGGTAGCGCCTTTACTTCTCAGTCCCGCATACCCCTGCAGTTGCATCGTACTGCAGGGATGATGCGTAAATGTATCCATGTTCTGTGCGTAAATGCATTAGAACTCTCCGTACAAAAGGGAATTAAGTAACTATAAAGCCGAAGGCTGAAGCCAGGTGGAAGTAGAAGTTCCTACAATCAATTAAATCGAACACAAATTACCATTCTGGAAATTTAACCTCATAACTCTTTAAGGCATTCTGAGGCAGTTTAAAATATGTAGTGACAGTTTATCAGCCTGTGGCCTAGGAATAAAAATGTCACCTCATCAGACAACATTGTGAAAATGGCAATGGTTTCCCATTTTAACGCAAACAAAGAAGAGAACAAAAAAACGGCTACCAAAATGAAAATCGATTAATAAAATGGGTAACTATTAGATATTGACGCGCACAAGGTCAGGAAATCAATAGTCTATTTATGAAATGTTACATCTTCAAATGGATATGGCGCATGAGCTACCGCCTCACGTAAATATAATATATTTGCAAAGGGGTTTAATTTAACTCGAAAAATCTGTGTCAGTTAAGTTCTCCATTTGAAGATATAACATTTCAAAAATAGACTATTGATTTCCATCTCTCTCGAAATAGATATTGTGTTCATTTCACGGCTATATAAAGTCAGTCCTTTGTCACCTGCGTTTCGACGTTTTTCGTGTTGAATGAAACATTATGTCGTGCAAAATGTCAACCAATTCTATTCTTATCGTCACATTTCCCATTTACTCTCGACTTTGTGCAAAAAAACAACAATGAACTTATGTATTTTGCGATGGTAGATAGCACGGGTAGGGCCCAGAATATCAATTATTCTGTAGTCACGTACCTACGTATTTTTAAGCATTCTGTGCAGGCAACGTAGCTAAACTTGTTGTCATTTTATCGTGACATCTTAAAAGGATTCTTCCAGTGTTATTTGCTATAAATAATAACAAAGTCACAAGGTCTTTTTACTAATGTGTGGCATAGAACCATTCTTTTTTATCTCTGACAGGAAAGCCTTAATTTTACCTTAGATAATGATAAGGCCTGAAGTTGGAAGCGAGCTCCACCCGGAACCCTCACGGACCTGAGGGACCGGCTACCTTATGACTAACTGTCGTATAACAATAATGCTGTGAGCCTCAGACCAATAAAAGACTTTTTATTGGTCTGAGGCTGTGAGCACTATTCTTATAGCAGCAGACTATAAAGGTTGTAGCAAGCCAAGCAGACTTAATAAAAGCACTATCATCAAACAATCCGAGCACAAATTTGTACTCCCCTAGGGTAGGGATCAAACCAGATACGTCAGGATTTAATTACGATGGGTGAACCACTAGCCACAGAGGCGTTAATGCCTGAAGCGGTTGCTAGGCGGTGACGGAGACCGGGGTCCACGTTCGGAAGCCTCCTCATGGCGGACCCTGGTAACGCGGTGGGGAAACTTTCTCGGCGGGTGTGTGGCTTTTGATGTCAAGTTTGTCCCAAAAATGCACTTACTCGTATAGTATTGGATTGAGGTTAAAAATGGAGTCTCTCAACGCGTGTTTTTACAGCAAGAACTCGAGAGAAACTCCTAATAATATAGGTTATTCAAATTTATATGACGCCGATACGATAAACTGGCGTTGAAAACGCAGCTTGTTTGATTCTGTCAAAGTAGGTCACACAATCTGCCCTTCCTGTTGCCACACTGCCGGTTACAATCGCGGCGTAAAAAAAACATTGAGTAACAACGAATAGCAGTCCCGGGATCGAACCAGGGATAAAAGAGAAAGAACCTAGGGAAGAAATTAGTAAAAATTTACTAGCAAACTATAAACATTTTAATAATTTTCGATAATTGTTGCAAGTTGTAGTAACAATAAGCGTGTTGAAAAGGCCTAGTTTACTGTAGCCGCGATTCTAAATAAACTTTTCAAATCCACGGTCAACAGTCAGTGTGACTATGAATCACTTGACACAACTAGTACCTATGTACCAATTAGGCAGTTGCTAGTTGCATCAATTTGAAACTGATTCTGTCCCTCACGTACAGCAACAGAAAACAAATCTCTTCAGCTTTTTAATATTAATCTTAATATACTGGGTGTAAAAGACATGAACAGTCAAACGAAAACCACGTATTCTATACATCAAAATAAGACATATTTCAAAAAAAAAATTGCTAGGAAATGATTTTTATTTTTTGGTGTTACAAAAAATTGCAAATTGTACCGCGCAATGTAAAGGGCTCAACTCGCACGCAACTCGCAAAACCGCGACAATTTTGCTTGACAGCGGCCCCGTTCGTTAGTGTCCGTGCGCATCGAGTGAGCTACATTGAACGCTAACGTTTTGAAGCCATTTTTTGTTATGAAATACTAAAAAAAATGATAATGTTTCTTTGGACAATAACGTATAGAATACGTTTTCATACAAAAATGAAAAATATTATGACTTTGACCTTCAATAAAATTCTTCTATCAATATTCTTCTATCGATTTCCCAGGTATAGTCTAAAGGAAGAAAAATGTTATGACGGTGAGCAGAATACATGGTTCTCGTTTGACTGCTCGTGCTCATGTCTTTTACACCCTGTACATAAATTACGTGTCACGTTGTTTGTCCGCGATGGACTCCTAAACTACTTAACCGATTTTAATAAAATTTGTACACCGTGTGCAGTTTGATCCAACTTGAGATAGGATAGTTTTTATCTTGATAAGTACCTAGTCATATTTTTTTTTACTGCAGATACAATGTTATAGGTCAGTAGTATGAAATTACCACAGGAACGCGTGGCCGGGACAGCTAGTAATATAATTATATAACAATATAATGTTATATAGTATAGATATAAATAATGCTGTCTTATACACTTTAAGAGTTAGTACAATACTAGGATAGGAAGAATTTTGGTTCGAAATGAGTGTTGAAGTACGATTTGATTTCTTTGCAGTAGATCCTTCAATCAAAACATATTTCATAATAGAAGTCGTTAAAAATATTTTCAATGCATCCCAAACAGCACCTTGACCTCTATCTATTCTTCGGTCTTATGCGTAGTATTAGGTAGAGTTAATTTACTAACAAAGATTCGTTGCTACCATCGAAATAGTGAAGTGGATTACTATTTTTGTAACTTATTGACATACAATACTGTGTACGCAATTTAGTATTATATAAATCCATTACAGCAGTTGCTTCATTACAATTAATGATCAAAAATAACCAGAATAGAATGAAAGCTGGTATTGTCATACATTACCTAGCGCAACGAAACGTCTCGCCATTAGCGATTGCATGACATATGTTCAAATTATGGTGGTAGCGAAGCGAGTAAGATTACCACACTTAAACAACTTAACAAGAAATCTTTTGACTGAATTTCTGAGTTTGACTGTGTGGACTTGAAAACTAGAGAGTTTCCAAGGCAACGCCTTGCTATTAGTTTTTTCAGTCTAGCTCGAGTGACATCGCTAGATAAGAACACACTTGTACAATGATAGGCACCTAAATAAAGACAGATTATGTAAAATTTCAGTACAATTACCTATACAAAAAATCGGGAGTGGTCTCCCCTTGACTTTCTCGTATACCGGAAACGACTCAAAAGTTGATAGAAACCTTATATTTTGATATTATACATGCATGTTAAATTTGGAGTGCGTTCCAAAACCAGGTGAAGCCAAGTAGACAGCGTAAGATAGCTTTCTAATTGGTGTAAATTAACTATAGTTTAACAAAACTTACCAATGGTGAAAGCGCTTCTTAATAACAACCAATAGTGAGCTACCATTTACTCTACCCCGAGTAAATTGAGATCGTTTTGGAACGATTTCTTGGTTGCAATAAGTTAAAGCATACTCGAGTTATCGTGCTAACGCACAGACACACAGACACACGCACAGACATAATTCCAATAAAAATATTTATGGACTCACGGAGGTCCAAAACGTGTAAATCCGTCAAAATCTCGAGGTCAATTTTTTTTACGATTACAAGACTTCCTCTATACTACGTATACGAGAAAGTAAAAAGTAGCAAAAAAAAAGCGATGAACAATCGGGACGGCTCGGTTTAAGTATAATGTGGTTTGGAAATAATAACTTAGAGCGAACAAAGTGCCGCGAAGAGACGGTTAGCATACCTAAAGGAAACGAGAGAACGTAAACGCAATAACGTCAATAGACATGTCGAAGAATTCCTTACGGCGTCTGGTCAGTGGTATTTATGATATTTCTCACACAGCCACCTTACCCCCTTTTTAATCGGAGAGGTCAAATGCATTTACGCATCATCCCTGCAGTACGATGCAACTGCAGGGGTATGTGAGACTCGAGGAACAAGCGTTCCCCCCTAGCCACTAAACGTTCTCTCCGGGCACACTGCCAAGGCACACTACGACAGCATTTGGAATCGCGACAGTTCGCTTTTCACCGAGAAGCCATCTGTGCCCGCTCTTTCGGGCCCAACCGGTGCACCGTTCAAACGTGTCCGCTGTCTGGTGGGACAACAGACCGCCAGTCTGGCAGACAAGCCGCCATCGTGCATAAGCCTCCACCGGCCTTCAAAAGGGCGGTTTCGCGCGTCCTTCATAGTGGTGCCAAAGGGGCTTGGGTGAAACTGAGCGCAGTTTAAGCCCGATGTCTACGTCATCTGTCCCCCTAATAAAGCCGCAGCCATCCGCCATACCGACCCCGCACGAGGAGGCGAACGGCCACCTTATCCTAATAAGCACATTGGAAATCCGTTATCAAATTTCATGGGACCATAGCCTATTTTCTTTATTATTTTTGCGTATTGTCAATGTAGACAAATCTCACAAACCAAAACTCACATGAATGGCAATCGCGACACAAAGATTACGCATTGTGGCAATATCAAGTGAAAATATTATTAAAGTAACCGACAATTGTACAGTAGATTAAGTTTAAAATGGAGTGTGTTGACACGTGTTTTGTGCAATAAGAACTCGGGAGAAACTTCCAAATTATTGCCTCAGTAAGTAATTACCTACTCAGTTGACATTTCATTGTTTTCCAATAATCACCACACACGCAGCAGCAGGTGGTTGTTGATGTTGAGTATCAAACTGAACGATTAAGAAGGTAAGTAACCCACCATCCATATATCATTTTATTGATACTTATACAAAACAGAACAATGAAAGCTTAGACAAAGAATTGTCTAAGAATGAAAGAAACAAATTGCACTCTGCAAAAAACAATCGGAAGAAGTTGTCAAAGACTTGGTGCCACAAATCCTTCTATATGTTCTATATTCAAAAAATACTAGCGACTTGCAAATTTGCAGACAACAAAGCCCAATTTTCATCTCAAAGCGTCTTAATTCATGTTTATAGATAGGATCTGAACTATTTTCATTCATCTTAGTTTAAAAAAACGTAGGTATAAAAGAATCGTTGTTTATCTAAAATATTATTGTAAAAAGCCTGAATATTTTAATACTTCATAAATATTTATGGAGCAGCTCCCACGAAAATTACAAGCTCTATTTTTGTTATCCACCTTTTAATTTTGCATGATTTGATTTGAAATTTGGTAAAATGTTTCAAATTAAAATTATTGAAACGAAACGAAAAGCCTGTTCTATTTCTCAGATGAACATCAATTAAGTATAATTCCTCGTGTAAACACATTTATTCATAGCTCTATGAAATAAAGATTTATTATCCAGGTGAAGGTTTGTAATTTACCGTTCCATATTCACAGAAATGGAAATTTAAGGCTCCCATAAAGAGTTCATTCCGCGGTCCACTGTTGATATCAGCGGAAACGCTTATGGATTCTACGGGTGTAGCTGTTTTTCCTTTGCAGGTTAAAACGGGCGTTGAACTGAGGTGTGAGTAAACAGTGTTATTGTTAAAATTTTATTATGGGAATCAAAACAAATTTGTTTACAATGGAAAGATGAATTTAGGTATCTTAGAAGCTGTATATGCATAGTTAAAGATGAAGAAAATATGCATCGCATCGTAATCTGTTAAGGACAGAAAAAAATTACGTAAACTCCTGAAAAATGTAGGATTCGGTGACTCACAATATCGTGTTACCATTATTAAATATAATGGTAACACGATATTTTTTGAACATGTCGCAAGCTGCAAGAATCAGGTTAGAATATTGAATATATCTAAATAAATCATCAACTTGAACCACAGAAGTCAAACATTTTATCCTTATCCAACATCGTTATCGTTTCTATTTGTTACTTTGTCTATGGGCCCAGATAATTAATTAGGATTGGACTTTCTAAAAATATTAATTTAAATATGTACCCAAATATAAACGGAAACAGAAATTTGAAAATTATGCCTCTCTGGTGGTTGATATCCTAAAAATCGTTTACTGACTAATGTCAAAGTAAAAGTCAAAGTCAAAATTTCTTTTTTCATTTAGACACATATTGTACACATAAGAAAGTCAATTTTGATGCCTCGGTTCAAGAGTCTACTAGAAGGCGTTGTTCTGAGAAGAACATGCAAGAAACTCAGGAAGTTTGATTCTTCCCTTACAGTTTTCATATTATTGATTTGGAAAGATCGTCCCTATATTAATCACTAGCTTTTGCCCGCGACTTCGTCCACGTGGAATAATTACTTTAGGCAGCGTTTTTTTGTGTAGGTACTTATTATGTAAAAAACACACATACAAACTGCAGTACACTACAGTAAATGGCATTTTTACAATCTACCATTTTATGTTTCTCTATCCTTTGCTACTTACTCGCAACCTTTCATCCCCACATGGGTCAATATTTCAAAAACGCTAGAACAATATTTGCGTTTCATGGTTTTATCCACAGAACACAGGTTTTATCTTCGGTTATGAGAAATCGCATAAAAATTTTCATCTCATATTTCAACCCCTTCATTCCCCTTTTCACAAAAAAGGTAAGTAGCTTTTATTCCATTTCGAGGTTTCGTCTATTTTTGTACCAAATTTCAATAAATTCGGTTCAGGTGTTAGGCGTGAAAGCGATTAAGCTAAAAAGTCACGTCCACCATCTTGGAACTCAAAATGGATGCTGTATTCTGAATCCTGACTCCGAATACAGCATCCATTTTGAGACCTCCGAAAACTACAAAACTGATACCCATATCAAGTTTAAAATTCGCGTCCGCCATCTTGGATATCAAAATGCAACCCTGTAAACCACGAAAATGATATCCATATTAATAATAAGTTAAGTAGCGTCCACCATCTTGGATCTAGAAATTGATGACGTATTTAGAATCGCGACCCCCCAAAAATTACGAAATTGATACCCAAATCGCTTTTATGTTAAAAAGTCCCATCTGCCATCATGGACCTCGACGAAGATGATAAAAAATCCCATCTACCATCTTGGATCTTGACGTAGATGATGTATTTGGAATCAGGACCCCCGAAAACCTCGAAAATGATAACCATATTCCTATTAAGTTAAAAAGTCACGTCCGCTATCTTGGATCTCAAAATCGATGTCGTATTCGGAATCGGGACCCCCGAAACCCACGAAAATTACACCCATATTGACATTTTGTCAAAAAGTCGCGTCCGCCATCTTGGATCTCGAAATAGATGTTTTATTCGTAATCCGGACCCCCAAAAACCACGAAAACGATACCCATATTGACATTATGTTAAAAATTCGCATCCGCCATCTTGGATCTTAAAATCGATGTCGTATTCGGAATCGGGACCCCCGAAAACCACGAAAATGACACCCATATTGACATTTTGTCAAAAAGTCGCGTCCGCCATCTTGGATCTCGAAATAGATGTTTTATTCGTAATCCGGACCCCCAAAAACCACGAAAACGATACCCATATTGACATTATGTTAAAAATTCGCGTCCGCCATCTTGGATCTCAAAATGGATGGTGTATTGGGAATCGCGACCTCCGAAAACCACGAAAATGATACCCGTATTGACATATTGTCAAAAAGTCATGTCCGCCATATTGGATCTCGTTATAGATGCTTTATTCGTAATCCGGACCCCCAAAAACCACGAAAACGATACCCATATTGATATTTTGTCAAAAAGTCGCGTCCGCCATCTTGGATCTAATCGGGACCTCCGAAAACCACAAAAGTGATACCCATATCGGTATTATATTAAAAAGTCACAACCGTCATCTTGGATTGGATCTTTATTTCTTATCAAGTGTCTAAATTCAAAGTTTCATGGTTTTATCTTTAACCATGACGAACTTCCATACAAATTTTCATCCCCAATTTCATCCCCACACGGGTCTAAATTTCAAAAATCCTAGAACTAATATTTCTTTCTTTCTTATGAGGTCCCTAATTTCAAAGTATCATGGTTTTATCTTTAACAATGACGAAGTCCCATACAAACTTTCATCCACTATTTCACCCCCATACAGGTCAAAATTTAAAAAATCTTAGAACAAATATTTCTTTTTGTCTTATTAAGTGCCTAAATTCAAAGTTTCATGGTTCTATCTTCAAAAATGACGAACTTCCATACAAACTTTCATCCCCTTTTTCAACCCATACAACCTTTTTTTCGCGATAAAAAGTAGCCTATGTCCTTCCCCGAGATCTAATCTATATTTGTACTAATTTTCATCAAAATCGGTTCAGTGGTTTAGACGTGAAAGCTTAACAGACAGACAGACAGACAGACAGAGTTACTTTCGCATTTATAATATTAGTAAGGAAGTAAGGATTAGAATTCAACGCGAAAGCTTAAAAATAGATACGAATATGTCTATATGATATTGCTATTCTTAGTTGATCGCCATTGTCATTAGGAATATTTGCTACTTTTGTAGTAGATATAAAAATTCAAGTGCCCATTATAAAAACACCTACGTCATCAAATTATTGCTCACAAAAAACAATTTTGTACTATCAGTAACTTCGCGGCTTATCTTTCCAATTTGAATCGACCAAGCACTAACCTCAATAATCCGTGCAAACCTCGCTGTAATGGAATACTGTTATTAGTGGTAAAGTCAGGATAATTGTATAATCCTATGAAACTATTAAACGAGGCAATTGTAGCACGCCTCCAGCTGTGACTGCAAAACTCAAGAACTAATATTATATAGCTAGTGCTAAACTTGGTCTTATGACGAAAATTAAAGTCCACATTGTGATTTAGGAGAGTTAGGGGCAGTTTGCATGAATTGGTGACCATCTTCAATAAAAAGAAGGACCTACATTAAAATTAATCAAAGACTGAGAAAGGACCCAATCTGTATTTATTAGAAAAACATTTAGAGGGAGAAAAAGGAATGGGCAGGTACTCTTATGACAGAGAAAAGTGCACAGAAATGTCGTATTTTGATAATTTATCAACTTTTAACTAGCTGGAATAAGTATCTCCGTAATCTGTAAAAAAAATCGAAGACAAGCATCTTTATATAGTTGTGTTACAAAGATATATTGCAGTGTTGAAAGCTGTTAAGGCTTTGGAAAATAGAAAACAATAGTGCCTTTGATAGAAAATAGCTAAGCAAAGAAGGAATAGAAAGAGTGTAAACCTAAGGATGATAGAGCATACTAAGACCCAGACAAGGATATAAGCTGCAAGATTTTATGTTTGTGTTGCGTTGAATAATTACAGCTAGTGAGCCAGCCAACGAACTACCTACTTTATATTATCATGATATATTTTCATGAGGGAAGAAAAACAATTTTGTATTTAAAAAGGGTGCGAGAGAACCAAAGGACGTTTTGTAATGTGATAGAATACTCGGCGATTACGTGCGTTGCAAGCAGATTTCACCTCATTAGTAAGATCGTAATTTTTAATTACGATCTTACTAAATTAAATTAAATAATTTAGTATTAAGATATTAAATTGTAAATGGAATAGTCAGTGTGTTAAATTAAAAATATTTTTAAGCTTGATATTCGTAGTCAAAGATTAATATAAGTACTTATTCGTAGTCTTATCAAATGTGGACATCACGGTAAAGACTTTACAAAATTGGATCAAATTATAAAATAACAGACTTAACAAAGGAAAACACGGATTCAAACAGATAGATCCTCAATCCGATAGATTACATAGTCGAAATGGTAGTGAAGAACAGAACAAAGAAAAGCTTAAATAAGACCAATAGAACTGGCATGCATTGGAGAAGACTAAAATTTAACATTTAGTACCTAGTAAATGTTAAGTAAGTAAGACGATGAAACGGCATACTACAGAAGGTTACATAAGTTTGATACATTTTATTGATGCTTAACTATAGATGAATAATTAATCACAAAGCTATCGCACCCTTTCATTTGACAGTTGTAAGAATCAGAAGACCTTGAATAAAGTACCCATAGCGCCATAATTGAACAAAGTGAATTGCCTGATTGATTTTAGAAGCTATTTCTAGAGTTACGTTATATGATAAGAGTAAGTTGGTTGGATACATTTTGTAACTAAATTTTGTAGAAATGTAGGACGAAAATTAGGACTTGCGACATGAAAAACTAGAATTGTCCTATTATCACAGCGTCAGCGTCCGCCCGTATGTAGGATGTAGCGGAATTTTGGTGTGCCCGCACTGGGCCCTACAGCGCTCACACAGGGATAGCCCGCGTTCGTGAGATAAAAATAAATAAATAAATAAAAGCTAATATACCTAAATAGTACTAACATAATTATAAGTTAATTGTAACTAACAAACTAACTATCTATGGACATAACAGGTCTGAAATAAATGTTTTATTATTATTATTATTATTATTAAAGCAAAAATCTTTACAGCTATACCAAAGTATCTGCATACTTCTATGAGAACTGGATAAGACTTTTTTATCAAGGTTAGTGGTTAAGTGTAATCTATCGTCGATTGTACATTTGGCATGAAGCATGGCTGTTACTTTTCAAGGCAATAAATTGGTGCAATGCAAAGTAATGGTACCGAAATGTGAATGCAGAGTCTAGATAATGATGTTAATTCACCTATACCTAGTAGATTAGTGCCTTTATGTATGTACCTACGCACTGACTTACAGCGTAGGAAGTAAAAGCTAACGATCTGAACTTTTTGGACTTTCTGGAAGATTTTATACCTATCTTGGTAAGTGGTGTTCATATAAAGATTGTATTATGACTCGGAGTTGCAGCCTACCAACTAAAACAGACAGTATTTCGCGAGATTCCGTCAAATTGTTCAACACGGAACGGGTCTCAAATTTCGTCTCATTACTGAACGACTAATGTTGTGGTGTGGCCAATGATATTATAATATAAAATTTCATAGGGTCTGGTCCAATTTATGACGTTATGACTGAATATTAAGGGAATATTTTGGGAATTCATATCAGCGGAAGGCGAAACGCAAGTGACGCAGGCCGGTTTCGTCGCTTGTCTCCCCGTCGACGTCGGATGCAGTAGGATGTTCATTCGCATCTTCTAACCTGTACGCCGCCAGCAATTATGAGAAGCGAGAGCGTCGATTTCTATATATGTATAACGTTTGGAACATCATGTTAAAGGGTTAATCTTCAACTTGATACACGTTTTTACATCAGGATTAATTTTACTTCTCGTGGAAGTTTTTGCAAGGGTTCCCATGGTCCTGTCCGGCAGCGACACATCAGCGGCTGACGCGTTCTCCTCGTCCCATGACGGGGAGGAGGGGGTAGTCCTTGGTGCCCTTGTGCCAAGGTGTATGTGAAGGACACCGTTGGGTTTTAGTGGGGCCCTGGCTTCTCTAGGGAAAATCCCACATAACGTTCACGCCACCCCAGGCGTTAAAAAAGGGTTACTTTTGTTGCCGTCGTGGTGGAGTGATCAGAACGGTACATACACATTAATGTGATTGATACTTGAGGAGTCCAAATCCTCATATATAAATGTGTGATGAAGATGATTCCTTTACAAAAATATCAAAAATGTTATATAAATAAGTATACTCGTTCGTTGTCTAACAAGATTTTTTTTTTATAAATTATAATTCCTTTCATAATTTTCTTACCATGCAGTGGTAATATGTTAAAGTGTCTATAGGCGACGGTAACCACTTAACACCAGGTGGGCCGCAAGCTTGTTTGCCATCTCGTTATAATAAAAAAAAGTGTGATATGTTTACGACAATATTGGATATATTTGATATTGTTTACCTTGAGATTTTATGTGAATTGTAATGAAAATTCGCGTTGTGTAACAAAATTACGTACCTAGTATAAACAGAACAGTAATAAGGATTATAGACTTTTTAATTAGGTTCCCTACCTATCTATTTGCACAAAATATTAAGCCATAATATATCATCAGAAGTAGAAACCGAATCTAGTATTAAGGACGAAACAATATGAACTTTGTCATGCACGCAGCACTATAAATTTTCCTAAAATATCCGCAAACTTGGAACGCATTCAATGAGGCTTTGAAGACGCTCGCTTCTTTGGGTAATCAACTCATTTGGGTGTAAATTTGAATCTGAGCGGAATCTTGGTCCAAGGCAACTGGGGGAAAAGGTCAGCGACGGCACAAAATAAATACAACAACAGTGTTAGACAGGGCTTATGCTCGGAGTTTCTCTGCGTGATGAAATCAGAAATGGTGGGATTCTCGGGTGAACCAAGGTATCAAGGTCATCGACATAGCCCAAAGTATTGCGAACCTTAAGTACGTGGCAGTGGGCAGGGCACATTGCGAGGAGGACTGACGGCCGTTGAGGCGTAAAGGTCCTCGAGTGGCGATAACTATTTTTTTACCATAATACGAGCTGAAGGTTTTAAGCAAAATGGTCTTGTTAATCACATATTGGCTTAATTCATCCTCATAATGAAATGAAAAATCTGTCAATATTTTACTTTAACAAATAGTTATTAGTATGTTATTACAGCCAGTAGTTTTCAGTAATAAGCAAGCAAACCCGGTGAAATGGTTAGCCTGCAACATCGACTGCATGGCCCAAATACGATGCACTCATTTGACGAAACTGGGCCACAGTGACGTCACTGCGGGGATGCGCGGAGAAAGTCAATCGAGTTGTTGTGACGAGGGAGGCGTGGAAACGGCGGGTAGCTCCGGAATGGTCCTTCGAGCCTGATAGTAAACAGTTTTGTTATGAGATTAAAATAGGCGCTTCTATTACGTTGCGTTTATGAAAGTGGGTGCCTTCTAAGGGGGATTTATTTGCTTTTTTATTGTTTTTAAATTAACCTAGAGAACTCTTTCAATAAAAGTTTTATGAGGGGTAGTGTATAGTTGGTTAGCCTCGAATTTGATGGACGTTTTATTTCTATGTTTTAGGATCTCTTGGCCTTCATCTTACCTGATGGTAAGTGATGATAAGGCTTAAGGTTGAAGCCAACTTCACGTGGAACCCGTGGTTGACACAGAGGGACTCGATATCTTTGCATTGACTGTCGGAACACAATAATGCTGTTACTTAACATTATTGTTTTGGCGACAGATTTTGATAAGATGGTGGAGTAAACCAGACGTTATGGATAATCTTACAGAAGACAAAACTATCTTTAATACTAGAAAAAATGCACTGAAAAATATCGACCTGCCTCAGGCGGGAATCAAACCCAGCGTCTTCCGCAATCCGGGCGGCTGCGTTAACCACTACGCCACCGAGGCTCTGCTTTCGCTGTCGAAATTTGTCAGTGCTTGGTGCTTATGTTTTTATGGTAAACATTGTTTCATCAAATCTTTGAAATTTGCACTTCTTTCACACCTTGGAGGATATGGGGTGATGCTATTCTACTCTGCATCACCCAATATCCTCCAATGGGTGTCTTAGAAGGCGACTAATGGACCCGCAAAGGGATATTGGTCACCTTATACTCCATCCACCAATCCGCATTGGGCAAGCGTGGTGTACTGCCTAAGTCTCCTTTGATGACAAGGAGAGGCCTTGTGTGTGATACAGGTTACATTGTGACTCATTGGGAACAAGCGTCCCAGCAGTGGGTCTAATTATATATAAAGGCTGCTATGTATGACGATGATGATGATGACATCGAAATATGTAGGTACCTACTTTTTGACAACATTATGATTTTCCAAGTTGTAAAAATGCTAAGTTAATCCGTCTTGTGGTTTTTTGTTTGGTATTGTATAAGACACATTGACAAAGGTTAATATTAATGTAGCGGTGTAGTAAACACATTGTTAAAAATAGGTCAACTCTAATTGATCAACCTAATGAAATGACACCACATGTTAAATATCAATTGGACTAGTTAAAAATAGAATCTATTATGATGTCCATTTCATAGTTAATGAGCAGTCAGAATGTTCCTATACTTAATTTATTATTGTCAATTTTGTATACCTATATCATGATATAATAAATAAATAAATTAAAATAATAATGAAATACACACAATTAATTAATTAAGAGCCCACAAATAACTTAGCTGTTCGCATTATGAAAGACTTGCAAATCGCTTTGTGTAGATGATTGGATGGAATATCAATAATGTTTCTGACATAATCAAGGGGATGGCGGAATTAATTCATGTAAGTAATTCCGTCGCATCCTCTCCGTAGTGTATCTTATCAGTGGCGGATTTACAAATTTGCCGCCAGTAGGCTAGTAAATTTTTGCCGCCCCTACTTACTTACTTGAACATCGATACCCTAGTTCCATCAAGTATATGTCTAGTTCACAATCATATTAATACATTTGCAACTTTATTGTGCTCTATCTTCCTCATGCACCAGCTTTTTTCCCTATATTAAAAAAGGTTTCTGTCATAATAAAAGAAATTGGGCCAAATTTGCCGCCCCCTAATATCTGCCGCCGTAGGCTCCAGCCTACTCAGCCTATTATTGGTAATTAATCCGCTACAGAAAAACGATAACCTGCTACTTTTCGGTTTTGCAACAGCAATAGACTTCATGCTGGCGACTAAGATGTGGCAGTGAAAACTATAAAATTTTCAACATCATACACGCCATAAAACCTTTATTTCAAGGATTCCTCATAATTGATCTTTGACCCGGTTGCTCCTGCGTCAAATAACACCACCTTTATCAACCCAAAAACCTAAATGAGACGCCATGAAAGTAAGGTAAGGCATATTCTCTTCTCAAATTGAGTCAATCTAAATAGACACTATTATACGAACGAATGAATCTCTACTATGTAAAACTTATACGGTCCATCGGCAACGCACAGAAAAGAAAAAACATCGCCTTGCATTGTAAAGGTTAAAAAGAAAGTCCACTTTTTGTTACAGTGACACCTTTACAAATCTCACAAAGGGTAACCAAGTAACCACACAAGCGCCATTGTGGAGTCGAGAGAAGGGTTCGTTGCACCTCTATTAGCAGGTGGCAACAATAGTGCTGGCATAAGGAACCTGAGACGCGGTGCGTGCCCGCAGAGCTAACCGCAAATCTGTCGCTGCACCACAATCGTTTAACTTTCTACCGGTTTTAATTTATGCCGCCTTGGTACTTTGTTTGCTGTTATTCTGAATTGAATTACCTTATTTATGGGTGAATCGTGTTTAATTTATTTTTATAGGCAATTACCTATCAGGTAACTACCAAATTTGAAAGTTTCAATAAAAAATGTGAACTAAGGATTTCTCTAATGGTAAATAAATAAACTATGTAATTAATACAAAACGATTCGTCGCTGCTTTCAAAATGCCAACCTATGGAGGAAATCTCACTCAGAGACAGAAAAAAAAACTACTTTGTTTACGACCGTCCCTGTTCCAGGGGTTCCCAAAGTTATTTTTATTGTAAAGTTGCGATTTTTTTGCGACTACCTCAGTCTTACCTACCTACCAGTTGTAGTGCTAGCCAAGTTATCAGAAAAGGTCTTACTTTGTTGGCTGGCTACTAATGAAAAATATGTGTTTGCTTTTCTGAGCATAGGTTTTCAAAACGGGGCTCAAGTTTGGAAATCGCCACTCTCACACACAGATATCCAATGTATGGATTGCCTCACGACGCCCCTGAGATAATGCCGCAACGCCCCAGGGCGTCGCGACGCACAGTTTGGGAAAGCCCCCTATAAAATGCTATAAGACATACCTACACAACACTTTACAATCAGGTTCGAGGAATCATTTCAGAGCTACCTTCCTGTCCCCCCATCGCGCTATTTTACCAAAACCATTCGTTGTAGTTTTCATACGTTTTGACAGCTGTCAAAACGTACAACGCAAGATCTCTTTTTTACAAAGCTTAACCTGCGCTGTTCGTATCACTATTTCCTAATTCGTTGATCACTATGTTATTTTTCCTCCCTATTACTTCCGGCCTGAGACAGGCTGAACATAGAAGTGCATGGAAGAGCTTAGTAACCAACGTAACGGAGGCATTTCAGGACGGACACGACCTTCAGCAATGAAGAGCACGACAAGAAATAAGTTCGTATGTAAGTTTTCCGTGAAAAGCAAACTATTTTGCGACTATTTGTTGGTATTCGATTGAGCTGAAATTTTGCATAGGTACACGTTTAGTTTGGATGACAATGCATATGATATAGGGGTATCTATTAAATGAAAGGGTTTGCTGTGAAGAATACAAAAAAATTAAATTGAAGTAAACTCAATTTAATCCAAAATGGCGGACCCCCCTAGATGTCAGCATTAATTTTTTGCACTACCATAATAATGGGTATCAAATGAAAAAGTTTGCTGAGAAGAATACGAATAAACTAACTAAAAATTAAACTTCTATAAAAAAACATTTTTAAAAAACAAGCTTTTATTTAAACGTAGAGCGTTTAAAAGAAGAAAATTAAATAAACTTAAAATTTCAATAATAAAAAAGGTTGTCGCGAGATTTACTTGTGTAGATAAACAGCGAATTAAAATAGAATACTAAACTTTTATAATATTATCTGTGATAGAGTTAACGAAGAATTTATAAACAGCAAATTAACATAACATAGAATTGGAATGGAGAAGATAAACTTTAAATTTCTTAATTTAATAAAAAAATAAAATAAACTTTAAATTTCTTAATTTAAAAGCGACTAGCAAGATATAAATTATTCGTTAAGTTTATTAATTTTCTTCTTTTTAGAGTCTTTAAATAAAAGCTTGTTTTAAATTAATTTAATGTTAGAAGTTTTTGACGTGACAACGTCTTATAATTCGATAGAGCCGGCTGCACGCACGAAAAAACATGACGTCATGCGGCGTTACCTCGCTCTGAATCTAATTCTCTAATTTGAATTTGGAATTATGTTCTTTAAAATTTAAACTTTCAATGATACCAAAACCAGCCAGATACAAATAGTATAGCCAAAGAGATTTTATTACAAGTTTATTCATACTATAATGCGAAATCTATTAAACAAATGAAATTAATTTTTTCTTTTGAAAAATGCTACCATTCCATCAGTATTTTCTTAAGACGTCGTCACGTTCAACTATCGTCAGTAAACCGACTTTACAGACAACCAATTTTTTTATGTCAGTGTAGGAACACTCTACTCTACTAATACGGAAATTATATTCAAGTCATTATTCAAAAGAAAATACATTGCATGTTTTAAGCTATCATATCTATAAAGTTGTGAAACCTCTTTTGAATCTCATGAATAGGTATTTGAGCTGAGCCTTCTGTGTCTGCCGAGGTGGGGCTGGGCGGCACAATGCACCTATTGCAGTTAACTAGGTTACGTTTGAATGAATGTTAATCCCATATTATGCCCGTGACTGACAAGGAAGTGGCGTTAGGGCTGCCACAGGGTAAGGATATAACTGAGGTGAGTTCTGTGGCCTCAAATATTCGAACGCCATGAACGCCCTAGAGGCCTAGACTAGCTAGGGCTAGACGATAGAGATCTCTTTGACTAACTAACAGTCCTCTAGGGAGGTTTGCGTAACAGGGATTGAGGACTCACTAAGGTTTTCGCTTACCTACTTTGTAACTTGTGCTGTCCTAGTTGTGACGAAGACGTTAAAGGCAACGTTGGGCAACGACAATATGTTGTCAAAATACTTTGAAGTTGATACTTTGTATTATTTCAAAAATATACAGAAAATAAGTAGCAAGATTTTTAAGGGAATCATATCAGCGGCGGCACTCACTGTCGAAAACAGCCCTATTCCGTCAGGTCAGGATGCACTATGTAACAATGGCGCCTCTCGCCATGCATCGGTACCTGTCACAACAGCAAACTTTCAATGTTTGAGTGGAACAATTGAAAGTTAAACAGTGGAATATGCCGGTTTTATCATTCACTCATGTGAGATTAAGGGCAGGAGGTCTTCTATCAATCTTAAAAAGATACCTATCTTTCTAAAAAGAAAAATTATTCCCAATTTTATAATAGACAAGTTTGCCGTATCTTTGCAAAACTACTTAAAGCTTGTTCCGTATTATATCCTTCTCTTCTCGCTGTCAAATGTAAGCGGTACAACTTGTAAACTCACTCAGGATGTGTGGCAACCCTTACTTAGCGGCTGGTATTTGCAGGGCTAATGGTTTCACCTACATTTCGGCGTCATAGAGGGTCTGTATTGCGTTTATGGAAGCCGGATATGTGTCTGCCCCAGCTGTTATATTTTCAATTATGACGACGTTTGGTTAGAATTATGATAACCAGCAATTTATTTTGGAACAGTATTATTAAGTTAATGTGCCAAAGGCTGCCTTTTGTTTAGTGATCTGAGGCAATGAATCTAGCTGCTAGTGTGATCATTGTATCCATTCATATACATATCTACCTACATTTATTGTTTTTAACTCAAAGGTAAAAAAGGTAATATTTTTAGTTTCCTTTTAATAAACACTTGATTCGACTTATAGGATGACCGATGCCTTTATTATCCGCTCCCCAGTGAGGTGGCAAAATTCAGCCAGAGGAAAGTAGGTTATATAAACTTTTTAAATGGGTACCCTAATTAATCTATCAACATCATCAACAGCTCATATAATGTCCCCACCGAGGGGCTCGAGCCTTCCCCACATTAGGGGCGATTAGGCCTTAGTCAACCACGCTGGCCAAGTGCGGGTTGGCCAGCGTGGTTCTTCGACTTCACTTCGACTTCACCCAAAACCTAAGAATTTCTTCATAGGTGTGTGTAGGTTTCTTCACGATGTTTTCCTTCACCGTAAAAGCGTCGATTAAACGTACATATGAATTCAAAATTTGAAAACACATTGGTACGTGGTGGGGATCGAACCAGTGCCTCCCGGGTGAGAGACGACGCTCTTACGCACTACGCCACCGACGCTTCCCATATTTAATCCCTTTCCATGATTAAGCCATAGGCCGGTGGTATTTTCGGATCACGAATAGAGCTACCTCGTACCTCATCTCATCCTGCGGGTGTCGTAAAAGAAGATTCAGAGAGATTCCTATCCCCGTGCAGAGCATCGCAGCAAGGGCTCGCTCTCGCAAACATGCTCGCTCTCGCGGTGTAATGCTCGCTCTCGCGGTGTTGTCGTGTCATGCTCGCTCTCGCCGAGTCATGCTCGCTCTCGCGGTGTCATTAAACCACACAAGGATTGTTACTTTTTGGGTTTTTTGCCCTTTTAGGTAGGCCACAGGCCCAGCCTGTCGCCTATTTGGAAGCCTATTTAGAACCTGTCACTATTTGGAAGCACTGCATGGCCCATACTGCCAGAGATATGTTATTTAAGGCTCTGATCAACCCCTCTTGGGACTGCGAGCGTGATCGTTGTATGTAACTTATTTGGTCGAATCTTCATTATCTAGTTAGACAGAGATTATGAAAATAAAACATCTCTTTACCAGTGAGAATATTATATTATCATTATATCTCATACACACGTGACAGCAATAAGATTAACGAAGCAAATTAAGGGTGTTATAATGACTAACTTTCGGGATGTAAGTAAAACATCTTACGTTATTGACGTCTTCGCTCAGGCGGCTTTACGTCGGTAAACCTTCTACTGCGATAATCTAATAGATTATACAACAGCTAGTTATATAAGATAATTGATGTGTAGGTAGACACGCCCTTCATCATCATGAGTAGGTACCTAGTTGTATTACTTAAGAAACATTAATTGACTACAATATAATCGGTACCTAGCTACTCGAAGACAAAATAGTCCTTATCTATGGACTATTTTGGACAATAAGGTCATCCGAGCTTAGGTGGGAAACCTAGGTCGTTATTATGGTTTGTAAATGTGGACTTAACAACCATAGGTCGCAGATTCAGATCCGGCTCGAAGGACCAATTTTCGGGATAGAGCTTCTTCATCTCATTATAGCTTATTTAAATGAAAACTATAACATAATTACTGAATAGCTTGATAATTGCGAATTTAAAATATAATTATAAATTGCTTGAAATTATGTGAAATGCTGATGCGGCAGATATGTATGTACTTAATTCTAGGTGAAACTTGGTAGGTAAGTGTGTCAGAAAAATACAACAGAAGTAGTACCTAGGTACACAATATTAGTTGATGAAATCTCCCCCCTTCTGTTCTACCTACTCACTAATTGTTTTTTATCCCTACCATTCAATCACATAAATTATTATTAAGTAAATTATGTAGTCTCAAAACGTGTGCCAGACCCAGACCTCGCCATCTGCCAATGTATTCAATCTATATCAGAGTTTTTTGTTGCAGCAATCTATTATGAAGCTAAAGGGGTCGGCCATTGACACATGGGTAGCACACGACAAATTATATTGTTGGCTTTAAAAAGAAAACGCCGAGCCGCTGCAGGGATGCAGACACAAAGGGAATAAAACGAACGAGATGAGACAATAATGCAAGGCGCGCGCCGACCGACATTCCCCCCCACCCTTCCCCCAACAGCTGACCTGTACAACACAACAAAGAACTCAGCCCAACCCACACACAGCAGCGACGTTATAACAACAATCACAAACGAATTAACTACGCAACGTAACGCACGCAAGCGAGTAATCGATAAGTAGGTAACTGAGAATAACCTTTATATTCGAATCATCCATGAAAACTAAAGTGCCAATTATTTTACCTCCGTTTTTACAAATAAGGACAACAATAATAAGTTTACGGTCCGTCGTCACAAGTAACTAATAACCAGTAATTAAATTCTGAATTGTTTAGAATAATAATTATTATCAAATGACGTTATCAATCAGTATAAACAGAGTTGGCCGTGAATAACACCCATACAGAGCTAAATGACCTCCTAAACTGTCCCCTAACAAAGGGCATCTAGTACTTGCCTTTCTGTTCATCCAATACACGAGGGCCTGCGAGATGTGGCACTCCGGGTATGAAAACGTCTCTAAGTTTAGTATAACAGTTTATTTATTTTGATGATTTATCACGGATTCATTGTATCTGGACGCCACCGTCACTTGTGTCGTAGTTTCTCACTGAGCCGTTGCTATGGAGTTGTGAACGATCACACTGCGGCTTTATGTCCTTTTTTAATTGTTACATACGTTTTTAATTAGCATAAGGGGTCTATGTTTACGTTTTACGATTTATTATGTTATTTACATCACTTTTTGAGGCCTACGAACGTGATAATCGTTGCACTGCCTGCGCACTATTTTGCTGCGCTTGTGCGTCAACAAAACAGTCGTGTCGTGACGAGAGCTCGGTATCGCTCGTAGACAACTCGTAGTCTGTCGCGGTCTCCGTCGTGTGCCTAGAGAAATGCACTGCACATCCCTCTCGCGCATTTGACAATTTCCTAGGGTTGCCGATGAGAAAATCACAAAGTCTACTATCTATTGAAAAACGTTTCTAGTCTAGAAGGGAATAACTTTAGAGATTGAATTTAATTAATTCCTTGGAACAAACAACCCATTATTAAAATTCAATACAGGCGCGCCTGTCATTTTGCAATGGCAATGTTGCAGTGTTACGATTTGTTGCTGACTAAAGTCTAATGATGGCGGCCGATTTAAATTGGATACTCGCCAAGCTCGATCGCTGTCTGACTTTTGACGGTATATTTACAATTTACCGGATAGGTACGTCTATTCAAAATGTTCCATCTACAAAGTCTGTCTACCGATTTCTGCGACGACCGGCGCCAAGCCTCATGTTCTTTATTCCTGGTGCTGATTAAAATCCTGTTGGTCTTGCTCCGAATTTTAAGTGGACGTTTACTTTGCTCTTTGGCTTTTGGTAAGTATTGGTAGGGCTGTTTCCCGCGGGGTGCGGAAGCCTTCTCGTGGCGGATCCTGGTAACGTGGTGAGGAAACTTTCTCGGCGGGCGTGTGGCTTTTGATATCAAGTGTGTCCGCTTGGCATTCGATGTCACATGCCATCGTCGAGTTGTTTTTGTTTTCCCACCACGGCTAGTTCCGGACGGCCCTTTTCAGGGCCACGACTGCGCCCGAAGTCCCCCGGGTACGGTCCAGTGGCTGTTCCAGGTGTCCTCGTCAGGAGGACGCGCCAGGTCGAGCAATCGTCGGTGAGGAGGCGGCCAATAAGGCCGGTGTCGGCCAGCGGCTCAAAGGTTGGCGTCAGTCGGTAGCCCCTGTGGGCTGCTGGCCACCAATTGGTGCACAAGGAGTGCTGCTGGACACCAATTGCTGCACAAGGAGTGCCTAGACTGGCAGCGTTGGGACGGTCTCGATGCAGCTGCGCTCACGTGCGCAGATCCCGAAGGCAACGCCTTTACCTCGAGTCCCACATATCCACTGCGGTTGGCACACAGAGCATTATAAGTATAGGGTTGGCACCACCCCGCAGGGACGATGCGGAAATGCATTTGACCTCCCCGTCAACAAAAAAAAGGGCTGTTTCCCGCAGCCAAATGTAAAGCTACATTGAGGTAACATACAACCATAGATTACTGTTATCATATATCTAGGTATGCATAATTGAATACAACAGTCACACATGGAAGAAATAACTCTGATAACTAGCTGAGAAAGGGCTGTGGCATTTTCCATATACAGAATGTCCCAAAAAATAGTGTAAAGCTGAAGCCCAGAGATAGAGTAGCCATAGACAAATACGAATAACCCCTATGTATGTTCTACGATTTTTTGTAGTTTTCGAGTTATGATTTTTTAAAGTTTTTTTAGTAGTTTCTGACTTTCAAGACATTTTTGTGTTTTATGAGACTGTGAACATAGATACAGTCTTGATTTTTTTCCTCGCATAGCTGAATATGACAAAGTATAGGAAACTTTAGATCGGCAATGTAAAAGAGAAAGAGCATACTAACGCGTATATTAGAGCGAGATAGATAGACGAGACCATTTCACGTACACGCAGGGGGCCTAAGGAGGCCTGTCAGTCACGTAGAAAAGACAGCATCTGTCAGACTGCAGTATCTACAGGAAAATACACCGATGTGTGCGTAATGCGCATGTGTGCATGAAAAATAGCACACATGCGCATTACGCACACATCGGTGTATTGTTTTGGTCTCATCCTAGTCGATTCATTGCCAATCTATAAACGTCAGTAATAATAAATCTATGGAATATGAATAACACACAGACATAATTTCAAAAACGGTATTTTAGGACTCCCGGAGGTCCACAACGTAAAATCCATCAAAATCTCGAGGTCGAATTTTTTACGATTACAAGACTTCCTGATACTACGAATACGAGAATGTAGGTAAAAATATCACTTGTTGAATCTTTCTTTTTTCACTCAATTAAAACTGGAGCAGCAGACTGGCAAAAACCTCCACTTTCAGTCCACAATGTATTTTACACGGGAAAAAATGGCGAAACACAAGTTTACGATATTATGTACTTTAATACACTATAAACATCATACGGAACGTATACCTAAGTTAATTTTATTATTATCACAACTTACAAATAACTCGTATGTCTTGCTTGATGTATGTTACTAACTTGTAATACATTGGTATAAAAAAATACGGATGGCTAAGCGGAAAATCTCGCCCCTGGCTATGGGCTACCGTGGCTGACTCGGAAATCTTTGAACAGATTGAGAACACAAGTCGGTCGCAGTAAGGAAAATATGTGCAGGTGGGGCTACATCAGAGACAACCAGTGCGAGTGTGGTGCCTCCCCGCAAACCATGGCTAATTTAATATCTTGCCCCGCATGCCCTATTAATTGCACGCTTGAAGAGCTGTGGAACGCTGCTAATCCTGCAATTCGAGTGTCAAAATTCTGGGCGGCGGAAATTTAATGGACATTAGAATAAGAAGCCATCGACACGAAAGAAGAAGTAGAATGGCGATCGCGACACATAAAGAATACGCATTGCGCCAATATCAAGTGAAAATGTAGGTACTTAAAGTAACCGACAATTGTACGGTAGACTGAGTTTAAGATGATAAGTCTCTCAACAAGTACTCGGGAGAAACTCCCGAGCGATATTTAGTTGCGGTTTCTTTTTGTCACAAGCCTATTTTCTTCCCCGACAATATACCGCACCTTTGGTAACAAAGGGTCACTTCTGCATGTTTCCCAACTTCAGGAAGAGCATAATTAGATTCTTTTGGCGTATTTTTTAAATGGCTCTGAACTGTTTTAGAGCATTAATGCGGTTTGCAGAGTCTTACATTGATTAATTCTTCACGGATAATAGTCAATATTTAAAATAAAATACAAGATGTTTCTAAGAAACATGCCCTAAATTGCGGAAAACCCTCTAAAAAGTGCGATTTGTAACTTTTTGTTACAAATCGCAAAATGTTTTATTTTCAGAAATGACCATTTAAAAAGATAAGTGACATTATGTTAATGTATTTATTTAAGTCGTAACTTGCCATTACAAATGCAGTATGTTACACTATTAAGATAGGCTTCGACTATTAACATACTTTTCACTAAACGAGATGTTACTTTTCAAACAAACCAACTAATAGAGTCGATTAGCGCGGTTTTCTCTGCATATATAAGTAGTTTTTGTAAAAAAAAAACCTTTGTTCCCAAAGGTGCGAAATGGTAATCAAATTAAATGCAATACAGCTGTCCCAAATGTTTTCAAGAAGTAACATACATCAGATTATCATAATAACTATTTATTACAAAACTTGTAGTTATGTGTTCTTCTGCCAAAACTTGGCAGTGGTACGAGGTGTCTTTCCTTTCCCGGAATTCTTCTTTGGTGCCGAGTGAGTCTCCGCTCCGCCAGCAGATGCAGTGTCTTCCATCTCCAACTGAGTCTTTAACGTTTTCTTTATGTAAAGTATCTGTAAGTAAAACATAGTACTTCAGTGTGTGGCAATCACAGCTCACGTTCAGTAACAGCGGTTTCGCGCAGCATCCGAACATAATACGTGAAAATGCGTTCTAAAGTAGTCTTAGAACTATTGGTATATCATAGGTCCCATTTACGCTATCCGAGTTGTATCTGTTATCCGTGAATCTCTATTTCGAGGAAGATTACTGGCGGAATAAACTAGTCATGGGCCTTAAAAAGCAGAATGCCAAATCATTAAGCAGTATTGTCGATATCAAGGCATACTACACCGACTCAAATAAATTGGGTTCAAGGTAGGAAAATGATGATGATGAACTAGCCATTGGTTCGTCTATTAATCACGTGGTTTTTTTAGCAACTTTTTAACCCTCCCCTCTCCCGTGGTGATACGCGGTTTGGTTTTAGACTAACCCCCACACCAAATAACGTGTATTTTTTTTAAAGGACTTATCTTTACAGACATGTCAGTCCTATCGTGAACTTATGTAATAATTAACCAATCATCTGAACCAATACAACTACAATTTTACTATTGGAAAATAGTCGCGGCAGTCATATAAAGCGATAAAGTAGTCTGGCCTCTCCCGACACTGGTTGGACCAGAATGCTGTGAAACACACCAATGTCTGACATAATAATTTTAAGTCTCTCTTCCTGGTGCCGGACACAATCCTTTAACAAGTGTTGGAGATCTCTACACCACATACTTCATAGTTGGGAGACTCAATTTTCTTCATAAGATATCCAAACTTGTTGCATGGGTTTTTTATTTTACATAAAAAATTACAATTTACGTTCGTTGTCTTGTTTATAACTTGAAACATAAATGCTCAGTTGGAGGTGTCAAAAGGAATACAGATTCTATATATCACCGGCGATGTAATTACGACGGTGTGAAGTGGAAGGAATGATGTTCTGCTCTGTTTAATGATGAATAAATATAAGATTTATTTATTTATTTTATAATGAAGACAGTGTGAAAACCTATAATTAGCGGACCATATTTTACAGATGCATATTTTCACGCATTAAGATCAGATGCAGAACAAAACCGCTCTTACGCAAATATTTTTCTTTTAATCATGCTATTGAAATCATAATATTAATTAATAGTTCGTAAATCGCAATATTTATTAATGAAACCAGTTCACGGATAACTCACTGTGTTTGTTTGCATTTGATACTTTAATGAATTTCAATAAATACACACATATTTATTGGAATGAATTAAAGTAAGATGGTGATATAATCAAATGAAATTAAAGTGAAAATTGCACTTCGAGTAAGAAAAAAATTCAACACATCGAAATATAATATCTAATTACACAATTATCATTAGCTAACATTTAATTTTTCTAGATGGAAATTAAATGCGAGATTATGAAGATGGGAGAAGCAGGAGCAGAAATACATATCGACATATTACCCAGCAGCATGTGTGGGTCACGCGGCTTTTCGATATGGGCGTTTCTTCATTGGTCGGTCCCGGTCCAGCAACGACATCGGTGGACGCATAATTCTATGAAATGTCGGCGCCGGCATGTCGTCCTGATAAGGCAGCGTACCATACAATTACATAGCATTAAGCGTCCACCAGCCTGCTGGGCCGAAGCCGGCCAATGAAGAAATGCCCATTGAGTGGCTGCCGGTCGTGGTGAAGTCAGCGACAATGCAGGCACAAAAAATCGGCTGCTTGTGTGGATGCACCATTAAGGAGTGTCCAAACATTAAGGAGCGTCCAAACATTAAGGAGCGTCCAAAGCATTTGAGCGCTGCAGCCGTTCGCCTTGCTCTGATTGGACAAGCTCCGAGTGAGGCTGTTTGTTTAGAAACTTGACATAGCACAGTAAAATGCTGTGTATTGCTGATTGTTGCCGCGCACTTTTCATACTATGTTTGGTCACGCCTTTAGGCGTTATTTTTATCGAAATAAAAGCTATAGCAAAATAAAAAAGGAGGTAGCTACAGAAATTTTGATTGTAACAAAGGTTTGGTCACTTGAATACAACATAAAATGTTAACTACTCATAAAATGTTACATAGTACCATCTATAAATATATTGCTTTAAAATATAAATAGAGTCAACACTAGGAAGGAGAAGATACAGGCTGAACATATAGAAGCACACACAAAGGCCACAATTAATTAGTTAAAAAGCAATGTTAGTCTTAAGCAAAACAATTTTTAGAGAATAAAAGCTTTATTTATTATTTAATGAACACTTCTGTCTATGCAATGTTATTTATATTGTATAACAGCAAAGATTTACATCATTAGATATGTTACTAATACATAGTTTGGCTCGATAATATGATGTTAATGAGCATACCAGTGTCATCTCTTTCTATTGTAAAAGAGTTTTTGCTTACTTTCACAAGGCAAAAGATAAGAGACTTATTTTTTCATGGCCACATTTGGGTGATAGGGAAGTTAGCACATTCATATCTAACAATTAAAATTTTTGGTTTATAGAAGTAACTTTTATGAAATTGCAGTTTTTTCAATATGTAATATTGAGAACAAATATTGCATAAAATCAGTTCAATGTAATAAAACTACATAATAAAAAAAAATAGTATCTAGAAACTGTAAACTTAAGTTATGATTCATGATGAATGTTAAAGATTATTAATTTATTTGCAATACACTACTTATGCAGGTTGAGATATTTAATGAAATAACATTTTGAAGTTAAAATGTAAGATGAGGACTTTAGGTACAAGCTTATATAAACCTAATTGGATAATGCTGAATTACCTGTAAAAAAACATTTATTAAGCAACAAGCTAATCGTATTTGCATTCTTTTAAAAACTCCAAAATCAAATTTATTACCTCGGCCTCTATCCCTTGTTGATGCCAAATAGCCTTTTGCTTATTTTGGTTTGCTCGTTGTATGTGACGATCTACTGAGCTTAGAACTGCTTCGCAAGCATTGCACCAGTCCGCCAGGACATCGGCAATAGACGAGGCGTCTTCAAGACGGGCATCTCGACCTAATGCAACATCAACTTCTACTCTTTTGCACTCTTGGTCAAGTTTGCCATGGATTATATCTGAAAAATTATAAAATTAGTCAATTAATATTGTGATCATTCAAAACTCTTATACTTTGGTTGGTGATAGAACATTTTTTAGTCTGCCTGGCAATAAACCACCAACTTATCAAAGTTATATTTTATATTATTTTTGACAGGGAAGCTCTTGTCCTTTATCTCACCCTACAGTAAGTGATGATATGGCCAAAGATAGAATCAATGAAATCAACTATATCAACTTATGGATGTGAGACTTGGTCTCTAAGCAGCATCCCCACTAGGGCCGCGCGGCTCCATGAGGCCAAGCCGCGCGGCCAAGCCTCGTGAATGTGTACGTGAGCGAAGCCTGAGCCGCGCGGCCGGCGGTTGTCGGTCTACTTCAAAGAAAGCCGCGCGGCGGCTCTGGGAGGTGAGGACGGGCCGCGCGGCCGATTAGTGCGCTAGTGACCGCCGCCAGATCGAGTTGTGTGTCTTTATTCGCGTCAAAATGGATTGGACTGACGATAAAACTATTTTATTAATTGATTTGTACAGAGAGCGCCCGGTATTATGGGACTGTTTTTATAAAAATAAAAACAAAAGAAACAATGCGCTGATTGAGATTGCTACAATTCTTGAAGTAGACAAAGTATTTATTGTAACATATTAATGTTATGTATTTCCTTATCATCAAAATAAAATATAATTAAAAATCTAGTGACTAGAATTGGAATTAAGTTATTTATCTAAATTAACATAGGAGTAACCAAACTACATAGATTATTAATCAAACTACAATATTATAATTATTTTTTAAAATCATTACTAGCAATTTGTCATCGATTTATTAATGATTACGCTCGGGGTGAAGGGCGCGGGGAGTGTTCGGCGCCTGCGCAGCCTCTCGGCTCGATACTTGCACGCGGGCCGCCAGCCTCGTTCAGACCTCGTAATTAAGCACCCGCGTACTGCTCGAAGCGGCTTGCGTTCTGTTGCTCGGTCTCGTAAATAAGAAATTTATATACCACTTTCATAAAACCTCACAAAGGGTTGGTGCAAACTTATTCACCGTGTTTTAGTGACTCAAACTAATTTTGATCCCACAGCTGGGTAAGTTGTGCATAATATTCTTTTATTATGATAAGTTAGGGTGTAGATGTTTTGATGTTATAGTTTAACGCTTAGATAGATAATACTTAGAAGTTGAGTGTTGTTGTAGTCGCCCTTAAGTAATATTTTTATGCTTATTAATTTAGGATCTTTAATATAATAGTTGTAGTGTACTTAGAAGCAATAGTATATTTTCTATTTAGCCATCAGTTAACTGTAACCGTGTCTGCTATCTATTCTTAACTGCCACTACATCCCAGTGAATATTTGAACGCCTAGATCTCTTCTAATACTATGTAACTATTCTTTCCTGGCTTTGCTTATCACTTCGCATATTCTGAATGGTTAAGACTAGTGGCAGTACAAATTCTCGACTTTCGTTGTGGTTAACCTAAACCGATGTTATGCAGGAACTACCGCCGGGCTCAGTATTGAGCTGGTACTGCGCAGACCAAAATTCTAGACGTCCTGGAGGAGACGGGAGGCCGAAGGAGTCGGGAAGTGGATTTCAGGGGAGTCAGGCACTGAGGGTGTTGTGTAGAATCAATATTTATGAACCTACCCACAATCTAGGACTTAGTTTCTACTATACTTATTAAATTTTAAATAACTTATTTTGGCCGTTTTATTTATTACTTAAATTAAAACGTGACAAATGGCGCCCACTCTTATCGTTTAAAGGTTTATAGATTGATTCTGCTATAGCTCCTTCATTATTCTTTATTTTCTGGTGATGGTTGTGTGCATGGTACTATTGTAAAACGATGATAGTTTTTTTTCTTCAGGCTATGTTTTAGTTTTTATTTATGGTTAGGAATTAAATTATTATTATCGATTGCTATTGTTTAAAAACTTTTTGTTTTCCTCTAAATATTTATCTCAACCATAACATTGTATAATGTACCTGTTACAAGGATACATAGCTTGAAGAAAGATTATTTTTATTTCTCTTTGTTCTTTCTTATTTCATACTCTTTTTCTATTACTTCATCGTTCTAGATCAAAATTAATTGTTGTGACAGAACGGATTTAACTGCTTTGGCTTTTGTGTATCTTTAGTTATAGTAGATTTATTTTAATTTTTGCACAAAATACCCAGATTTTATATAAAAATGGCTTACCCTATTAAATTTCTCCACCTTCAAAAATCTGAGTTGCAATATGAGGTTACAATTAGAGGGGAAGTGCCGGCTAGTACTGTTCTAGAGTTAAGGCGACAAGTGTGTAAATTAACGCAAATATATCCGTCGAATGATATCGCCGATTCATGTCTGGAATTAATTGATGATATTAAAGGTATTACCGAATCATTAACTAAACTTAAGTCTAATTTAGAAAATTTGTCTGTTGCATTAGACGATAACTTAATTGACCGCACACGCTCTTTATTTAACCACCTTCATCACAGATTTCGCCGCATAGAACAACCTGATCCTACATCTGAACTATTTTCAAAATTAAAAATTATAAAAAATACATTCGGAGAATACAATGCCCTTTACTCAAAAATTGTTGAACCAGAAGAATTTAAAGATTCTGAATGTGCACCCCATAATAAAGAACAAATTTCCTCAAATATCGACAACTTAAACGTAACTGTTCATTGTGATCCTTAGTAGTGGCCTCTTATCGGATTTTTCTAAACTAAAATTTGATGGCAAGACTTGTGTCAGAGCCTTTATTCAAAAACTTGAAGAGTTTCGCGTAGCAAAAAAATGTTTCGGATGAAAAATTAATGTCGTATGCTTACGAAATTTTTACAGGCGATGCTCTCCACTGGTTCCGTTCAGTTAGGGATGATGTTGATGATTGGGACAATCTAGTTTCTAGACTTCGTCAAGACTTTGACATCTTTGATTATGATTATCGTATGATCACTGAGATACGTAATCGTACTCAAGGGGAGACGGAAAATATAATTGTCTATTTAGCAGTAATTAAGGGTATGTTCTCCCGACTTAGCACATCTATGGCTGAGAGAGACCAGCTTGAAATAATACTACACAATATTCGTCCGTGTTACTCAAACGTTCTGGCAAATTGTCCTGATGTGTCATCTATTTCACAATTACAAACACTTTGTCGGAATTATGAACAGGTGAAAGCCCGCTCCGATAATTTTAAGGAACCAGTGGCATCATCTTCAAAGACCTTGGCTCCTGAATTTGCCTATAGTGCAACTAATAAATTTTCACCAAAAAATTACAGTAATTTCAAACCTTATTCTAACAATAGCATAAATAATAAAACACAATCTAGTACAAATAACGTTTTCGCTATTTCACAATCGAAATTCTGTTATCGGTGCCGTACGGATTCTCATAGCATGAGAGAATGTCCTGCGGAGCGTGTAATATTTTGTTTTAAATGCGGTAAAAAAGATGTTCGCTCTACGGAATGTCCAAACTGTAATAAGGATAATTGTGAACAGAGTAAAAAAAAATAAGAGGTGAAAATTGCAGCAAAGCAGCAGCCTGTTTCTTCGATAACTCGGATTGGGAAAATTGGTTGTTGACTATTAAAAACTTTTTCTCGTCTTATAATGTTGCTTCAATTTTCACTTCTAAACCGAGTAGTGATCCACGTCCTTACTTAAAAATTAGTATTGAGAATAACAAAGACATTAATATTTATGGCTTACTAGATTCTGGTTCAGTAGTCAGTATTTTGGGTCAAGATTCTTATAAGGTATTGTTGAAGTTTGGCTACTCCTTGTTCGATGACGAAAAAATATCTGTGAATGCTGCTGGTGGCCAAAGACTTCAATCTTTGGGTTATATGCTTCTGCCAGTAGTTTTTAATAACCAGACACATGTCATAAAAGTACATGTCATTCCAGAAGTTCAGTCAATTTTGATTCTGGGCATAGATTTTTGGGATAAGTTTCAAGTTTTACCTAAGTACTTAAATAATATTGATTACCTTTCTAAAGATCCTGGTATACTTAATGTGTCCTTTGAATCCGAAGAAATATTTCTATGTGGTTATGAGAATCTTGACGCCTCTGAAAGGGCAATTGCTGATGGTGTGGTTGAGGAATTTAAAACAATTTCTTTTGAGGATAATGGACTGGGTAGAACTGATATTGTCTCTCATAATATTGATACCGGGGATGCCGAGCCGATCAGACAACGTTATTACCGCATGTCTCCAGAAAAACAAAGGATTATTACGGAACAGGTTGATGAAATGTTATCCCTGGATGTCATTGAGCCATGTGAAAGCCCTTGGTCATCACCGGTGTTAGTTGTCAATAAAAAGGACGGCAATCCACGGTTCTGCTTAGATAGTAGAAAACTTAATTCTGTAACTAAAAAAGATGCCTACTGTCTTCCTTATGTGTCGGAAATACTGGATAACTTAAGAGATGCCAGGTACCTGTCCAGCATTGACCTCTCTAAAGCTTTTTGGCAGATACCCATCAAAAAAGAAGACAAAGAGAAGACTGCATTCTATGTTCCAGGTCGTGGAACACTGCAGTTCAAAGTAACAGCGTTTGGTTTATCGAATGCGCCAGCTACTCAGCAACGCCTAGTAGATACCCTCTTTGGTCCCGAGTTTGAACTGAAGGTCTTTGCCTACTTAGATGACATTATAATTATAAGTCCCACCTTTGGGGAGCATGTCTCATTGCTCCAACGTGTCCTTGAAAAACTGCGTATAGCTAATTTAACTGTCAACTTGAAAAAATGTCAATTTTTCCGTAGCCAGCTGCGATATCTTGGCTATATTGTCGACGCGCAAGGTCTGCGCACTGACCCTGAGAAGGTGGAAGCTATACTTGACTACCCAACCCCTAGAAATCGTAAAGAGGTTAAACGATTTTTGGGTACAGCTTCATGGTATAGACGATTCATTCAGAACTTTAGCACCGTCGCTGGCCCCTTGAACAAGTTGACCTCTACAAAAAAGAACTCTCCGCCTTTTCTTTGGACAGATGAAGCAGACAGTGCATTCTTAAAACTAAAATCTTTACTCGTTGATGCACCTGTTCTCGCTTGCCCAAATTTTAATTACCCTTTTGACGTCCATACTGATGCCAGCAACTTTGGTGTGGGTGCTATGCTGTCTCAGACGATCGATGGAGTCGAACACCCAGTCGCTTACATGAGCAGATCTCTTACCGGACCTGAGAGAAATTACAGCGTCACAGAACGTGAAACGCTTGCTGTTCTAGTGGCTCTTGAACACTGGCGCTGTTATTTGGAAAGTGGAAAACCATTCACCGTTTACACTGACCACTCGGCCATCAAGTGGTTTCTCTCACTTTCAAATCCAACGGGTAGACTGGCCAGATGGGGTGTCCGTTTATCTGCCTTCAATTTCGACATAAAACACCGTCGTGGCAGAGACAACATTGTACCTGATTGTCTTTCCAGATTACCTACCCTTGCTGCAATCTCAGATCCATCTTGTCTAGTAACTCAAGACTCTTGGTACCTGAATATATTTCAGGGATGTCAGGAGACACCAATTAGTTTCCCTAATTATAGAATTGAGAATAGTTCCTTGTATCGTTTGGTGAAAAGTAAAAATGTACTTACTTCCGAATTCGATTGGAAGCTTGTTGTCCCACAAGAGCAGCGTCTCGGTATTATAAAGGATAATCATTCGGAACCTATATCAGGTCATTTCGGTATCTTTAAAACTTACAAAAGATTATTGCTTCGCTACTATTGGCCCAAAATGTATCCTGATGTGGTGAATTACGTGTCTTCCTGTGAAACTTGCCTGGCTTATAAGCTTTCAACTCAAGGTACTTTAGGTATAATGGGGAGGCCTAAGGAGTGTGGTAGACCTTTCCAAACACTATCTATAGATTTAGTTGGCCCTTTACCGGTTTCGAGAAAGCAGCACTCCTATATTTTTGTGGTGACTTGCTGCTTTTCGAAATATTGCCTCATGTTCCCGTTGCGTAGAGCTACTGCTGATCTTGTAAGCAGACATTTAGAAGATTGCGTTTTCTTGGTTCATGGAATTCCTCAAACCATTATCCTGGACAATGGTGTCCAATTTACGAGCCGAAAAATGGAATCTTTATTTAAAAAATATGCTGTGCCGAATGTTCACTTCACGCCTAAGTATACTCCCCAAATGAACACCGTTGAGAGGTATAACAAAACCATAATTACGGCAATTTCCGCGTTTGTTCAAGACGATCATCGCTCATGGGATGTTAATCTTCCTCAAATCCAGTTTGCAATGAACAACTCGGTTAATGAAACGACTGGTTATACTCCATCATTCCTCGTCCACGGTCGAGAACTAGTTACGAGTGGGTCTCATTATATTGAAAATGATATCCCAAACGAACTTATTTTTCTTCCACGCGACTCTTACGCAGAAAACTTGGGGTTTTTGGCGAAGGTTTTTGATAAGGTGCAAGTCGCACTTTGGCAAGCACATTTGAAAAACACCCAGCGTTATAACTTACGACGAAAACATGCAGAATTTAATGTCGATGACATCGTATGGAAGCGCTGTTATTTTCAAAGCGACAAAGATGCACGTTTTACAAAAAAACTTGCACCAAAATATGTTAAGTGTAGAGTAAAGCAAAAAAGATCACCCTTAGTATATGTTCTTGAGGATATGTCCGGCCATGATCTAGGAGCATGGCACATTAAAGATCTTAAACTTTTAAAATATGTTAACTAAATACTGGTTTAGGAGTTCAGATTTTACTATAGGTAAAATCTTTTTCTTGGAAGAGGGGTACTGTAACATATTAATGTTATGTATTTCCTTATCATCAAAATAAAATATAATTAAAAATCTAGTGACTAGAATTGGAATTAAGTTATTTATCTAAATTAACATAGGAGTAACCAAACTACATAGATTATTAATCAAACTACAATATTATAATTAATTTTTAAAATCATTACTAGCAATTTGTCATCGATTTATTAATGATTACGCTCGGGGTGAAGGGCGCGGGGAGTGTTCGGCGCCTGCGCAGCCTCTCGGCTCGATACTTGCACGCGGGCCGCCAGCCTCGTTCAGACCTCGTAATTAAGCACCCGCGTACTGCTCGAAGCGGCTTGCGTTCTGTTGCTCGGTCTCGTAAATAAGAAATTTATATACCACTTTCATAAAACCTCACAAAGGGTTGGTGCAAACTTATTCACCGTGTTCTAGTGACTCAAACTAATTTTGATCCCACAGCTGGGTAAGTTGTGCATAATATTCTTTTATTATGATAAGTTAGGGTGTAGATGTTTTGATGTTATAGTTTAACGCTTAGATAGATAATACTTAGAAGTTGAGTGTTGTTGTAGTCGCCCTTAAGTAATATTTTTATGCTTATTAATTTAGGATCTTTAATATAATAGTTGTAGTGTACTTAGAAGCAATAGTATATTTTCTATTTAGCCATCAGTTAACTGTAACCGTGTCTGCTATCTATTCTTAACTGCCACTACATCCCAGTGAATATTTGAACGCCTAGATCTCTTCTAATACTATGTAACTATTCTTTCCTGGCTTTGCTTATCACTTCGCATATTCTGAATGGTTAAGACTAGTGGCAGTACAAATTCTCGACTTTCGTTGTGGTTAACCTAAACCGATGTTATGCAGGAACTACCGCCGGGCTCAGTATTGAGCTGGTACTGCGCAGACCAAAATTCTAGACGTCCTGGAGGAGACGGGAGGCCGGAGGAGTCGGGAAGTGGATTTCAGGGGAGTCAGGCACTGAGGGTGTTGTGTAGAATCAATATTTATGAACCTACCCACAATCTAGGACTTAGTTTCTACTATACTTATTAAATTTTAAATAACTTATTTTGGCCGTTTTATTTATTACTTAAATTAAAACGTGACAGCCAAGTCGATAAGAAGATTCACAATCTTCTAAGTCACGTCTTCTTAGGGAAGAAGAGATGCACAAAACCCTCGGACTGCAAAGGTTTAGAGTGGCAAATGAAAGCGTGCATCAGCGTCAAATGGAGGAGGCCTTTACCAAAAGGCACACGGAGTTATTAGACATACTTTAACACACAGTTTATAAACAGATTTTTAAATGTAACTATTATCCGAAATATAGGCTATTTTATTTTATTTATATCAATGCCATAACAATGCTGCACTTTTACATATAGTTAGTTACCTCCATTAGTGAGGATTTTGAACTATTACAGTTTTATTTATTGATACAGTAATAAGACTATATTGTAGTTAGATAGTATGGTTGATTGTAAATGGTTCCTCCAACAAATTGGCTTAGCCCCACGGGGAAAAAAGATTTGGCCAAAAAATAGATGGGTTGACAATAATGATAAGAATATTTGGGATAAACATGATGACATGTACAATTTGTTCGGAAGCACTTTAGAAAGAGGTACCAAATTTATCGCTTTTTTGGGGTGGTGGGGAAAAGAGGGGGGAGGCTGCCAACCCCCTCCTGCACATTTTTTTAATATAAATTACATAGATTTAAAAAAAACTAAATATGAAAATTCAATATACTATTATATCATCAAGAAACACAGAACTGTTTTTACCTCCCAACTTCTGCAAAATTGATAAAAAATTAGAAAAAAATCCTATTTGCATCATATAAACCCAAAAGACATCTAATAGTCCTTTAGTAAAATGTGAAAAAGTCGTTTCTGGCGCTTCGCCGGCCGCTGCCGCGGCACTACGGATATAATTTTACAACAACAACAACTGTCAAATTATTTGATAAAATTATGGAATAATTTTATTTTTGCGTTTACAAACGCGTAAATATAATATTAGAAAAATGCACTGAAAAAAATCGACTTGCCTCAGGCGGGACTCGAACCCGCACCTTCCACAATCCGGGTGGATTGGTCAACGCGTCCACCCAGTGTGGAAGGTGCGGGTTCGAGTCCCGCCTGAGGCAAGTCGATTTTTTTTCAGTGCATTTTTCTAGTATTATATTTACGCGTTTGTTAACGCAAAAATAAAATTATTTCATAATGTAAGGTAGTTTCATCTTAGCTGGGCGTCAAATATTTGCAAAAATATTTCGTTCGGGTCTTGAAAGTGCAAATTTCAAAGATTTGATGAAACGATGTTTACCATAAAAACATAAGCACCAAGCACTGACAAATTTCGACAGCGAAAAGCAGTGCCTCGGTGGCGAAATTGGTCAACGCGTCCACCCGGATTGTGGAAGGTGCGGGTTCGAGTCCCGCCTGAGGCAAGTCGATTTTTTTCAGTGCATTTTTCTAGTATTTGATAAAATATTTTCGAAGTAAATTTGTATGTAATTTTGGAATATTTTATCTGAGCATTTATATAAATGAAATTGCAATTAAGGTGCAAGTCTATAGTGCATCTATCTACACAATAAGTATGAAGCTATTCTAAGGTACCTCTTTCTAAAGCTGAGCCATTTCTTCATCCAGTTTTCCCCAATATTTTTATAAAATTATTAACCCATCTTCTGTTGTACAAATAACAAACAAACAAAACCCAACAACCAAGAGAGGTGTTACACTCTAAATCATCATAATTATTAGACCATCTGGAATATTACATAAAGAAAATTTACCTGCATAAATGGCTTCTATAATAAGATCTTCTAGGTCCCTCACATTCTTGATATCTAATTCTTTGAGCAATACACTATAAGGAATGCATTTTTCTTGAGTAGCAAGGGTTGCTATGGTGAGATGTTGTAATTTTTTGCACTGAACTGGAGTAAGTTCTAAATAATCCGATTTATTTTCCAAATAGTCTTTATATGTGCCATATGCAAATAGATTTAGTGTCTTGAAATGTGTAGCATATTGTCCATTTTCCAACTGAAAAAATAATTTTAAAAGTAATTTATATTTCTATTATTCAAATACAGCAGTAAATATTAATTAAATACATCTCATTATGTAAAGAAAAGTTGTAAAATTTTATGTAAAAATGGTAGGTAGTGAATAATCATATAATTCTAACCTCTTTGATATTAGGCATTTCTAAAAGTTCGCCGAATACGTGGACTCCTGGAGCTTCCAGTACTTGTTTAATAAGTTCCGCACACGCAAATCCTTTAGCTCCCTTAGCTAAAAGCACAAATTGTTCCAGCGGGTGGTTTGTTGTCAACATTGACGACGGTTCATCTTTCTCCATCGACATGGGATTCATGTTGTAGTATTGATGTTTGTTTTAATAAACCTTAGTTCCTCTCAATATTTGAGCAATGAACATATGAATACACTGCGAAAAAAATTAAATTACCCCCAAAATTCACAATAAATTCACAGTTCACCAAAAACGGCAATCAATCTGAATCTGACCACAGATTAGAGAGTATATGTCTAAAGAAATCTGACAGATGCAGTGCGTTTTGTTTTATTTTTTGTGGTACCTACGTATTTAGTGTTTGTATTCTACGTACGTCATGGAACTATTAAGTACTACGTAAAACTTAATAATTTCATGACGTAGGTACCCTTTAAATTTCTTGTAAACCTATTCGTACAAGTTGTAGCACACATTGTAAACGTTGTAGTATAAAATCTACAATAATAACGTAATAAGAATTTGGTGCTAAAACGAAACGTGGTACCATAAGCAATATTTTTTAACTTTTTTTTTTGTTAAATTTTCCCTGTTACGGGACGGCAAAGGGATCTAGCCCATACAGCCAAGTCTTTAGTTTCATCTTCTTTCTTGATTTTTGCATTAAAATGTGGGTGCCACACTTTTTAATGCATTAAGGGAGTGCTTGGCGAGAAATGCATGGTACAGACCTCATGATGGCAACTGATGAGATTTCAATGATTCCTCTTAAGCTCGTCAACTTGAATGCAGAATCAAAATAACACCACTTTCACCGCACAAAATCCACTCCGAAGCAATTTTGAATTATCGAAATAAATATCGACATCCAGACGCCATGATTTCCCGCCAAACACTCCCCCTTTATTTTTGGTATTCCGTAATAAGGAACGGCAAAGGGATCTAGTCCATACAGTCATGTTTTCAGTTTTCCTGTCTTCTTTCTTGACTATCGCGTTAAAATGTGGGTGTGACACATTTTAATTCATCTAGGGAGTGCTTGGCGAGAAATGCATGGCAACAAACCTCATGATGGCAACTGATGAGATTTCAATGATTCCTCTTAAGCTCGTCAACTTGAATGCAGAATCAAAATAACACCACTTTCACCGCACAAAATCCACTCCGAATAATTTTGAATCATGGGAATAAAAATTGTCTTCCCGATGACATGTTTTCCCGCCAAACACACCCTTTTAATTGTATTTATTAAAATTGTGAATTTGGCAACTTTGATTCATCAAGGAACAATAAATTAAATTCTCATGCCAGAAACAAAAAAAGAGCAATTATCCATAAACAATAAAATGGCGCTCGGTTTTTTGTGTGTGCGATAAAATTATTGTTTTCTTCTATTCGGCTAATGCTATAATCTATATAGCAATTGTTATTGATTAATATATTTTATCAACGACATGAATCGTATTAGACGTATTTTTAATAGACATTTCTTTGCAAAAACTTATGGATTATGTGCGTGTCAGTGTCGCTTGTAGCGTCGTTGTCCTATGCCGCCTATGAAATTGATTTGAATATATCTATTTAGATCGTTTTTATAAATATAATTGTTTTTATTATGCAATAAATATCAGTGTACAATAAAATCTTAGCTAAAGGAAATGGTGTAGTCGGCAGTTTTGATTGACGGGTGCGTTGTCGTTGTGCGTTTGTGGTTGTGAAAGCGTACATACATGATCATAATGTTCACACTGTCATGAAAACTCTTGTTTACCATCACACAGTGGATTTGTGTTAGTGCGTTTGTTTTTATTTTCCATGTAAGAAAATTTAAACGGTGACAATGTGCATGCCAACTCCAAATAATGTGTCGGGCTTTGGTTATTCGTGGGGTTTCACGAGTTCCGCCGACCTCACCAAGGGCGAAGTGGAGACACCGAGCAGTTTGAGTTACACTCTGGGAAATACAGTAAGCATTCGTAAATAAACAATAATAAGTTGTAACATTATTTTACACTGTCCAGTCCAGAGATTATGTATATCAAATAGATCAATCTAATTGAAGCATATGAAATTATAGTTTAGAGAAGTTAAAGTTTTATCTTATCGAAGTGTAGGGTGATAGAAAACTATGGTATATAATACTAATAATTTCCATCATTTAACTCATTATTTACAGCATTTTTACCTTACAAATGTAAGTGAGTTGACTATTTGTCGATATACATGCACAATGTCTTCGTGTGTGTCATATGTGCATGTAAACAACAGTCATGGGTCACCTGAGTTCATGAAATATAAATAGTATACATCGTTCACATCATGAGCTCTTATTAGTGATAAGTTTGCCCATGTTAACCTTGTACTATAACCTTGTATGACCCACAGCCCTACCAGTAGCCCTAATTCACAATAGTTATTCAGACTGACTCATTTAGATGCTATGTGTGATACAACCCATGGGTGGGTGCACCACACCCCTTGCACCCCCAGGTAAAGACGGCACTGGTCTAGGCCTTAGGAGTAACTTGGTAATTATTTGTGAAGTGAACTATACTTTGTCCTTTATAATTTATTATATTTCACAACTAAGGAGTATCCGGTAAACACCTAACAATTATTTTCATTTATAGTAAAGCTGACACACATGTAATATGAAAGCAAATAAAAACAGGAATTTGTAATAATACACTTAAATTTTGTTAACTTGCTTATACCACCAATATTGTACACACTCAATATAAATGCACCAGTGTGTTATTTGACCTAATTAGTACCTATTGCACCATTTCGTCTTTACCTATACTAATTTTATAAAGAGTAAAGATTTATATGTTTGTAATGAATAGACTCCAAAACTACTGAATCAATATTAAAAATTCTTTCACTGTAACAATGCAACTTTTTCACTGAGTAACATAGGCTATATTTTATTGCAAAAAATATGCGGAGAAAGTTTCTAGCAGAGAGCTGGTTAAATATAATTCAAAACTATATTTCAGGTCTCACCAGAAACAACATTAACAGTTATGTCCCACAAGACGCCGCAGGTGCAAGAGAAAGTTGGTACTGTAGTGGCGGTCTCAAATACAGCAGCTCAAGTCACAAGAGTGGTTACTACGGGGACACCAACTGGAAGAAGAGCTATGTTTGTGTTAAATGAAGCACCCACACATACAATCAACAGAGTGTCACAGCAGAATCAAACTGCAACTATACAGAGTTAGTATCTAAAGTTCTTAACTATTTTTCACAGCATATTTTATTCCTTTTTTAATTTAGTTACTTATTTTAAAGAAAATCTGCTACTATTATGTGGATGAGTATAGGCATTGAGACAGTTTACTACAATATAAGTTTCACCTGACTTCTTGTTGTAAAAACATGTGTATTATTACTTTCACTTGCCAGTAAACTTACCAATAAGCCCTTCAAAAAAAAAATCCATTGTCTGCTGTTGGCAGACATTTCTATTTGAATACCTTATTGACATACAAATTTGGTTTTTAGAGGTTTATCAGCTTATAAAAAAAAATCTGTTGAGATTGATATAAAGTACCATCTTTGTCTAATTTCGACTTCAAACTCTCCTTCTCATATCCGTGATGGCATTCTGTGTGACTAAAGTATAATACACATTTAAGTGGTTAGTACAATCTGTTATTCCATTTAACTAGTTATTAAACTCAATTTTTTTTTCAGCAACTGCAAACTTAACAGCAAAACCTTTTATGACACCTCTGGGGCCTATTCAGCTCACAGCAGAGGAATGCAATGAGATCTTAATGAAGCGTGCACTACAGGCCCAAGGGATAGCACCACCTGTCATTGACACTTCACAGCTCAGCCACACACTGTTGAATGGAAGTATCAAGACACTGGCTGAAGCTACACAACAGTCACAGGCAGAGAATATACAAACCACAACAGTACATCAACATCATCTACTGCATGCTAAACAGGAGCCTGGAACAACCAATAATTCACCAAAAGTAAGTTTTTTAATACGAATTTTAAGTTAAGTTATTTTAAGTATTTTTATCTCACAAATGCAGGTGAGTCTCTGCTCAGTGTAGATATAATACACATTGTCAGTGTGGGAGCACTCAGTGCCAGCAGTTGGCAGCCGCTTTTATAAGATAAATAGTACATTGTTACACTTTTTTTTTGTCAGGGTCTTTTTATGAATAAATAAAATAAATAAAAATGCATTTACGCATCGTCCCTGTGGGGTGGTGCCAACCGCAGCGGATATGTGGGACTCGAGGTAAAGGCGTTCCCTCCATACCCACTAAACATCCTCTCCGGCCTGACCTCCAGTGAGCTATTACAGGACGGCTCGGGATCTGCGCTCATGAGCGCAACTACACAGAGACCGTCCCAACGCTGCCCCTCTAGACACTCCTTGTGCACTAATTGGTGGCCAGTAGCCCACAGGGGCTACCGACTAACGCCAGCCCCTGTGGGCCGCTGGCCGACGCCGGCCTTATAGGCCGACGGCTGCTCGACCTGGCGCGTCCTCCTGACGAGGACACCGGGAGCAGCCATCGGACCGCACCCGGGGGACTTCGGGCGCGGTCGTGGCCCTGAAAAGGGTGTCCGGTACTAGCCGTGGTGGAAAAACAAAAACAACTTGGTGATGGCATGTGACTTCGAATGCCAAGGCGACACACTTGACATCAAAAGCCACACACCCGCCGAGAAAGTTTCCACACCACGTTACCATCGTCCGCCACAACGAGGCTTTCGGATGTGGACCCCAGTACATTGTTACCCTAGGGGTGAAAGTAACTTATTTAGTCTGGAGATGGGCCAATTCGCAAAAATACAACCCAAATGGTTGGGTTGTAGTTTTGTAACTTTATAATAAAAAAAATAAACTTATATTTCTTAGTTCTCATTCTTAAACTAGGCATCATTTGTGTAAGTTTTACCATCCATATAGGCGTAGCTTCATAGGCGCTTCAAAAAGGTCAAACAGCTTGAGCAGCCCAGCGTACTGAGCTCTGTCCACGAGGCGTATTGCAAGCCTACTTTTTCTACTATCAGAACAAATTTCGAACCCGGTCCCGCGATTTTTATAAAAATAAATACGTGCGTGCCGGGTTTCATAGTTTTGTATGTAAGCTGCAAGCAGACTACGATTGCGTATAGTGCTACGCCTCTGTGGACACCTGACAGTAGACTTAATATTTTGTTTATTTGTTCCACTAAGATGTCAACATATAATTAGAAACGTTTATAAAAAGTAATGTTTATAGAAAATATGTTTCCAGGCGGTATACTCACAGACTGAGCTAATGAACACAAATACAGTGATGACGACAGTTCCACCGGCAGCTGTCAAGGAACGCCCGTACTCTTGCGATGAGTGTGGGAAGTCATTCTTGCTGAAGCACCATTTGACAACACATGCACGAGTGCATACTGGTATGTGAATGTTAAAGTATGGCTCAAGAGAGATTGTACTGTTAAAAAAAGTTATAAATCGAATTGTGAATTGAAACCATTATTTGATCCGCTTGAAAAAAAATCATCAATATTGGTGTAAATATAAAGCTTTATTTCTCAGTTTTTCTAATAAACTAACTAACTTGCAGCTTATAAAACTCAACCGTTCAACAATAAGATTCAAATTTATTTTAAGGTGTATCATTATTATCAATAGATTCTCATTTATAATTAAGGAAAAACTAACTATAAAGTATAACTAATCTTTTAAATGCTTGTATTGCTATCAATTGTGTCGGCCCTAACGCCCAACTATCAATCAAGAGCTCTCAATATTTTATGCAATAGGAATAATGATTGGAAAATTATGTTTCGTCCTTCATATAGAGCACGAAAAAATATTGGACATTTAATTTTTCATTCATCGCTTAAACAAATAAGTAATGACAGCGTGGAAATTTGGTGTGACATCACACTTCCGTACATCTTTTTACGAAAGCGTGAAGCACTTAAACCTGAACTTAGATGACAAGGAGAGGCCTTGTGTCCCAGCAGTGGGTTGTATTATGAATGGTGTTGTGATGATATGACAGACTTACTAGAATTATTATATTTTTACCCAGGTATCATGCCTATTGTATCATGGTAATGTACATATTCTTAAAATTTTTGTATGTCATTGTATGTCAGTTCATAGAAAAATAAATACGAATGCATATTGTCGGATAAATACGACACGCAAATGTTTGTCGGATATATCCGACAAGCGGTAAATAGCGGCCCTCTCTATTTATTTGGGGTTGTCTATGCAGTATATCTTACTAACGACATATTATTATTGCAATAGGATGCATTTGATTTTCAACCCTCCTTGGTTGTATTTATCATAGTTTAGTTTAGGCTGGATTTCACTAATATTTAAACATGCGATTATTGTATAACTTAGTGTTTTTATTGTATAGAAGAATTGTCAAAAACTGAAGGTCAACTTTTAATTGTTTAATGTACGTGTTGATGAACACAAGCCTAAGTATTGATTATTTATTTTATTACTTAGGTGAAAGGCCCCATGTGTGTGCACACTGTGGCAAGGCTTTCGCTCGCAAGCATTGCCTCAACACACATCTACTGCTTCACTCAGCAGACCGACCCTACAGATGTCATGAATGTAAAATGGCTTTCACATTGAAACATCATCTTGTCACCCATTCTAGGGTAAGTCTAGTTTATAAACTGAATATCTATCGAAACACCTATAGGTATGTTCAATGTCAGGTTTTGATTGAGTTATTCTATTGAGATAATTTAAAATTAGGGATCTTTACGTTAACTAGCACCCAAATAATCTAATGTGAGACTGAATTTTTACTTTGTAGTTTAAGTAGTAAGTATAAAGCAACTCTTGTAATCGTCAAAAAATTCGATCTCGAGATTTTGACGGATTTACACGTTTTGGACCTCCCTGAGTCCGAAAATACCGTATTTGGAATTATGTCTGTGTGTGTGTGTCTGTGCGCTAGCATGATAACTCGAGTATGCTATTGCAACCAAAGGAGATGACCCATTCCTGCCCCAGTGTCGTTTCATGTTTGAATACTTAAAAAACATGAAGAGACCAGATGATGTTATATTAAAATAACTCTATTTAAATTATAGAATGCTAGTGTATAAATGGATACAACGTATCTAGCGGGGTTCAAAATTAAGTTAAAAAAGGATTTAAAAACTGCTCTTGATTGTATACATTTCCTTTACGTTATGGCTATGTCATAAAGGCTTTTGAGCCACAGGTAATTCATCAGTCGGTATATCTTATACTCCAATACAAAAACAATACCATTGGAAAATATTGTAGACCTTTTAAATACATATTAGTAAAATATTTACGTTTAATTGATAAGTTATAATTGCTTAATAGGCAAAAATTCGGATGTCATGTGGCTGTAAGTATAATTCCCTTGATTTTCCGATACCTACTTTATATAACGGAATTGTTGCCGCCATTTAATGGCGGCGGTCAAGATTTTTATTGTAATAATTACGTATACATATAATGTTATTCATTTAAAAGATAAATAATATATCAATAAATATTATAAATGTACAATATTAATAATATTTAAATGCATAGTAGATACTTATTAAAATTATCACAATTTTATGGTGCCAAATGTGCTTGTAACTTTAAAACCCCACTATTTACAGCAATAACTGATATGTAATATTTTAATAGAGTGTAAAACTAACTCAGAAATCCAACTTTGATCGTGACGCATAGATTTTTGCTTGTGGGGCAAACATTGTATGGAGAGTGGGCCATCTCCTTTAACATGCATGTATGACACCAAAATATAAGGCTTCTATCAACTTTTGAGTCGTTTGCAGTATAGGAGAAAGTCAGGGGGAGACCACTCCCGATTCTTTTTATATAAAAAGGTCAAGCAAATGACTCCATTCCACCTGATGGTAAGCAGTCGAGTGCAAACATGAAGATGACTAGTGTGACAGATAAACCGCATTTAAACGCAACCCATTTTTAATTTCGTCTACTGTACAATTTATATTTATTGTCAAAAATACTGTGATTGCTCGTAAAGGTACATAGTCGCGAAAGGCCTTACGTGTGTGGGGAGTGCGGGCGAGGGTTTCCGCTCAAACGTCATCTCGTGACGCACAGCAAGTATCACGCCGGGGAGCGGCCTTACGTCTGCAACGACTGTGGGGAGAGCTTTGCGCAGAAGGTAATTTTCTCGAAGACTAACTACCACTTTTGTTTGATGACATAACCACCGGTTTCCTAAGTCCCTTTGTGAGAGTGTTTCTAGGTCGGAGTACGCCTTGTCATCGAAACGTCGCCGGTATTATACTCAACCCTATAACAAACTGTTAGATTTTATATATAAATTTTATAAATAATATAATAATAAAATTGTTTCGATTTCCAATTGTCTTCGATTAAGTAAATAGTTAACGATTTTGACCCATTCGTCGTTGCGATCTGTCTGAAACAATCAAATTTCTGCAGTCTTATGTAAAGGGCCCCGTATACGGTACGATTGATCTTTATGATCCGTATAAAGATCAATCGTACCGTATACAGAAATTTGATTAGAGTTTGCATATTGTTAGTTGTAACTATATTGTTATTTCTTCCATAAAGCGTATGTACTTCTGTTAAAATGTAGAAGTAAAAAGTGCGTTTTACAAGTGTGTAACGATTGATCTTCTGTATTTTGTCATTAGGATACAAATTCCACCTCTCGCCTATTCTATTTCAAGTCAACATACCCTCTTGAGGTCTGCGTATTCTGTTATAGTGGCAAGAGTTCTATGGAATTTGTCACTATAAATCACATTTTAACTAAATTTGGAATGGTCCATCTGCCTTTAGTTTCGAAGTCTGATCGTTTAATTTTATTAATTTGCTAAATTATTATATGTTTTTATAGGAGCACCTGGTGATGCACAGCCGTTTCCACGGCTCGTTATCGCCGTTCGTTTGTGCCGAATGTGGTGCAGCGTTCGCGCGCAAGTTCCAACTAGTAAACCATGGCAGAGTGCATGGGAAGGTTCCCCACTCCTGCCCTGTTTGCGGGAAAGAGTTCTTGCAGAAACGCACGCTAGTTGCACATATGAAGTGAGTATAGTAAACTCTGGTACTTACTTATAAACAAAAAAAAAACATTAGAAAAGTAAACCTTGTTATGATGCCTCATACTTGCATATGAAACTCGATCAACCATTCGAATCTTGTACAAAATTACATGCACTACGTTTCATATCAAAGTAATTTTATGTGACTTTTAAATTATACAACGTTACTTTTTTTATCACCCACGAATGTGCAATATCTACGCAACCAAAATGTATGGAACAGCTGTTTATTTTTTCGCGATTTCGATGTTGTTCCCATAGCGAGAGTTGTTTATATGTAATGTAGGAAGAGTCCCCTAAATTATTGTGGTTGATAAAAAAAAGTAACGTAAACATACGTACATTTTTAAATTGCATGTAAAGGTATAATTTTTGGTCAATTCAAACAATTCTTTTAACACAGAGATCAATTTAAACCCACGTTTTTCATTCCAGAATTCATACAGGCGAAGGAGTTGTTGCGTGCTTAGAATGCGGCGAGGCGTTCAAATGTAAATCGGATCTGCAACACCATTGTAAAATATCTAGACACTGTCTCATCACGACGCAAACGCAACAGACGCAACAACAGCAACAGCAACAACAACAACAACAACAACAGCAGCAGCAGCAGCAGCAGCAGCAACAACAACAACAACAACATCAACAACAGCAACAACAACAACAACAACAGCAGCAACAAGTTCAACAAACAACAGTCATAAAACAAGATGACTTTAAACCTCAAATTATACAGGTGGTGTGTTTCTCCCAATTTTCGTTTTTCTTATTTATGCCTATTAACTCTATTTTCAACTGTGTTTCATTAAATATAGTACAGTCGGGTACGAAAACCTTTGTCAGTTTTCAAATTCATTCCTTTTTAAAACGAAAGCATTATTTTCAGATAACGCATATAAAATTATACTTAATTTATATGATAACAAGGGTTAATATAGTATAATATACCTTTGACTTATAATCTAGTTTCATGCCAACATAATACCCCCCTTTAACTGCTTAGGTTGGATTTATCCAACAAATGTGGTGTCCATTTTGCCAGGGTCGTATATTTACGACCAAATACTACTGCTCGTTTAATCTGCTTTTTCTTTTGTTTAATTACGCTGTATTATATAAATATTTATTATTTTTTGATTTACTATGCTGGGTACTGGAGGTGCCAAATTATATAATGGCGGTTGAAGGGTCGTGACCTAGTAATTACTAAGTTCGAATCTAAAATGTTTTATTTTATTATCAATGCCGATATTCTGTTTTGCTTGGAATGAAATTTACCTTTTCTTACCCCACTGTACATTAATCATATTGCTACTTGAAATACCCTATTAATATTTTTTATGATTAATAATAAAAAATATTATATTTGTCAAAACAGGAAGATTTCAAGCCGCAAATTGTTCAGGTGAGTAAATCTTACCTCTTCTAATATGTTTATTTTGTTTTATAAACTGGGCCATAGTTAACAAGACGTTTCTTTAAACTTCAACAATAACATCAAAGCGCAGACAAAAACTATACTTTACTATAAAGTTTACTTTTAGTAATTATTAATTTAAATATTAGGTTTATTAATGACTAGCGCTGCGCCCGCGACTTTCCCCGCGTTGAGTTTTTTTTGAATCAAATATACTTATGTCTATGCTATGTCAATCATGAACAATGTAGCAATCAAATGGTGTAAGAATATTTTAAATCCATCCAGCAATTTTTGAGTTTATTCATTACAAAGATACTAAATCTTTCCTCTTTATAATGTTAGCGTAGATTACACACGGATTCGAAACGCCATTCTTTTTACTTTGTACTGAGACAGGAAACGAACCTGTGAACCCTATAGTACATTTCACAAATATTTCAAATCAGGGGCCCAATTCTCGTGCATTCGAACTTTTTCCGTGTAGTAATTATTTCTATTCTACTGAAAAGTTCGAATGGTTTCCTAAAGATCGTATTCTCAGTACCAATAGAAGAATTACCAATCGAACTATGCAGTCGTACATAGCATAGACAAACAATTACGTTTCGTTTCGAGCGTTTTTAAACAAGGGGTTTTAAACCCCTTTGTCAAAAATTTTTAATTGTAAATAATTATAGTCTTTAGGCTAAAATTTTATGCTGAATCCTTTTACTTTTACATTATGATACAAAATATATAAATTGGTTGGTACAGATCATTACAGAAAATATAAAAGGAAGTCGAATTTATATATTATGATATATTATTTCCTAACGTGCATTTAACTAAACGGAACGTCGCATCTGTCAGTCAAGTTAGTGTCAACAGCGGCTCAGCCGGCTCAGCGGATTTCTTTTTGTTGTTATTACTTTATTAGATTAATTAAAAATGAAAAGCTTTATAATTATTGCGATCTCTTGATGGAAAATGTGATTTTACTGTAGAAATACAAATAAAAACTATGTTAAGTGTAGCGAAGCCGAAGCCGCCGCCATCTACAAATCATTTTAAGATTATTTACGAAGTCCGTAATGAACATATCGATTTTGAATCTCACAAATAAACAAACAAACAACCACAACAATACAACTTAACCTCAATATCGGGAAGTTTGACAGGTAGATTCGTATACGAATTCTGACTTCTACTGGTATTTAGCACTCGAAGCGTTCGAGTAACGTTCGTTCGAAATTATTCGATTGTGAAGTCCTGAGAATACACAAATAGTGTTTCCTTCGAAAAAAATTCGATCTTCGAAATTTTTTACGAATGTGAACTTTTTTCGAATGCACGAGAATTGGGCCCCAGAACGAAAAAAATACTTCCAAAAATGAAAATTTTGCCGTCATTGTGGTGAAGTGGTCAGTAACGCTGCCTACACATCGGGGTGTCCGGGCTCGAATCCTGGTAGTGGCAAATGTTTGTGTGATGAACACGATCATTTGTTCACGAGTCATTGTTGTGCAGATTTATTTAAGTTGCATTTATAAAGGATCTAGATTATTATGTTTATTTGTTCGTTATCTAGTATTCATAACACAAGTCCTTAAATACTATACTTAATATGGGCTAGATTATTTTAGTGATAGCTTGGAAATATTTTTTTTTAATTATTGTTTTTTTAGAGAAGTATTTGTCAAATGAAATATTTCTTGTAGGTTATCGGGGCTGACGGTCAGATCGTATCAGAGAAGACTACACCGGGATATTCGTGTCCTGAATGTGGCTCCTGTTTCAACACAAAGGTATATTTACTTCACATTTTTCAAGTTTTTTGATAAGTGATACGTGGTATAACACATGGGTAGGTGTATTTTTAATTATTTTTTGATTTCCATATACAGATAATTCGGTCAGAAAAACACGACATAATATGAAAATTTTCAAAATTAACCGACAGCCGACAAAGATCCCAGTATTGCATTTAGCAGACAAAATATTTTAAACGGCTACCCTGTACCAAACCCCGCCTACTTTTTACTCCGGCCAATTTTTTTTTTGTTTTTTTTTTATACCACTTTGGTGGCAAACAAGCATACGATCCGCCTGATGGTAAGCGGTGACCGCAGCCTATGGACACTTGCAATACGGTATATTGCAGTATGCTAGGTCGACCTAGCATATTGCAGCATGCGTTGCCGACCTAGCAAAAACTTTTTCACACCTTTCTTGAAGACACCCATGTTGTAGTCCTTAGGGAAAACCTCGAAAGGGAGTTCATTCCACAACCGAAGCGTACGCGGAAGAAAATTTCTTCTGAAACGCACAGTACGTGACCAACTCGGTTCCAGTGTGTGAGGATGAATACCCTGCCGATGGCGAGCGGTGCGGTGATAGAAGGAAGCTGTTGGCATCATGTCAAATAGTTCCTCAGAACACATTCTGTTATACAGCCGATAGAAAACACATAAGGAGGCAAATTCTCTCCTAAGATATAGGGGTTCAATATCGGCGGTAAGCATTGGATCATCAACGATTCTCACAGCTCGTCTTTGGACCGCGTCGAATGGTGCTAATTGACATCTTGGTGCTCCAGCCCATAATGAGAGCAGTACTAATGTAATATGGCGCAGCCAATAAGGCGCGGCGGCGTTTTCAATTTGTTTTCATAAAAATCTTGAAATAAAAATCTAACTTTGACCTTGAATAACTTCATAACTATTTATTTCCCAGGTATAGTCTAGAAGAAAGAAATATCCTAATGATGAGCGGAATACGTAATTCTCGGCTATGTCATAGGTCTTTTTACACCCGTCATAATCACGCTCATAATCCCATACAAGGTTGAGCAGAGCTTTGGGTATCATTTAATTAAATATCTAGTAATATACATCTAGCAATATGGGTCATGCACTACCCCAAAATAGCAGTTTGCCAGCTTGTTGCCTAATTTTCCAGTTTAATTTGGTATAAGTTTCAAACTTCAATAATACTGGGTGTAAAAGACATGAACAGTCAAACGAAAACCACGTATTCTATACATCAAAATAAGACATATTTCAAAAAAAAAATATTGCTGGGATATGATTTTTATTTTTTGGTGTTAAAAATAATTGCAAATTGTACCGCGCAATGTAAAGGGCTCAACTCGCACGCAACTCGCAAAACCGCGATAATTTTGGCAGACGGCGGCCCCGTTCGTTTGTGTCCGTGCGCATCGAGTGAGCTACATTGAACGCTAACGTTTTGAAGCTATTTTTTGTTATGAAATACTAAAAAAATGATAATGTTTCTTTGGACAATAATTAAGAAATAACGTATAGAATACGTTTTCATAAAAAAATAAAAAAAAAAATCTGACTTTGACCTTTAATAAAATCGGAACTATCAATTTCCCAGGTATAGTCTGAAGGAATAACAATGTTATGATGGTGAGCCGAATACATGGTTCTCGTTTGACAGTTCATGTCTTTTACACCCTGTATATTTGATTGCAGGAGGCATTGTCACTGCACGTTCGCCTACACGCGGGAGACCGTACGTGTGTGACGGACTTATGCGCCTTGACAGCTGCCTTACAACCAGGCCTCGTCGCCGCTGCCACTGCCCATAGCCACAGTAAGTCTTGACCATTATTTAAAACTAGCTGACCCGGCGTCCTTAGTACCACCTAACAGTCGATTCTTTAATTTTTCTTAAATACTTATTCTGCTATTCTAGACCCGGTGTCCTGAATAGCAGAAAAAGAAAGTTAATAAGTCAACAATTACATTTTGTACTTAAATTTTTTTTTTATTTCTCTTTTAAATTGTTTAAATTTTTGTACCCGTAAGAACCATCCTCGTACTTCAAGGAATATTATAAAAAAAATATTAGCGATATCGGTTCAGCTGCTCTCGAGATTTACGCTTAGCAACACATTCAGCGATTCATTTTTATATTATAGATGTGGAAAATAATAAGTAGAACAGCGTTCGACAGTTTAAGATATTTATTCTGCATGATATTTGTTCATTATATTATTGATTTTAATTGATTATGATATTTTTTCTGGAACAAAAAATACACAGTAAATGCACGTTATTTGCCGTATAAATACGATACGGAATGTAAATTGTCGGATGAATCCGACATAACTGGTAAAAAGGTCAAGCTATCATCTACATATACACGTTAACATAGTTTTAACGTTTGAATTTTGCTGTCATATTTTAATGTAGTTATAATATTAATAATATAATGAACTAAACTGTTAAACTAAGTAATTTTCGAAGAGTAGATTGACTTTACTAGGAATATTACCTACTTAACTAATGATGGGTCAATATAATTAGGATTACAATCTAATCGGATCGGGCCGCACTTGTCAATAAAGACCATAATATGTAGTATGTTTTATGCATGTCTTATTTCGAAATAAATGTTTTATTCTAAACTCATGATTATTCGCATTTTATCAAACATTCAAATAGGTTTATTGACCGACCTACTAACAGCCTGTATCTAATACTAAATTGAATACAAAATCTCATGGTTCACAAAAGTTTGCTCAACAGTAACTATAGCTTCATTACTTGATCACATGATATTTTACTAGAGCATTTGTTTAAAAAATGTTATTTAATTTTATGTAGTGGATTGGGTTTGAATTATTTCAATGTTTGACCTCAATTTTTTACTAACTTTTATTTATTTATTTGTAAGTAAGTACTAGAGATGAAACGTATAGTTGTTTGGCGGGATACCGGATAACCGGCGAGCTGCGAGGCCGGATGGCCGGATATTTAGCCCATTGTCTCGTTGCATGTCGTGACGAGCTTAGCGCCGCAAACGCAATCAGATAAATTCGGGCGGTTTCGCTAAGGTTTTACTATTTTTTTTTTAGTTTAGATGTTTACTTTTTACGTATACATTACGGTAGATACATTATTTTACTTCTCACTTCCTTAAAGATAATTGATTAATTTACAGTAAAAAAAATAAGTCTGCCAATAAAAAAAAAAACATTTATGCAGGAAAATGTTTCCCTGAAATGTGTAGGCAGGATAAGTTTGTTCTTCCATCCTGACATCCATTATAAATCGTTCATAGTAAACTTTTGGGTTTTCTCCCGAGTTCTTGTTGTAAAAACACGTGTTGAGAGACTCTATTTTTAACCAAAATCTACTGTACAATTTCTAATAACTATAATTAAATTTTCACTTGACATTGGCAAAATGCATAATCTTTAAGATTTGCGAATGCCATTAATTAAGAAATAGAATAGAATAGAATAAACTTTTAATTGAAGTAAAATTTCAATGAGGTTTTGTTACAAAACCAGTCACTTCACTTTCCAATAAGTGATATATTCTTTCTGTTTCAGATCAACCCATACAAATCATATCTTCCAATCCCAATAATGTTGTACATACGCAAGTTATAGCCACGGTAAGTTGAAGAATTAATATTGAGAGTCTTTTATCCCTTGTTAGAATTATATAATAATAGTCGATGTTTTGATAACTTTCAAATAATAAATCCTTTATGTTTTTAGTAGATAGTGATAATGAAATTAAGGTATCGCTCGCTTGTCTGCATGTCTCACTATCTCGATGGGTCCTATGTATATGGGCCAAACTAGCAATTTGGTCATTTTGACTTTTTTATGGTAAACGCATCTTATCGATATAATTAATTATGTGAGCTATTAAAAAAAAAAGATTTCTGCATAGAAACACGATTTTTTATTACAGTATAACAGCCTATGTAACATGAATTTAAACGTACAAGGTCCTAAGAGTAGTTAGAGACTTTTACGCGGAGATTTCTCACGCTTTTGCGTGGGAACTCCCCGCGTAAAAGTCTCTAAAATTTATAGTTTGGACAAATCAGTAAGTAGTAAGAATAAATAAAAAAACCGGACAAGTGCGAGTCGGACTCGCCCACCGAGGGTTCCGAACAAATTAGTATTTTTTTTTGCGGCAGAAACGGCCGTATCTTTTTTTGCGTTAACTTGGAAGTTTGATTTTTTCATAGCTTCAAGGGACTGTAGACTTGAGTATATTGTTTTAATTTGAACACGATACCTCCACGCATTCCTGAGATAAAGGCAAACATCAATGATTGATTACGTACTTTAAATAAAGACTACATTTTTTATGATTTAATTACAAATATATAGTTTTCAAAGTTTTACCTGTGACATAAGACGATATTACTTGCCAGAAGTTCTAGGTCAACGGGAAGTATCCTAGTAATTTTGATTCCCTTGAGCGTGTCGAAAAATTAATTTTTTTGCGGCATAAACGGCTTTATTATTTTTGCGTCAACTAAAAAGTTGGATTTTTTCATAGCTTCAAAAGACCGTAGACCTGAGTATGTATATAGTTTTAATTTCAACTCGATACCTCCACTCGTTCCCGAGATAAAGGGTCTTGACAAACAGACGGACAAAGACGAAACTAGTGGTATGCAAAACGATGTTATTAAACACCATTCGTTGTGGGCCAAAGATTATAAGAACTGCAATGAGTAAATTTTCTGATACAAGTAGGCTCACCTTAGTTAATAACAGATGTCGACATGATCACCATAACAAATCTATTGATGCAGAAATGATCAAAAATGTTCTGAACTGGACCATGTCAAGTCTTTTGAACCGGTTGATTCACATTATTGTCGCAAAAACAGTACCTTATAAACTTTATTTAGATGGTTCTTTAAGTTTTATCCGAATATGAACAAATCTTTAATCAGCCAGTAAGGAGGCAAATTGCCGATAGACCTACAGATATCAGGGGCGGTCTCATAGTAAAGGCATTTAAGCACTGCCTACCTCAATATATTACTCATACACTACTATAGACTATACGTCCTTCCTACCAACAAAATAATGCAACCTATGGGCTTCAGGCGGCCTGCGTGTAACGTATACATACCTACACCTACGCGCCAATATGCACGGTAAGCACTAGTTTCATCTGCTTGTAAAAATCACACACACTACAATATTTTTTACTTGTTCAGAAACACACAACGATTGACAATATTAAACGACAAAATTGAAATATTATAACTAGCAGGTATTATAACTAGGAAACTGACATTCTCAATTTAGCCGTATTAAGTAGGCTGACCTACTCGACCGACTGTGATTATCAATTTGATATTGTTTAGGATTGCCGATTAATTTATAGGATTATTTTAAAATACTTTCATCAATAAATAATGAATTACGAAATTTAAGTAATCGTTCGTCGCATAAAATACTAGGAATAAATTTTATTAAATAAAAGTATTCGCAAGATTATTCTCCAGTACTCCCTAGGTGGCGCTAGTGTCTGAATAAGAGCACAGCAAGTAGTTTTAATCTTAATATTTACTGAAGATCTTTTTAACTAATTTGAATTGTAAAATTCTTTTTATATATTTTTATTTCACTTCACTGTTATAAAACACACCTTGACGTGATTAACTTATAAAAGTAAGGAAATAGTTTTAAAATGAATGAATACGCCAGCGCCAGCCATTTTTTATGATCCAAATCTTTATGACTGTCATGTCATTAAAGCGCGCGAAAGTTAAATACGTTTTTGGTGCAAATCTTCTTGAAAAGTAGATAAATATTGTAATGAAATTACAATATTTATCTTGCAAGATAAATATTGTAATTTCATTACAATATTTATCTACTTAAAAGTGTTTTTATGGTGTTGTGTTGTATCGCATTTACGACGATGGAAAAATTGTAGTGTTCCCAATGTTCTGATAATTCAATTTGCTTAGAAAAACTGCGTAAGAAACCCAGAATTCATAGGTAAGATTTTTTTATTTAAAGATAGGTAGTTATTTTTATTTATTTACAAATAACTATGAAACTATTACACATATAACAACCTGAAATATATTGTTGTAAGGTTGTAAGTACCTACTTAATTGTTTTTAAGATTTTATTTTCTACTAGCGGCTGCCCGCGAGTTCGTTCGCGTGGACTTTAGAATTTTTACCATCCTGTAATATCTATGCATGGTACTATACATGTAAACCTTGTTATTAAATCATAAGTATTGAAAATTACATTAACATCTGTTGCGTAGAAAAGATATAAGCGTAGGTAGGTACAGGACGCGGGTGCGACTTTATTTTATACTAGTTAGGTAAAGATTTCCGCGTAGCGTTTCAGATTGAGTTTTAGAGACTTCGATCTAAATGCCTACTTAATGTATAAATTAATGCACGCCACTGACAGATATTCATCTGCAACTATGTTACAATCAGCTGTTATCAACACAACCTTACAAGAAGAAAAACTTGCTTGATGTACGTCGAAAAAATATTATCCCACCTGTGTAACACACTTATTATGAAAATTTACTAGCATCTAATGGCAATGTGTCTATTAATGAAAGCGATAATGAACAAAAATAATGAAGACTTATTAAGAATTACTAGTAATTGATTTTGGTAATTTTATTACTTGATTAAACTACAGATGTTCTTTATTTTGTTTACACCAGATAGGTTTTGAATTTTGTTATTTTTTGTAATTTTATTAAGAAAATAATAATGTAAATTACATTATTAGTTAATTTATTATGTTAATCAAACTAAGATGTCCAGTAACAGTTTCATTCTTAAAATTTTTACGTCATTTTTTGTCATGAAAATACCAAAAAGACTGAATACGGGTCCATATGTGTAGTTTTAAGGCTAATTGAATAAAACTATTGCGAGTTTTTTTTATTTTTCAAATGATCTAACTGAAAACTTAGTCCGTAAGTTAGCAGATTGTAAAAGGTATAAGTGCCAATGTGACATAAATAACTAAAATTAAATATCTAAATGGCTTACAATATTCTAATTAATGAATTATCAACTATTTCAATTGTTACTTGATTTTATGGGTAAAAATTATATACTTTATGCGACTTAGCGTAATACGCGTATAATGGCCAATATGACACATTGGCCCTTTTAGGCTGTTTTTATAGAAAAAATATTTTAACAAAAACTAACATAGAAGAGCCAATGTGACGTAAAAAAAACCCCGATATATGTATGTATAAAATACTATAGTATAAATGAGGAGGATAGTTGTCTTAGCAAACGAGCAAAAAATCGAAAACTTCGGTTTTATCAATCTGAAGTCATAGTAAATTTAAACTTTGGAAGCCTCTCCTGTAAAGTTGTGATTTTGCATTTTGGCCCATATACATAGGACCCATCGATCTTATCAAAATTTTTCGCCATAACAACAATGTTAAGAACATTATTGTGTTCCTACAATTTATCTCTAAAGATAGCCAAGGGTTGATTCCATCTTCGGCCTTATCTTCACTTACATAAAGGCCAAGAGCTACAAAAATATTTTTTTTTCTTACAGAATCATCATATATCATCACCCCGTCCAAAGATACATTTCTGCGTTGATTGCAATAAAGGTTTTGCCGCAAAACACGGGTTATTAGCTCATCATAGGAGGTAAATATTTTTTTTGCCATTTATATCTTCGTAGAAAAGATAGTACATACAATTATGCTCATAAGGGGTTGAACAGAGCTCTAGGTGAGATTTGGTTACACGGAAAGTCGTATCTGGCAGTACGGGACATTGCGGTACAGGCGACAAAACTGTTCCATTTACGGCTGCCCTGCACCAAGCCCCGCCTACTTTTTACTCCGGCCAATAGAATATTAACATAATATCACGCAGCCAATAAGGCGCAGCGTCTTCCCTCCCCTCGCGCAGTCGCTCTAGCGTTGCCGACGACATATTCTGCTCTGATTGGCTCCATCTGGTTGCCAGACGACCAGCCTACTAATTTGGGGAGGGTGGCTGCCAATAGACACGTCAGTGCCACACGGTTATCACCTACAAGTGGAACACCGCGAACTTTGTCGATTATACATCCATAGCGACAGGTTGCCAGCGTGTTAACTACTTAACACGTTCGCGTGAGCTACGTCGCACGACGTCGTGAGTAAATGCTTATGATACGGCGCAACTTCTTATGACGTCCTAAAGATTATGATATTTATTTTGGCAGAACGTCGCCCGACGTCAAATTTAAGAGTAAATTCGTGTACCGTAGCTCCTTTGCGCCGCAATACATCCCATTTTTGTAGTTTGTACCGCCGCCTGACATTGGAAGTCTCATTATGTGTTACGGCGCGACGTCTTCACACGTTGCTTTATTTTGTATGGAAAAAAAGTTGCGCCGTTATGCAACATTTTGGACATGTGGTTGCTCACGCGAACGTGTTAATTGGGCATCAAACCCAAAGCGTAACTAAACATTTTCTGAACCAATATACAAAAACGGAAAATCGTCTTTTACACTCTAAAATATCTCAACAGAAATCCTACTAATATTATAAACGCGAAAGTGTGTATAGATGTATGTCTGGATGTGTGTTTGTTACTCTTTCACGCAAAAACTAATGAACGGATTTTAATGGAAGTACAATAATACAGCTCATAATAATAATCATCATCATCATCAACAGCTCATATAATGTCCCCACCGAGGGGCTCGAGCCTACCCCACATTAGGGGCGATTAGGCCTTAGTCAACCACGCTGGCCAAGTGCGGGTTGGTCGACTTCAAACACAACCTAAGAATTTCTTCATAGGTGTGTGCAGGTTTCCTCACGATGTTTTCCTTCACCGTAAAAGCGTTGATTAAACGTACATATGAATTCAAAATTTGAAAACATATTGATACGTGGCCGGGATCAAACCAGTGCCTCCCGGGTGGGAGACTACGCTCTTACGCACTACGCCACCGACGCTTTTTAGCTCATACTACAGAATAACATATGTATAGGCTCTGATTTAACCGACATTGACGCACGCGAAGCCGCGTGGTTATGTATTTAACGCGACGGTCGTTTTTCCTTTGTCAGACATCCAGACGGCACGTGTAACCTGCGGACACACGTGTGTGGTCAGTGCGGCAAAGCGTTCTTCCAGAAGAATCACTTAATGCTGCACCAAAGACAACACATGGACCTACCGCCTAGAAATGTAAGTTTTCATTCAATGACAAATAATATATACGCAAGGTTAAAAAAACCCAGAGAAGTACTGTCAGCGCGCGAGTTGCATGTTCGAAAGACGATAGCGTTGTGATGTGACTATAGATGTATAATTACTGACGTTTATAAAAAAGTTGTAAAATAAAAAAATGCACCGATGTGTGAGTAATGTGCATGTGTGCGTGAAAAATAGTACTGCAGTCTGACAGTTGCTGTCTTTCGTAACAGACAGGCCTACTTGTACCTGAAATGGTCTCTTTTGTCTATCTCGCTCTAATATACGTGTTAGTATTATTTTTCTCTTTTACATTGCCGATCTACAGTTTCCTATATCTATGGTTGTGACCTAAATAGAAAAACAATAACGAGTATGTCGATAAATAGGTGAAAAATTAAGTTATTTTAATACTAGAAAAATGCACTGAAAAAAATCGACTTGCCTCAGGCGGCAAGTCGATTTTTTTCAGTGCATTTTTCTAGTATTAGATTTACGCGTTTGTAAACGCAAAAATAAAATTATTCCATAAGTTATTTTAATTTTTATGTCTTTCACTAGCATAACATTATATATAAAAAACAAGATAATAAATATGACCCATTTTTTATTAAATTTTCCACGCATGTAAATCAGTGTGAGAAAAAACTGCGTGAGTGTCGAACACTCGATTGGAACGAAGTTATGACTAGGCACAGTCTACGCGCTATGCATAACCATTTACACTAAAGAAAGGGTCGTGACGGAAAACTTTTTTCTCGCCTAGCCCCCATTCGCCAAGTCCGTACCGTTCGATAAGGAACTTCGTTACAAAAGTCGCGTCCGCCATCTTGGATCTCGAAATAGTTGGTGTATTCGTAATCGGGACCTCCGAAAACCACGAAGGCGATGCCCATATTGACATTATGTTAAAAAGTCGCCACTGAAGTCCGATAGACGCGGCGATAGTGTCGCATATTAAATGCTGCCAGCAAATTATGTGCCTAATTATCTCCTTGTAAGGTTACCACCGTACAGTTGATAGGTATTATAGAATATCAAATAATGTGTGATTATACCGGGTGTTCGGAAGAACTTTGAACATACGAAAATGGGGGCAGGTGAGGTGGGCTGTCAACTAACTAGCCCCAAAAGATTTTACCTAGGTCTCAGATTTTTTTTTAATTTCTGGAATTTTTCGCTTTTATACCTTCAAACCCGTCTAACTTTTTTTGTTATGGCCAGGTTAATTTTTCAGTGAATTTGAAATTTATTTATTTATATTTATTTATTACAGTTGCAGTTCCATTTTTGGCCATTTCACAGATAAATTGGTAACTGTCAAAACATAATATTCTTATAGTCAGCTGATTGAAAATTAAATGATTTTTATACGCTTAAAAATCAAATTCTGGATAAAATTTGAAACGATTGAGATTTTCTGGCATAAAACGCCATCACCTTTTACGAATTTAACACCTTGTAATTTTTAGTAAGCGGTGTCAACATCCCATAATATTTGTCTTACAGTCCCAACAGCAAGCGAATCAACAAGCCCAACAGCAAGCGCAACAAGCGGCACAACAGGCCGCGCAACAGGTCCAACAACAGGTTCAACAACAGGTCCAACAACAACAACAACAGCAACAACAGCACCAACAACATCAGAACAGCTTAGAGTTGGAACACCAGCAACATGAACAACCTACGCACATACAAGTGGTAAGTTACTTGGAAATACTGTAATGGAAATACCTGGTTTCATTACCTGGCTATCGCTAAAGAAGAATAATTATTGTCATTTCAAAAATTCGCGCGAAATTCACACCAGATTGATAGTATAGGACTGAGTTTAAGATTATTAGTATTTTAATTTCTGGAATAATTGTTTCTGATTTACTTCAAAAATTAAATCAAAATAAAATAATTTATATTGAAAAATACATAATTCGGCAAAATAACTTTATTTATTTATCGATTTGGTTGTTGGAAGATTTGCTTATAGTCAAATATCAAAAATTAAAATAAAAATGTAAGTT